>OY728125.1:713235119-714485119 GCA_963277665.1 Viscum album
AAACCTATTTATATTAAACTAGTGCACATGTTCCAGATTGTGGAGGTAGAGAAAGCCCTTAAAGAATTTTTATAGGTTGGTTTTAGCACCGGCATTGATGGGGACTAGATACAGTTTGTGACAATCCCATAGTTAATGATTTGATGAATTTTTCTTGGGTGTTGTGGGTGGAAAAAAAATTTTGCGTTGTTCCACGCATCAGTTCAGTCATCTCTGTGAGTTAGAATTAATAAAGCTCGGAAGGAAGACTTTAAGTTTCATAAAAATTTATAGTTGGTTAAAAATATTACATTGATTGAATTTAACATTGATAGATATTTTCTTTGAGATTTATGAAGATATTATGTGTGCCTTATAATTCACAGATGAAGAAATACATGTTATGTGAATCTAATTGTTCTCCATTTTTTGTTCATCATGGAAGAACTATGATGCACAAGGATCATTTATAGTATTAATAATGGGATGTAATTAAAAAAAATATTTATTATATTAACCATCAAATGATTAACATGGAAACATGTTAAATCATAATGACAATTACAGAAGGGGATTTTCCGACCTTCTCCAATGTGAGAGTGGAAATAGGGAAATATATCCATTGAATTCATGATGGGACTAACAAAAAAAATATCAAGGTAGTAATGAAATTTTTTTCATTGTTTACTAACTGACAAAATCTACAAATTTCCTTCATATTCAATATATTATGCCTTTGGATTGGCTTTCTCGATTGTACCTAAAAGATATTTTCAGGTTACATGGAGTTCCTCTTACCATTGTATCTAACCGTGATATGAATATCCTTTATAACATTTTTAAAGGTATTAATAATTCATTGGGAATAGAATAAAATTTTATTACTACTTTTAATCATCAATATTATTGAAATATTGTGGAAAGAATTTAAACATTAGAGGATATGCTTTGAGATTATTCAATGGACTACCATGGTAGTTGGGATCAACATATTTCATTAGTTTATTTTTTTTATAATAAATGGTTACATTCTCGTATAAATTTTTCACCTTTTGAGGAATTATATTGAATGAGGAGTGGAAATCCCAATTTTGGGACGATGTTATGGAAAGGAAGATGATGAGACTAGAATTAGTTGATGAAACAGAAGGTAAAGTGGTGATGATCCCAAAAAAATGAATACATTTCAAAGTAGGCAGAAAATTCATACAGATAGTAGGGGGAAAGACATTCTTTCAAATAAGGTGATCATATTTTTCTTATAATCTCACCATGGAGATATGTTTTGAATATTGGAATGAAATTAATGATAATCCATTGATTAATTGTACATTTTTAAATCGTGATGAAATTCTGACAAGTTTCCTACTGAGTAGCTTTGGATCTGGGTTTATATCTGGAACATAATGTTTTTCATGTTTCAATGTTGAGAATGTATGTTCCAGATTCATCTAATGTTTTGAGTGTAGAAGTTGTATAGAAAGAAGAGAATATTTCCTATAAAGAGAAACCGATTTAGATTATTGATTATAATGAGCAACTATTGTAAAATAAATCAATTCACCAGTATAAGGTTATATGCATAAACCACATGGGTGAATAAGAAACACGGGAATCAGAAAATACATTGAGGTAAAGGTACCCTCATTTGTTAAATAAGTTAATAAAAATTATGAGGATGCTTTTTTCAGAAGGCCAGGAGATTGTAACAACCCAAGTAGTTATAAAATAATTTTTTTTTTCTTTTGAAATTAAATAATTAAATTCATTATAAAGTTTTAATGAAACAAGTCATATTTTTAAAAATTAAAGAATTTATCTTGAGGGAATAGTAGCATGGAATTAAGAATAGTAACAAGACTATTGATAATTGCAATATAACCAATAAAATAATAACCTCGCATTATAGATTTCAACTAATATTCTTGTATCTTATAAGTGTAATTATGACATATTTTTATCATGTAATATGTAAATATATGTCATAGAATTTATAAAGTAAGTGTCTATAATTTTGTAAGTCCTGATAATTTATTTAAAATTTTATAATGAATATAGTAATTTAAATGAGAATATATTATCATAAAATATACTTATAAATAATTTTTTTCTTAATTATAAATGATATTTTTTTGTGTCCTCAATTAAATTTTGAAAGTGTTATAAAATCAGTAATAAATTTCAAATTGGTATTTTTAGAATAAATTATAAATTAAATTATGAATCAAATTTCTCATATTTTGAAATCTATTATCGAAAAATGGAGATCCTTTTTTATTCTACATGTAAAAAAATTGTTAGAGTGATTTTTTTGTGAATTTTCAAAAATACATTAATATTTGTGAAATGTAAAATAATATAATTTAATGTATATATACATTATATGTTAAATACACAATTAAATGACTCAACACTCAGGTAAGAACAATAATATCAAATCTTCCTTCATTATTTTAAAGTATTTATGAATAATTCTCAATCTATTACTAGTTTTCAGCCAAAATAATAAACTAATGAATATAATAACAGGAAAACACCCCTATCCACAACTATATATATCATCCCTCACAACATATTCTCCTCACACCTCAAATACTTGTAGCTTATTTAGTTTCATCTCAATTTCCTTATTAATCCCCTTCCAAATATCCATGTCCCATTAGTCTCAACAAAAATCCAACAACTCAAGAGAAAATAGCCTTTTTCATAATCTTTTATTAGATTTCCAATTCTTTCTCATTTTTTATTATCTCTTTACCTCCAACTATACAAGTGGAATGAAAATTATATTATATTATATATAGTAAAATTTAATCATTTTTATGGAAAAATCTTTTTTAATATTATTTTCCTTTATTTATTATTCAAAACCTGAGAACAACATCCATGATGTGTCAATTTACAGCCACCATGAACAATACACATTAATATATCATTATCACATGCACGACCTGTCCATAAATAGTTGTTATGGCTAAATCATATTTTATTATTCATATAATAATTTATTTAATGTTATGTACTCACTATATAAACATCATGTTGAATAAAATAAAAAATGTTTACGATGATCATAAAAATCAAAAAAATAAATTAAATCATTTCCATTAATATTTTCTCTAATAATTTATACTCATATCATAAATAAAAATTATTTATGGTATAAAATAAAATTATGGAATCATATTAACAACATTTCAGTCACCTTGTATATTTTTCCTTCCATTCTAAAAATATTTACAAAAAGAAGAAACAGTGGTAACCATGAAATCAATGAACCCAAAATAATGAAAATAACAAAATATTATTAATTAAAGGGTGGAAATATGCAATAATAATTTCATATAAGTAATAACGATTTTTAATATGGTTATATAATATGTTAATAAAAATAATTAAAACATTATATGTTGATTAGAAAACATTTTTTGTAAGTTGAAACTGAGGAAAGTGAATTATAATCCCAATTTCAATTCTTTTGGTTACCCTTGTACTTTGTTGATTATGTGTTACTAATATTATTTGAAAAATAAATTTTTATTATATTATGTTTTATACTATTTATTTTTGGTAAAAACACATATATTATTCCTTTTATCTTTTCATACATTAAATATTTGATATTTTAAGGAAATTTTTATTAAAAACATCTTATTTTTAATTTCTATTTTTAAAAATTCAATATGAATGTTTTTATGATTCGGAGTATTCATATTTTAAGGTTATAATTTTTTTGCAGGAAATTTCTTATAATGATGGGTGGGACCTATCACGACCCGTCCTCGGGGCCCGTGCCATGACTACCCCAAGCCCGCCTTCCATCGGCCAGGTGCTGGTGACTAGCACCAAGGCGTAAATCCCGATAACTGTGAAGGCATTGGCTTTAAAAAGTAACAAAACACCACATAGTACAAGTGGAAGTAAAACACTAAGTACAAAAAGTATGTGCTGAAAAGTAAATGGGCCCGAATACAAACCCAATCGAAAGTACAAATACAACTAAAAGAAAGTACAATAAAGACAACAACTAGAAGAAAGGAAGCAGCTCCTGGGTCATCCTCCTCGAATCCTAACTGAAGGATAGGTACAGATAGCGCAGCTCCTGGATTGTCCATCACGGAGCCTACATGAAGGGTAGTTACAGATCGCATCTACAACGCTCTCGCCCATCAACCCCCTCTGAGCGTCGCCTTATCGTGAAATTTACCACCGGATATTGTCTCGTCTTGAGATCCACCTCTGGGTACCGTCCAGTCCTCAAACACTCGACCTCTGTCTGTGATGTCCGTCGTTTGCAACCAACACAACGAGGTGCGGGCATAGCCCATGCAGGGGTGAGTATAACGATACTCAGTAGGGACCCCGAGACCCTCAAAGTCTCACTAAATTCAACAACGAAAACCACACAGAAGATCTCAACAGATAACCTCTACTTAGGTAAATGCCCATACATATACCCAAGTTATCAAGTATCCCATCTCAGTCGTGAGGAAACCCAAGGATTATGAAATCAACGGATAACCTCTACCTAGGTATATGCCCATACGTATACCTATGTTATCAAGTAACCTATCTCAATCATGAGGAAACACAAGGATTAAAAACTCAGCTCAAATAGGATTTTATTCATGATGTCAAACCCACAGCTCCTAGAGAACTCCTCCTCTTTCGAGTACAGAGGTACTGCCACTGCAACCAAGTGCGCCGAACTCCTCCTCTGTCGAGTACAGAGGGCCTGCCGCTACAATAAAGCGCACCGAACTCCTCCTCTGTCGAGTATAGAGGGTCTGCCACTACAACCAAGCGCACTGAACTCCTCCTCTGTCGAGTACAGAGGGTCTGCAGCTACAACCAAGCGCGCCAAACTCCTTGAACTGATGTAGTACTCCACCTATCGAGTATTGTGGGCCTGCTGCTACAAACAAGTGCTTCCCACCATAGGTCTGCCACTACAACCAAGCGCTCCCCCACATAGGTTCCAGTGGTACTCCTTCTGTTGAGTACCGCGGGTCTGCCGCTACAACCAAGCACTCCTCCACCGTGGGTCTGCCGCTACAACCAAGTGATCCCCCTCATAGCTTCCAGAGGTACTCCTTCTATTGAGTACAACTGGTCTTACGCTGCTACCAAGAACTCCTCCGTCGTGGGTCTGCCGCTACAACAAAGCACTCCCCATTGGGCTATCCGAAACACACCGAGTCGATAGATCAGCAGTCGTCAAGTCTCAGCTAGCTACTAGGTCTCTGCACTCTGCTAGCTCTTCAGCGGGAGATTCTGTTCCACGAGCTACTGTTCGATACTCCAAGTATCACGAGGATCCATGAAGAAGTATCTCAAGGTACCACCTCGTCATAGGGGTCTCAACACAACAGACGTCGCGTCAATCGGATGCCCGGTCTATGAGTTATTAGCCTTTTTGTCCCAGGGGCTCAGTTGGTTTCGTGTGTGAACCAACCCGGCCGCATCTTGAATGTACCCTGAACTCTCATAGGGAATGCTCATAAGGACAATTTCTCAACATGATCACCAACGCCGCTGACGGTTCGTCAAATGGATGTCCGGTCTGAATGTTATCAGCCTTTCCGTTCTAGGGGCCCGGTTGATTTTAAGTCAAAACCAACCCCAATGTACTCCACCTGCATCCAAAACTTGAGTGGAGTATGCCAAAAGGTCTGTATCACTAAGAGGAATAGAACTAAGTCGACTACATTTCAGTAGGACGTCCGGAGCTCAATTTATGAGCGTTTCCGCTCCGAGGGCCCAGTTGGTTTCGTGTACAAACCAACCCGGCCGAACCCAAAAGTACTCTGAAACCTTGAGTGTAATATTCCGAAATGACCGTCTCGATCCAAGGATCGCAGCGCAGCTGACGGTGCGTCGATCGGAGGTCCGCAACCCATGTTATGGGCAGAAGACCGAGAGAGGTTCGGTATTAGGGGGTTCGGGCCCGGCCCGACCCGGCCCAAAACCCCCAGGGTCGGCCCGAAATGGGTCCAGGTCCGGACCGCGTGGACGCGGCCCAGCTCGGATGGCACGGCCCAACCCAGCCTGGGCGCGGCCCGGCCCGGCCTGGGCGCCGCCCGGCTCGGCCTGGGCGCGGTCCGGCCGGGCGGTCCGGCCAGGGTAGTCGTCCCAGCGCGCCGGCGCCCTGGCACCATCAGGTGGCTCGGCCGTTTCGGTCGAGCGAAGAGACACAGGTGGCACTGCCCCCCCCCCCCCCACTTTTGTAACCGCGACCGCATGTGGGGGCGGCTTTGCTGGCCAACCGGGGGTTACGGATCCCCGAATTTCCCCTGGTCGCCTGGCCCGCTCCGGGAGGCCGGCTGCTACCTCCACGGAACCGGCGAGGGCCGGTCCCCCCTGCTCCGATGCCGGCAGCCCAGAACCGGCCTCCAGTTCCCCTGCTCCGCCGCAGCTTCAGCCGTGACCTTGGACCTTCCGGCACGGTGCAACGGCGTCACGCCCCTCCGTCGTGGCCCCGCTCCGGTCGTGGTGTTTTCGTGATCCTCCGGCGCGGTGGAACGGCGCTGAAACCTTATTCAACTTTATCGGCGCAGCGCAACGGCGCCGACCATCCTTTCCGCACGATCTCGCGCGGTGCATCGACACCACATCATCTTCCTTCGAACCGCAGCAATACAAGAATAAGGGAGGAGGGTCTGCCGTGTTTGTGCGGTCCGACCCCCTCCTAGTAAACGATAGCAAGCGGTCCCATTTTCACGAAGAGGGGAATGTTGTAATCAGGAACAACAAATTAAAATAAACCCCTACCTCTTCGAATTCGATGAGCGAGGATTCGTCGTGGAAATAACTGTTGCGGAAAAGGCATCACTAGCGTCATGGAGGGAGGATCGTCGTGTTGCGGAGAAGTTTCGTGGAAGAAGCGTCGTGGAAGAAGTGTCACTGGCGTCGCGGTACACGGCATTGCGTAGTCGATCTCTGAGGATTTGGCGTTCTTCGTTGGAGATCGGTGCGTTCTTCGCATTCTTCGAGTTCATCGCATTCTTAATCGAAAAAGAAGGCTTTTCTCCAAATTCACTCCACTCAAAAAGTTCCAACAGAAATAAAATAAGAGTTTTCTTATTTTATTAACGCACAAGCCAACGTTTGAAATTCAAAAAGAAATGAAATGAGCAATTAATTGAGGAGTTTAAAACTGCCCAATTAATGAGGCGTTTATTAACCAGAATAAACACATGAGTTGACTTCATTAAAAAAAGGGGTGCGGGTGTGTTACTTAGAAGAAAAAAAATGGTGGGGCTCGTGTGGGCCCCACCTCACAAATATCCTACCAAGTGGGTAGGATATTGTGGCTCCCACATTATCCACTTATCTTAAGATAAGAAAAATAAAATAAAAACCGGTTGCACCACTTTTATTTTATTTCATAACTTAACCCCAAAAAATTAAAAATCTCACCTGAGCAAACGCAACTCTGAAAAAGGTTTTTCTAAGAAATTGTCGGCGCTGCGATTCCATTGGTGCCCTCAGAATTCGATTTTGAGCACCGGTTCAAAAGTTAGAAAAACTCGCTCGTTCATTCACTGAACATACCCGAGCTAATCTTTGGAAAACGATTCTGGGCACACCGGGCCTCAGAATCAGGTGCTGTCATAAACTGTGTTCTTGTAAAATCCAAAAGAAAATTACGAAAAAATTTCCCTTGAATTTTTACGGGTCTTTACATCACTCCCACCTCCAGGATTTACGTCCCCGTAAGGATACATCAAAAACTAGGGAAACAAAAGTGGGTACTGAGCACGCATCAGAGACTCCCACTCCCAAGTGCTCTCTTGGAGGTTCCCATTCTGTCATCTGTTGCACACTAGAGGAATCAACCGTCCACATAGGACCCGCGCCTATCGATCCTCGATCTCCACCGGGACCTCCAAAAAAGTCGCCCCATCATCAACGTCTAGCTCCCCATAGTCAATGATATGAGTCGGGTCATGCATGTATCTTCTCAGTTGAGATACGTGGAAGAAGTCATGCACCCGGGGCAACTGATGTGGTAGAGCCATGCGATAAGCCACCTCGCCAATACTATTGAGGACCTGGAACGGTCCGATGAAGCCCGGAGATAACTTACCGCCTCGGCCAAATCTTCGTAACGCACGTCGAGGTGAGACCCGCAAGAAGACGTGGTCACCATCCTCGAACTCCAGTGGCCCCAGCCTCCAGTAAGCATAAGACTTCTGCCGGCTCTCAGGTGTCCGCATCCGCTCTTGGTTGACGTGGACCCTTTCGGTCCTACAAGAGCTGCTGAGATTTCTTCTTTGCCAATAAGAGAAATCTGGTCTCATCCCCTGGATGAACTACGTTTTTCTCCTAATACAGTCAATTCCGACATGGACGATACTAATCCATACCATGATTGACGTCTTAAGGCCTCAACGCTACTACCAAGAGATTCAACCGTTACTCTCGCCTCCAAGGGTTGAGTCACACTGTCGGCATCAGTGTGTGGTCATTGGGTCTCCTCCAGTAGTTATCTCAAAGTGAGGGTCAAGTAAACGGTTTTTAAACCGGAACCTCTTAGTAACAACATAAAGAGGGGACATGAAGGTAAATGCCACAAGAATGGTATCTTTTATTACTGTATCTCAAAGTACAAAGACACAAAGCATCTACAAACAAACATCAACAGAGCTGGAAGAAACATGAAGAAAAGTCTCCAGGTCTGGAGCTTGTCCCACTCTTGTCCATCTGCTCCCGAAGCTCCATGATCGTTGGCCTCAGCTGCCTGAAGCTGAGCTCTCCCAGGTCCACATTTTCCCTGTTTTTGGGGTGAACCTCCTGGTGGTGGTGGTGGTAGAGCCTCAAAGCGTCGCCCACCACCTACTGCTCGGCCAGCTCCTCTGCCTCATCCGTCTGCTCCCTATAGACCGCCACGGTCGACCCTCTGACTCTGCCTGGGTGGTCCCTCAACCATCTGCTAGTCATCTGTATGGTGGGTCGGACAGTCACAGGACATGTGTCCAACCCCGCCGCAGGAGTAACACTGTCCGCTCATGGTAAGTCGTTGTCCACACCTGGTGCCTCGCACAAATGATCCTATCTCATTCGGTCGACCACCTGTAGGTCTAGTCCTCTTAGACCCCTGCGTCATCTTTCTACTGCCCGCTGCAGAAGACTCTGCCGCATGCCGGCTAGTGGTGGGTCCTGCCGCTGGATACTGCACAGTAAGGAAACTCTCTTCTAAGAGGGCTCGCTCCAACACCCATGTATTTCTCGGAATGCTGTGAGAAACAAATGAAGCTCTGATCTCTCTCCTGATCCCCTTCTTGAAGGTTCGGGCCCAGAAGAATGGGTCACATACCATGTCCGTCAAATAGCGCGAGTGATCGGTAAGCCTCAATGCGTACTAGGATACTGTCATGCTGCCCTGCTGCAGTTGTAGGAGCTCCTGGATGCGTACCGCTCAGAGGGTGGCTAGGACGAACTCTGAGAGAAAAAGGCTCTCAAAGTCCGTCCAAAGGAGAGATTCCTCGTCGTGCACCTGGAGCATCAAGATCCACCATCTGCATGCTGCCGCGTGCAGGAGGCTCACCGCAAGGACCACCATAAGGTCAGCTGGTGTCCCTACCAAACGGAAAACTCATACAACTGCATCCATCCAATCCTCGGCTGCCTGGGGGTCCATCTCCCCATGTAATCTGGGCGGTCGCTGATGCTGAAACTCTTGCAGTGCACTAAGGCGACGTGCACTGTCATCGGCTGGGGCTGGAAGCATCGGTGGCTCGGCGGGTAGAGGTACCGTCGGTGCCTCTACTGTCAAAGGGCCCAGTACCAAGGCCTCATCGCTCGGTGGGCTATCATCACACACAACTCTCGGAACCCTAGCTGGAAGCCATCGTGGGGCCATCCTGAAAAGGAAACAGGTGCACCATGGTCAAACAGTATACCTGGTGATCTAACATAAAGTAATCAAAAATAAAACTAGAAACACTCATGCAATCAATGATTTTGTGCATTAAGTCGGAAATCAGAAGTCAGGGTCCTGGTGTACGGATACGTCGGCCGCCGCACCAACACTAGACTCCCTGGACTAATATCCACACTTAATACTCTTAACACTATTTTTTGACATAGAAGAAAGATCAAAGTCCAATGTTCTGAGGTAGAACCGAACTCCTCTGATACCAATTTGTCACGACCCGTCCTCGGGGCCCGTGCCGTGACTACCCCAAACCCGCCTTCCATAAGCCAGGGGCTGGCGACTAGCACCAAGGCGTAAATCCCGATAACTAGGAAGGAATTGCCTTTAAAAAGTAACAAAACACCATAGAGTATAAGCGAAAGTAAAACACTAAGTACAAAAAGGAAGTGCTGAAAAGTAAATGGGCCAGAATAAAAACCCCATCAAAAGTACAGCTACAACTGAATGAAAGTACAACAAAGACAACAGCTGGAAGAAAGGAAGCAGCTCATGGGTCATATTCCTCTGTACCTACCCTTCAGGTAGGATCCATGATGGATGATCCAGGAGCTGCGCTATCTATATCTACCCTTTTGGTAGGATCTGAGGAGGACGACCCAGGAGTTGCTTCCTTTCATCCAGTTGTTGTCTTTTTTGTACTTTCTTTCAGTTGTAGCTGTACTTTCGATTGGGTTTGTATTCTGGCCCATTTACTTTTCAGCACTTCATTTTTTTACATAGTGTTTTACTACTACTTGTACTCTGTGGTGTTTTGTTACTTTTTAAAGGAAATGCCTTCCCAGTTATCGGGATTTACGCCTTGGTGCTAGTCGCCAGCCCCTGGCCTATGGAAGGCGGGCTTGGGGTAGTCACAGCACGGGCCCCGAGGATGGGTCTTGACAGGACCTATATCTCCCTCCAATTTATTGGTTTTGATTACGTGGGAGGTTAAATACATGGTTTCTTTATGTGTAACTCCGATGGTTAAACTATACTGTAACCATTATAGTTAAACCCTAAGCTATCCATAGGGTTTACGTTGTTAGGTTTTCACTAGGGATTCAAATAATATGGCAACCATGAGCGTTAAAATATTAATTAATTGATTCCCTGAGTTCATTTTACGGTATTATTTATGTTTTCAATGTTTTATGAAAATACCATGTTTTCAGAAAATAACAATATTGTAATTATGAGGTCAAGAAGTATATTGTTGTGAAAATTATTTCATAAGATTATAACTTTTCATATACTACCAGTTTATCTATATCCTTTTAGGACCCTTACTCATCTTTTTGTGGGCATCCAATGTTTTAAAATATTTTTCACATGGTTTAATGATGGGTTAGAGTACTAGAGAAGACAATATGAATATTTTGATTCCATTTCATTAAAATATTTCATGATTACATTAAAAACTTTTGTATTATGGATGAAATTGATACTTTTTTATATTACCCAATTTTTTTCTTTTGGTTTAATATGTTTGGGTTATGTCGTAATTTTCTATACCTTAAAACCGAAAGGATCATTGGGAATGTAAATAAGTGAATTAAAAATGAATTTATGATATTATTTAATGTTTAATGTTATTTCATTACAATAAATCATTATATAGTGGTAGTATTGTACCCATATGCATGGATTCTGAATTATTTTTCTACAAAAAGAGATATGGAACAATATATTTTATCATTCATTGGTATTGAATAAGTGTTAAATTAAATTTTGATATATTAAATCTTATTTTAACCCATCTAGGTTATGTGGTGAATGGAAACGAACATGTTACTTCACAGAGGTCCTAGTATAAAAAACTCAAAAATGAAATTTTTATTTTTTTAAATAGAAAGTGAAAAGTTGTTTAAGGATTATATCATAATTATAATAAAATAAAATTTTTCTGATGATATTTATGTTATAATATCAATTAGTTTTAATGTCATTTCATAATGGTGGATTCAACATTAGTATATAGAAAAGTGAAAGGGGTTGCTAGAAATTTATACCTCACTTCCTAGAATATCTAATTTGGGAAGGTAGTTATGTCTTCGAATGATGGTATTTTTAAAAGACTATGACCACATAAAATTTTCTTGGGAATTTTATTTTAGCTTTTTATAGTGTTTGGACCAAAATATATGGAATTTTAATTATGAGGAAGTGAGTAGAGGAATTCACCATTTATATGTTAAAGGGAATGGCATTTTTTAAACACCAAATTATTTTCAAGATATCAATTCAATATAAATTATAGTTGAACTAAAATTGACCTAATAGTTTGAGTAAGGGATAAAGTCAATGAGGTCCTTAACTCCCGATTCCAATAGAAATTTTAGATATGTTTGTTCCATTTCTCTCTTGGTTATAACCCTTTCATAGTGATTTATTTTTATCGAGGAAACCTGTTTTTACCTAAGGTAAATTATCAATTATTCAAAACTATAAAATGTTAATTAGTAAATTATATATAACTAACAAATATAAAATTTAAAATATTTAAATTTATGTAATTAAAAAAATTAAAAGAAAAATAATTTTAAAATATTGTATTAATAATATATTCAAAAATATATTTTGAAAATTTTAACATGTGTTCAAAAATATCAAACCATGGTTCTAAACTTAAAATCATTATTTTTAAAATTAGTAATTAATTTATAAAACAATTATTTTTCCACAGAATGTGGTTTAAATAATATCCATTATTGATACATATATTGGGATAATGTCCAAAAAGTTATGTTATTCCTAAAAATTGTAATTTTCAAAATTAAAAAAATTATAAATTATTTATAAAAACTAAAAATTTAATCATAATCTAATATTTAAATAATAAATAAATTTTTTATATTTTAATATTCAATTTCTATAATTTTCTAATTTCAATTTTTTATAAAGTCATAAAATATATTTTGAATTTATTTTTATTCAAATGTAACTTTATAAAATTATAGAACCCTTATTTTAAATTTCTATATTTCATTAATAAAGATAAAAATAATCAATATATATTATATTTTATTAAACCCATCATTTTTTAATAATATTACTAGAATTCATCAATCATATGTCCATATCATAGAGGAATTTATCCTTAAACATTATAACAAATTAAATTATTTTGTATAAAGTCATAATTAGATATGTAAATATCTAAATATATTTTATAATTCACTTATTATTATTCATATCTACTAATTAAACAATGTAATAATAGTTTAAATATATCACTATTTTGATTTTTGGTTTTGTGTGTGGATTATATTATCTATCATATTTCTTATTTAAGGGAAATGTACAATTAAATATTGAGTAATTAGATTCTCCCCACAAAATATATTATTTCTTTGAAATTTAATAATATATCATTAAAGAATATTTGTGAAATTATTATTAACATATTTATCATTATTAATATAATAACTAATATGAAATACCTGTTACTCTTTTTAGCTGTATCAAGTCACTTATCGTTATTTAATTATATTTTCCATTAATAAAATTATATTCCCTAATATGCATATACACTAATCATATATATTACATATCTTAATTTTCCAAAATTAATTCAAATGAACAACCTATTAAGCCAATATGAGATCATATATTTCTCCAAACATCAACTATTTCATTAACCCTTAAATGAGTTAATCGATTGTATATAGTCACATAATAATAAATTAATTTTATAATCCAAAAAAACTTATGACCACCACCAATGTTAACAGAAATAAATTGAAAATCTCAATGTTATTATTACAATATTACTTTATTTTTCCAAATAAATCAAACCAGTTTTATATCAATAACACCAAAAAATTTAAATGACGAGTTTCCCATTCCTCAATCATTTTTTCCAATTGGTAACCCAAAAATATAAATATTTCATAAAATAACGATTAATGTTTACTAATACCATTTAGTATATGCTTATTATTTTCCAATATTCTAACATGACAGGAATATACCATGATTCTAAGATAATTATGTCTACTACTCTATTAAGTTGTAAGACATAGTGGTTTCTAGATACAGACAATTTTTAAATTTATTTCTATGATCCAATTTTAAAAAAATAGTAAAAACTAAAAAGGGTTATCAATAAAATAAGATAAATTGATCATATTAATTTGAATATGTAATCATAACATGACTTCTCTAATGAAAAATTACTATGATCCTATGATACATTCAATTAAAAATATTTTTGTTGATGTTAGGTTTTCATCTAATTCTTAACCAAATCCATTTATGTAATTTAGAAATAAATACCCTATATTGGTTTGAAAATAGAATAATGTTGAACAAATCATATACCCTGGGAGCCTAAAACTCAGTCTGTAGTTAGGACACATGGTCATGGACCAATTCATGATTGAGTAATACACTATATTCCATTTCCAGGGATATCACGTCAAGGTAAGTCATTTCTAGATACTGCATCAACATTTAGTATCTAGATAATGATTCTATATCAATGAAGAGCATCCAATATAGAATTTAACAAACTTTCATGATGTTATCATACACATAAACATAACTCTTAGATCTATTCATATGTATTTCTCTATTGTAACCATAACCAAATTCCCTAAATGTTCAATATTATGTCAACTAGACTAAAGGAAAATAATTTCCTTTAAAAATGATGATCGACCATAACATAACCACACTTTAATTATCCTTATATAAAAGTTGAAAATAAAAATATAAATAATATATAAACTAATAAAAATTATAGCATCCAAAAAATGAGACTATATCATCCCTATGACCTAATGAAAATATTTCATTAATATAATTTCTAATGATTTAATGGGTTTATAATTTTAGATTATGTGAACTAAAAATTAAATAAAACCCATTTTATTTATATCAATTTAATATTTTGTACATAATGTATGAATCTACATAATAATTAATTAGACATAAAAATATCCCATAAATTCTACTCACATAAAACTCATCATTATATATCATACATTCTCAATATTCAAAAAAAGTGATATTGAACCATAATAAAGGCATAAGATCAATATATCAGTAATGATAAAAATCAGTTATATAAATTGAATATCAGATGTTGACATAAGATGGTAATATGGGTATAATTTAGATAAATAAAAAAATAGTACTAAAAAATAATAGATCATAAATCATGGCGCCTGGCATGGTATAAATGTATACATTTTTCAAAAGATCATGTAAATAAACACCTACCATGATAGCACAAAAAAAAGTAATCAGAGTTATCCTAAAATTATTATGTATTTATGATACAGAATAGAAACTACTGTATTGAGTCATTATATTCATGAGACACACCATTTATTCCCATGATCTAGAAAAACTAAGTTATACTCATGAATACTTATATCATGAGATAAAAATAGTTAATGAAAGAATTCAAGGGTGATATATGACCCCTTGCATCATTTATCCATACTTATGAGTTCAAATTGAAAATAAATCAATTATATCATCATAATGAACCCATATAAATAATGTAGGATAAATAATACATTCATATAAGAATCATTCACTCTCATTGAATAGTGAAATGATGGGAAGGAAAGGATTTATTCTACAAACTATAAACTTCCAATGTAATTATAATTCGTTTAATATATATTTAAAATGGATACATATAATTAAATCATTAATAATTCTATGAATATACATTACCGTATATACTTATAGAAAATAGATGGGTGTTCCATGAAATTGTGTAACATTGTAGACATAATATTTAATTAAGATAATAATTAATAAAATATCTGTACTGAAAAGATAAATTCTATATGCTATAGATAATAATTTCCCTAATAAATTTATATACGAATCATAGGGAGAAAATATTATATTAAATGATGGAAATGTACAATGTTAATAGAGTAAATAAATTAGAAGATATCTTGCATTCAGACACAATTTATAATTATAAATGAAAAATGAAATGATATATAATTTCACAAAAAATGAAGTAAATTACATAATCCATATAGATAAAAAATTTGTATTGAATTTTTTGAAGTACGTACATGATAGAATATAAGATATTTCAAATTCGAATTAATTAAAAGTAAATTTCATTTTTATATTTTAAAAAATCCCCTTTTTAAATAGGATAAATATTTGACCTTTAAAAAAAATTAAGAGGAATATTGAATAAATTAAAGAGATTTTTTTTGAAACCATTAGCATCTAAATAATATAATTTATATTAAACAACAGATGTTGTGGAGTTAAATTTAAACATATAAATGTTAAAAGAGAATATTTTCACATTCTGATAAAAATTACCCATACGAAAAAGGTCAAAACATTTATTAATACTTTTAAAATACTATAATGTAGTTTAATATTATATAAATCATTTATTCAATAATAGATAAGAAAACCTGACTACTGCTCCAATTAATTTAGATATGGAAATATTTTAGTTCCATATTAACAAGAAGAGAAGTAGTCGATTTAATATAGATGAAACAATTTGTGTAAAATAATATTCCAAGGGAAATAAAAATATGTGGAGACATATAATACCCAATTACTATAAAAATAAAATCCATAGGGTTTTAAAAACAATTTATATTCCCTATTTGATATATCATTCTATCATAATCTTTATTTAAAAATAATATTTGAAATAAAAATCTCTTGTGGTTAGAGTAATAGTTGGATGTAAACCCCTATCAAATTAGGAATATTTTGAACCAAATGACATTCAAAGAATGTAAATGATATGGATATTAAATCCAAATGAGTATTGTAACAAACATTCCATAGGAAATAAACACATCATATTAAATGTATCTAGGTTCATTTTAAAAATTAAGTCTCATGAAATTAAAGTTTTGATAATTAATCTCTTTTATCAATTACTCATTTTACAAAATGCACTCAAACCTAATATATTTCAAAAGAAAATATATTAGTCAACAATTTCAGAAAACATTTTTTATGTCAATAACCATTTATGGAATTTATTTATTAATATTCTATACTTTTATTTTTGTTAGACATTATCTTTTGTTATTATCACATATACGTAATATTGATCATTTTAATTTATCTTCTGAAAAATGAGGTTATTTATCATTATACTCCAAAAAATTATTATTAAAAAATAATGAAGTTTATTTCAATTTAAATTTCTTAATTATTTATATTGTCATCATTTCAATCTATGGGACTTTTGATTATGATCATTAAAGATTAATTTAGTGATGATCATGTTTTCATGATTCATATCAAACAATATTTGTTTTATTAAATAATGAGTTATCATTATATATGTTTAATTTAGATCAAAAATTAACTCATATTTGAAATATTTATGTTAAATATTTCCCAAAATTAAATTATGATAGTCATATATGTTATATATTTATAGTATTGTACATGTAGGTTGTTAAACAATCCCAAATAAGAATATTCCAAATTTAATGGATTCTTATGAAGTGAATTAGATTAAATATCAATATTAAAATATTATAATGATATTATTTAGTTTTTATTATCATGATATATTATAATTATAATTAATTCAAGGAATAATATAGCCAATAAGAGGTTATTTAATTGTAAAAATAATTCATTTCTGGCACAACAAACACTATTATTAATGGATGAATTTACCCTGAATTTTTATTACTTATGAATTTAATATGATGTCCACTTTTTATTTAAATAAAATGTATAATTAAAAAAAATATTTTTATCCTTGAAAAAAATTCACCTTACCATCCATATATGGAGGGATTGTTGGAAAACAAGAACAAATCATTCATTTGGTAGAGTTCATCCACCTATATGAATGGATGATGATTTCATTATCCATTAAAAAGGGGAATGGTGTAATTTTTTATAATTTATGTTTATTAAATAATATATTGATATCAAAATAATATATTCAAATTTAAATCTTAAAAAAATTATATGATGAATGAAAACGAAAATGTTACATCATGGCAGTGATAGTTTGCACAATGCAAGAATAGATGTTTTGAATTTATTAATGGGGAAAAAACATGTGGATAATTATTACAAAATAATTTTTATATTATAAAAATTTACTAATAATACATATTTTATCATTTCAATATGGTTTATGTTAATTTCAGAAAGATGATGTTCAAATACAAAAATAGAAAAAAGCCTGGAGGGGTCAGACATATACAACCCACTTCATGGATTGTCTCCTTTGCAAAGGGGGTGAAGCCATTGACGGATGGTATTTTGATAATAAAACAACATTTTAAAGGTTTATGGGAAAATATAGTGGTGTATTGGGAATAAATTTGTTAAAAATATGTGGATTTGGGTGTTTAGATAAGTGAGTATATATGATCGTCTTTTATAAGTAAAATTGGATTGAATTTCATTAAATACACAAAACAATCCAATAATAGGAAGTATATCTTAATTAATATTTATTCAAAAGTAATAAAATGTATATGGGAAGGGATTTTATTGGTCCATCACTCAAAAACTGAATGTCATACTTATTTTAAACCTGTTTTTGTTGATTCCTTATTGGATAAACCCTTTTAATCCCTTTTTAGTTTTATCGACAAAAATAGTGTTTAAATATGGTTGTATAACCATTATTCCCAAAAATAAAATTTCCCTTATTATAAATCTTTATCTATATATTCCACATTTTAAATCCCTTATATTTGACTATTTTTCTAGAAGTAATAATTTTTTTAAATTACTGTGTTTATAATGTATTAAAAATAAATTAAAAAATATAACCTATATTCATAGATTTCAAATATGGGTTTTTAAATAAAAAACATTATTTTTTATTACAATACTATCTGGTAAAATCATATTTGGTCTTATAATTTTATTTCATGAATTTTTTATTCATACATATATATTGGTAATGTCTTGAAAGTAATGTTATTTGAGACATTTTATTGTTGAAATATTTAATTAAAAACATATTATTTTATAAATAAAAAACATTTTAAAATAATATTGAAACTTTAAATAAAAATTTATTTTATATTTATCAAAATATAATTTTTAATAATCTATTTTAAATTCTAATTTATATCATAAAATATCACAAGAAACTATTTTTATAGGAAAATAGATTTTTAAAATATTAGATTATCTATTTTAAAAATTGAATATAATACTAGAAAATACATTTTTAATAAAAAAATATAAAAAAATCATAAATTAAAAATAATATATGTAGATTTAATAAATAAAATCTAAAATTAAAAATTAGATTGATTTCTATTCAAAATCATGAAGTATGTAATATATAAAAAAATTAATTTTATATAAAAAATTAGTTTATTTTCTAATTTCGTTACACAAATTCATAACTAAAATTTAAAATGAAATTGTAATGGTATTAACTTTTCATGGATTCATTTTAGTTTTATGTTTCTTGTAGATAATGATTTTGAACACATAGTTTTTTAAGGAAATGTATAGTGAAATCATGGGTCATTAGATATAATGTGTTACTCTTTTTATTCATTCCATTCATGTTACTTATGAATTGAAATTATTTAGCGATGGTTGGGGTATGGAATTATATATCCACTTAATTAATCGATATGTCTATTGGGACAAATTATCTTTTTGATTTGGCATATGACTTTCCTGTTTATATAGGATTTATTGGAAAATGGCCTCAAATGAATTTTTATGATATTTAGCATTATGACTTCCATCAAGATGAAATCCGTTATTATTGTCCATGTGATAATTTAAATTATTATTTTATCTATTGTTATATTCTGCTATCATGTTAATAGATTTACGTAATATGTCAAAATTACTTATTGAATCCATATTTATGATTTCATGCTTATTAGATGATAGTTTCTATGATATGATACCCCATAGTGAGCAGCTCAGATCACCCTTGTCAGTATTCCACATCCTATGGTCTTGAATAAGACAATTAAATATTAAATATCTATATTATTATCACATGTGGATAATTTTATAGATAACTCTGAAGATATATTTTAAAAAATGAAATCTATGGTTTTATGGGAAAAGATTCATTTAAGGCGTAATATATCGGTTTTTTAAATAGTATGTTTTACTAATAGTCTAAAACTATAATCCTAAAAGGTCATGGGTTAATTAAGTTGATTTTTTTTTCAATACTTTAGTATGGATAGAATAAATCGAAAAAGTAAATTCATAACGTTTATTAATAGATCAATATATTAATTTCATTTTCATTAAACAGTTTTATTCAGAATGTAAGTTGTTTAATAGTTTTTATTGATATAGTAAATAATGATATTTTTTTGGCCATATATATTGATATAGAATCCATTTTATATAAAATTTGTATTTCATAAAAAATATTTTGGAGTGGGTCTATGGTGTCATATTTTGTATCATATTTGGATTTAGATAACTTTTTAGTCCAGGATATAATCATATATAGATAAAATAACATCTTTTGGATTCAATTATAGGTTAATAAGATTATGTTTTGTCAAACATTAAGGGTAACACATAGAAATTTATGTGATTTATATGGTTTTAATTTAACATAACTAAAGATAAATAGGATATTTTTGTTGGTTTATTAGGAGGAACTACTAATTGAGGTTTAGATAACCGTTTCATTTCCCATCAAATTTGATGCTGGAAAATAATGGATAAATGGGAGAATGAGTTAATTATTTTTTAGAACAAAATTTGAGTATTATATATAACATTGTGTTAAAAATAAATTTTTAATATGTTTGTTCTAGTTATTTTGGGTAGATTAAAATATTTTTTTTGTGTATATATGAGAAGGCTATATAATTATTAGTATGTGGTACATGTTGTTTGGTGATTAAAGTTAAGATTTATTCTATGTAGATATGATGGAATGGATATTTTAATGTATTAAGAAAGGATTGTTTTTAGTTATTAATGGGGATTAGGGTCTTACTATTCAAATAATAGTAATTATTATGAACTAGGATATACTAAATGAGACCTAGTTTTATCTAATTATTTCATTGTTAAACTAAATGAGTCAAATAATTAATATTTCTTATTCATGTGACTGTTTAATTTTTTATGATGTTATCATTATATTCATTAACAGTTTTGGTTTTAGTATTTGGTCGAGTAAATGATCATGAAAATGAATTATGAATGATACATATCTCTTAACCCCTTCAACCAATTAGGGATTTATATATGAATAGGTGGGTATAACGTATTAACATATTTCAATATGCCTATTGTGAGGGGAAATGAATTTATTATTATTATCAATTATAATTTGGATTATCAATATGTATAAATTAGTTATTATTATATTATTAACACCCTCGTATATATCCACTACTGATAAAAATTAAAATTGAGAAGGCATAAAGTTTTTATGGGATTAATTGTGTAACACCATGATATTTTAGACATTATTATCCATCAACTAAATTTTATGATGGATTATTGATGTAGAAATGAAAACTAATTTTGAAAAATATGACATATTTTATTACAATTTAAGATATAAATTAAATAAATGTGAGAAAAAAATGTGATATTACATTACAAAAATTATAAGAAAAGTAAAACCACATGTAAATTAGAATAGAAAAATTAATTACAGTCCAATCTCATAAAATTAATATTTTAATTAATTTTAAATAATATTTTTAATTTTTATAACAAAAATAAAGTGAAAATAATCACTTTTAATACGTTGCGAAAAAAATCACTTAATTTTAAAGAGGTCTATTTTTCATAGTATAGTTATTCTAATGCATTGTATATTTATTATAAAAATAAATGGATCACATTTAAATGGTTATCCGAATAAAAATGTTTCTATAATAAAAAAATGATTAAAACAATTTTAATTATTAATTTATATTAAATTATATTACCAACACATAATGTTTTAAAACGTTTGTTTCCTATTAAATTCAGTTTCAAATTTTATTTTATGTTTTATAAAATGTAAAATTCCAAAATTTTATATTTTAATTCTGAAAATTAACTTCATTTTTAGATCTAAAATTGTAAAATTATTATAGATTGATTATTTGGAAATTTTATGAAAATATTTTTTTGTTGAATATTATAAACTAAAATTCTAACTATTATAAAACATTCTTGAATACATCATCATATAATCATGATATAGAAATTTATAATTAATATTTATTAATAAAATTAATTAATTAGTGCATTATTAAATTTATATATAGAATTTAGAACAATATGACTAATATTTTTGAAGAGAATATTTATTTTATTCTAGTAAAAAAATATTTTTTCTTTTGGTATAATTATGTATACAAAGTATTTTATTTGGTTTAACAGGGTTTTAAAAAAATTAACATTATATTTTTATTAATAAAATAATAAAATAAAATATATTCTTAATAATGGGCCTAAATAAGTATAAATTCATTTTTATGGTTAAGAATATATTTTATAAAAAAAAATTCTTGATTAATAATCATTAAATAAAAATTAATATTTATCAATTATGAAATGAAAAATATAATTTAATGGCGTATTTATAATATTCTTGTTAAATGTAGTTTTATATGTCATCTTTTATTTTTTACATTAAAACTCATTCCTATGGTAACATGTAGTCACAATTATAAAGGTAAAAAAGGTAAATGGGTTAAATTACTATATAAGCTCAAAAATATAATAAAATTTTCATTAAATGATTAGATGTGGGATTCATATTCCACCCCTCATATTATATCACATAATTATCAATTTTGGATCCACTTGACTTAAATAAAAATTTTATTTTATTTTCATAATTTATGTTTTATAAAAAATTGATGCCTCAAACATATAAAAGGATCCCTTAACTAAAAAACCACTACTCACACCTTATGACCCTAGGATCAATCGAGATATTCCAAAAATAAGGCTATATACTCTACTCATGTCTTAGTAATTTTGGTATTATTAATAGACTACCCATTCAATGTATAGCCTACTTAGTGATGGAGTTCTCTCAAGAGGTATGGTGAGAACATTTAAATACACATTTTTTACAATATTATTCTTATACCTACTATAAATATTTTCAGCACTTACTAATAAATTTTCATAAGTATAATTAGTAAAATAAAATTATTTTTATGTTAATTTAATATCAATTATCTACCTTCCGCTAATTTATTTAAGAATTATAATTTATTTACTATATTATTATTGGATCACTATAGCCAGGGAAACAATAAATTATTTTTTGTAACCACATTACAAGAATAGTTTTAAAGATTAATATAGTCAATAACTAAGGTAATTTTTATATGATAATATTTTTGTGATGATAAATTGGAAATTATATTAATGATTTTAATAATAATATATCATAGTAATTTTAAGAATCCAAAAAATGAGCATACTAATATATTTTACATAAATATAATATATTTTAACTATAAATATATATATATATTAGAAAATATAATGTTATAAAATTTATAGTTACAAAATTATGAATACGAGGAAACTATTATATAACTCTATTTACCAAGACCAATGTACCAAATTAGTTTTACAAAAAATGGAGAGAAAAAACCCATGTAGCATATAATAGAAAAAAAGTATACATAAAATGAATGAAATTATATAATAAGTAGAAAATAGGACCAAAATTTAAATTAATATGGGTTTTTATCAATTATTTAATTAACATAATTTGGTTAATTTAGAGATCCTATGCATTCAACAAGTGATTTATGACGTATGGTAAGAGTTCATTGTAACAAACTTTTTTACATAGTAACTATTTAATGTTCTACATTGTGTTTAATTTCATATAGTATAATTTTTTATAAATTTTATTCTATTATTATAATTACAAAATATTATTTGGATTTAAAAATATTTTCCTGATCATTTTATTATTCTCTTATAATTCATTTACCACAAAATTCATAAGTGTTTTTGTAAACCTAATTTACATTTATTAAGTTATAACTTTTAATCTTGAACATAATACATTTAGGTTATTTAACCCACCCAATGTTTGTATGGAAAAAGTATTTCCTCTTTATTTCATGGAGACTTATATTTCATTATCACAAAGTGTTGAACAACTTTTTCTAACAAAAATAAATTTTGATGTATGCACTGCATTTTCCCTCTCAAATTTCATTATTTGAGACATTATTTTAAACTGAACCTATTTTATATTATATAGTTTTTATATATTATAATTTACGTATTATATAATTTTTTTCTATTTATCAATAATATTTAATATATCATTTCATATTATATCATTCAAATATTTATAATCATAATTTTACAAAATTTGGTTGGGTTTTCATTCCAACCACATTCTAATTTTGAGGTTTATTATGTAACATTCCAACATGATGGAATTTAATGTTAATATCCCATATTATCTACTTTATTTTATCTATCTTTTGTTATTTCATTAATTTATATTACATAATTTCAATCAACATCCATTTTTTCAAAATTTATCTAAATGTTTTCCCATAATTGAAACTGACCATATCGATCATTTTTTGTCATGAATTAATCACCTCCATGTCAAAATCTCTTAAATGTTTCAACAATATCATTATTCACTTGTGAAATATTCATTAAATTCATTTGTCACAATCTTTTGAAATATTTAAAATGGATTATAAGGAATATATTTAATGGTCTTTATAGAGATCAATTTTCATCATTTTTATTATATATTGTAAAAAAATCCATTTTTTTTGTTCTCAGCATGAACACATTTTCATACAATGATTTCTATTTTTCATAATTATTCCTTATTATTTTTTCATTGTTCTTAAATGTAATCAATATTTTTATATTGTGTTTTTTGAAATAAAAACAATAATAATTTTTCTAATAGAATAATTTATGATATTTCATTACACTAATATAAATTTTTATTTTTCACTCCCCTTTAAATAAATTGAATAAAATTTTCTTCTAGATTTAAAAATTTTTAATTTTTAATAATTATTTTTTTAATAACCTCTTTTCAAACCTTTGAAATGGATTTTTGTGGTGTCTTATAAGTTCGTATTAACAATCCTGTTACAAAAACATTATAAATTATTATTTTTATTATTTAACTACTATTGTCCACTAAAAATAATACATCTATTTCCATGGGGGTTTTACATCATATATTACCATAAAAAATCTCTTAAAATTTTATAATTTATACATCACATTGTTTTTCAGGGATAATTTCTGTATCACTCTTTATTTCTCTATTGACGTTATTTTTCTCCTTCTTAACTATACTGTTAAATCTCATGGATATATTCAAAATCATTTATACTGTTACTTTTTTTTTCAAATAAAGATATTATTATATAAAAAAAGTTTTATATAGTGTTCGTTTGATGGGTTTTTATCATGATAGTCACTGAATTTATTTTCTAGGTGAATATTAACTAAATTAATAATTGAAATTTAAATATGGATGTTTATATTGAATACTACCCTTTTCTAAGTATCTGAGTAGATCCTAAATTTTTTCCATATCCCTAGGTCATGAAGAAGCATATTAAAAAAATCTATAAGGGAATCGGGTTTGGAGAATATTACTAAAGATTTGGAAGTCCAAATTAAAAATAAGTAATCACTAGTTTAGTGGGAAAACTATCCATTTGATTGGATCTGTATAAGGTTTTTTAGTTAATTATATTTAAAATAATTCAAAATTAAAAACATAAATGATC
This sequence comes from Viscum album, assembly GCA_963277665.1. Taxonomy (NCBI): domain Eukaryota; kingdom Viridiplantae; phylum Streptophyta; class Magnoliopsida; order Santalales; family Viscaceae; genus Viscum; species Viscum album. The sequence goes on from OY728125.1 coordinate 713,260,719, forward strand.
ATAGGTATTTAGGTGAATCGGTATTGGTTGTTGATTTTTCAATTATGGAGTGTTATGTTTGGTTCATCTCAGTTTTTTTCATTACATGTTTTAAAAAAATATTTCAAGAACTAGATATTGTAGTGTTAGTGTGGGGTTACTCAAAAATATTATAATCTTATTATCTTCATCATGAAATAATTGTGGGAAAATTTTTTAGTGATAAATGCACCGAAACGTTAATCACCTCAACATAATGATATATTAATTTCATTTAGATTTTCTATTAGTGGTGTTCTACCATCATAATGACCACATTCCAAAATATAAATTACATTCCTAAGACAATGGTAGTATAGCCTTAATTTTATTTCAAAAATAATTACATTGGGGTCACCTATTGAAAATTTCCTAGTCCCGTGATTTTAAATAGAGGCATTGAGAAAGATACCCAAATTATTGAATATACTTTTGATATGCCTCTGCCTTGGAATCATTAAATGTTACGATCCCTTTAATGGGACCTCAGATATATATGGCTCATTATCTTTATCCCCACCTGAAAATATTCATCCATTTTTAATATTATGATGAAAAAAAAATATTATAAATGAGATTAATATTTCTAATGTGATTTTGACCACTTGAAGAAATCATCTGGTCATCCAATGGTGTTAATGTTTCCAATATATAGAAAATCTATCAACCATTATATCAATGTTCAAGAGTATTTACATGGTGAATTATAGTAATCAATGATTAAAAAAAAGAAAAAATGTTATTTTAATTATGATACATTGTATTTGAGATTTAGAATTTATATAACATAGTTTAAAATTACTATATACCCTTAATCTATATGGTTCCAAAGATGGGACACTTCATGTACAATTTTGTGGTCTATATTGTCTCGAAAAATAATAATTTGAAACAAAATTTTATATCATATGAAATAAATTGAGTGTTTTTATCATTTGGAAGTAATTCTGTAACATTTCAACACCATTATTGTCTCCTATAAGGAAACCAATGGGTAGACACCTAAAATTTGTTGCTACCCATCATTCATTAACATTATTACCTCTGAAAATAAAGTTTCATGATGAGTAGATTTATTATTTGAAAGAATAATCTCAATTGTAGGAGTTACATTTTTATGGACCCAATATAATCCATAATAATATAATAATATATTATCTTTTATTTAATATTTTTTGTGGATGGTCCGGTTAATTTCTCTTAAAAAATCAGTTCTTTAATATTCATTAGACCTATTATAGGGGTTATGTAATAACTAAATAGAATATATATCCACAATCATAGGTATATATTATTCTTTATAGTACCTAATCATAGAATTCAATATTAAATTGACTCAATGATAGTTATTGTGAAATATAAGAGTGAATACACCTTAAATAAAGAATATTTTAACCCCCCCCTCAGGTCTCTTGAGAAATAATGGGATCATATTACATATATTATATGGTATAATATATTTATTGATAATAGAATCAACTTTGAATGACTTTAAAAAACATATATATTTCTATTTCCAATTCGAATTATTGAGAAATAGTTATTCAGTGACATATCAAGGTGTGGTGGATACTTTAGCAGAATAATGATTTGATGTTATATATTAAATCAAAAATAATCTACTATAATATGAAGCTCCACATACCTATCAAAAAAATTATGTAAGAATTTTTTTTATTTAATAGTGTACTATCACTAATTTGAGCCTTTACACCTGAATTGTTCAAAAAGTATATATCTATGGAAGTATGATGAATTCTATCATCCTTGATAACAAAAATCCAATAAAATTCTTAATATGGGATGTTTTAACTAAATTATGTTTATGTTAATAAAAGGTGTAGACTTCATGAAGTGTAAGAAAAATTATCTATAGGAATATGTTGTGATCACAAGACAAGGGACAACCACATTCACCAACTTTGAGGTCTCATGTGTTTATAGACATTAATAATAATATATGATTATTCCATTTTTATAAACAGATTTCATTATTTCCGTATTCATTAACAATTTAGTCATTAAACATTAGTGAATCTACTTATGCTTAGTACACCAAACTATTCTCAAGATATAATAAATTCATCTGAAGATAGACTAAATCCATCTCAATATATGCGAACTTGGACTAGGGGATCATGTATGATATGCCACAGACACATTCATTTTTTCTAGTTCTGAATGATAAACTAAAACTGAAAAACTGATTTTATAAACATTATGGAAATGTATATATGAATCATGTATTCCACTAATGAATCAGTTTTAGTAAAATTTGTTAAAAATTTTGTTTCTCAATTTATGCGTCATAGATATATTTTACAAGTAGATCAAAAATATGATTCTACCTTAATATATGGCCTTTTATAGAGGTTTTAATTGATATAGTTCCTATTTTATATTTCGGAATTATGGCTTGAAATATCACAAATTATTCTATGATAGAAGGATCCTCTATATGAAATGAAAGTTCATATTATTTCATACCCAGTTTTGGGTGACAATTATGTTTAGTAAACAAATCAAAAAGATTATCTTTCTATGAACTTTATATAATAGGCACCTAACTGCTCAAATAATCCATTTTCCAAATTTATAATATATGTTAAATATTCTATAGTATTAAATGTACTACATATATATATTTTATAAAATCCACAAAATATAGGGTAACATACAGGTTTTTATTCTTTTATGAAAAAAAACCATATTAAACATATGATCAATGGATTTTGTTCCTTATTTAAAAAAACTATGAATTGGAGATTTTCTCTATAAAAAACCAAATTTTTGTGTGAACTTCTATGGATAAAATGGTCCACAGATGATAGATCCATTATTCCTGTCCATAATGAACCCTTTTCTAATTCAAATGATATATATGTTCTATTTTATTATTCCGTTTGAGTCATCTATAAATTACTTATAAAGAATATTATTTCGAATCTATATAATATATCCCATATCACTTAGCATACTAGAATCCTCTTAATCATGAAATAAAAAAGGTCATACATAGTTAATGTTCAGTATGTCCGGGTGAATAATGGAGAAGGTAACACTAAGGGCGTCATGATATTAATAAACAAATTTTTTTTATAGTTCATTAATGAAATATAATTTGAAGGGAAAATATGATACAATAATTTTGGTTATTGGTAGTTCTATAATATTTTATAAATTTATGAAAATGTTGTCACTACCTCATTTATCAACCACCCAACTTCCGACTATGTAACTACTCTAAAAATTAAATACCCTGAATCATAAGATATTATCATATAGTGAAAATATGTATCTACTAATTATGTCAAAAAAAATTCAATTTAAAAGGCTTGGAAGCAATATAGGATTCAGAAAATTACCCAAATATGCGTAGTGAACCTCCTCATGGATGGAATAGTATGAAATTCTAATGTTATTGGTGTGTTCCGAAATAAAAATTCCAATATTGCTAGATTTCATATTTAAATCATATTTTCTTTTATATGTACAAATTTTGACATTGATTAGGTTGAGCGTGTGTCATTGAATCACTATCATATGGTTGATTTTGGATATTAGTTTTAACTCATCTTCGAAATGAGAAGTCTATTAGGTGAAATAAAAAACACTAGATAAAGGTAGAAAGTCATCCTACATATCAAATAAAATGTGCAGGCTAAAAATTAATAAATATCCAAAAATAAAATCATATTTCCAACATATAAATGATTGAACATATTTTTATTTGAAAACTACAAGCCGATCAATTCTAAAAGAAGGATATACTAAATGTTTATTTTAAATTAAGAATCCAATTTTTCTCATTCATGATCAATCAATTACAATGAAAAATATACATCATAAAAAATACATTAAACTATTTATTCCTCATCCATTCGATAATAGAATATTTCCATGTATTTTAGAACCCATGGTGAACTCAAACCTTCTCCAAAATAACTTAGAGAATGTATTAAAAGTACTGATTACTCATGATTAACTAGTTTGAGTCCTTGATCTTCAACATTAATTTTTGTTACAGAGTGATTCATGAAACATTTCTTAATTTATTCCTCCTTTAAAATTTATCCATCCAAAAAATGGACACTTAGTTTAATTAAGAGAAAATCATAAATCATGAAACTTTCAGGAATTGATTAAGTTTATGAATCAAAATATTTTTCAAATGGGAGAAACCATAAAATAGAATCTTATCCAAAAGTTAATAGAATTTATTTGTTATCATTTTATAATTGGTTAAAATATAATTTTAGACACAATAATATATGGTAAAAAATTGAGAAATTTATAACAATTTAATCTCTCCCTCTAGTAGTGGGTTTTGATCATAATTGAATAGAATAAAAGTTTATTTTTCAAATATAATCGAGAATAGAGTTGATAAAGTATCACTAAATTGGAAATATTATGATAATTAGAATATTTGAATTACACAAATTAATTATTTGATTATCCAAATAATATTATTATATCATAGGCGAATCACCCTATGGTAATCTGTATAAAATAAATAAATGATACTGACTGGCCCGCATTCAAGTAGTTCAAGGAATATATCTTAGTGAGTTTGATTATCTTATAAAAAATTGATAAAAACCTTATTATGACATTGATGTAATTTATTTTTAGGGAATAATACTTCTCCAGATATATACATTTTCATAAGTAAGCTATTATCTTTCCAAATTTTATGTTATGACCATACTACCACTATATTCATCCTAATTAGATTGTGCTCATTCTGAAGGAATCCAACATTGAATGTATAATTTATATGAACAAAAATGATCCCAATGCATAATTTTTATTATTAAAATGATATTATGATAAGAATTCAATCAACATTATCAAATAAAAAATTCTCATGATCCTAATACCTGAACATGATATGAGAAGATACAAAATTTATCTTATACCACCATTAACCAAACACTTGAAATAATATTATAATATAGTTCCACATATAAAATGAGGTAGTTCTAAGCATATTTCATTCTAATAAATCATTTACCTAGTACCTGATTTAAGGTGGTTGCAATGAATTTATTATCAAAATTATCACCCCCGTCACCCCTAAACATGTTTTATGAAAATAATCATTAATATTTCTAATATTCTAGGGACCTATTGATTATATAATTTCAAAATAAAAAAATAAAAAAGTTTCCTTTTGTGATAATCTATCTATATCAGTACACCAAATATTCAATCACACCTCTTTGGCACCCCAACACATAAACAATTCAGCAGTACCAAAGGTACATGTTGAATTAATGAAGGAATACTTGTTAATTAGAAAATATAACTTAATAATTGAAGTTAATCTAACGATGATTCTCTTGCACCATGACTATTTTAGAACCAATTGGTCTACTTTTACCAAATGAATTCTAGAATGATCCATTATCCCCAAACATATATAGGCCACCAAGATTTTTTAAGTTTGATCACGTTTCTAGAACACCGGGATGAAGACATAAAAAATGAGAGATACCGGTCAAAAAAAATCTACCACTATGAAAAAGGATAACACCTTTTCAAATTAATCATCAAGGACTACCATTGTAAGAAATTCCAAAATCACTATTTCATGGGGATAATCATTATAAATTATATGCATCCACTTTTAAAAAGTGATGTCAACTTATACATAGATCACCCAAAAACATTAATCACAAAATTTAGACTGAGGAGTTTTATAGGTAAGATAATATTAGGGAATTATCCTTTAAATAAACATATCAAGAACATTGGGATAAGCCCAATGATTTTTTGTCTCAAAATACCTTTCTGGTATCATTTTTTCCAAATAGAAACCTAAAAATCATCATTCATCCATCTCCTTATCAATGTCTATTTTATGAACATGATCATTCAATCTACCATCTCAATCAACTATTACATTTATAATATTGATCAATTATTTTTTAAAATATGACCCAACAATTGTATTCAATAACTGATAGGATTATCTGGCTATAAACATTCATTAGTTCAATTGATAACAATCGCCTATAACCACGAGTGAAAATCGAACTAATCATAGTCTAAAAAAATCATCTTAAACATGACATAATTGATTTCAAATCCTTCATGGATAGAGTCAACTACCTGGGTCTATTAAATATTCCAATAATCAAAATGGAATTTTAATCTGATATAAATCCCAATATTTTTATCATGAAACTTTATATACCCATGTGCCAATCTTCATTAACCTTTTAGATAATTTTAAAACATAGAAGATGAATTTTAAGGGGATTACAATCTAGTATAATCCCAAAAATAACATCACTTGAACAATAAGTCATGTTGAAATCAAAAGGGATACTCATGACTAAGTCCCACCCCAAACCATTTCTAAGAATCCATCACCTAATATTTTATTACATATAAATTTAAATTACTAAATAATAGACCAATTAGAATGACATAAATAGAAAGGAACAAATATAATGGATTCATGATGTTAAATAGAACCAAAACATTATTTATTTCAACACAACAAAAGGTATTTTGTGTCTTGTCAAATGAACCTAAATACAAAAGGTTTGATTCCATACATAATGTTACATAAGAAGATCATCTGATTTTCCCAATAAAAAATATTACGCAACATCATCTCCAATTATTGGTTTGAGAATATAACAATCATCTAATAATTAGAATGTGTAATCTATATCCCACATCTGATAGGATAAAGTCAATTGTATGCAACTGGTGACTAGACAATGACTTCCCCCATCCATATGTGAATTTGTTATGAGATCCAATAAACATGTGAGTGTAAAGAGACATCATGATCCAATAGTGATATTCCATAAACTAAAATATTAGTCTAGTAATATTCAAATGAATTTCATCACTAATTGGTGAAATGTGAATGATATTAGTATCACACAGGTGAAAGTCCATAGAAATTCATCCTACATTTTTTGTTGACTAATGACATCCTGTCTACTAGTGGTATACTGAAACAATCCACCACACCATATTTTAGGCCAATGATATTCAGTCTAGAAGTGGATGTTCAGTTATATAAATCACCTCCTAGTGATGGGCTGATGGCATAAATATTTCATTAGTTATAGACCAACTGTGTCTAATATGGTGGTGATAGGTTGATCACATCATTCAAATATTGGTTATAGGTTTTTTACATCAATTTTTTTCTAATGACATTTCAACATCCTCATTCTCTTATTGGTGAGGTCCCAAGTGAGCCAGACTACCTTATGATAAGATAGATGACTACAAATAACCTTGTTCACAATGAGCACAAACTCTAACTACAACCGAGGATAGAGTTAAACTATAGAGTTCGCATATTATGATTCTTTAAACTATGGACTGAATTAATACACATGTATTTATAATATAATCATAAATTATTTTACATGTAGGGTAGAATATATTAAAATCAATAATCAATCAACCCCTTAGTTATTCATCATGAAAGGGGACTAGTGATGTAAACGTAACTAATGTTTTTATCTAGATGGTTCAAAAAAATATACTCGAATATAATATATTTTCTCAATCTCTAAAATAAACTCCCCCATGGAATGATTACATATCTCATTCTCACTATTCCAACCAAAAATATTCAATGCATTTTTAGGACATCATTAATTGTCTCCCACAATAGTGATCTGATTTTCCCCCTAAATAAATATTAGGTGTGATATGTTATTCCAAATGTAACATTAGAAAGACAAATATATAATATTGTACGATATATGTATCATAGTAATGTATAAATAATTGTAATGGAATTATGAAATAGATATATATTTATATATCAATATAGAAGAACAAAACAAAACCATATTCACTTTAAACGTCGACTCAATGCATAAAACTATTACAATAACGAAATTTATTTCTAAATAAAATTATTTTTTCCAATAAAATTTATTTTTAGGTTAATATATTATTTTACCTATATCAATTAATAATTTATTGGAAACAGAATTGTTAATATAAAAAAATCATTTCACTATAAAAACTTTTATAAAAAATAGTTTAGTTATATAATTATAAATAAAAAATATAAACTTGAGTATGTGAATTTGATTAAATTTATATTATATTTTTTATATAATATCTATATTATCAAAAGATAATTTTTTTATAATATTTAAAAAATTATTTTTAGTTAATTTTTTGAGAATCCCGTTTTTACAAAAAAAACAACATGATTTTTATTACATTTTTTAATATAAGTTTGAATTATAACATAATGAAACATTTTTTAAACAAAAAATATATATTTAATCATTCAATTTATAATATATAAAATTTTGGTTTTAATTTAAAAATCCATATTTGAAATATTAGAATTTAAGTAATATTTTTAAAAAATATTGTTTTTAATACATTATAAAATTTTTGTTATAAAATTAATTTTTATAACTTATATAATATTAAAAAAATGGATTTCATATTTTTAATAAATATATATAAATTATATAATAATTACCATATTATCATATTCGTAATGGAATAATTAAATTTTTCAAAATTAGTTATCATGGTGAAAGCCTAAATGGTAAAAACGAGTATCCAAAATTGTTAAGGGAAAATTTGTTAGAAATAATTTTTAATTGAGGGATTGAGGTGTAATATAAAATTATATCCTTTTTTATTTATTATTTCCTAATTAATATTGTAATATTCTTGAAAGTGACCCCCCTTTTTTGAAAATATTTTATTGGTTACCAAAATTTCACACCATTTCAAGTTAAAAGGATTACTCCTCAACTCATTTACACTCACAAAAAAACTCATTATATGAAGTCCATAATAAAACCAAACAAATACTTCACATATATATCCAACTTAATGGTTTTTTTCATATTCTCATAATACCATCCCTCAACTATTTAATCCACTTCAGAAAAGAAGAAAATCATGGAATGGTGAAATTAGCTTATATACTATCTTTCTCTTTCTTGTTTCTTTATGTGAATTTGTTCTTCCATAAAATCACATAAAAATGAAATAAAAACATAAGTATAATTATTATATGGTTATGTTTTCAAAATTAAGGTACAATAATAAACCAATATTCTAATAAAAAATAAAATGCGAATATGGGGTTTCATAAACAACCCCTCCATGTATACAGGTGTTTTAGTGTTCCTCCACTTCCATGGATGGATAGTTTGTGTTTTTATTTTCTGAGTGTATATGATATATATAAAATAAATATTTATTATATATATGATAAAAAAATAACTGTTGTTGTAAGATAATCCATTAATATTAGTAGATAGCCCAAAACAAGGTTATCATGGTTTATATATTTACGAATCATGTCCAAACACCCATTTAATGATATTATTAAATAATACGTGTTAAAAATGAATTGAAAAAATATTCATGTATTAGAAATGATGAAAAAGGAAGATAGAAACTACTTTTATTAACCAAGTTCAAGATGATCAGTAGTATTAACACTTGATATTGAAAAGAGAGTACATGAATTTAATACATTATAAATTTTTTTATTAATGTATAGTAGAAATGGAATTATATACAAATAATTTATAATATAACTAATTTATTTATTTATCTATATGATACATGTAAAAAATGATCTTATATTTAAATCAAGGTTAAAGTATGGGGTTTTGAAACTCATACTTCATCCATTGAGTAATATGTTTTATTCTTTATTTTATTTCCCCTATATTCAAAATAAATTTCATTATAAATTTATTTTTCTCTTACATATCGAGGGAAAATGAGTTATTAATTTAAATTAAATTCCATGAAGTGTTTTATTTTATCTCCTTTTCAAAAAAAGAATACAATTTAAAAACAAACTCATAAAAAAGAATTTTATAACGATGAATACTAATTTCATTAAAAAATAACATTTCATGATTTGGTTTTTATTATCATTAATTGAGATATATTAAATATAATGAGGATTCATTTTTCAGCATATATATTCATTAATTGTGTTTTAATTTTTCTCTTCATGTTCTTTGTATCATATTATTTAATTGAGGATAGTTTTAGAATGTATTATGATAATATTTTTATTTCTATTAGTTATTTATAAAATATGAATCATTTTAATTTTTATGATGAATAAACCCATTCGTTTTAAATGTATTTTTTAAGATTTGATCATTATTTATTTTAAAAAACACAAATATATAGGGATGATGATGGTTAGGGTCATATATCAACCAAAAATTCGTTTTTTGTTCTTATAACTCATGAAATTTTCATTTTCGGACTAAATGATTTTGTTCGCACAAGAATTGAAATTATATGTTTTCAAATATTTTTAGGCACGTAAATAATGTGTTCTTTCATGCAGGAATTGGAATAGTTTGTTTTTACATAATGTTTTTCTTATCATTATGGTGGGTTCTTCATTCCATTTTATTTATCCTATTTATAAAAAATATATCTATAATCATTTAATCTCCATAAAAACCATGTTTTCCTAATTATTCCATATATTTTTAAAAGTATTTTACAAGTTTAACTCGTGAAAAAATTTATATGAATGTAAAGATGTAATTTGATACATGAAATATATTTTATACATCGTTATTGAAATTATTATTATATTATATTTATATAACATGTTTTATGACAATCGTATATGGTATTATGATTTTCACATATGATATTTATCTCTTTCTCACAATATTCATCTTGTGTACGATCTTAACCATTATGTGTAAGAACCTGGTTTTCGATCAGGTATGGATCCTTAAATTTTCTATCTAAATATTTACATTAGACCTAATATTTGTGGCTAATGAGTTTGCAATGGTATAGAGGGTGTATGGGGCATGTTTTAAACATGGAACATATCATTTTGTGAAAATCAGGCTAAGTCATATAGTTTGGACATGGTTAGCACACTGTTTGCCTAACCATGCGGATTGTGTTTTTTCGGACAGTGGCACCTCACATTTCTTTCACACAGATGTGGTACATAACTATACAGACCCCATATTCGTAGATTCGGGCAGAACCATCTCGCATGGTTTGTGTGCAATTTGAGAAACTGTGCGGACAAACTAGACACATGCTAAATTCCTATGTAAAATATATTAAACTCCATTAATGATCTATTAAGACAATCCCTTCCTCCCTAATCTGGGTTAATGTGGTATTTACCTAGTTATCTATCATTTTAGAGCATTATGAAGATTCAAACATGGAAACAAGATATCTTCTTCATCTGACATCCAATCAAGCTTATGGTCGTCACGTTGGATGTGCAATGGTAAGCACACCAGCCTTCTATATCCATTCTTCTTCTCTTTATATCTCTGCCTAAATGTCTCCATGTGAGTATTTGTTTCCCTTTTCATAGATATACTATGATATAAAGAAAATCAAGTGTCGATACTAGAGGGGAATGCATGTACAACACTACGGTGGGTGGTCTATAACTCTTCCCTAATGATCGTGTTTTTTGGAATGTTCTAGTGGGGCCCACCAGTTTTTTGGAAACCATTTCATAAAATAGTATGAAATAGTAATAATCATTATAACGATATGTTTTTTCTCACTAAAAATTATGATTAGTTGTTACTGGTTTCACCCATATTTTAATCCACCTAATGTTGAAGGTTATGCCATAATTGGGTTTTAATGTTTTGACACGTTTGGGCCACTATTCGGATGTTCTGTTTCTTGGCCTTTCGAAGGGTGAGACTCCTTATAATAAATGAACTTCTGTTATCGATAATTTCATGTACCATGTATTCTCAACACACGACCTACCAATGGTAATTTCTTCAAAATGGTTATTAAAAGTGAAATGTAAAATCTAAAATGGAAGGAATTCTATGTATATAAATTTTTAATATATAAAGTTGTTGAATAATGGATACATGTCCATAGAACCCCTTTACATGTTGATGGAAGGTAGCATAGTGAACTTAAATAATTGACGATGCCTTAATGACCAACAAATACTTGATTAAATTGATGAAACTCTACTTGGATTATCCAAATTAATGGAAGAGAAGGCTTAGACTGATGGTTTCAACTCCACATAACCTATACACAGTAATGGAAGGAAACACTTGAACCAAATTAATTATTACATTATTATAATATCAAATAGGAATGTATTGACCCAATCTCTCCTTGAATTCGGAGAGGATAAAACCATGGGTCTTAGGAACCCCATTGTTATTCAAGGATACAGTTTTCTTAGGTTGATACACACCTAGACTCTGGTCCTTTTCTATTCCTTGGATGCATGATATACAACCATTAGGTCCCCATCCTTATTACCAGAGACATCAAATATACTCCTTGGATCCCTCATTGAGTAGTAGGTGCCATGGTGAAACCCCATCGGGCCGATGTCTTTTCTTAGCCTAGTTTTACCATGGTCAAACACAATGTACTCGGTATGCTCCTGACTATAGAATTACATGGAATATTCTCCTTAGATTGCACTCTTACCACTTAGCTAGACTCATATACTACTGAGTTATCTTTCAATGAGTTTTCATTACCTTGGTTTTTACCCTTGAACTTCCTCAATGGATAAAATTGCCTGGTTGCCTTGTTACATATTGGGACCTAAACTACTTATAAACTCACGAGGTGATGTCAGTGTTGGTTATGACTCATGTTACCTATCAACATTAAATGGTTATAGATTAATTAATGAAATTTTTACTTGTTCATACACCAGTTGAGAGATATAAAAGGTACTTTGTTATTTAGTTATTTTTCACTTCTTTCTAAACTTTAAATATATGCCTACACCCTGATATATTCTATTTCATGGGCTGGATGTTGTAGACATCATTGGTGGTGGTCCACATAGATTTATCTCAAAACCTCTCTAGGTGATGTTGGTTCTTAGAGTTAATTACATTCTTGTAGGTACTGAAAAAGTGAAGCATGTAGCTTCAAATACTTGATTGTTTGCTGATACAATAGAGCTTGATAGCAGATGACCGAGTAAGATCTCAGGATACTTGGTGTATACTTTTTTACTTTTACCTTGAGGAACATGGTATGATTATTTTCTTGTATCCATGACTTCTAGTTTTCTAGTGACATGACGATACATCATCACTGTTCTAGTTGATACATTTATTATTTTTCATGTAATCCATTGTATAAGTTTTCTTCTGTTATTTATTCACAATGCTTCCACTGGTTTCTATTCATTTATATCGCTTCTTTTATTCTACACTCTTCTAATGAGGGAATAGTTTTACCGTGGACATTCCCTAGGTCCTCACTGCTAGTCGGCATCCTCTGGCATTAGGGAATATGTGCTTGATGTCATGTGGCCCATAGGGCTCAAGTCACCGTTAAGTGGAATTCAGGTCCGAGTCATCACCTTATGATTTTCCATTACTAGGAATATGATCTCACCCATTTGTTATATTTACATAACTTAGGTAATAAAGGTTAATATAACATTTGAGATTTGAAAAATTGACTATAAAATCATGATTATAGTGTAGAGTTTCCATCTGTTCAAAGATAATTTATTTAGTTTACTAATCTCAAAGATATTAAAACACTATATCATTGTCTTATGATTCTATTGTGATATTTATTATTTAAACCATGTGTTTTCATAATATTTATCTTTTTTTGTGGGATGATATAAAATATATAACAGTAATTTTGTTTTACTTTTAGTGGATAGGTTTATATAACTTTAGTGAAAACCATAAATAAATGAATACACAATATTTTTATTTATAGGATATAATCCTTATTATTTTAGTAATGTAGATATTATGTAGTTATATTAGTATTTAAATATATTCTTGGACACCACATGTAGATGTAGGTTTGACAGAGATATATTAAGGTATAGAAACACTAAATATGGAATGTCTGATATTAAGGAAACCAATACATGTGAATGAAAAAGAGGCATAACTATACAATTGGTTTGACCCTCCTAGGGTATATATTTAGTTTAATCAAATTATAATTAAAACAATTAAAATGGAATTAAATGTAATTAAATATTTCAATTAGATATTTAAGAGTGGATATTCTATTTTGAGAGATGGATATTCATTAGATAATGTATGTACATCATTTATGAAATCATACTTTTATGTATATATATTCATTTTAATTACATTTAATAATTTATGTATACTCATGTATAATTTCCACTATGAAATATTAATGGTGGGAATATGCAATAATATAGGTAAAAATGGGGGAAATGAAAAAATTAGAGTTTATCCAAATGGGATAACATATGATATTGTGATGGGAATGAAGAATATCAATTAAATTATAACCCATCCCGAACAATATACGGTCAATAAAGCAAATAATTTTGAGCTCCAAAATCAAATATCGATAGAGAAACTCTTTATTAATTATTTTAGGTGAAGCATTAACACTCTCTAGAGGTTCTTATAAACTACATCATGATGAGTGGTGGGGAAATTTAGTACAAAATATATTTTATGTTCACTATTTCTCAGGCCACGAGAGAGTCATTTTGGAAGCCTATCATTTAGATGGTGATGTTGAATAGTGGTGGAGTCTAATTAATAATACTAATGAGAACAAGGGAACATACTACATCGAAATAGAAGAATTCAAATTGATTTTTTTCAATTAATATTTTCCATAGACTCTTCATATAATAATTGAGATTAAATTCATGGAATAAAAGAAAAAGGGGATTAATAAACTTGGTCATATGAATAAAATTTAAAATGACATAAAAGATATGAATCTGATTTTTTCTATAATATTGAGAGAAAAATAAATCACATATTTAGAAGATAAATATATTTTTAGATGTTTCCTAAAGGTACATACATAAATAAAAACCTATCAAATATTAATAGGAAATGAAATGGGAATAGAGTTTCATTGATGAACGGATGATAACATATTTCTAGGGAAGAAATCCTAATTTTCTACATGTTTGAAATTTGGGAGAAATTATAAAATTAATAGACTCAATGGAATTGGAAAATTTATTATTGGTGGAATATAAGGTTACTATGCACATAATAATGCAACATAGACTAAGATATTGAATAATAAAATTGAAAAAAAAGGTCACATCCAATGATCAACCTCCAGTACATTTCTAAATGTGAATGAAGTTTAGATATTGAGTGAATAAATAACTCAAAAAATATAAAAATTAATAAAATAGTATCAAAGATCCTCAAAAATTGAGGGATCCAGGATGGGAATTCAAGATCAATAACTAAGAGGTAGATCATGATAATTATGTAATACACATAACTCTAGATCTTGTTCCTGGATCTTCAAATACCTTATTTGATTTTTTACCACATTCTTTTATATCACACTTGTTTCATAAGAATATCGAATCACCACCCCAAATTATGTATATTAATCAATAAATAAACAGAAATTTTGAAATAATGATCATTTCATGTAATTATAAAATATCTACCACTTATATTTTTTGGAGGACACATCTTACAGATCCAATTCTTCATATTTTTGTTGAATTTTATATAATATTTGTTTTGGATTGGACTTCAATTCACAAATAATATATCAACCATTAGGATAGATTGTTTTATTTTCATATCTAAAGTAATCGTATTATCATGTATCCATATTTTGAAATACCTGTGTAAAAAATTAGGTACTATGTGTTATGATACCAAATAATTATGAACATATGACTCAAATGATTTTGGGGGATTCAATATTAGTGGCATGTCTATTGTATGGGAATATATCAAGTTATTTATATTTTAACAACCATATATTACATAAAATATTGAGATTTAGTATTCAATGAAACTCATACATTGATATATTCTTTAATTAATTATTTTTTATTTAATTGATCCTATCATATTAGAGGAATTAACGAAGATGCTAAAAGAGAATTTGGACTATTGTGTTCTCCACCCCATTGCTTCATCACATGGTTTACTAGTCATATTTATTAATATTTTATACTATTGAATGTGATATTCTATTGATTATAATGAGCTCGAAATGATTTTAGTTAATAATAAATATCATTAACCTTTTATTAATAGCTAGTTGAATCAAATGAATCGATATTAGTACTTATCAATGATTGAACATGTATAGGGTTACCATCAGTTAATGATAAAAACGATATGTTTAAAAAAATTATGGATAAGGTATAGAAACTATTAGGTGGTACTTATTCCATTTAGATTCACTATTTCTTCTATCATCTTCATGATTATAATGAATAGAGAATTTTGAGACTACCATGATCAATTTTTACTTTATGTTTTAGATGATATTCTAGGATATTCAATGAGAATGTAAGAGCATTCGGAACATTTATAGATTATTCTAAATACCTTGCGAAAGGATAAAAACAATGCTAATTTTAGAAAAAATGGGTTTTGAAATGACCAGCATTGGAATATCTGAAGATCCATTAAAGAAAAATGTTTTCTAAAAGTGGACCAGATCAACAATTTTAACTGATATCTATAGTTTTATAAGGTTATAATGATATTAATAGACATTTTATGAGATATTTATCATGGATATCAAATCTACTAATAATGTAAACAACAAAGGTGTAATGTTCTTTTTAGAGAACAATGTGAAAAATATTATATAGAACTAATGAAGAGGCTCATAACTTCTCTTAAATTTACATTACCCTATAGTGGGTATGTGTTTGTAATATATATTAGGTATTTTAAAAGGGTTTGTGTTTCATCGTCATAAATAATGATATGTTAATTTCTTAAACCATATTGTAGTTTGGGTCAACAGAAAATTTAGTCAATGCATGAAATATATTTGTAATGAGGGATATATGTATAAATTATTTTGATACATTTATCTAAATAGAAAACTATAATATATATGATGATCTCAAGGTCATGAAATACTTATTCATGTAGTTGGAATTTTGTATGTAGGAAAAGATATGGTTGTAATTGAATAATGTCTATGACAGCTCAATGGAAGACTATCCAAGTAAAGAATATAATGTAGATGATTCTATGTGAAGGAAAGGCCTTATTAATCAATACATAACTTGTATTGAAAAATACCCAATACTCATAGATTTTGTGAGGATGAATATTTTTGTTTAAATTGGAGTAAAAAAATATATTTTTTCCTACCCAACATCACACCCTTCCAACAACATGAACATCATAGAACCCCATTAATATAAGGCAGACTATAGAAAAAGTTAGTGAATATTAAAAAGTTTAATTTTTATAAATACAGATGTTTTGAACAGATTAATCTAGGTGCACCTACATGTGTGTTGATGTGTGATGGTTATTCCATTGTTACCCAAAAATCCTAAATTGAAAATGCTGGAAATATTCATAACATTCATCAGTGATGTCTTCTGATTGACAAAAATCGGATGATTTAATGTATTTTTCTCCATCCATAAATTCTTACTTGGAACTCCTCACTTTCTCCAGGTCTCCCTCATTTATTATGTCATGTTCCTGAAACTCATTCCTAGTGACATTTCATTGTGGATTCCGGATAATTAAGAGTATTCTACCTTGAAAATATAACGTGTATTGATAGGGAATCAACCTTTGGTCAGGGGAGTAGTCAAATTTGGCATCACTAGAATGTATGAATACTAGGAACATTGTATTCCTAATTCATTCTCAATGGATGGTATCTCGTGGAGGCATCTCGGCTGTGGAACCCAAGGAATCCGATTTCAATTACGACATATCTATTTCAAAGGAATATCATACAAGGATTTCAACTCGGCAATCCCATGTTTAGCACGAGGTAGGATACATTTTAGGTATATATCTTACATCTATTTCGTCTCAAGCAGGAGATAATTAGAATGAGGTATGTATTTGGGATCCCAAGTTCAACTTCTAGTGGAGACAGAATGATATTGATCAAAACCCCCCCACAAAGAAGGATTAAGGACGTGCATCCCTATAAGGGGGAACCAATTTTGACCATCAGTTAGGATTGAACCCCAATGTGGAGTCATATGTACGTGGATTAAAAATCCGGTATCAATACCAATGTAGTTCGATGTATTCATTTATGTTCATGTGAAAAGACCTATCCAGGTTGTGTAACATCATGCAAAAAGGATGATAATACCAAGAATGGAGCTTGTATGAGGGATGGTGTAGTGATTACACATGGAATATTACATTGAAAATATGATTTCAATTTTTTGGAGTGTGACATGGGATCCACATGAGTGCTAATTCAATATTTGATGAAGTGGACGGTGATTATGTATAGAAGATTCCCAAGGGGGACTTAAAGAGATGTGACCTACGGGTAGGGGCATACTCATACTAATATGTGGAGTCCTATGTAATGATATGGAAGTAAAAATTTTGATTTTATACAGTATGAATTGGGTTGGGACATCGGGGAGTCATCCTGCGTAGCCAATTGTTTTGGGAATCAACGATTGTGTATTTTGGACGGGGGAATTGGGGATTAAAACTAAGGATGATCAGGAATTTTTTGGAGACTGGGGCTTACTCTAGGAGGGATTCCCATGTTTTTAGAGATTGGATATCATGGTCACTATGAACCACAATTCCCACATGATTCATGCTCAATGGAAAAAATTAAAGGTTGCAATAGACCTGATAGTCATGTCATGAAAGATGTGCCATCTCACGAGGATGTGGTGCTTATGCATTGAAGCGATCAGATGAGGATCTCATTCCATGTGATGAGGATATCATTCCATTTGAGTGGGGATTCCACATAGAAGATTCTCACTGATAAATTCATTCCATGTGTAGAGGATAAATTTCCATGTGAGGAGGATCACATTCCTTGTGAGTCACACATGAAGAATATAATGTTTTTGGCACTAGGTGTTTGGGGATTACACATGGAAGCTTCCCCATATGGGAGTATTTCCCAACGTGGTGGTTGGGTGGAATTTTATTATTAGCATACATGGGTAATCCCATGTACATTTAATGGGGAAAGACTATATTTTAACATCATTTTATAAGGATGTTGGTGCAAGGATGTTTTGCGTCTTGCAACACAAACATATTGGAGTCACTCTTTATCCTCGAGGAGTAAATAAATGCCCCTCATTCACATATGGGAGGGTAATTTCTTTAGAAATGAAAGGGAGTTACTTTGTAGAAGAGTGTTTATTGACGAGGTCCACGTATGAGTTCTTTTGTCGACAAGAATGATGCATCATCTTATCTATACTGAGAAGAACAAGGTGGGATAAAACATTTCCTAGAGGCTTATGGTACGCCTCATGAGGGATCAAAAACTCACTGTGTTCAATCATAGAGGTATGTGTACGAATGATGCACATAGGGCGCAGGGGCTTCAAAAAGAATGTTCTAAAAAATGGTGTTCCAACACAAATAAAATCCATGGAACATAATATAAGGGTTTCACACAATATTGGATTCTTACACACAAGAATATTGTATGTGCAGGAGAGGATGCATGTTCATGAATGGGTTCATGTAAGATGTGTCATTGTGTGAAACTAACATGGGTCAAAACTAGTTGAGTGGGATTAATAAAAATGGTCCCACACAAAGGATGAACCACTGAGAACCAATCATAGAATCTCTCTACCATGATGTTACTAGGATTTCATGAAGTCACATACTATCTGTCTTATAAGTAGTATAACAATGGTTTGACTTTCGGAGGATCAACCTAAAGAATGGGGTGACTTTCTATATATATATGAAATTTTCACCAATGTACTGGATGAAATTGGTCTACAAAAAGGTGTTTTGGAAATCTCTAGACACATTCAGGACAAAATATCATAGAAGGAACTGATTAACATCTCATTGGAAACAAAATGGATTTTCAAATAGAATGGATTTTCTTCAATGCCAAACTAATATATAATGTGAAATTCCCATACCAAATCAAGTAGCCTATGAAAATGCTCCATGATCGATGTTGAATCTCACATGCAAGACTGTTGTGCATTGATCTCAATTCTAGGAAAATGTGCAATAACATATGTTGTTATTCCTTAGTGTTCTAAAGGTGTTTCATCGAGTTGAGTGATGGATTTATATTTTCCGAAGTATATCATTTGTTCCTTCTGATAGAATTTCAGTTCAAAAAATGTTGCCTCATAATCTATTCTATAAGTGGATTAGATGGTTGTGTTTAGATGGAATGTCCAAAGAGAAGATTTGATTCATGTGGATACATTCAAAACTCTCCATTGGGTGTGTAAGGAACAAACATACATGTAGAAGACCGAGTCCACACTAATAGATAATTGGTGGGGACAAGTGTATGGTACCACATGATTTATCATTTCTATAAGAGTTTTATATAACCATCAAACACTTGGTTTCCTCTATTGTTGACAAACCAAATTGATTTTCTGATATGGGAGAGGATGTGGATGGATAACATGGATCTTAGAATAGAATACTTGCTTCTCCAATGTGCATTGATGGGTGAATTTGATAACACCAAGTGATTTTGATCATGTTCAATCAAATGAGAATGAGAAGTGTGAATAATGATGCCCAAAATTAAAAACAAATTTATAGTGGTATGGTGTCACATGATAACTACTCACCAATTTCGAAGTACATCATCTATACCTTAAGACTACAAAGGGGAATACCAAATGAGGGTTGACAACTGGCCATGTATGAAATAGAAAAACTATCTCAGAATTTAATTTGATGTCTTTTGGGATGTTGGATTGGGATTATGAATGTTCCATAATGGCATGATACCTAAACATTATGGGGTCCCTTCAGACATGTAATAGGATCATGGTATTAATAAGGGGCACACGATGTTTGTAAATGTGGTGATTGATTATTTGAATGGAATTTTATACTCTCAAAATTATGCCATTATGTCATATAACATACCATTATAATAAAATTAGTCTGATAATATTTCAAACCAAACTTATAGGAATGAGGTATCTCGGATATCAATTGAAAACTAATAATATGATCAATGAAATATATGAGCAGTTCTAGAGAAGATGACCTCTCAATTGAGGGCCTGGAATGTTCTTCCATTTTACACCATGAAACAGGGTATGAAGGAAACATAGTTAATCATCATATGGTGAGGAATATGCATGATAGAATTTAATTTAATTTAGTTAGGATACATCCCAATTGTTTAATGTAATGTGTCTAGACGTTGAACACAATTTATGTTCATATGTTCTGGACCCTAACCAAAAGTTTATGCCATGCTTCATGGAATAGTGAAATGTATATACCAAGTGTATTTGTGTGGAATGGAAAAAATAAGACCAAAGTGAATGAGGACCATAGGGCCCATGACACACCATGTATCCCTCAAGGATTCATACATTGCTCAATGTCATGACTATACATATTAACCTAGTTATTGTTCATATAGTCATGATACATGGACTATATTCAATTATATTAAGTACATAGTGTGTGGACCTAGGTAAATATGGTTCCCAAAATTGGAATGTGTCATGGATGAGTGAACAAACTGAAATAAATGAGGGCTAATGTGGACATATTCCACAACACTCTTTACAAAGAAAGCTCTCACACAGTTAATTGTTATGATTCATGTACTGTGAATATTATTTTAATTTGTTAGAGATTAGAACTGATATTTCATTCTGTAGCTAGACCTCATTGGTGAGCACCCCAATAGAAATTATAAGATCATTCGATCCATGTTCGGAATGTGAAACAAGGAACAATATGGGGGTTATTCCTGCCATGTGGAAGAACACATTGAGTGTTACATAATGGGATTGGAATACCACTATGATATAGGGGAGTAGGAATCAATTATGGTGAGACATTATAGAACTAGATAATGGGAAGATTAGTTATGATGGATGAATTATTTTTCATTGATCAAATCATTTGTATCAAAACCATCCATTCAAGAATGGTATTGGAAAATGTCGAATAAACATTTGACTAAATATTAAACACAAGATCAATTGTTTTTTTCTAGATATCCATTTAGACATAGGCCCATCACATGAGGTTATCCAATATAGAATGAGACCATCACTGATAGGGGTTCTATCTGATTTTAAAAATCGAAAAAAATCCTAAAAGATAAATACCTGAATTGGGGAATAGGTGGGTCAAAAAGCAAAGTCCAAACTAGGATTTTTAAATAAATATCATATTTCATGGACTATGGATACTAGTTTCAGGTCTTAGAGATCATATAATGAGTTTATAGTATTAAAAGTCATAAATTTTTTACTATAATGAATTTCCCTATATGGATATGTGAGGCCTGGAATATTGTCAAAGAAAACATGGTTGTAGGTATATGATGTCCAAAACCACACAGCACATTCTAATGGAATCATATATACTGTTTAATGTCCTCATGCCTGGACTATGGAAAGTAGTTTAAGGTCATTTTTCATTTATAATAGATGAAATGTTCACTCCAAGGGTATACATATTGAAAACAAGAGGTAAAATATGATATGAATATAGATTTGTAGGATCATGTACTATATATACTCATTAAGAAGAACTCCATATTTTGTGAGGTAAAAATACATGAACTATAACTGAGGCCAAGGGGATGAATGGGTGTTAGACATGTAGATGGTCCAAAATTAAAAAAAATCTATGAATATCTACAAATCCAATAAGGATATCAATTTATCATTATTGAGTTATATGACAAAATGTAGTGGAATATTGACCCCAGTGGGGGGGGATACTCTCTGATGAGGTAACTAAAGAATAATGTGGATATCTTCAAGAACCCAGAACATGTTCTAGATAGGATTGTGTTTAATTTCATGTGTTGAGGATGTTAGATATTTTTTTAAATTCATATTTTTTGGGAAAATAAGTTATGATTCTCTGATGGGAATGTATAGTGGGGAGTTATGAAAATATAAACATAAATGAGGGACTGTTGGGACCCAACACCATATAAAACATTCCAAGTGATATTTAGTCATATATTTATGAATCATTATGCTTGTAATTACAATTTTAGTATATGGTAAAAGTGTTCATATGATTTGTGAATAGTTTACAGTTGTGATTCATGGACCGTAGGGTGGGTAATGGTTTAAGGTCCTGAGGATTGGAACATCATGTAATCATTCCAAAATGGATATATGAAATGCAGTTGAATAAATATCCCAATAAGAATGAGGATTAAGGAGACCATAATGAACATAATAAATCATGAGTGGACTTTCATATGGATTTAAGTTGTGGTGCTTGGTCTACAATAATGACTGGGAGCCGAAGGATTGATAATCGTGTGGCTAGAAAACAAAAAAAAATTTGGGTGTCACTGTTTATTCAATAAGGATGGAAATTATAACACACATAGTTTTAGAAATAAATCACCATACATGGAATATATCCATACACATGGATGGGGGTATTTTTTTGGTTGGTTGGTTGGAGTAGGATACAAAATACACATGTTTTTACATATAATGTGTCTAAATGAATCAATTTTTATGTAGTTCTGGGACATTTCATGGTAAATGAGAGAGGCTATGGGAGAAATCTACTCACGTGAGGAGATTATGGAGATTTTATGTTTCCCATAATTCACCTAAGATGGTAATTTTCATACAATTTTACATAACAAAACTAGAACATTGGGAGTGCATTTTAATATCCTAGAATGAGGATGTGTTGTGGTTTCAAAGAATAAATTCACACAAAAAGGACTAATAAAATGTAGTGTTTACAGAGGGATGTGTATGATGTTTTAGTTGTAAAAAAACATGAATTAGGACTGGGGCACAACATCACACAATACACTCCCAATTAATTCCTGAAAATAGTATAATGTCCTGATGGGTGGACTTGAACATTCTGTTTACGGTCAAAGAGATGAGACAAGTACCCAATTAAACATCATGTGCCTATGATTGTTTGTTTTATGTAGTTTAATATCATTAAACTTGGATGATGGTTCCATTTATTTTAATAATTTACAACTCAGAATGTAGGACCTAAAAATAATTTAACCTAATAATTCTAGTACCTTCTACAGACAGTTTAAGGTTGTGTTTTTGGGACCTTGGGCTCTTAGTTTAGTTGGCTATGGTGAAAAACCGGATATGAATGATGGTATCATGGCCCCAATGCCAAACTGCACATTTCTGAGAATTTCTTCACATATTTTAATGTTGTGATGCTTGGACTATCATTCCTTACAACAATTACATCTTGAGAAAAATGGTTTTCATTCGAAGAGTGGTGAGCTATCCATCCACAGTGATCAGTGAGAACAAATAATTAGGTAAGACCTTTTGGATGTTTTAAGGGCCTTCTGTCATGGGTTCCAACATTGGTGTCATTCTTCTAGGTATCATCAGTATCTAGGTAGCCATTACCATGTCACCCAAGTCAAGGTACAATAGAGAAACATTCATATTGAATTCTCTAGATAATTATTTTAGTACCACTATAGATTTTATAGGACTTGTATCTTATTTTCCATTATAGATTATAGAATCACTAAATGGAGTACCATCATCATATCTCGTCTCTTCTAGTCATAGATAGGTCTTCAGAGTTATGGTAGTTATGTCTCTATAGGCAGGACTACCGTTGTTCTATACACCAATGAATATAGAGTGATATGGTAGAATTTTGGGTTGGAATCCAATAATAATAGAGGGTGTTTGTGGTCATGTGTAACTTAGAAATATTTTTCTATCTAACCATTTTTTTCAAAAAAATTATATGTTTGTTTTAAATCCTCAATCGTCCATTTTCTATTGCATGGTAGTGAGATGTATGGTTAGAACAGATGTTTTACTTAAATTATAGCTTATTAATATTAGTATCCAAAATGATTCATCAATCTTCACCAAAAATGGAATGGGTATCTCTAAATATATTGATGATATGGGAGCTCTAAAATTCAATAATTGGTCATATATTGACTTCATTAAGAGGAACCACTTCTGGACACTTAGAAATGAAATCTCATAGGGTCCTAATGAACCTAAATGAGAAATCTATAACTATTAGGGATGTTCCCCTGGTATCGAGACCCCATACTGAAACGTGCCAAGAACACTTGGTCATACGGAGGGGATCCAATGGTTAATGGACAGAATTGTAATGAATCTGAAATTAATGAAACCTCTTGGAAATCATTATCTAGTTTCGAACCATTGTGGGATCGATTTAAACCAACAATAGAATATTTTGGTATAGAATCAACCCTTATTGATGTATAACAGATGAAACGAAATAAACTTATTTCATGACCTCAGGTTTCTCTTCTCCTTGAATGAGAAATAGGATAATTCTATCAATCCCATGTTTTATTTAGTGTTTTATTAAGATTAGTCTCACTCTGAATGGTAAACTTTAGTGCACACCGATGACCCCACTCAGGTTTGACTCTATCCGATGATAGCATACAATGCTCGGGAAACTTAGTGAAATGTATTCTCCCATCATAGGATTGTTCTCATGTGGGGGGGGGGGTAGTCCCAATGTAGTAGCACCAAATTTCAACTGGTTAAACATATGGATATCATAGTATTTTGTGACAATGGGAGAAATTACCATCTGATGTTCCACATTAATGAATAGGTCCTCCAATCAAGGATATATGAGATATAAATCTAAATATACAAAGGAATAAGAATGACTATTCTTCTATTCTAGAACATGAATCAACTTTGGCTGAGAAGGGAACCAGCCCCTCAACTTGTGAGTGTGCCTAAGTAGGGGAAAGAACACTGGATTTATGATGACATAGTCACCAATGATATTCTTGATGAATAAATCAGTGTATTTGTTCACATTAATGTGGGGGACAACAATAAAAATTGCAAGTTCAATATTATAAATGAGAGACTAATACTTTTTCTCATTATTTCTATAGCCTTCTGAGCATTGGAACGAGTATGGTAAGACAATATTTGCAAGAGTGATTAAAATGATTTGAAAACATACAATGTTGATCATAGGATCCTTAATCTTTATACTAGTTAAAATTCCATAGAAATCATCATGATGTTCCTTTTAGTATGGAATATCCTGGTCCATTGAATGGATATCCTTTTATAGGAAATTGGCTTCCAGATGATGCAGTTCATGAAACAGATGTGTGGATATAAAGTCGTATAGTGCTTGACCTTTGATGGGATTTTTAAAAAAAACATGATGTCAAAATGCTGAAGGATCAAATCCCATCATGATAGTGTTTCTTTCATCATGGATTGATTCTTGATATAATTATCATACTCACACAGGATACCAACTATATATTTTAATGCTGTAGAAAATGTTGGAAATTCTACACCGTAAAAACTAGTATGAAGTAAATCTCCTTGATGGGATAGAATATGGACTCAATTCCAAGGCACGTATGATTTATATATTATAAACTATTCTCTATCCCATCATTGTTCTTTTAGGTGGGAAGAGCATCGATAGATCCTTCCATGGATGTCACATGAAGGACCATAGGCTTCCCCGAGATTTGTGTCATCAAAATTAGTCATTTTAGTATATACTTCTTGATATCCTATAATGTAATCTGGCTCTTTTAATCCCATTGGTAGACATTTCCCTTCTTCATTGGGCTAGAAAAGGGCATACAATTTTCGAAAAATATCATAATGAATCAGATTATGTAAGCTTTCTAGCTTGAGTGGCCTCAGATCTTCTGTTGGTTACTTGGAAGAGGCATCTAGCTAATGGCCATGATCTTCCATAGGTCGATTTCAATTCTGGTGTATCTAAATATAATTCTAAGACACATCCTTGAGGTAATTTAAATTCAATACTCAAGGGAAAATATTTTAGATATTGAGAGATGAGGAAGTCAAAAAAATTCTCATGATATATGATATTGTCCAGATATTAGAATTAATTTTCCACTAATTAATCCATGTAATATTCCACTATCATCTTGAGGATTAGTTTGAATATTCGGTTTATGGATCACTAATAAGTAACTTCAATATTATTAAAACCAATGTGAATTAACAGATAGTATATGACTTCTTGTGTTGATTAGAAGGAGGTATACAACTCCCATTCAAGGGACATACAAATATAGTTATATATAGAGTATCCATCCAGGAAAGAGAGGGTCTGGAACCCCACTATTGAATTGATCAAAATATTTTTCATTGGAAGGGAAAATAAATATTCCAAAATTCATGGTTGTTGTCCAGAAATTCGATAGAGTCTCGGATTTTCCTGTTCATTTTCATTAATGGGATGATGTTGGAAATCACCCTCTGGTACCGATCTTCCTTGAAAATGATGGATTTGATAATATTTCTCTATTTGGCCTTGACCATGGAACCATGAGAAGGGTGCATCTTATTGGTAGGATTCTTGAAACTATGATGACTCATCATAATACCAAAATATAGGATGATGACTATAGGGTCTATTCCTGGAATATCCTCAAAACTCCTATTGAAAAAAATCATAATTTTAATTTAGAAAATCCTCAAGATTATAATATTTCATCACATTTCATGCGATAATAGCTAGAATTTTCATCCAATATGTTTTAGTACTATGTTTCAACTATGAAAATTCATCTAAGGTGGTGGATTTTCCCTCTTAAAATATGGTAGGATTTCCTTCAAAATTCAATTCTTCGTCTGAGACAAGGGAACTAGTGGGAGAATATGGTTTATCTAGACTGGTAGATTATGGGGGAACACCAGTGCCTATCTTGGGGGGAACAAAATCCTTTTTGGGGGACTCTAATACAACTTAAATCATAGTAAATGAGGATGTCGAACAAATTCCATTAGAACATCAATTGTGGGTTCCACTCATCATGTCAAAGAAATGGTGGTTGGATAGTAACATGTGGCACAACCCAACTCAACAGAATAGATGATTTTGATGAACAATTGTAACCATGTGGTGAAGAACTAAATAATCTACATGGTTAGAGGATCTTGCTATAACCCATGACTGGACTATCTTGGAATATGAGTTAATTTTCAAACGTTCAGTGTAATTATGGACATGATTCCCATTCCTTACAAAAATGAAAAATCAATTTTCAAGGTCTTAGGTCATAGGATCCAACAAGTGAACCACGAGGGTGAAAGTACCCTCCAAATATATCCACATGAAGGCTAAAACTATTCTATCATCAACCTCATTATTTCAAAAAAAAATTTCATTATCATATAATAACTAACATCCATACATAAAGATTATCATTTTTCGAATAGAGATGCATCAACATGTAGCATGCCTGCTCCACCATTGAGGGGGGGTTTGAGGCATTGGAGATATGTGAGGGGAACTATTACATGAAGATGGGGCCATATCCTTCCCATCAATGATTTGTAGGTGTTATCCATTTTCAGAAAACCATGAATTCATCATTTTCTATCAAGCCACTGAACAAGGAAATCAACGATATTATTCCATAGAGTCATTACTTTTTTAGGTCATATATTTACCTTTTCATGTCAGAGGTAGTCAAATATGATTTAGTGTGTCCTATATTGACGATAATCTATGATGGGATGATATTTATCCTAGAACATGTGTCAAATAGAAAGTGACAGATTCCCATTTCCTTGAAAATATGGTGATATATTGTTTGAAGATGTTCCCCTGCATGAGGGAACCCTCCTCTTATTCCAAGAATGAGATGATTTCCTAGCACTCTAATTTATCTAACTTCTTATAGTAGAAGTTTTATACAGTCGTTTCCACTTTTGAAATATGGATATGGATTTTAAAGTGCTTTTTGAGATCCTCCCTCATATATTTTGATATATTGATGTTCTCGAAGATCGAGATATCTACCGAGATGTTGGGAAGGTTCTTCAAAATATTTTAATTCTATTCTAGATATAAATTTCTTCCCATAAGGGGTTAGCCATTTTTAAGAGGCATGATGGGTGCTACTGGGAGAACAACCATATTTTACCTAGTGTTATAAATATCCTAATGCTCATCAGACAACATGCCCAGAATCACTATAGAATGACTGTAGGATGATTGAGAACTGGATTTAGCTGGATGCAGCAGGTCATGATGTTGTCATAGATGATTTACCGAGTAAAATACAATGGTTATATATAGTTACGTGTCTAATTGAAATGTTTGGGAGGAATGTGCCCACTAATCTCTATATAGAACCGACTTTCTAGTTTTTGTATCATGCATGACCGGGAAAGAAGAATTAGAATGACTATTCTGAATATTTTTATTCCCTCACCCTCGTAGTTTCTGATGTTGGCCATGGAAACATGGAAGGATTTTCTAAAATTTCTATTCATAATAGACCATGAATGAATCCTACAATGTGACAATATTCATAGATTCATAATTCTGAACATCATTAGAATATTCTTGTAATAATGGGATGATTTTGGAAGTGATTCCCAATTCTAGTGTCATGAAATCATGGAGGGTATGGGATACTTTTTGTTCCGATTAGGTAATTTTCTTTCCTTGCCATTGTAGGTTCCTACTCTTCCAATATATAGAATTCTATGTGGTGGATGAATAACCAATAACCAGAGATGGTGTGAAAACATTAGGCTGCTAATTCCATTCTAATAGGGACATATGACTCCAAGGGTGCATGAAACAGATTTGTAATCCAGCTAGTTGTTATCCTTATGAGTCACATTGTAGGAAACCAATTTTGATTAACTTGAACCCTCAGTATCACTATAATTATTGGAATAGATTTTCCCCACCTATGCCAAAACATTTTCCTACATGACCACCCAATTTTTCACTTATTCTGGAACCCAATCTCTAAACACATAGAGTTGTTTGATGGAATGTTCAAGGAATGTGTAGTAAGAGAAATGGTCTTGGTTATTAGGGTTCATAGTTTTTATGTGGATTATTTTATTCTGGATGTTTCAAAACCCTCCACTCATAGGAATGATGGAAATAACTAGGAAACTGTGTTTCTATAAGAGTATATTAAATTACTCTTATATGGGAAGGGAGCTCTTGGATTTAGGCTCTGACGAGAGGATTGATCTTTACTAGGTGTGAAGCCATGTTTTCTCATCGAGTTTACTATTCCTAGCGAAGTAGTTCGTTCTTATTTGGTACTAGGTTGGAATAACCCTGATGAGGCAGATGCACATGGTGATGTAGTGCTTGGAATGTTTCTATTAATAACTTCTCTTGTGGCTATGGGGTCTCTACATGTATGATTGTATCAATAAGTTCCTTTTCGGTTCTTCTTGTAAGAGTTGAAATAGGAAATGGACATGCCTACATGGATTTCTACAATTCATTCTCTGGGAACTATGATTTTTTAGAGAAATTCAAAAAAACCACATGGTAAGTTCAATGTAATGAGGGTTGGGAAAATGTTCAGTCTTGAAATTTCTTACACACATCACAAGTATCTATTCTTCAGTTAGTGGCACATTGAATGAAAATTTGATGCCTTTTCACTTTATAAAACAGTATATGACACACTCATCTGTTTATTGATAAAACTTTTAGAGGTTGAAAATAATTGTCTTATGCATGCTGGAGATGAAACGGCTGAGAAACTACCTATGAAGGTCTTCCTTAATATTGATAGACTCTATGGGTGGTTCTACTAGACAAACATGGTCCCTTTGAATGTCTAAACAAGTCATCACTTCTTGGTGGCCTTCTATTACTCTGGAGTTCCCAATACGGTCCCACATGTT
This sequence comes from Viscum album, assembly GCA_963277665.1. Lineage (NCBI taxonomy): Eukaryota > Viridiplantae > Streptophyta > Magnoliopsida > Santalales > Viscaceae > Viscum > Viscum album. The sequence continues at coordinate 713,291,365 of OY728125.1, forward strand.
ATGATTAAATGAGACAGATGATGCACTGGGTCTCTCATCCCCTTGAAGGTGGAAATGGTATGATTCCCAAAATTTGGAGGCACTCACATTTCATCAACCCTTTCTGGATACAACTATTCATAAAGTGGGATTGAAACCTTTCACATATCTAGGGCCACAAGGTGATTAGTGAGAGTGTATATCTTTTCTTGGAACGGGTTCCTTTATCCAGGAGGACCCATGGCCACAAATGTGTCTATATGATCATCATATGATCATGGAGAAACTTAATATGGGTTGTAGGGAAGGTCATCACACTTCTCATATAGATTTTTCAATGTTTACCATGGTCATTTAATATAAACCTCTATCTCTTTTATATTTTTATAGACAATATTTTTGGCTTTAATGGGGAGAAACTGGATGAGAATTACATTCGGGAACCCATCTTATCCAATTGGAGGACGAACAACATCTTATTGAGGATCACGAAAATACATGGGTCACTCAGAAAGAATCTCCTCAGTGATTTACTTCTGATCATCGACCATATAGAAAAAAAGGTGATATCAGTTTCAACCACTATCTTTTTCATGATGTTAGATATATCAGATAGATCGATTTGTTCATCGCCTTTGATGGTGTTTTGACTAGTATGTAATGATCTAGACGGCTCCCCGAAGTTGTGTGTCTAACAATGTAGATAATTGTATACATGTGTATAATGGTATATATGATACATCACTTCCTCAAGGGCTGGTTTCTCTCTATCAAACCCTATTTTAGTGTCTTAGTCCCTAATTATCTCGGGGATGACCATATTGACCGTAACAATATATAGAGCCATGTCCACAATATATCCAGGTAGGTCTAACAAACGTGGGATACATATAATGTGGAGAGTACCATACTATCCCCATCCTTGTGTCTTCACGTGTGTAGATTCACATTAAATAATTATGAGGATCCTTGTAAATATCATTTCACATAAATATTGGAGGGTATCATGGTATTCAGGTGATTCATGGTGTTGAGCCACTGTGAGTGCTCCCACCCAACCATGAAAAACTGTTGAAAAATGTCATTGAAACGATTTATGCTTCCTAGATAGAACAAATGATGTTCACAGGGGAAACAATTAGCCATCTAGATATTCTAGAAGTGACATGTGACCTTGTCCTCAATGAGGGAATGTGGGATGAAAAAGTCAGAATTTGAATTAAAATGGAATACCACTAATAACTGATTAGTGTCTAGAGTATGTCATATGATTACTTGTTCAAAATAAAGACCCTTATCCTCGTTTTCCTAAAGTTCAATTAGTATTGGATGAGAAAATGGTTGTCTCACTGATGTGGGTTGGTGTAATGGTTGGAAGACTGATGGAGGATTCCCTATGCAAGATGACTAATTGCTACTTTGTACACCAACTCTTGAGGGAGGTTCTAGTAGAATCATCACATACATATAGTAATATCATCATGATAGTACCTCCGGTGTGAGGGTAGCGATAGTCATTTATGGGTCAAAAAAATTCTCATTGTCTATCAAGTTCTATAAGAGTTCTCCATCGTATCAGGTAGCAGCAGACATGGAAACTATTGATGATAGGGATAACTACACCATGAAAACCCAAAAGGAATCATAATATTACTCCACCTATATCAAAAAACTATTGTATTCAATAATTATTTGTATCTCACCCCTTGTGATGATGATATTCACATACCAAAAAAATTTCCATGACTCTGATATAGATAACACGGGTGAAGGTTCCATCATTCAATCACATTCTGAAGTAAAATTTGATAATTGAAATGATTTAGAATGACTTGGTGCATTCCTTAATTTTGTGTTCGGTAGAAGCGAAGCAACCTACTACACTAATAATGTTATTAATGCTTGTAAAGTTCTATTTCATGGGTAATACCCCTATTATTGTGAATTATAACAAGTAGAGGAAATCGACATTGATTGATTGGGAAGTGGGGAGGTCCTTCAAATCATCTATTTTCAGAGAAAGGAGGGGCTCCACTATAATTACTGTATAGCATGTGAATTTTTATTGGTTGGTGGAAACATGAGGAGGAAATTTATGCTAACTGATGGAAATAACATGGGGAGGACCTCTATACTGACAAGTTTATATAAGATGATGACCTTTGTAATGACCGATGTTAGAGAAGGTATGGCCTCTTATTAAGTTTGTGGATAAATGGGGAGAGAATCCATGTTGGTTAGTAAAGGAGTGGGTAGTACCTCCACAATCGTTCGTTATGGTACAGAGAGGACCTTGGTATTGACTGGAAGTGAAGTTTGGAGGATGTTCTCTTGTATTGGGAATGTCATGAGTAGGAATTCATGAGATGGCTTGCGACATGGGGAGGCCACCATGATGACTAGTGGTACTGAAATAGGGAGGACATCCATACTAGTTGTTGATGAAGTGGGGATGGCCTCAAAATGGACTAATAAATGGGACATTAGGATAACATCTATGCAGAATATGAGTTTAGGTATGACCTCCACATAGGTTGGGGATAGTTCAGGGAGGGCCTCTTTACTGAATCTCATCAATACATCCTATCCCATAATAGATTCTCGTAATGTCCGATATTGATAGAGTCAAAACAGCCTACTTGTGCGGTAATTATGGTCTCAATTATATTTAGTCAGATATAGACCCCTTCTAATCAGTTTCATGGACCTTATGGAATGCACTGGAGGTGGTAGGAACCACTTGAGATGTGGAAGATAAACACACTTATTAAGAATTATCCTAAGATTGTGTCCATCATTTTATTTGGGTCATTTTAATAGGGACCTGCATATAATTAGAATATTAAACATGTTTCTTGGCTAATAAAATAGTTCAATGGTGGCACAGATAGGGCATAGTGTGAGCCCTCCTTGACAGATCTGAGGCTATACTCATATCTGATGTAACTCAGGTATCCCCCACATCTTTAGTGCATGGTATGTGGTGGTAGAATTTATCTAGGAAGAGGATATCAAATTAGATCACTATTGGAGTGGGGATCTATGGTTCACTATGTTTTCCATAGGGGCTGTGGTGCCAATATGGCCTAGAAGCATGTAGATTGTGATGGTCCATATGTCATGTGGTAATAAACCCCCTTATGGAGATATAGATGTATGAGAGAACCAATAAACAATATTGGAATTCTCTATGATGGTTAGAAAAGGAATGGGGGCCACTATCTATTAGAGTTGAGAATGTCATGGAGAAGGTGGAATCATGCTGGATAAATGCGTTGAAATTTTTCCGGCCGCAACATCTATGGGATTTGGGTTATATGTTTCCTGTAGCTTGGTCCTAAAAATTAGGATAGTTCCTCTAACCTTATAGGTACTAGGGATGAAATGACTAATTCCCTAGATCATTCCAATAATACATAGTTAAAGAGGTAGATATGCAATGACCAAATCGCAGACCAAAATTCCAAACGTCTAACTTCCCCAATTTCATGTGAGTTTCACGCTAGGCCCAATATTGGATTGGTGGGTCTTGGTGTGGGAAAAATTGATATAGTGAAATTATAATATAATAATATCTTGAATTTTATTAATTTAGGAGTATATTTTCATGTTTTTTAACTATTTTCGTTTATGATGCTTTATCTAGGGAACACCGCAGCATGTGCTGGTGTGTGCCAGTGTCGTAATTCTTACCCATCCTTCTCTATTTCCAAATGTAGTATACATTAATGAATTTCATCAGGGATGTATTATAATTGATTTAAACAAGATTATTGGATGTCATTTCATCCATACATGGATTCCTCCTTGTAAATCATCTCCTATTCTTGGTCTCCCTCATAGATGATGTTGTGTTCTTAAAACAGATTATATATGCCATATCATTCTGGACACCGATTAATTATGCTACTTATTTCAATAAATTAGAGAGGTTCTATATTGGGAAGAGAACATTGGTCCAAATTATTGTCACATTGGGGATTTTAGGCATGTTTGGATGCTGGTAACATTGGTCACATATATTCGTTTCCATAAGAAGAAATCTCATGGAAAAATTTCAGTTGAAGATCCTTAGGCATCCCATGTCAATCATGAGGTATCTAATTCCAAATGTATATCTTAGATGGATATATCATCATGCATCCCATGTCTATAATGTTATATCTGATACCATAATCACATATATTATCAATCTCTTACCTTAGTTATTTCATGGTATTCATGAGGTATATATTTGGGATCAGAAGTTTAACGTCTACGAGACACATAATAAAACTGATCAGAACACCCCACAAAGGTGGATCAAGGAATTTCATCCTTAGGATGGGAAATCATGATTTCCCATTGGTCAGGATTAAACCTCAATAATGTGTCCTATATATCATTTTTAAAATTAAAATATATAAACCCACATAGTCTAGAGACATATTTTATGGTCATGTGACAAGACTGATCCATGTTATTTATCATCATGCATCAAGGACACACACTCCGTGAAAAGTGCATAAGTGAGGGACGAGGTGGGCATACACATAAAATTATCCATTCAAAAGAGTATTTCTCTTGTTTGGGGTGTTCATGGATTATTCATGTGATCCCCTAATGTTATACTATGTGTTGAGATGAATTCAATGAGTAATTGTCATGGAAGACTACTAAGGGAGACCTGAAAGAGATCTCACCTCTAGGTATGTACATGATATTATTTGAAGGTGGGGGCCCATGTATTGATTAGTATGGAAGAATTTGTATTGGAATCAATGGATGATTTTTCTATAACTCAAGGATGATTCTTACCTATCCAATTTGGTTAGGAAGAAATTCTTCTGTACTTTGGAAATGGGCGTATGGGATTACACCTAAGGAGACACGTGAGTTTGGTTGAGACAGTTCCTTTCTACATGAGGGATTACCATGTGTTTGGAGTTTGGATTCCGTGGTACCTTTTAAACTATATGTCCTCATGACTCATTATATCAATGAGAAACAAGTGTAATCATTAGACCTGATGATCGTGTCATGGAAGATGTGCCAACGAGAGTTGATTTGGCGATTATTCAGGAAAGCTTATTAAGGATGATGTCATTCCATGTGAGGAGGATCTCATTCCATGTGAGTGGGGATTGTGCATAGAAGCCACTCGTTGATGACTTCATTCTATATGGGGAAGAAATTATTCCATGTGAGGTGGATCACATTCCCTTTGAGTCATAAATAGATCATACTATGCTTATGGAAAAGGGTATGTGGGGCTTACACAAGGAAGTTTCCCTGAATGGGAGGATTTATCATATTGTGGGAGGAGGTGGAATCCCTTGTTGAGCATACATGGGGGATACGCGTTACATTTTATTGGTTAATACTACAACATAACATCATGTGTGGAAAATTTTGGTGCTACACAGATTTATGTCATGAAGCATTGACGTGGGGACTCACTCTTTACCCTTTTGGTTTATATTAAATCACCTCATGAACATCTGGGAGGGGCATGTATTTAGAAATACATGAGTGTAATCGTTTGAATGAGTTCTCTATCATGAGGTCAATGTTAGAGTGCCTATACTAATAAGCAAAATGTGTTAGAGTACCTACGTGGATAAGAAAAATGTATGTAAACACATGCACTAGAGCCACATGAACAGGTCACGAGGGACCCAGAAATCAATACGTGCCTGCTTGGAGGATTTCATGCAATGAACATGGGTTTAATGTAGAAGGATATTAAACATTGTGTTCTAACCTAGATTAAATCCATGATTAATCAATTATGGGGTGATTGAAAGATTATATTCTTTCAGATTAGAACATGGTATCCAGAAGAGAGGGTTGTGCACACAAGTATATGGGTGGATGCAAGAACTAGTGCAGAAAATGTTTTTAACGTCACCATTTTTTACGTTGGTTAAATATAAAATGACGTGAAAATCAGTGATATGTGAATTTTTACGTTGGTTATTTTATAACCGGTGTAAAAAATTCAGAGAGTAGATTTTGGACGTCGGTTATTTTAATAACGGATGTCAAAAATCACGCGCTTTGGTTTTTTACGTCGGTTATTTTAATTCCGATGTAAAAAACCAAAGCGCGGCATTTATTACATCATTTATTTGATAACCGAAATAAAAAAAGAGGTATCTATATATTTTTACATCGGAGATTTTATAACCGACATAAAAAAAGGCGGCATCTGAGGCTTTTGTGACGTTAGTTATCAAATAACCGACGTAAAAACCCAACTTGCTGAATTTTTCACCTCAGTAGTATTATAACCGATGAAAAAAACCAAGACCCGGAATTTTTTTATGTCGATTATTTTATAACCGACGTAAAAACTGTGGTTTCTGATTTTTTTACGTCGGTTATATTATAACCGACGTAAAAATCCAACACGCGGCTTTTTTTAAGTCGGTTATGAAATAACCGACGTAAAATATCTTTTTATGATAGTTTTATAACGTCAGTTATTTTAATAACCAATGTTATAAATGTGATAAAAATAGTTTATAACGTCTGTTATTAAATTACCGACGTTAAAAAACATTTAAAAAACTAACACGCCTCGTGGATTGTCATTGCTGATTTTTCGATCGACAGACTGACGACTCGTCTCTATTACACGGAAAACCCTAATTGAAATTTCGTTATGGTTTCATTAAACTCATTTTTCCATCAACGTTTATTATCGTTACTCTCCTCGGATCTATCTTCTCCACTTGCAACACTCAGGTAAGCCTCCCACGATTTTATTTCCTTCTTTTTTTCGGATAGTCTATATTTACTTTTTGCAATTTTTCTGTTTAAACTAGGTAGGATTATTAGATTTCAAAACCTATTACCTCATTTTTCCATAATCATCTTATTTATTATAACCAGATATATTAGATCGACTCGCAATATTCTCGTAATCCTCACATACTTCTATTTCGTTTGTTTTTGTTTCGCGGATTCCTGACATTGATGGTAATTTTTGTTGTCATTGACAACTATTGATCTCATTCACCTATATTACAATAATTTATATTTAAATAATTGTGATACACCCATTCTGTGTACCAATGTGATTTATTATGTTAGTATATATGGGTTTTCATGGTGGAATGTTTGTTTTGGATCTCTGGTAGTTTCTATTTTGGGTATAACTATTTTTAGTTCCATAATCTATTTATGTCGCTTATTTTTGTGGACTATTATAAATCTTAATATGCTAATAAGACCTGATTCATTGCACAATAGAGCATTTTAGACTAGTATGAGATACAGTTCATGGTTCTCATTTTGAATAATGGCATGATACAAAATCTAGTAGCTTGAGGTTAAAATCCCTAGATATGCCAAATCTAGTAGCTTGAGATTAAAATCTCATGGATATGGGGGGGTTTTCAAGTGGGTTGGTGGCTGTCGAGGGGGTTGGGGGATATCTAGAGGGTTGGGGGATATCCAGGGTGTCCATGGCGGTGGGGGGGGGGGGTAGTCCAGGGTTGCGCGGGGGTTGGGGTCCAAGGGGGTGGAGGTGTCGAAGGGGGTGGGGGTGTCGAAGGGGCTGGTGGTGCTGGTGGGGGGATTTCCAATGGATGGGGGCCTATCTAGAGGGTTTGGGGGGGTTGTACGGGGGGGGGGGGGTCTAGAGGGTTGGGGGTGTCCAGGGGGTGTCCACGGGGGTAGGGGTTGGGGTGGTGTCTAGGAGGGGTTTGGGGGTGCTGTCTAAAGGGGTGGGGGCTATCCAGGGGTTGGGGGATGTCTAGAGGGGTGGGGATTGTCCAAGCGGGTGGTGGTGTCCAGGGGGTGTCCAAGGGGGAGGGGGATAGTGTAAAGAGGGTTTGGGGGGCTGTCCAAAGGGTTGGGGGTGTCTAGGGTGTCCGTGGAGTAGGGAGGGGTAGTCCATCGGTGTGTGGGGGGGGGGGTCCAAGGGAGTGGTGGTGTCGAAGGGGGTGGGGCCTGTCCAGAGGGTTTGGGGGTTGGAGGTTGTCGATGTGGTGTCTAGTGGGGTAGGTGGTGGGCGATGGTGTCCAGGAGGGGTGGGGGTGCTGTCGAGAGGGGTGGGAGCTGTCCAAGCGGTGGGAGCAGTCTAGAGGGGTGGGGGCTGTCCAAGGGGGTGGTGGTGTTCAGAGGGTTTGAGGGGCTGTCTAGATGGTTGGGGGTGTCCAGGGTGTCCATGGAGGTGGGGGGGGTGTGGGGTGGGGGGGTCCACGGGGGTGGGGTGGTCTCAAAAAGGGTGGGGGCTGTCCAAGGGGGTGTGGGGGTGGGGCTATCCAATGGGGTGGGGGCCTATCTAGAGGGTTCGGGGAGGTTGTATGGGGGGTTGGGGGTTGTCCAAAGGGTTGGGGTGTGTCCAGGGGGTGTCCATGGGGGTTGGGGTGGGGGTGTTGTCCAAGAGGGGTGGGGGTGATGTCTAGAGGGGCGGGGGCTGTCCGGATGGTTGGGGGTTTTCCAGAGGATTGGGGGTTGTCCAGGGGGTGTCCAAGGGGGTGTCCAAGGGGGTAGGGGTGGGGGTGGTGTCCAGGAGGGGTGGGGGTGCTGTCTAGAGGGGTGGGGTGCTGTCGAGAGGGGTGGGGTTGTCTAGGGGGTGGGGGTTGTCTAGAGGGGTGGCAGGCTTTCTAAGGGGGTGGTGGTGTCCATGGGGTATCCAATGGGCTGGGGGTGGTGTTCAAAGGGTTTGGGGGGCTATCCAGGTGATTGGGGGGTGTCCAGGGTGTCCATTAGATGCCCCATGGTTTTCTTTGATTCAATGGAATTTAAATCTGATATATCTAACTATATTTTCTTTTTAAAATCATATTCAAGCATATTTTTTTAACTACACAGATTTTTTTTATTTTTCAAAATTGTTTTACATTAGATTATGAATTTTTTCATATAAACATATATTTGTCTTATCTTAAAAAGATTCATAATTTTGATATATGGTATAGGTAATAATGAGTTGAAATTGGATTACATCTCATCAAATGAGCAATGAATATGAGGAAGGTGTTGATTCCTTTTTTAAATTTTCTAAACAAAATATTCAAAGTAGTGAATTTTTTTTTCTATCCATGCCTGGAATGATTCAATATGAAGAAGTTGAAAAGTATAGAGATAAAAGTTCATATGATTTTTCATGGTTTTAATCGGAGTTACAACTCTTGGATTTGGCATGGTGAAACTGGACAGAACATCACTGATGATGATGATTCACAAGATGATATCTCCGATGGAATTGAAGAAATGATTCACGATATTGCAGCAGAACAAATTGAGATAGAACTGACAGTTGTGTGTCTATATGGTGATGCTGAAAAGCCATTATATCCTACTTGGACAGATTTTACGGTTTTGTCATCGGTGTTAATATTGATTAACCTAATGGCGAAACATGTATGGAGTGATAGAATTTTTATAGAACTGCTACAATTGATGAAATACATTCTTCCTAAATATAAAAATCTTCCAGATTCACATTATAAGGCCAAGAAAATATTATGCCCGATGGGATTGGGATACAAGAAAATATATGCCTGTCCGAATGACTGTATTATATATAGTAAGGAATATGAATTTATATCAGAGTGTCCTAAATTTGGGACATCATGGTATAAGGTGAAAAGAAAAATCACCGGCTGATTTAGAGATTACAAAGATCCCTTTAAAGGTATTTTGGTATCTTCCTATAATTCATCATTTCAAACGTTTATTTGCTAATTCACATGATTCAAAAAGGATAAGATGGCATGCAGATGAGATGATATGTGATGGAAAAATACGTCATCCAGCTGATTGTGCACAATGGATGAAAATTGATGAGCAGTATTCTACATTTGGAAATGAAATTAGAAATCTCATACTAGGGTTGTGCATAGATGGAATGAATCCATACCGAACCCTCAGTATAACACATAGTTCATGGCCTGTTTTATAGTTAATTTACTACCTCTCTACTAAAGATTGTAAGAATTGCAAATATGTCATGTTGAGTATAATGATCTATGGTCTGAAGCAACCCGACAATGATATTGATGTTTACTTGTCACCGTTGACTGATGATTTGATACTTTTATGGGCGGATGGTATTAGGGTGTATGATTCTTATAAAATGGAATATTTTCGACTACATGCATTTCTTTTGTTCACTATAAATGACTTCCAAACATATGGAAATTTGTCTGGATGCATTGTTAAATGGCATAAAGCATGTCCAATTTGTGAACAACAGACGTCATATTGTCAATTTCATCATGGGAGGAAAAAGTGTACTTGGGTCATCAAAAGTTTTTGCCTATGGATCACCCTTATAGAAGACTAAATAAGGCATTCAATGGCTCACAAGAATTTAATATTGCTCTAAAACCTTTATCCCCTAATATGTATTTTGAGAGGGTGAAAAACCTTGATGTGACATTTGGAAAGACACAGAAATATAGTAATGATAATCCTATTTGAAAGAAAAGGTCAATATTTTTTGAGGTACCATATCATAGATATCATGAAGTTAAATATAATATTGATTTCATGCACGTAGAGAAGAATATTTTTGATTGTTTTATTGGATCATTGTTACATAGTAAAGGAAAGAAAAAAAGATGGGTTGAATGTAAGATTAGACTTCCTATCAATGGGAATACATTTGGAGTTATCTCACACTCATAATGGAAGATGAACATTTCTTCCCCCATCTTGTCATACATTATCGAAGAGGGAGAAAATTATCGTTTTTCTGTATCTTCATGATATCAAAGTTCCTCAAGGATATTCGTCAAATGTAAAAAAATTTGTCTCCTTGAAGGACTTGAAGTTGAAAGGTATGAAATCTCATGATTGTCATGTCATGATGCAATAAATTATACCAGTTGCATTGTGTGGACTATTGTACATCCATTTCAGAAAGAATATAATGAAGTTGTGTTATTTTTTCAATTCAATTTTTAATAAGGTGATTGATTTGAATGATTTGAACATTTTTCAAAAGGATTCAATTTTTATACTTTTTCAATTGGAAATGTATTTTCCACCAACTTTTTTTGAAATAATGGTTCATTTAATGATTCATCTGGTTCGAGAAATAATTCATTGTGGACCTGTATATCTTTTTTGGATGTATCCTTTTGAAAGTTATATGAAAATATTGAAGGGGTATGTTAAGAATCCATATCGACCTGAAGCCTCCATTATTGAAAGGTATATTTCTGAGGTGGTTGAAGAGTTTTGTACAAGCTACTTGGCTGCAGCGCATCACATAGGATTGCCTCTATCTCTCCATGAACGAGTTAATAATGAGGGAAAGGGGATTCGTGGCTTGAAATTCAAATCATTTTCAGCTGAACAGATGAAGAAGTTTGAATCATACATCTTGAATTACATATTTGATGCTCAACCGTATGTCACATTTCATATTAATGAGTTTAAACAATGTCATCCAAAGAAGAATGAAATGTGGATTTTGAATAAGCACAGCAAAACATTTTTTTCATGGTTTAAAAATACCTTTCTTGGTAGATTAGATGTATCTGAGACATTAAAATGGATAGTGGTTGTTCCATGTTTAAATGTGATAACATGGTCCGGTTATGACATTAATGGCTATACATTTCATATGAATGCTCAAGACAACAGAAGTGCAGTTCAGAATAGTGGTGTATTAGTGTTTGTAGAAGAAATTCATTTTTCGAGTGATAAGAAAAAAACCCAAATTCTTCATCAATTGCATATTTTATAGTGATTGAAGACATATGGTAGGTTTATTACATTTAAATTGAAGTTCATGTTTTTAACTGTAAATGGTTTATCAATAACAACAGTGTCAGACACGATGAATTTTGAATGACACTTGTTAATCTGAATAGATTGGAAGACACAACTGATTCTTTTATAATTGAAACACATTCAAAAAAACTTTTCTATGTAGTATATCAATCAAATATGTAGTGGGATGTTGTTTTACAAGGCAAAAAACAATATGCTGATGAGGAAGAACTTGATGAAGATGCTGATTTATGTGAGATCCATACTTCTATGGTAAGATTAATAGAACATAATGATGAGCATGTTGAGGACATGGTTTGTGCCATAAGGAACGATCACGATGAAGGAATTCTGGGAAAAATCCATTTGTACATTCCTAAGATTTCAGGTAACATATGTTTTTTTCTTATTTAACATAAAATAACACTAAACTTAAATTTTCTTTTATTAGTGATCATTGGATGTTAAGGGTTTTTTGCCTAAGGGAGAAAACACTTTATTGGATATGCTCTGTCTGTGATGATGTGAGGGAAAGTTTTATGAATATATTGGAAATGTAAGTTTCAATTTCTCAATAGTTTTATATATTATAATGAATTTTAAATTTACCCCATTCGTATTATTTTCTAACAGGGAATGGGTCTAATTTTGAAAAAACACAAATAAAAGGAGTGAAAAGATCAAATATGTAAATGAGAAACTAAATATCCATTTATAATTTGTACTTTTTGATTTATTACAAAAAACAATATATTTAATTTACACTAATTCAAACAGAATTTTAATGAACAACAAGGCGTCATCGAATGCATATATTATATGTTAATATTTATGTATGAAATAATAACAACTGGTATAGTTGTGAACTTTGACTTGGTAGGATTTACTTTTAAACATTGATAAAATATTTCAATTTGATTTGTTTATTATACACGCTAACAACTATCCTTTTCATTTGTAGCTATTTGATGACCCTCAACCCTATACTGCGTAAGACATCAAACACTTACAAGTGGAGTGGTCAAATTATTTTACAGGTTTGATTGAATTTTTGATGTTTTTAGTGTAAAATGGAATTTTGAATATTGTCGTTGTAATTGTGTATTTGGTATTCGTTTAGGTTGGATTTATTTTCTTTTTTGAAGTTGAAAGTGTATTTTGAATGATATATTTTTTTATTTTTAATTTTTCTCTAATTCTTATTTTGGTCTACTTATGATGGTTTTTATGGTATGGAATCTGGTCGGGGGGGAGGGGTTCCAAGGGTGTGGTGGTGTTCAGTGGGGTGGGGGTGTCCAGGAGGGTGGGAGGGCTGTCTGGTGGGGTGGGGGGTGTCCTGGAGGGTGGGAGTGTCCAGGGGTGTGGGGGTGTCCAGGGGTGTGGGGGGTGTCCAGGAGGGTGGGGGTCATCCAGGGGTGTGGGGGGCTTTCCAGGGGTGGGGGTTGTCCAGTGGTGTGGGGGTTCTAGGGGTGTGGCAGGGCTGTCCGGTGAGGTGGGGGGGGGGGGTTTCCAGGAGGGTATGGTGTTTATGGGTGTGGGGGGAGCCCGGGAGGGTGTGGGGGCTATCCAGGGGAGTGGGTGGGTGTACAGGGATGTGGGGGGTTTTCTAGGGGGTGGGGGGCTGTCCAGGGGTGTGGGGGTGTCCGAGGGGGGGGGTGTCCAGGAGGGTAGGGGTCATACAGGGGTGTAGAGGGGGGGTGTTCGGGAGGGTGTGGGGGATATCCAGGGGTGTGGGGGCAATCCATGGGTGTGGGGGCTGTCCAGGGGTGTGGGGGGATTTCTAGGGGTGTGGGGGCTGTCCAGGGGTGTGGGGGTGTCCAGGATGGTGGGGGTCATCCAGGGGTGTGGGGGGGGGCTGTCTAGGGGGTGGGCGCTATCTAGGGGTGTGGGGTCTGTCCAAGGGTGTGGGGGGTGTCCGGGGGAGTTGGACGACTGTCTGGTGGGGTGGGGGTGTCCAGGAGGGTGGGGTGTTCAGGGGTGTGGGGGTGTCCAGGAGGGTGGGGTGTCCAGGGGTGTGGGGGGTGTCCAGGAGGGTGGGGGATGTCCACAGGTGTGGGGGTTGTCCGGGAGGGTGGGGGGGCTGTACAGGGGTGTGGGGGGCTGTCCAGGGGGTGGGGGATGCCCGGGGGTGGGGGGGCTATCTAGGGGTGTGTGAGTGATGTACAGGGTGTGGGGGTTGTCTCGGGGTGTTTGGGGTAGTCTAGGGGGTCAGGGGGCAGTCCAGGGGAGTGTTTTAGGCAGTCCAGGGGGTCGGGGGCAGTCCATGGGTGTGGTGGGGTAAATGCTTAATTTTCCTTTGCATCATGTTTTTGTCTACTTCTGTTTTTGTGGTGCGAATTCTTGATTTGGTTTCTGGTTGTTTTTGGGGAGAGCAGCACATTTCATATAAAAAAATTTGGCCTTTCACATCAGTTATATAATAACCCATGTGACAGACCATTTACCCAGCCTTTTATCACGTCGGTTATTCAATAACCGACGTGATAAAAGGCCCCCCTTACTAGTTTGTAAGGTCGGTCATTATATATCCAACGTGAGAAACCATTTCCCCGGCCTTTTATCACGTCAGTTATGGAATAAGCGACGTGATAAAAGGCCCTCAGACCAGTTTATCACGTCGGTTATAAAATTACCGATGTGATAAAAGGCCCTCAGACCGGTTTATCATGTCAGTTATTTCATAACTGACGTGATAAAGGACGTAGAAATATTATATCAAGTCGGTTATTATATAACCGACATGATAAACACCCACGCACTGTTTTACCATGTCTGTTATATAATAACTGACGTGATAAACCATCCCCCTGGTTTTTGCACATCGGTTATTTAATAACTGATGTTATAAACACCGTGATGTTATGTTTTTTATGGCTGTTTGTAAATAACGGACATAAAAAACAATATTTATATAGTCATCCATATTTATGTCATCTAAAAACCGACGTAAAAATTGAAAAATAACCGACCAAAAAAACGTTTTGTGCACTAGTGAATACATATCTTGATTTTCTATATGCCAATAATTTTAGGCAGAATGAAAACATTCTATGAATATATTGTAATAATTACCCATAATAGTGTGGCAATGGGAAACAATCACCATGTCCATAATCATAGGAATTTCCAAAACATCATAATGATAAAAGTATATTTGGGTTGAGTCGATCACCTTACAATGTAAGCATTTTATATTTCAATAAATCATGATTTATTTATTGAAAAACTCGCTATGATAAGAATTACTGTAGTGATGAGGCTGAATAGAGTTCCACAATTCACTATATCTTATCTGGATCCAACACATACTTCATGATTGGAGATAAATATTCAAAAATAAATAGAGACAAAGCTAGGATTTATCACATAATCAACAATACAAAAATGGTTTGTCTAAGAAGACAAATGAATCTCCAGAGGATATGTTGAGATATTATTTAATGGATTTACAAGGATGTTGTGGGTCAAAAAATCCCCCTTGTAGAGATCTCATATAACAACCTTTTCCATTCCAGAATTAAGATGATATAATATGAATTTCTCTATGGGAAGGGATGTAGGAAACAAGAATGTTTGAATGATGTCTGAGAAAGGAAGTTGATAGGTCCTAATGTTTTTCAAGAAATAAAGAAGAAGGTTCAAACAATATAGGGGTATATGAATGTTGAATAAAGTTAGTAGAAGATTTTTGTAGATAGTCACAGATTATATTGTGAGTATGAAATCAGTGACAAATTTTCCTTTTAATATCTCAATGGATGTGGTTTATAAGCTTTAGGATGAAATGGGCATTGATCCCTGGATTAAATTTTCACTTCATGATCTATGATCTTTTAAATTATATATATTTTCACTTAATAGTCCCTACAAAACTCTTTTAAGATCCTCATATGTTTCAGGTATTGATATTGAGGAATTACGTACTAGGTCAATCAAATTTACTAATCTCAAAATTTGTATAATTGGAACATGACCTTTCATATGAAGATCAAACAACAGAAATCTTGGATCCAATATAAAAGCTTCTATGAAATAATACCACCCATCTTATAACTATTTGATGGAGAAATAATTAATTTTTGGAGGCTATTTGTGATAATGATAATCTAATGAGATAAATGTTTCATTACTTTTCATCATTAATGAAATAAATTCCTTGATCAAAATTATTTTTAAGGTGGCTAAAATACAAAGACCAAAACATTTCCTCCATAAATATATACTGGTTTGGGTGGATTTCTCCACACAAGAAACTAAAACCAAATATATATATACGATTTTATGGTATCTATATAATTGGTAGGTAAAAATACCAATAACATAAATATGATATATATATATATATAATGACAATACTAACCAAAATCTAATTTATACATCGACTACATTAATATAAATAAAAACGTAATGAAATATTGTTTTTAATAATTTATTTATTTTAATGAACAATGTATTTTAATATTAATAAAATATTAACAATATATTAATTTCTTATTCTTAGTATAAATTTAAATTTAACATACATAATTACATTTTCCAATAAAACCATTTTTCTATATATTTTATGCTTTGAGTTAAAAATAATATATGATAAATTTATAAATTTAAGGATATAAATTTCAAATAATATACATGATTTTTGGATTTAACATTTTAATTTTATTTTATGATTGATTTTTAGCTGAATAGTGAAGAATAATGTTTTTCCAAATAACATTAATTTTTGGACATTATTAGAAAATAATAATAAAATAGAAATATATGAAACCATTTTCTATTAGAAAATATTTATTTTTCCAATGAATTTATAAAATATTAAAATATATTGATTTAATTTATAAACCCCTGTTTTAAATTTTAGAATTTATTTTATATTATTTTTAAAAAAATTAACACATTATATATTAAATATTTTAAAATTAGTTTTTTTAAGACATAATAAAAATTTTATGAAATTTATGAATAATTAGGCCCAAATATTATAATAAGGATTACATTATTTTGGGGTATAATTGATATTTTAACTAGTTAAAAACCTCGTTACCATGGTGAAAACCAAATTAGTAACAATTAGTAACATATAATTTTAAGGAATAATAATGTTTAAAACATGATTATAATTTAATAATTTATGTATTTAGTGAACTCATCTCTTATACCCCCTATTATTTCTAAATTATGGATTAAAATTCAAAGGGATTGGGTTTTATTATAGAAAATTCATCGTCATTTTCAAAGTGCCACTCCTTTTCACTATTTAAAGGGGAACTCTTAAATACTTCTTTGACTAAAACCCCTTAATTTAATCCAAGAATTTAAAAAACCTTATAATATGAACTCCAACCCTCCTCTTGGAGGTCTTTTTCTTCAAGAATGTCAATCCATTAATGTATAAAATCCATTTTGAAACTATATAATCAATGAAGGTAGTTATAAATTTCTAACCCTTATTTATCTTTTCAATTTCATTATGTATCATTATTATTACTAAAATTTCACATAGAAAATAAAATGTATACCATAAATATGATTACTATTATATATTATTATTACAATTATGGTACTAGTATTAACCACCATTACACCTTCTATTAAGAAAAATGAAAACATTTATCATGAATTATGAATACTACCACCTCCACGAATAACCATGTTTTTGGTTTCCTTCACATCAATACATGTCTAGTTATATTTGATATTTTATGTGAATATATGATATATATATAACACAAAAATATCATCTATATGGGTCTATTTAGATAATAAAAATATTAGCAATGATTATAAGGTAATTTATTTAAATCATTAAATGCAAAGAAACTATTTTATCATCATTTTTGTCTTCACTAAACACAATTAAAACTCCAATATAATCAGATTATAATACTATAAGTCTTTATAAAAAATAAATTATATGAGCTTTAATTGTTTTTAAATGATGATATTTGATATAAAAAAGAATATCACCACCACTTTTATAAACCTAGTTCAATATTGTCATGGTTATTAACAGCTGATGTGGGAAAGAGGTTTCAACAATATAATATAAGAAGATAAGTTTTTTAATGATGAAAACAATTGTAAATTTATTTTTACCATGATATTAAAACATAAATTAGGATATTTATATTTTTTATACTAAAAAATAAATCGATTATTTGTGAATAATTGTAAAATTTAATGTTTTAGAAAATCAATCTTCTTCTATTTATCTATATGTTTTCTTCTAGGTTTAATTTCCCTTATGATCCCTAAATTCTCTATTTTAAATGATTTAATATTTTATATATATAAGGGGAATACTTATCCATATTAAATTCCAATCCTTGGAGTAATCTATATTCACTTTTTTATAAAGAAAGGTCATTTTATGAAACAAGTATCACAAAAATGAATTTTATAATGGTTAATATAAAATGTTTTCAAAAATGTATTTTCAGGATTTGGTTTTTACTATATTCTATTAATCAATCTACAATTGTTTTATAATTACCATTTCAACATATATTATCTTTTTTTATGTGAAATTTTGGGGTAATAATTTTTTTTGTTTAGATGATTTAAATTATCATGTATTTTGGATGTTTTATGAAACCCATTTTATTTCCATGGATTCATTATAAAAGGTAAATGATTTCCATTTTTATGTTTTTGAAAGCTATTCCACACTTTTACATCATTAAAAAATGATATATGATTATTATAATGTAGTTTTATCTATGTTATATATTTTATAATATCTTAATAATATTTTTATCATATTATATTTTTATACTTTTTTATGATATTCATCTGAGGTTTTATGATATTTTAAGGACATATTTATGCCTTATTAAAATTCTCCTATTTTTATGATCTAAAACATTAGGTTTTATCCATTACAATTCATATGATGTCTTAATTTTTATTATTTTTCCATCCCCTCTCGTATGTAGTTGAATATTTTTTGTAATATGTATGAAAGGTTCAATAAGATAATGATTATTGTGGGGGAGTTTGTATGTGATGAAAAATATGTTATTCATGTAATTAATAATCAAAACACAAAACCATTAGATCCTCATGTTCTGTGAATATTGAGATATGTGATATTTAAATCATGAGTTTGTTATACTATGTAGTTGTGTTTATCTGTGGACTATATACCCACATTTGGAATGAAATCATGTGATCAAAGTTGAGAAAAAAATAAGAATAAACTAAAAAAACATTGTTCTTAAGCTATTTTTATCACAAATGAATGATAATTTTTACAAGGATGTTTTTAAATATAAATAGAATTAATGATGATAAAGGGTTGAACATTTTATCTACATGGGCCTCATAATGATCAAAGAGCATCTTTAAGCGGTCCTGCATGTGTGTGAAAGTCTCCACAAAAGTCAAATCTGCAGGCCAATGGTTCTGTGCAGGCTCTAGAAGGGACACCTATGATATTCGTATAGGTTACATATTCACGCTACCCTAGAAGACACACACGTGTGACACACCTATGAAACACATCTATGGAACACTCCTTTGTGACATGCCTACACGAGTTACCTCCTTCTCCTTGAGTCTCAAAATTTCCAAAAAATAGGACCTCAAGGATCCAAATTTATCATTATGGGAAAACATGATGATTTTCATAGATCTTCTCACCCTATTTCATCTCCCAATCCCTCGATAAAAATTAGGTGGAATTATATTCCTTGACAGAAGTTTGAATTATGATGCTTAATATGATTAATTTTCCCCATGTGTTTTAAAAAATATTGAACCTATATGAGATACCTCCCCTATGCTAACCACACTAGGGGAATGTACCCTTATCAAGACCATGAAATAAGTACTAGTTATCCAAATACATCTGAGGAGACCATTGGAGCCTAGAGAAAGCCCTCACCTTATGTCATGGTCTGGATTTTCCCACCCCTTCTCATCTCTAAGAATAGATATCATCCATTTAGAATAGTTGGGGGGTCACGCATTATTTTACCTTTTGTTATTATTGAATTATCCTCATATCCTCTATAGAACGTGGAGAAACAAAGTCCCTGTAAGAGTAATAACCCAGATTTTCTTACGGGACATAGATATGGGATGCTAGATGTGCCTATCTCGGTTTCCAAAAAGATTGACGAGATGGAAATATTCAAAGAAAACACTCTCTTAGATCACCCCAACCTTTCCCACCAATGGATAGAGGTGATTATTTGTTTTTCCTAATCTTTTCCTTCTTCTAAATTTTTCACATTCAGAATGGATCACACTGTCAAATTGGTTAGTAATGATAAAGACATCTTCACTATCAGATGCATGAATCAGTAGAGAATACTTTTTGGATCTTCCTCTTGCATTCCATCAGAGGGCCTCCATAAGAGTATGTTCTCAAAACCTTATGTCATCCTAAGGGCCTCAAATCAAGTATACAATCGTTACATGATCATAAGGAAATAGTCAAACACTATGAAATCCCCTGAACTATGCCTCAACATTTAAAGTGCCATATTACCAATAAACCTATCAATGTTAGATCTATTATATATAATCCAAAACCATGTATCCATCTAAATGGTCTATATCCTCTTGTGATTCAAACCTTGAAAGGGCCTCCATTGGAAAGGTTCCAAATAACCAAACAATGTGGATTCTAATTCCCATTCAAATGGGACATGTATGTAGGCTCCATGTGGTCCATATATAGTTCCCTAAATAAAATGTAATTTTATATCAACCACATTCCTAGTTGATTCATACCTGTCTTGGGTGCCCACATCCCTTCCAGCTTCCCTATGTAGCTTCAGCATATGTCAAACACAAAAATTTGACCACAAACCATTTTAATAGATGTATTTGCCAAAAAAACATTGAAATAACTTATTTTATCCTCATCAAATGACCTGAAAAGTTATGATGTATGCCATTGATTGGAACCAAACTACAAGGGATTTTATTTCCATACAAATGTGATTTGTAGGATTTCACCTTGTGGTCCAAAACTAGAACCCCAAATCAACCCTAATTTCCACTAAATTATATTAAAAAGAGGGAAACCCATAATATAGGATCCCACATCCATTCTAGGTTCTTTTGGCCGACAAAGGAAAATCCCCACCACAAAAGTTGACTAGGAACCCTTCAACTGGACATCCTTGTGGCACTACGTTAAACATCATGGTTTGGTCCTCATCATGTGATCTTAAAATGATTGTTTTGTGCCTACAAGTGGAACCAAACTATATTGTTATGGATTCTGTTCCCAAGGATATATAGAACACCATATCATGTGTCCAATCACGACATCATAACAACTCTTGTTTCCCTATGTAATGATAAACATCGTATCTCTCCAATCGATGGATTTAAACCATAATTGTAATAATAAATAACCAAAGAATCCATAACATATTTAAAAAAATGATTCCATTGATGGATAACATTGGATTTATAAAGAGTTAAACTTATATAAAGAACCAGGGTTACATATAGTTGATTCTAAATTTCATGCATGTTAATAATTGATATTTTATTTTTGGATGACTGGATTCAAAAGTATAATTTAATGAAGGATTATATAATGTGTATTAAATTTTAAAGAGATTTATAGATTTGTTAATAATTATGATTAATAAGGTGTGAGAACCCAACCTCCCATAATCTTGACCAATGTGAGTTTTTATTTTTCATTGGAACCATTTCATAATGACCACATATCGTTGGAAAGAAGGTTTATAAAACATCCTGAATAAGGGAACCATTGGCTGTTTATAGACCATGAACAAAACCTGTTGATAACAATTCAATAATAGTAAAACAGACAAGATGAATTGTGAAAAATAAAAACCCCCACTATTATCCATCTTTTGAATAAATATTTTCATGAAAAAATCCTAAACCTGATATGAATCTTTAATTATGATGATCGTGTCGCCCACATGTGAGGTCCATTTTTCAAATAATTTGAGTGACCCACAAACAAGAAAATCGATCAAGCATGTGTTTTTTTATTGAGATGCTTCTTCGAAGAGATTTTACTGTTTATGTAAAACATATTTTTGGAACATTCAACAATATATACAATTGATCCAAATGAAATCATACCAGTTAAAACTGATGTATTCTTCTAATACTACACATGATGGGCCATTGACTAAACAGAGGACACCATTGCCAACCTAACATCTCCAGTGTGGAGTTTCAAATCCATTGGCTATGTAGTATCATGTAAATAGTACCATCCCAACCCATAGAGGTTTAATGATAGTACCTATAGCTTTTGAATATCCACTAGCCATCCACTCAATGATGGATGGTGTAGTATAGAAAAATGAAGCTACTGCATTTGGATTTCTGTGATGGGCCCATCACCCATCAAAAACAGTCCTTTCCAAGGAACTGTTTGTGAAGTGAAGTGAATACCATCGAAAATAATCCTTAATAAAAAACTATTTGAAAAAAATTCCCATCCCAAATACATTTATCCTAGCTTTCACGCCAAACAATGGGAATGGTATTTGTGATGAGAATATAACATTTTTTGGGTAGTTTTAGTGAATTTAAATGCTTTATTTTTGTGTGTAATTTTCACTAGTTTTTCTATTGAGGTTATGCTATATATCAAAGCCTTTGATTGGTACATTTGATGCTCTTTCTTCCAGATCAATCATACAATACAATACATTGGCCGGTTGCATCAATATTTATGGGAGTATTGAGACTTTTTGGTTAAATGTTTTGATCATATTATAATGGGTGGTGCGTTGGCCTTCAGATTCCTTTTCTATGGAGGTTTTATTCCTATGAATTTTTTTAATCTTATTTTTTTTCCATTATTGTTGGTCTCGTGGGAGTCTCGAATTCTGTTTCATCATAATTTGTTTGTGGAGTTTGTTCGGTTGTTAGAGAATGTGTTTTTTTTATGGGTGGTGTCTTTCAGCATGTTTTCATTCGGCTCTATGATTGCAACTATATCCTCTTCTCACCCTATGCTATATAGGCTTGTTCCAATGTGCTAGAACCCCCTCCGTTGAGTTCTAGGGTTTGTCTGGGTTGTTTGGGTCTATAGCGATTGGTGTGGTGGTGGTGAAAGTAGTATCATGTGGTGTTTGTTATGGGTGGATTCAGCTTCATCTCTATGGATAACCAGAGTAACTGGACCAAGGATGATTCATATGATGTTCGAGAATCTATTTCTACATCAACCTCATTTATTAGAATGGACTCTTCAGTAGTGTAGATCATTAACGACTCAGGGATTCCAGCCAAGATGGGGACTCATCAATGATGCTTTTGTGATGGTGACAGTGAGTTTATGAAAGTGAAGAGCATCATGGATATAAGTCTAATAGGGTTACATGATTTTCTTGATTTGAAATTAAAAATTATAAATGGTATGGGTGGTCAATGGAATTAGCATCTGTTTGAAATTTAATGATTTCTACTCTTTTTAATATTTTTTTTGAGTTCGTTATCTGAATTTGTATGTTTTGTAATCTGTTATATGAATTTGTATGGTTATTAGTTAACAAAAAAGAGATTTATTTGGAAATATAAAACAAAAGTGTATTTGGAGTAATAATTGTTTTTAATTAAAAGTAATTAATTTATGTTAACAAAAATTAGTTTTAATTATTTTTATGTAGTTTTAATTACGAGTAATAAGTAGAAATTATTAATAATTAGTGATGATTATTAGAAATTATTGATAATTATTATAGAAATTTGGTAATTAATATAAATTAGTAGTAACGAGTAGAAATTACAAAAAATTAACAAAAATGAGTGGAAATTAATAGAAATTAGTTTCCATAAATTGTGTTAAATAATACTAATTCATAATAATTATTATTAAATATTAATAATTTTAAAATAATTTTTATAAATTACCGGTAATGATTATAAATTAGAAATAATAGTATGATTAAGTGATAATTATTATAAATGGGTTGTACTTATTAGGAATTAGTGGTACTTATAAGAAATCAAGAGTAATTAATAATATTTAGTGATAAATAGTAAAGATTATATATATTTTTTTGATATATAGTAGTAAATAAAATTAATTTTTGTTCATTAGTAATAATTTATAGCTATTTTTAATAATTATTGATAATTTCTGATGATTGTAAAAAATGCATGGTAAATAGTAACAATTTGAGGTAATTAATAATAATTAGCAATAATTAGTGATCATTAGTGATAAATAGTAGTAATTACTATGAATCAGTGTTAATTAGTAAAAATTAGAGGTAATTAGCTCCACATAAAAAAATAGAAGTATATCGTAAAAATTAGTGGCAGATGGTAAAAATTAGAGTTAATTATTAAAAAATTAGCAGTAATTAATAAATATTATTTGTAATTATAAAAAAACTAGTAGTGTGTACAAAAAATTAGAGGTAGTAAATAAAAATTAGAGGTAGTTAATAAAAATTAGAGGGTTTTAGTAAATAATAACAGTAATTAGAGGTAATTAGTAAAAAGAAGTTGTAATAATTGGTAGTTAGTAAAAAATAGAGAAAACTCATTGTGTGTATTAAAAAAAATTGTACTTAGTAAAAAATAGTTATAATTAGTAATTATTTGAGACACATTGTAAAAATTTGTTGTAATTGGTAAACTTTTGTGGTAATTAGTAAAAAATAGATGTGCTAAGTAAAAAACTAGTGGTAATTATAAAAAATAGTAGTAATTTCTAAACATGAGTGGTAATTAATAAAAATATGTCATATTTTGAATAAAATAGAAACAATTAGCCATAATTTGTAAAAAATAGCAATTAATATATGTACATAAAATTAATTAGCAGTAAATTGTTGTATATAGTAAAAATAAGTTATACATTCAAAACATTAGAGTTCATTACCATTAATATGTTGTAATTAGTAACAATTATCATGAAATTATAGTAAATCATCTGTATTTATTCGAAATCAGTAGTAATTATAAAAAATAAGTGGTAATTATTCGAATTTAGTAGTAATTACTATAAATTAGTTTGAATTATTATAAATTTATTGTTGTTATTAAAATAAGTTGTAATTAGTTATAATTAATGATAAATAGTAAAAATTACTTGTAATTAGTAAATATTTATGGTAATAATTAAAATGGAATTGAAATTAGCAGTTCAATGTATAAAAGTATTTTTTATTTCTGGTGATTACTATAAATTAGTGATAATAACTAAACATTAGTGGTAATTAGCAGTAAATAGTAAAAAAAAATTTAATTAGCTGTAAATAGAACTAATTTTTATATATCAACACTATTTTTAAAAAATTAGTGGGGATTTTTTGAAATTATGGATATTTTCTAAACAATTGAAGTGAATATAAATAATGAACTCAAATTTATTGAATGATATGATAAATTTCAAAAATTATATATAATTATTGGTAATTACAAACAAATATTAGAAAATTATTTTTAGTTACTAAATATTAACGGAAATTAGAAAAATGTAGCCATAATTACTAAAAAATAACAGTAATTAGTGGTATATAGTAAAAATTATAATTACTTATTAATAATTATCGCTAATAATAATTAAATATTAAAAATTTGCAGCACATATTAAAATTTATAGTCACTTAGTAAAAATTAGATTTAATTAGAAAACATTATTAGTAACAGATAATAATTAAAGATAATTGGTAATAATTAGAATTAATTAGTAATAATTAATGATATTTAAGAATAAATAGTGTTATTTAAAATTAATGATTGGTAATTAGAAATAAAAAATTATAATTAGAGGTACATTCTAAAAATTATTGGTAATTACTTATAGTTTGTAGTGATTAATAGAAATTAGTTGTAATTAGTATAATTCATTAATAATATGCTTCTCTTAGTAAAAATTATTTACATTTAGTGGTTATTATAAAAAAGTAGCATTAATGAAAGAATATTAGCATTAGTCACTAAAAAATATCATCAATTATTAAAAATTAGTGGTAATTAAAAAACTTTAGCTGTAATTAATAAAAAATAGTAGTAATTAGTAATAACATATGGTAATTAGTAATGGTTTATGGTAAATAATAATAATTTATGGTTATTCCATATGATTACAAAAAAACCATTATTAGAGAAAAATAATTCATTATTTGTAAAAATTATTAGTTATTAGTTCTAATTATTGGTAATTAGTAAAAGGCAACTCTAATTGTTTTAAATCAGCAGTAAATAGATAAAATTGTTAATATTTTCAATAAGATAATATTTTTTGTGTTTTATATTCTTTTTGGATATTTATTTCATATATCAATTTAATCATAATTTTTATTTATAATTTCAAATTTTTTTATAGACATATGTAATATGGATGTCGAAAAAAGACTTTATTACATGATCATGATTAGCTAAATTATCATAGAAATTGAAATAGTTCTATTAAAATTCATTAATATATTTAGGGTGCTCAATATTTTTTTACAGTTTTCATCATAAAAACTATAATAGTTTTCCAAAATGAAAATTATGATTCCATATAATAAATGTGGTTTGATGAGTTTTGAAGAATTTGAATAAAATTGGGTCATCTATTAGGATTTTTTTTAAATAGTTTTTTTATTATCGATATCGTGAATGATTTTCTGGAGAATATTTTAATAATTTGGTTCTAGATCGATCAGAATTTTAATATTAGGACAAGATGTTACTAGTGAATCATTTTAATAAATGAAACTTCAGATGATATTTATTTTACTCTTGATTTAGATCCATATTGATTTTGTTATTTTATGAATTCCATTGAGGATACATAATATCCTATCTGTAATTTTACAAAATTTATAGCGGTTGGAAAATTTATGTATATATATCTAGTTAAAGGAATGTAAAATAGATATTTTAAATAGATATTATCTTTGGTTAAATCATGGTTACCTGATGGAAATATGTTATCGAAAAATGTCTATTAGAGAGAGAGACTAGTTTATAATATGGGTCTGAATTATCAAAATATTCATTCATTTTCAAATGATTGAATCTTATATTATGGTGATAATGTGTCATTATTTAGTATTGCTATATGTGAAAAATTGTGGTAAAAGGGGATCAACGAGGGAAGTATGGATTTATTCTTGTAAAAAATGTGAGGTATTTACCATTTACACTGAGATTTCATCATTGATTTATTTCTTTAAACAAAGATTAATTGATGTCATGGAAATAATCCAATATTTGAACTGGTAAAAGCATAAACCATACTTGTGATGGTGATTCATGGAATATTGTTATACTAGGTACATCCTTCTATTTATTTAGAAGCCCATAACATTCTATTGTGTCATTCTATAGATGGTTTATGTCCATTTGGTTGATACAGTAGTCAATATTTTGATGTCTAATCATTATAACTCTCTATAACCCACCTTCATGGATATTGATGTGTGATCCATAGTTATTTTTAACCATATTAATTCCAATACATACAAAAACAAATTTCAATGTTTATTTTATGTCATTGATTAGTTAGATAAATTTAGTATGGAGTAATGGTGTTAGTACATATTATTTTGTTGCAAAATTAAATTTCTTCATCAAATATTCATTAATGTGGAAAATTAGTGACTTCCCGATATATGGCATGTTATTTTTAATGAGTACACATATATTAAAATCATGTCTGTACATCATGGGTGATTGAAACGTGTGTATGATCATCAATGGAAGACAACCATAATTTTAACAATCATGGTATATTTCATCTTATTGACCATATTTTCTAATGGAACAAATTGCATTTCATAAAAGGTATAATTGAACGATATTGACCACCAGAAAAGAACCCAATTTTTATTTGAAATATATTTTCTCTTAAAAACTTATAATTAACTCTTAATTAAAAATAATGTAATAAGAAAATAAATGGATATAGTGATGATCACAAATGGATTAAACAAAGTATTTTTTGTTATATTTTATATCGATATGATCTGTAGGTCTATCCCATGTCGGATGCAATGCATTTTGGGAAGAACTGTTTTGAGAGATTATTTTATAATTTTTTAGATACACCTATTAAGACCAATGATAATGTAAAGGCATGATTTTAAATTTTCCAAATCTATAGGAAACCATATCTTGAGTTGTTAAAAAATGAATGATTATACATGTTAAATAAGGAAAAATAATCTTACAAACTTTTCAAAGAAATAAATTTATTATTTTTTCAGCAGAGTGAGAATTTTAGACTAGAAAAAAGATACTGTTCAAATTTGGCTAGATGTTTTGAAAAAATTCGTATTACTAGAATAAAAATTCATGATTTTCGTATTATATTGTAAATAATTCAACCAAATGTATTTATAGGTTTGATGAATTCTACGATTTTGGATTCAGTTATTGAAATATAATATTATCCCAATCCATGGGTGTGGGGACAACATACTATTATTCACTTGGTATATTTTAAGAAGTGGTAGTTTTAATTTTATGTATAGTTAAATAGAACTTCAATATATCATTGAATCAATGAAAACTTTGATATTATATTTTCTTTATAAATAACATTTTGGAGGGATAATAATTTTTTGATGGATATATTCATATGAGAATTGTATGTAAAAAGTAAATAAAAATATACAAACTAATACATCAATTAAATAGTCAATTGTATAATATTATTTATAGGAGTAAATTTATTTTTTATACAAATAATATTTTCCTACTAATTATGTTTCAAAACATAACTAAATGTGTCATAATTAGGGAAATGTTGATGATAGATTGAACATTAAATTACCTATTTTAAATCACTATAGAGTAAGATTTGGTGGAGTACATGAATGATGGAATTCACATGATTAAAAACACAAGGCACATACATATTTTATTCCCATCTGTGAAGAAAAGACTTGATTTTAACAATGAGTGATACTATATCATATTCATTAAAAAACAGAAAATAACAATATTATTTATTCTATAAATTATTTGATGATTATACTAAGGAAAAGTTCCCACAAAGTATAGTAGTTTGTCTTGATGAACAACTCTAACAAAAAAACTATTTGTTTCAAAGTTATGTATTGAAGATTGGTTATTTATTAATATATAAAATAAATTTATTATTTTTTATATTGTTAGTTTTTTGTCAATTCTGTATGTATCACAACATTTTAATAAAATTAATAATTTATTTTGTGTATTGTGTAGCCCGCCATGTGAAATGGTAAATATAATAATTCATATCTGCGGAATATTTTTTCATTACATATACATGCATATGCTGAATAATAGTGGTTTCTTATTGAGATGATCTCATCATATGTATAGTGAAGTTTCCTTTTATGGCATGACGGATTAAATAATCTAGTTGTGTAATTTGAGAAAGAAATAATTAACGATGCTAAATTATTTTTATTTTGTACTGATAGTGGATTTTATATTCTTCAGTGTCATGGAATCAGTAATATTAAATATAAAATCATTATTTATTAAAATGAAAAAAATTGCCTCATAAAGCACAAAAAATATATTACTTTAATCATTGTGTTGTTTCAAGAGAGTTAATTGATTGGTGGATCATTACAAACGTGAAATGGCATGAAATTAGTTAATAGAAGTGAATATGTTCTTATTACTGTGAAAGGAATTTATTTTTTAAGAGACAACTCCAAATAAATATTTTCAATGAAGATACATGATTATCAATGATGAAAACCTATAGTTGCGGGTATATGTTGATGATGTAACAAATTAATTTGAACAAACATGTTATGATAAAGTTGATTCCTTTATGGAGATGATGATACTTATGTGTAAGATGATGATATTGACACCGTCATATATGAAAATGAGGATGAAAATGAAGAATTAAATAATTAATTATTAGTTATATTAAAATTTGATATATATATATATATATATAATATACATTTTCAATTATATTTTAACCACATTATTTCACGTTTTAAAAGACCGATGAGATGACTGATGATGTATTCTATAGCCCTAAAAAAGCTTTACTACCTGGAAATTAGCTATATTTTTTATCATCTAACCCTCAGTTACTATATATTCATTATTAACTCAGATGGGTTGGGGTATTGTGATATTGATTATTCGATATCCTATTACAGAGTGACATACACATATTGACCTAGATACAAGCATAGTGATGTATGTTCAGTTGAGTAGTTTAGATAGCTTTCATTAATTTTCATTAAATTTTTTTTTTAATAATTGTTTGATTAGTTAATCTATTTTTTCACATCCTTTCATATATAGTTTTCATATTTGGTAGTTCTATTATTTGGAACTATTTTTATATGGAATTGGTGATGTGGGATCAGATTCTTGTTGATAATCGGCACCATATGTTTGATCATTGAATGGGTTGTCAATAAATAAGAGTTATTTTGAAATTTAATTAATTATTAAAATGTTATTGATAAAAATTCGAAGTTCATCTAGTATCCATTAGATTATTTCATGTATTGATATATCTGCGATATCAGGTAGTTTTGTATGTGTTGGTGATGTCCCCAGTTTTTGTGCAATCTAAGTTAGACAACAATGAAGAATGTGGGATTCCTAGATTTAGTTCAGTCTTACTACACCCACCGACCAGATTACATATCATTTCAAGTATGGGATGGATTATTTTGATATTATATAGGAGATAGGTTTCAAGTGAAATCACAATTTGGTCGAAAATATTGGGTATGTAGGATGTGAGACATTGTTCTGGTAGTTGTATATTTAGTATTCATTGATAACACATGGTAATTAATTTTTTACATATTTACATAACATTAAATTTGAATTATCTATTTTATACACATATAGGTAGTTTAACAACCTATTATTATGAATTTTTTTGTTTATAAGTGGATTTATAGTGAACCAATCATTGGAGATATTGCTGGTGGTCACCAGTATAAGATTGTGGTCAACATAATTTTTTTTATAAATTAACTAAAAATTATATTTTAACTATTTTAATTTCCAATTTAAATTAGAGTATTCAAATAAAAAAAATATATAAAATATGATAAATTCATGATGAAACTAAGATTCATGCCACTAATATATAAGGATTTGATGATGAGGTATGAATGTAGGTGAGTTACTTAACTTTCGAGAATGGATGAGTTTTTGCTATGAGTTCTCGATTGATGCATGGATGTTTTTTATTCTGTTTTTTCATTGTTGATGTCTACATTGAGGGGTGATCATAAAGATTCTTCATCATCAATCTCATAGTATGAGGAGTATCTTTGAGCTTAGAGTGAGGTTACAGAGGCCATACAATGGGTGAATGAGGATCTCCATTGATAGCACAATCAGCATTGTGAGGAGATATGAAAAAAACACCAGAAGCATCATGAATAGATGATGAAGTACAAGAAACTAAAGTATCATGGTATAGGGTTGGAGTTGCCTCCCCCATCTTCTATATGATTTTATCCACCACCTCTGCCTCTATAGTGATATACACATTTATTATGATAAAATTTGAATCTAAATATTTGGTGTATCATTTTTTTAGAGGTTGAAAATTTTATTTCAAATATTTATTAAATGTTATTAATAATTTTATACATTTAAATATTTTATTTAATATATTATTCTTTTTGAAGATGGGTTGGATTTCTATCAAAAAAATTATTGCTGACGGGTCACTTTTCCAATTATAAATACTTGAGTAAATACTCTGGTAAAACCAATTTTTGATAGGCCCCCATCCCATAAAATCAGTACTTTTTTGTGATGGTCCATCTCAAAAATTCCATTGCATTTCTGTTTTTGGGGTCATGACATTTGTGAAGGGACACCATAAAAATAACTATTTTAAGTGGTGTCCATTCAAAATTTAACATAATTTTGATGTGGTGGATGGAAATAAAATGAATCGAATAACCAGCTCAAACATCTTCTGGAGCCAATATGTAACATCTCAAGTAAGTAATGAATAAAATATTTTCATATCTATGTCTATTTATGAATTAGATAGTATTTTATAGGAGAATAAATCCAATCTTTGGCATAGAATACTCTAATATTTTTAAAAGATTGTTTTACCGCCTTTTGATGGATAACCATTTTTAAATATATATTTTGACAATTTTATAAGCTCCATTTGTCAAAATAAACTTATTAATTAGAATTGGGATGTTGAAAATTACTTTGGATAAATTTTTGGTATTTTTCTGAAAATGTTCATTTTTTAATGAATAGTGAAAAATACTGCATTTTACTTCAAAACATATTTTTCATCTAATTTAATTATATAGAGAGATTGTACTTTTAATTGGTTTTAATGTTTAATTAGAATATATTTTTACCAGTTAATCTAATGGTGGTCTTTAGTATTTATTTTACTTTGTAATTGGGCATAAACAAGTGCCAAACCTTTCATAGATATTGTTTCAAAAAAACCCGCTATTTGTTTTGACAACGGTAATTATTTTTTAAATTTATTATTTCAATTTCTGTGTTTTGAATTTGGTAAAATGGATTCCATATTTTGAATTATAAGTTCCAAATTATGTAATTAGGACTCTTTTGTTTTTGGACATTATGAATAGTAATGACGGTAATTATCTTTAATTATCATGATTAATTAGTAATTGGGTAGTTAAGGGTAAAAAATAATATCATAGTAATAACAAATGACCCCAACATGTGCCCTACTGCAACTGGTTGTGTCATGTCCGACCATGGGATGACTTGTTGTCACGACCCGCCCTTGGGGCCCCTGCCGTGACTACCCCAAGCCCGCCTTCCATAGGCCAGGGGCTGGCGACTAGCACCAAGGCGTAAATCCCGGTAAAAAGGGAAGGCATTGCCATTGTAAAGTAAACAAGCACCACAGAGTAAGCAAGTGGAAAAGTAAACACTAAGTAAAAACAGAGTACAACTGAAAGTGCGGAAAAGTAAATGAGCCTGTATACAAACCCAAACTGAAAGTAAAGTACAACTCAAAAGGGAAAACAGCAACTATAAAGTAAAAGCCGCAACACCGAGCTGTCCACTGGAAATCCCACCTGAAGGGTGGGTACAGATAGCTCCACTGCTCCTCGGGTCCTGCCGTCCGCTCCGAACACGTCCCGCCCAGTGTTCCTCCTCCAGGTACCGTCTTGCTCAGCAAGCCTCAACTACGATCAACGCTGTCCGTCGTCTGCAACCAACACAACGTAGTGCGGGCAAAGCCCGTGCAGGGATGAGTATAAACTACTCAGTAGGGACCCCGAGACCCCCGAAGGTCTCCCAAAATCCACAAAGGATAAACCACAAAGAAAAGATACAATCACGAAGTAACAACCGACACAGTTTAGGTATATGCCCATACATATACCTAAGTCATCAATTCCAATACGTTCCAACCTCCGAGCCCAAGTACAACTCAGTCCACACAGGAAAGTATACGTATTCCACACAGGAAAGCAATAGGATTCATCTCACACAGGTATACTTCTTCGAAAGACGATAAAGATGATCTCTGATCTATCTAAGTCGTCGGACCCACGAAGGATCAATAGGTAACTAACCCCCGCAATGAACCACACAGGATCGGGCCCACACAGGACCTGTAGGTGCTGGTTCACATAGGAACGCTGAGCGCAGACCCACACAGGATCGGACCCACACAGGATCGGGCCCACACATGACCTGTAGCACTGATCCACGTAGGATCGCTGAGTGCTGTAGTCGTCGTCGTCGAATCCACTAATGGTCTCTGTACTGTCTTCGTCGCAGTCACAGTAGCAGTAGCAGTAGCAGTCGCAGCCAGCACTAGGGTTCCCGCACACAGCAGGCTTGTTCGGGAGGGTCCGCTCCATGAGCCGAGAGGCTGATACATCAACTGTCACAAAGTCCAGAGTTGATGTATCCAAAAGTTCCGTATCGCCAACAGGAACTCAACGAAACAGACGGCGCGTCGATCGGACGCCCGATCTGAGAGTTATTGGCTTTTTCGTCCCAGGGGCCCGGTTGGTTTTTAAGCCAAAACCAACCCGACCGTACTCCACCTGCGTCCAATCCTCAGGCGGAGTATGCCAAAAGATCCGTCTCACTAAGAGGAACTCAACAAAGCTGACGGCTCATCAATCGGACGTCCGTAGCTCAAGATATGAGCGTTTCCGCTTCGAGGACCCAGTTGGTTTCGTGTACGAACCTACCTGGCCGAACTCAAAGTATTCCGAAACTTTGAGTGCGATATATCTAAACGACCGTCTCGATCCAAGGATCGTGTTTCCGCTGACGGTTCGTCAATCGGATGTATGTAGCTGATGTTATTGGCAAAAGACCGAAGTCGGTTCGAAAACGGGGGGTCCGGGTCCGGGCCGACCCGGCCCGACCCCCCCCCCCCCCCCCCCCGGGTCGGCCCGAACCGGGTCTGGCCCGGCCCGACCAGCGGCGTGTTCCGGCGCGGCCCGACCGATGGTGGCGCGGCCTGGGCGCCGCTCGGGTGCCACGCGTGGGGGGCAAAGCCCCCGCTTTTCTTCAGCTGGTGACGCGGCTGGATGCCGCGCCTTGGAGAAACGCCCCCCACCCCCCACGTGGGGGCCTGCCTTTGAGAAAAACGGGGGGGGGGGGGCGCCGGCCCCCCCTTTGTGAAACCGGCCCCCCTCATTATGGGGGGCCAATTAACCGCCCGTGGGAATTTAATTCTCCCGGTTTTGCACCATCCCGACCGGCCCGACCTGGCCGGCCGACTTCTTCTCAGCAGGACCGGCAAGGGCCGGTCCTCTTCCGTCATCCGACACCGGCGGCCCAGCTGGCCGTCGGTCATCACGTTCCACCGCGGCCCGGAACCGGCCGCGACCTTCGTCGTCCTGCGCGGTGCGACAGCACCGCGCCCCTCCTCCGCGGCCCCGCTCCGGCCGCGGTGCCTTCGGTTTCCTTCGACGCTGCGTGACGGCGTCGCGTTCATGATAAATCTTTCCACGGTGCGGCGTGACGGCGCCACACAATAATTGTCGAATGATATCTGCACGGTGCGACGGCACCACGCTTTCACGTTTCGTCCGCAAGAAACATTCAAGAACAAATGAGGGGGGTTCGGCCGTGTTTGTGTGGTCCAGACCCCCTCTCGTTAAATGATAACACATAATCATTTATCCTCAAGATTGTCATGCAAGAACCAAGAATGAGAATAAATAAAATAAACAACAACAAACCCCTACATCGGTTTCAAGAACGATGATCATCAACGACCCGCGGAAGACGAGCGTCGCGGTGGTCGGCGTCACGGAAAAAGGATGTCGACGTCGTGAAGCGAGGATTCGAAGTTCTTTGACGGCGATTTCGTCGCAGGAATCCATCACGGAAGAGATGACGCGGAAGAAGTACGTCGCGTCGCTGATACGGCATCGCGGAAGGACCGAGTTCTTCGATGGAGAGGTTCTTCGTTGAAGAACGGCGTTCTTCGCGTTCTTCGTTGAGTTTGAAGAAGAAGAAGAAAGCTCCAAAATCTCTCAAGGTGGATAAGGAATTCTAACCAAAATAAAATAAGCTAGAGTCTTATTCTATTTACACAACCAAACCATTTTGAAATTCAAAGGATTGAAATTCAAACAAGTCAACTCCATTAATTAACCAAGTTGTCAAGTTAATTAAAAGAGGAGTTAAAGGGAGTTGAAAAAAAGAAGGTGAAGAGTTAGGGTTCGTGTGGGCCCCACCACACTTAATCCTCTCAAGGAAGGTTAAGTGGATGTGGGTCCCACCCCTAACTCCCTTTGGGAGAAGTTAACCAACAAGTTAAAAATAAAATGTGGTTCCACATTTTATTTAACTTCATTTAATTTTTCCCAAAACTAACGTTCATTCCGCATAAAACGCAACCTCGGAAAAGGTATACTTAAGCGAATATCGGCGCTACGAGTTCATCGGTGTCCTCGGATTTCAATTCCGAGCACCGGATCAAAATTTATAAAATCCCGCTCGTTCGTTCACTGAACGTACCCGAGCCAAACTTCGGAAAATGATTCCGGGCACTCCGGGCATCAGAATCAGGTGCCGTCAGAAACCGAGTTCTTGTAAAATTCCAAAGAAAATTATGATAAAATTTCCCTTGAATTTTAAAAGTCTTTACATTACTCCCACCTCAGGGCTTTACGTCCCCGTAAAGATACATCAAAACTAGGGAAACAAATGAGGGTATTGAGCACGCATCTGAGCCTCCCGCTTCCATGTGCTCTTCTGGAGGTTCCCGTGCTGCCATCTGATGCGCACAAGAGGAATCGATCGCCCATGTAGGACCCTCTCCTATCGATCCTCTATCTCCACTGGGACCTCCGTAAAAGTCACCCCATCTTCAACGTCAAGCTCCCCATGGTCAATGATGTGTTTCGGGTCATGCACGTATCTCCTCAGTTGAGACACGTGGAAGACGTCGTGCACCCGGTGCAACTGAGGTGGTAGAGCCAGGCGATAAGCCACCTCGCCAATCCTGCTGAGAACCTTGAAGGGTCCGATGAAGCGTGGAGATAACTTGCCGCCTCGGCCAAATCTCCGTATACCACGTCGAGGTGAGACCCGCAAGAAGACGTGGTCGCTATCCTCGAACTCTAGTAGCCTCCGCCTCCTGTCAGCGTATGACTTCTGCCGGCTCTGAGCTGTCCTCATCTGCTCCTGGATGACCTGGACCTTCTCTGTCGTGGCCTGGACCATCTCTGGTCCCACAAGTGTTGACTCCCCTGGGTCTGTCCAGCACAAAGGAGATCTACAAGGCCGGCCATACAACGCCTCGTACGGTGCCATACCGATGGTGGAGTGGTAGCTGTTGTCGTACGCAAACTCCACCAAGGGTAGGTGGTCCTCCCAGCTACGACCAAAGTCGAGGACACATGCGCGGAGCATGCCCTCGAGAGTCTGAATGGTCCTCTCCATCTGACCATCAGTCTGAGGGTGAAAGGCTGTGCTCAGACGTAGCTGCGTCCCGAACACCTCTTGTAACCCCTTCCAAAGCCGGGAAGTAAAGCGAGCATCTCGATCGGAGACGATAGATGATGGCACACTGTGGAGCCGCACAATCTCCTGAACGTAGAGACGTCCCAAGCTCTCAATTGAGCCCTGCTATCTGATGGGTAAGAAGTGTGCCGACTTGGTGAGTTGGTCAACAATCACCCAGATGGAGTCGTGACCTCTGGAAGTGCGTGGAAGTCCAGTCACGAAGTCCATAGATATCCCGTCCCACTTCCACTCCGGGACCTCCAAGGGCTGTACCAAGCCTGCTGGTACCTGATGCTCTACCATCACCTACTGGTAGGTGAGGCATCGAGAAACGAACTCTGCTACATCCTTCTTCATGCCCGGCCACCAGTGCTGTCGTCTGAGATCCTGGTACATCTTCGCCACTCCAGGATGTACCGCCAAAGGAGAAGTGTGAAACTCTCTCAACACCTCCTCTCGCAAAGCTAATGGTACCATGGTACGTCCTCTGAAAATAATTTCGTGCTCTGCTCCAAGGGAGAAACCATCAGGGGCCTATCCCAAGGATATCTGTGCACGCTGTGTCTCACAGTCAGCGTCCTCACGCTGTGCCTCTCTGTCCCGCTGCAGTAGTGGAGGGGTGACTGTGAGAGACTTAAGGAAGGCTAATCCATCTCTATCCATGAAGGATATCTGCAAAGAGGCTAGCTGCTCTGTCGCCTCCTCAAGTAGCCGAATGCCTGTCCTCCTGCTGAGGGCCTCGGCTACTACGTTCCCCTTCCCAGGAGTATAGACTATCACAAAGTCAAAGTCCTGGAGGAACTCGAGCCATAGCCGCTGTCTCAGGTTCAGGTCCTTCTGCGAGACGATATACCTGAGACTCTGATGATCAGAAAAGACTGTAAAGCGCTCTCCCATCAGATAGTGTCACCATGTCTTCAGAGCGAAAACCACTGCTGCTAACTCCAGGTCAAGGGTAGCGTAGTTCTGCTCATGCGGCCTCAAATATCGTGATCCATAGGCGATCACTGCCCGCTCCTGCATCAGAACACATCCGAGTCCGGTCCCTGATGCATCGCAGTATAATACGTACCCTAATCCCTCCTCAGGAAACCTCAAGATAGGTGCCCTGGTCAATCTCTGTCTCAGCTCCTGGAATCTCTGCTGACATCTTTCTGACCACATGAAGGGTTTCCCTTTCCTCCTTAACGTTCTGCAAAGCTGCAAAGATTTCTCTTTTGCCGAAAAGTGAAATCCGGTCTCATCCCCTGGATGAACCACGTTCCTTGCCTAATACAGTCAATCCCGTCATGATTAGTTAATTCATGGTGTGGATGACGCCGTAAGGCCTCGACGCTGATACCAAGAGATCCAACCGTTACTCTCACCTCAAAGGGTTGAGTCACACTGTCGGTATCAGTGTGTGGTCACTGGGTCTCCTCCAGTAAAAAATCCCGCAAGTGAGGGTCAAGTCAACAGTTTTTAACCGGCACCTCTTAGTAAAAACAATCAAAGATAAGAAAGTAAAAGTCACCAAAGCAAGTGTCTTTTATTACTTCAACTCAATGTACAAGGACACAAGGCAACACAAACTACGAAGCTAGAGGCATTATGGGCAAAGGCCTCTATGCCTGGAGCTAGTTCCGCACTAGTCCACCTGCTTCCGGAACTCCATGATCATAATCTTCAACTTCCTGAAGCTGTGCTCTCCCCTGAGGTCGGGGTGGACCTCCTGGTGGTGGTGGTGGTAGAGCCTCAAAGCATCGCCCACCACCTGCTGCTCGGCCAGCTCCTCTGCCTCGTCCGCCTACTCTCTGCAGACCGCCACGGTCGAACCTCTGCCTCTGCCTAGGTGGTTCCTCAACCGTCTGCTGCTCCTCTGCATGGTGGGTCGGGCAGTCACGAGCCATGTGGCCCTGCCCGCCACACGAGTACCACTGTCTGCCTCTCGAAAGACTGACTCCGCGTTGTGTGCCCCGCACTGCTGAGCCAGTGTCCTGAGGTCGTCTGCCTAAAGGTCTGGTCTTCCTGGACCCCTGAGTCATCCGTCGACTGCCTGCTGCAGAAGACTCTGCTACGTGCCGCCCTGCGGTGGGTCTCGGCGCTGGTGTAGACTCAGCAAAGAAGCTCTCGATCAAAAGGGCCCGCTCCAGTACTCCCGTCTGAGTCATAATGCTGAGGGAGATCAGTGATGCCCTGATCTCGTGTCTCAATCCATGCTTGAAGGTCCGAGCCCGGAAGAATGGGTCTCGTACCATGTCGGTTGAGTAGCGCGAGAGATCAGTAAATCTCGCCGAGTACTGAGCGACTGTCATGCTGCCCTTCCGCAGTTGAAGAATCTCCTGGATACGCACCACACAAAGGGTGGTTGGGACGAACTCTGAGCGCAAGAGGCTCTCAAAATCCGTCTAAAGTAGAGATGCCTCATCGTGCACTTGGAGCATCAAGATCCACCATCGGCCCGCTGCTGCGTGCAGTAGGCTCGCAGCGAGGATCACCATGAGGTCTGCAGGTGTCCTAACTAGCCTAAAAACTTGTACCACTTCCTCCAGCCAGTCCTCGGCTGCCTGGGGGTCCGTCTCTCCACGAAACATGGGCGGTCGCTGGAGCTGAAACTCATGCAGTGCGCTGAGGCGACATGCATCGTCAGCGGCTGCTGCTGGAAGCATCGGTGGCTCGGCGGGTAGAGCTACCACCGGTGCCACTGCTGACAAAGGGCCCTGCACCGAGGCCTCGTCGCTCGGTGGGCTGTCATCACGCTCGACTCTCGGAACCCTAGCTGGCTGCCGTCGTGGGGCCATCCTGAAAAGGAACAGGTGCGCCACGGTCAACAGTATACCTTGTGAGATGACACAAAGTAATCACAAAGAAAACATGAAACACACACGCAATCAATGTTTTCGTTCATTAAGTCGGAAATCAGAAGTCAGGGTCCTAGTGTACGGATACGTCGGCCACCGCACAAACACTGTAATCCCTGGACTAATAACCACAGTCAATACGCTAAACATTATTTCTTCACATAGAAAAGATCAGTGTTTGCGGTAGAACCGAACTCCTTTGATACCAATTTGTCACGACCCGCCCTCGGGGCCCGTGTCGTGACTACCCCAAGCCCGCCTTCCATAGGCCAGGGGCTGGAGACTAGCACCAAGGTGTAAATCTCGGTAAAAAGGGAAGGCATTGCCTTTGTAAAGTAAACAAGCACCACAGAGTAAGCAAGCAGAAAAGTAAACACTAAGTAAAAACAGAGTACAACTGAATGTGCGGAAAAGTAAATGTGCCAGTATACAAACCCAAACTGAAATTAAAGTACAACTCGAAAGGGAAAATATCAACTGTAAAGTAAAAGCCGCAACACCGAGCTGTCCACTGGAAATCCCACCTGAAGGGTGGGTACAGATAGCTCCACTGCTCCTCGGGTCCCGCCATCCGCTCCGAACACGTCCCGCCCAGTGTTCCACCTCCAGGTACCGTCCTGCTCAGCAAGCATCAACTATGATCAACACTGTCCGTCGTCTGCAACCAACAGAACTTAGTGCGGGCAAAGCCCATGCAGGGGTGAGTATAAACTACTCAGTAGGGACCCCGAGACCCCCGAAGGTCTCCCAAAATCCACAAAGGATAAAACACAAAGAAAAGATACAATCACGAAGTAACAACCGACACAGCTTAGGTATATTCCCATACATATACCTAAGTCATCAATTCCAATATGTTCCAACCTCCGAGCCCAAGTACAACTCAGTCCACACAGGAAAGTATATGTATTCCACACAGGAAAGCAAAATGAAATCCACACAGGATAGCACAACACAATCCACACAGGAAAGCAATAGGATTCAGCTCACACAGGTATACTTCTTCGAAAGACGATAAAGATGATCTCTGATCCATCTAAGTCGTTGGACCCACGAAGGATCGATAGGTAACTAACCCCCGCAATGACCCACACAGGATCGGGCCCACACAGGACCTGTAGGCGCTGGTTCACACAGGACCGCTGAGCGCAGACCCACACAGGATCGGACCCACACAGGATCGGGCCCACACAGGACCTGTAGCACTGATCCACGTAGGATCGCTGAGTGCTGTAGTCGTCGTCGTCGAATCCACTAAGGATCTCTGTACTGTCGTCGTCGCAGTCACAGTAGGAGTAGTAGTAGCAGTCGCAGCCAGCACTAGGGTTCCCGCACACAGCAGGCTCATTCGGGAGGGTCCGCTCCACGAGCCGAGAGGCCGATACATCAACTATCACAAAGTCCAGAGTTGATGTATCCAAAAGTTCTGTATCGCCAACAGGAACTCAACGCAACAGATGGCGCGTCGATCAGACGCCCGGTCTGAGAGTTATTGGATTTTTTATCCCAGGGGCCCGGTTGGTTTTTAAGGCAAAACCAACCCGAACGTACTCCACCTACATCCAAACCTCGGTCGGAGTATGCCAAAAGATCTGTCTCACTAAGAGGAACTCAAAAAAGCTAACGTCTCGTCAATCGGACGTCCGTAGCTCAAGATATGAGCGTTTCCCCTCCGAGGACACGGTTGGTTTCGTGTACGAACCAACCCGGCCGAACTCAAAGTATTCTAAAGCTTTGAGTGCGATATACCGAAACGACCGACTCGATCCAAGGATCTCTTTTCCGCTGAAGGTTCGTCAATCGGAGGTCCACAGCTCATGTTATGGGCAAAAGACCGAAGTCGGTTCGAAAATGGGGGGTCCGGGTCCGAGCCGACCCGGCCCGACCCCCCCCCCCCTGGGTCGGCCCAAACTGGGTCCGGCCCGGCCCGGCCGGCGGCGCGGTCCAGCGCGACGGTGCGGTCCGGCGCGGCGGCGCGGCCCGGCCGACGGCGGCGCGGCCTTGGCGCCGCTCGGGTGCCACGCGCGGGGGGCAAATCCCCCGCTTTTCTTCAGCTGGCGGCGCGGCTGGATGTCGCGCCTTGGAGAAACGCCCCCCCCCCCCCCCACGTGGGGGCCTGCCTTTGAGAAAAACGGGGGGGGGGGGGGCGCCTGTCCCCCCGTTGTGAAACCGGCCCCCCTCATTATGGGGGGCCAATTAACCACCCAGGGGAATTTAATTCCCCCAGTTTTGCACCGTCTCGGCCGGCCCGACCTGGCCGGCCGACTTCTTCTCAACAGGACCGGAAAGGGCCGGTCCTCTTCCGTCATCTGACACCGGCGACCCGGATGGCCGTCGGTCATCACGTTCCACCGCGGCCTGGAACCGGCTGCGGCCTTCGTCTTCCGACGCGGTGCGACGGCACCGTGCCCCTCCGCCGCGGCCCTGCTCCGGCCGCGGCGCCTTCGGTTTCCTTCGACGTGGCGTGACGGCGTCGAGTTCATGATAAATCTTTCCACGGCGCGGCGCGACGGTGCCGCGCAATAATTGTCAAATGATATCTGCGTGGTGCGACGGCACCACGATATCACGTTTCATCCGCAAGAAACAATCAAGAATAAAGGAGGGGGGTTCGGCCGTGTTTCTGTGGTCCGACCCCACTCTCGTTAAATGATAACACATAATCATTTATCCTCAAGATTGTCATGCTAGAACCAAGAACGAGAATAAATAAAATAAACAACAACAAACCCCTACATCGGTTTCAAGAACGATGATCGTCAACGACCCGCGGAAGACGAGCGTCGCGGTGGTCGGCGTCACGGAAAAAGGACATCGACATCGTGAAGCGAGGATTCGAAGTTCTTTGACGGCGATTTCGTCGCGGGAAACTGTCGCGGAAGATATGACGTGGAAGAAGTACGTCGTGTCGCGGATACGGCATCGCGGAAGGACCGAGTTCTTCGACGGAGAGGTTCTTCGTTGAAGAACGGCGTTCTTCGCATTCTTCGTTGAGTTTGAAGAAGAATAAGAAAGCTCCAAAATATCTCAAGGCGGCTAAGGAATTCTAACCAAAATAAAATAAGCTAGAGTCTTATTTTATTTACACAACCAAACCATTTAGAAATTCAAAGGTTTGAAATTCAAACAAGTCAACTCCATTAATTAACCAAGTTGTCAAGTTAATTAAAAGAGGAGTTAAAGGGAGTTCAAAAAAAAGAAGGTGAAGAGTTAGGGTTCTTGTGGGCCCCACCACACTTAATCCTCTCAAGGGAGGTTAAGTGGATGTGGGTCCCACCACTAACTCCCTTTGGGAGAAGTTAACCAACAAGTTAAAAATAAAATGTGTTTTCACATTTTATTTAACTTCTTTTAATTTTTCCCAAAACTAACATTCTTTCCGCATAAAACGCAACCTCGGAAAAGATCTCCTTAAGCAAATATCGGCGCTACGAGTTCATCGGTGTCCTCGGATTTCAATTCCGAGCACCAGATCAAAAGTTAGAAAATCCCGCTCATTCGTTCACTGAACGTACCCGAGCCAAACTTCGTAAAATGATTACGGGCACTCCGGGCCTCGGAATCAGGTGCCGTCAGAAACCGCGTTCTTGTAAAATTCCAAAGAAAATTAAGAAAAAATTTCCCTTGAATTTTACGGGTCTTTACACTTGTACCAAACTTAGGGACCCCATGGAATCACTTTTGGGTGATAGTGACACATTATCAATTTATTATTTAAAGAAAGAAGAATATCACAAAAGTATGTAACACCTAAGTAAAACAATTTTAATTTTTCCTACATAAACTATCTCTTGGACTATAAATATTCATTGGAAAGATAAAATTATTTCCTATATCATAGTATTTGTTTTATAATTTTTAGACATTATATAAATTAAATTTTTTATGACACCATGACAATGTAGCGATTACCTCATTAATTAATTCTTTCAATAAAATGAAAAGATAATGTAATATCTAAGACTTAAACTTGTCAAAAACTAATGTGGAACCTTTAAAATACGAAAATAATTTTATTATAAAGTAACATTTCTTGACACTCCTGGAGTGCCCCTCCTCCCTCTTATAAAAGGCCCC
This sequence comes from Viscum album, assembly GCA_963277665.1. NCBI lineage: Eukaryota > Viridiplantae > Streptophyta > Magnoliopsida > Santalales > Viscaceae > Viscum > Viscum album. Next base: position 713,334,873 of record OY728125.1, read on the forward strand.
CACCTCTACCTCCTTACCCACACCTATCAAGCCATTGTATCGGCCAAGATCTGCTCAATTTATCTCTCCACCTCCCTATATTCATCCTAGAAGCCTTACCTTAGGCAGAAAGGTCTTCAGGAAACCCTTTTGGTTCAAACCAAGAGGATTTACATGATTTAAAGGTAATGTCTTCACTTGTGTTCTTTTTTTTTTATTTTGCTTCTCCAACACCCTAAACTCTTTTTATTCCTTTATTTTGTAACAACACAATTATCTTAAATACTATAGGATGTTTTTATGAGAAGAATTCTAGCTACACTTATACACACCTTCGTCTAATGGTTAAAGAACATACTATTTCTGATGATGGCGAATGTCTGCCTCACGAAATGATGATTGTTCAATCTTCTTTTAACACCTTTCATGGTGTCCATTAAGATGTCACTTTATTTATATATGATATATATTATTTTTATGTTTTCCTTATGATTTTGTATTTTTCATTTCTGGCATCCCTTTATGGTTTCCATTATGGGTAAACACGATATCTTCATTTTAGGAAGTGCAGACTACCGCCCCCTCAAAGTGATTTGATTCGTTAATTCCATATTTGGGACATATAAAGGAATGGAGATAATGATATTATATATGATATTATACTGGAATTATAATATACCTTAATATAATTATGATTTCATTCCATTAAATATGAAATATAAATGAGAGTAGTGTTAATGTGTACGTATGGCTTACCGTCTCCGTGAACGGTGCATTTCATTTCTTACCTCTAAATGTTATGTAATATTATAAATGCATGCATATACTAGATATATATGATATATATGATATCTACATCATGAATATAATTCTGGATATAATGGTTATTTTACCACATGAACACCTTGTAATTATAAGAAGTTTATTTTTGACTCAAGTGCTAAGGGTTGACAAAACAACCATTATTAAATTTATAATTACATAATGTTCATGACATGGTAATAGGTGATATAAAAGGAATAATGAACTTTAAAAGGTTCTTAATCATGTAGAAATTAACTCTAGTTTATTATTCAGGAGATTAAAGAACGATCGAGTCAAGTCGGACACAAGGTATGGGACTTCGTCTCAATCTCCTTTCATTGAGGAATATTTTGTTTTATACACAACTTTATTTTATACACTATATAAACCCATTTTACATTTACATTTATTCAAAAGTAATCGTTTTTACACGAAGCCTTTTACTAAAGGACCAAAGGGAATGTTTTTTCGTAAGTATGCGGTGACAACGACTTCTCCATCACCGTGACCATTATTTGAGTTTCAGATTCCCATACAATCCATAACCTTTTTTTAAATGAAAAATAAATACCATATTTTACCTTTCTTTTATTTTGGTATTGAAAATGGTTTTTATAATTTTTATATTATATCAATGTGCTGTATTGATATCTTGTGATTGAAATGTGGAAATGTTATGTTTCCTTTATGCATGTTTTATGGGATACGATTATGTCATGGTCCTTGGGAATTGTTTATGAAGACGGGTGGCTCCATGATAAACTAAGGGTGGGTGAGCCTGATATAGCTTTCCAATGCATTGGGTAACATTAAGCGGTTATACTCTAAGGTTTCTCCGAAGATATGTAGGGAATATACTATGATGGGTATTCCAAGCGTAACCATGATGGTTACTCCCTATGTAATAATGTTATGAATTCCTCAAGTTACCATTATGTCTTATGTTTTCTATGAGTTATTCATAAATCTTATGATTTCATGAGGTATGATAAAGTGATTATGTTTTATGAGTAAAGTATGATTTCACCAATTTTTATATATACATGGACTAATGTTTTCATTCCGTACTTTTATATCCCTTTCTGAGCTTTTTATTCTCATCCCAAGTTTTTGAAATGTTTTTCCCAAGTCAAGGGGAAAGTACATGATGTGATAATAGTGTCGAAGAAGTGTCAAGAAACAATCCTTGTTTTATTTTAAATATGTGTCCTTTAATGAGAAAAATGAATTATGTCATTTATGTAACCACCTAGTTGAAATGTGGAATGAAATGTAGGATTTGTGATCTAATTCTGTAAAACTCTAAACCTGAAAAGATACTCAATGCGTAATCTTGTATTAACTCAATATTAAGTAATGTTTAAGGCTGGGGCCTTATATTTGGGATCCAAGGTCGGTTTAGATAACTTTAGGAGTTATAATTATATTTAATGATTATCCAAAAATATTTTTTATGGTCAAATTGAAATTATATAGCGTTTGAAGATTACCATGTTTCTTCATCTAAGACATGTTTGTTCAGAATGGTTTTCCGTAGGGGAAACAGGGAGGCAGTGCTACGAAGGCATATAGAAGAAAATGACCTTCCGAATCAGCATCCTGAGATGGTCGGAATTGGAACTGAACAGTTTGTTGTAGTAATGCCGCAGTTGACTCAAGAGATAAATGGTTGTGGTATCAATGCACGAGATCAGCCAGATCAACCGTAGAGGAACATGTTAGTGGTGGAACATTTCATGAGGCAACATCCCCCATCATTCAGAGGATCATCTAACCATGTGCTAGCTGAATGGTGGATTAAATCCCTGGAGAAGATTTTTGATGTCATGGGGTGTTCAGACAATCAAAAGGTTAGTCTTGCAATTTACTGTTTGGAGGGTGAAGCAGATCAGAGGTGGTCGATGGTTAAAAATATCAGGGATGCTGATGAGATTAATGCTCTTGACTGGGATAAATTCAAAGGTATATTTCCTGAGAAATATTTTCCTAAGGCTGTTTGACATAGGATGGAAAAGTAATTCTTGGAATTGAGGAAAGAGGACGATTCAATGGATTCTTATGAAGAAAGGTTCACTCGATTGGCAAGGTATGCTCCATATTTTATCCGAGACCTTAATAGTAAAATCAATTGATCTTACTCAGGATTAAGCCAAAATATCAAAGGGCCTTAGCTTCTCGCAAGGTCAAGAGTTATGAAAATTTTGTTTGATGTGCTGAGAAGGTGGAAATGGAGTTTTCTGATGATCAAGAGTTCTATAACAACAAAAATAAGAAGAGACAGAGGTGGTAGGAGAAAGGAAAAAATTCTTCAAAAAGGACTGATGGTAAGAAAACTATGTTTTCAGTTTGTGATAAATGTGGTAAAAGGCATGCTGGGGAATGTCTTCTGAATTCTAGAAAGTGATACTGATGTGGTAATATGGGACATAAGGCTCGTGATTGCACTAAAAAAGATCTGGGTGATGGTAATACCAAATTGGATTTATAGTTAGTGAAATGTTTCAAGTGCAATGATATGGGTCATTATGCAAACAATTGTTCGACAAAGAGCTGAAATGATGGGAAGGAGTCCGACTACAAGCAAAAAGTAGTGGTGAAATCATTTGCAACTACTTCAGCACATGTTGGGCCAAAAAATGAAGTGATATCAGGTACTTTTTTCTTCTTCTCAGATTATGCTAATGTGTTGTTTGATTCGGGGTCTACACATTCTTTCATCTCTGAAAAATTTTCTATTAAATTAGGAATTCCATCTCAAGAAATGACTCCTGAACTTGTGGTAAAAACACATGGGGGAAATGTTCAGACAAAAAGAATTTATAATAATATTCCTATCATTATTCTTGGAAAGAACCTACATGAAAACCTTATTATATTACCTCTAGTAGAGTTTGATATTATCCTAGGTAAGGATTGGCTCTCTGTTTACCATGCTAATATTGATTGTAGAGCTAAAGATGTTTCTTTTCATAAATACTTTCAATTTATTTACAAGAATGAACCCTTTTAGTAGATAACATATCAAGAGGCTGAGAAACTTGTAAAAGATGGAAATGAATGTTACCTTGCACATATTCATGAAAACAACGGAACCGTTCAGATTAATGATGTGCCGGTGGTAAATGAGTATTGTGATGTTTTTCCTGATGAGTTGCCCAGAATAATACCAGATCGAGAAGTCGAATTTTCTGTTGACTTAGTTCCTGATGCTAAGCCAATTTCAAAACCCCCTTATCGAATTCCTCAAATTGAAATTTTAGAGTTGAAGGATCAATTGCAAGATTTATTAGAGAAAGGTTTCATTAGGACTATCACATCACCATTGGGTTCTCCTATCTTATTTGTTAAAAAGAAAGATGGTTCAATGATACTTTTCATTGATTATAGATCCTTGAATAACATCACTTTTAAGAACTAATATCCTTTGCCTCATATCGATTATTTTCTTGATCAGCTCTAGGGAGCTTAGTATTTTTCAAAGATTGACATGAGATTGGGGTACCATTAGTTGAAGGTAATGAAAGTAGATATTCCGAAGACTACGTTTTCTATAAGATATGGCCATTATGAATTTGTAGTAATGCCTTTTGGGCTAACCAATACACCTGCTGTATTCATGGACCTTATGAATAGAATTCTCCATGAGTTCATGGAAAATTTTTTGGTTGTTTTCATTGATGATATTTTGGTGTTTTCTAAAAGTAAAGAGGAGCATGAAAGTCATTTAAGGGTTATTTTTCAATCCTTAAAAGAAAAGAAATTGTATGGTAAATTCAACAAGTGTGAGTTTTGGTTGCAACAAATTTCTTTCCTTGGTTATATTGTTTCTACAGATGGAATACCTGTTAATCCTGTAAAAACAAAGCTTGATGAAGAATGGACAAAACCCACAAATGTATCCAGGATTCGTTGTTTTCTTGGATTGGTAGGCTATTACCGAAGGTTTGTTAAAAAAAATTCACGGTTATCTAGTCCAATGACTAAGCTAACTTGGAAGGGTGTTAAGTTTATCTGGACAAAACAATGGGATGATTTTTTTCAGGAATTGAAAAAAAGATTGGTAAATTCTCCAGTTTTGGCACTAACTTCTAGGACTGGTGAGTTTGTTATCTACAGTGATGCTTCATTGAAAGGACTTGGTTGCATCCTAATGCATAATGATTAGGTAATTGCTTATGCTTCACGACAGTTGAAAACTCATGTGGTAAATTACCCTACACATGAATTGGAATTAGATGTTGTTGTTTTCTCTTTAAAATTGGAGGCATCATTTGTGTGGTGTAAATTGTGAAATATATACTGATCAGAAATTCTTAAAGTATATATTTACTCAGAAAGAATTGGACATGAGACATAAGAGATGGCTAGAATTAATCAACGATTATTATTGTATAATTTATTATCATCCGGGAAAAGAAAATAAAGTGGCTGATTCTTTAAGTCAAAAAAGTAATGATTCATTAACAATGTTGTATTTGGAACATGATCCTTTGGTTAAGGATTTGATGAACTTTGACATAGAAGTTGTTGGTGCTGGATTTTCTTCTGTTTTGTTTCAGGTATCAGTGAAATCTTCTCTATCAGACGGAATTAAGAAAGCACAGAAACAAGACAATGAGTTGCAGGAAAAGGTAGAGCTGGTTCAGAAGGGTAAGTTGCCTAAATTCAACATTGATAATGATTTTGTTTTGAGATTTGGGAAGAGATTGTTTGTTCCATGTGATTCACAGTTGAAGAGAGAGTTGTTATGTGAAGCTCATAGTTCTCTGTTTTCAGTTCATCCAGGTAGTACTAAGATGTAGAGAGATATCTAGGAGTATTACTGGTGGGATGGAATGAAAAGAGATATTACTGATTTTACTATGATGTGTTTGACTTGTCAACAAGTTAATGTAGAGCGGAAGTTACCGAAGGGGATGATTCAACCATTACCAATGCCAGAGTGGAAATGGGAGAATATATCCATGTACTTTGTTGTTGGATTGCCAAAGAAACCTCGAGGTAATAATGCAATATGGGTTATTTTTGATCTCTTGACTAAATCTGACCATTTCTTTGCTATACGAGATAATTTTATCATATATCAACTTTCTCGTTTGTATCTTAAATAGATAGTCAGGTTACATGGAGTTCCCCTCTCCATTGTATCTTATCGTGATCACTGGTTTACTTCTAACTTTTGGAAAGGCCTTCAGAAGTCTTTGGGCACTCAAATAAATTTTAGTACAAATTTTCATCCCCAATCAGATGGGCAGTCATAACGAACAATTCAGACTTTGGAGGATATGCCACGTGCTTGTTCGATGGATTATCAGGGAATTTGGTAACAATATATTTCTTTGGTTGAGTTTTCTTATAATAACAGTTTTCATTTCAGTATATAGATGGCACCATTTGAATCATTATATGAGAAGCGGTGTCAGAATCCATCTTTTTTGGATGAAGTGGGAGAAAGAATGTTGATGGGACTGGAATTTATAGAAGATTTGGCAGAAAAAGTTCAGCTGATACAAAAACACATGAGAACAGCTCAGAGCAGGTAGAAAAGTTATGGGGACAACAGAAGTAAGGATCTCTGTTTTGAGGTAGGTGATCATGTCTTCCTCAATGTTTCACCATGGAAAAGTGGGATGCGATTTGTTAGGAAAGTAAAGTTGAGTCCATGGTTTGTTGGACCATAAGAAATTCTGGAAAGAGTTGGATCAGTTGAATACCGAGTGGCTTTACCTCCGAGTTTATCTTAGGTACACAATGTTTTTCATGTTTCAATGTTAAGGAAGTACATGCCAGATCCATCTCATGTTTTGAGATCAGAGGTAGTTCAGTTGGAAGAGAACCTATCTTATGAGGAACAACCTATCCAGATTCTTGACCATAGAGATCAATTGTTGTGGGATAAGGTGATTCATCAAGTAAAGGTTTTGTGAAAAAACCACAAGATTGAAGAGGCAACATGGGAATCTGAAAATGCAATGAGGGATAAATACCCCCACTTATTTGATATGTAAATAAATTGCAGGGACACAATTTTCTTAATGGGGGAAGTATGTAACATCCCATGTAAGTAATTAATAATAAATTTTCATATCTATGTCTATTTATTAATTATATAGTATTTTAGAGGAGAATAAATCCAATTTTTGGCATAGAATACTCTAGTATTTTTATAAGATTATTTTACCACCTTTTGATGGAGAAACATTTTTAAATATATATTTTCAACCTTTTATAATCTCTATCTATCAAAATAAACTTATTCATTAGAATTGGTACATTGAAATTTACATTGGATAAGTTTTTGGTATTTTTCTGACAGTGTTCATTTTTTAATGAATAGTGAAAATATTGTATTTTACTTCAAAACTGTCTTTTCATCTAATTTAACTATCTAGGTAAATTGTCCTTTTAATTGGTTTTAAAGTCTAATTAGAATATATTTTTACCATTTAAACCAATGGTGGTCCTTATAATGGATATCACATTGCTATTGGGAATAAACAAGTGCCAAACTTTTCATAGATATTGTTTCAAAAAAACCCGCTATTTGTTTTGGCAAAGGGAATTATTTTTTAAATTAATTATTTCAATTTCTGTGTTTGGAATTTGGTAAAATGGATTCCATATTTGGAATCAAAAGTTCCAAAGTATGCAATTAAGACTCTTTTGTTTTTGGACATTATGAATAGTAACGATGGTAATTATCATTAATTATCATGATTAATTAGTCATCGGGTAGTTAAGCGTAATAAAATAATATCATAGTAATAAAAAATGACCCCAACATGTGCCCTAATGCTACTATTCTTTTCATGGCCAACCATTTGATGCCTTGTGCCAAACATAGGGACCCCATGGAATCACTTTTCGGTGATAGTGACACTTTATCATTTTACTTCTTAAAGAAAGGAGAATACCACAAAAGTATGTAATACCTAAGTAAAACAATTTTAATTTTGTATAAATAAATGATCAATTGGACTATAAATAGTAATTGGAAAGGTAAAAAGATTTCCTACATCATAGTATTTTGTTTACAATTTTTAGACATTAAATAAATTAAATTTTTTATGACATCATGATGATGCGACGATTACCTCATTAATGAACGATTTAAATAAAATGAAATGATACTGTAATATCTAAAACTTACACTTGACAAAAACCTGTTTTATGGGTATATTTCAATCCCTTATCACCTTATACTCGAAATATATCAATGTGGGACCATTAAAATCCGAAATGCATTTTAATATAATGTAACATTTATTGACATTCCAAGAGTGCCCCTCCTCCCTCTTATAAAAGGCCCCCACCTCTACCTCATTACCTACACCTCTCAAGCCATTGGCTCGGCCAATCTCTGCTCATTTTATCTCTTCACATCCCTCTCATCATCCTATAAGTGTAATGCCCAAACCCCAGTTACCTAGAGTCGGTGCATAATTACATAACATTTTCATGATCACAAGAAAGATCAAATCTCTAAAGACCGATTGGTTTAGTAGCCATGGAAACACTAGACATATTCATAAAGTTTTACATTACATCATAAAGTGAAAAACTACTACAACAACATATTGTCTCCATAGACCACACTATTATCCCCTTATAATATCCCTGTAGGTCATTCATAATTTACTTCTTCGCATCCTTGGAAAAATAAAACATAGAAAAGGGGTGAGCTCAAATTCCCATTAAGGATAACAATATAGCGGAAACTTTCATAAATAAGAATAAACAATTAAGAAAATGTATAACTAATACAAAAGACTTTTAAACTTTAACTTCAACATAGTAAGGAAAAAATAAAATGAAATAATTCCATTTACTTATTCACATGGATATTCTACTAATCGAATAATCACATGCAATATCAATAACCACTTTCATAATGATGGAATGCATAATGCCAGACTATCATAACCACATAGCCAAGGCCTCGTGCCAATACTAAAAATAGGATTTTTCCAAGGCCTTGTGCCAAGATACTAGTTTGTCTCCTGAGACCTACCGATTCATCGAGGAGCTATAGCGGGCTCCACCCATCACATATTATGTCCAATGCATTCCCATATGAAAAGGTTTAAACATAACATAAACATTAGTATTACAAATAGCTTATGAAATGTAAATAATTCATACATAAACTATGAATGGTATAAAAATAACACATCCACAGTCAAACATATTACAAAACCTTCAATATAATATAGAAGTTTTGTATCATAATAAATCAACTTCAAATAAGCGTAAAATCCATCAAAGGATGTGGACATAGATGAAATAAAAACTCTTTTTAGAGAAATATCTATTTCTATTTTGAAATCATTTAAGAGTCATATATTTATAAAATAAAACATTTTCTTTGAAAATATTCTTATAATCCTGTAAGGGAAGCTTCGAAGATTTTATAACGGTGGAAAATAGCCGTACCCATCGTATAAGTTAAAAAACATTCTTACCTTAATTCTGTCAAAAAGGTTAAAAAGCACCTTGTTTGGAAAATGACAGAAAGATTCCTTTATAAAACTCTTATAAAAAGTCAACCAAGGGTATACATGACTTTAACCCATATTCCTTTAAAATAGTAAAAACGTTTTGAAATACATTTTTAAGAAACATGGTTGTGGATGATAAAGAGATCCCAATAGATTATTACGTATAAACAACCTCAGATAATGAAGAGATTGTGAAATAACACTTACCTTGTACTTTTCCTTGGTTGTTGGAAGGTTAACCTCCTGTATAATGGTGAAATAATTGTTATTAAATTATACAAGAATCATATACATTAATATGATATCATATATGATCTTTTAACATTTATTTGTTAATAATATCTTAGTATTATCGTTTTTTTGGGTGTTAACTTACTCGTTTTATTTTATATGTTTTGTTACGTAAGTAATGTTTTTCATGGATAGGTTGTATATTAACCATATCCATAATGATATCAAGTCCTTAGATACTATTATTAATCATCAAATTAGAATTAGACTTTAATGGATACGATGAAGAATGAATATCATCGCGTTCGTGGAGACGGTAGTCCGTACGTACGCACGAGCGACAATATCATTCTTTTGATATTTAAAATAATATATAATTGGATGGTATATAATATATACAGAATTATTATCATGTTATATTTATTATTTACATGAATTATAAATCATTATTATACCAATCCAAATAATAATTTATTGAATAACAATTACACCATGACGTGGAGACGGTAAGCCGTACGTACGCACGTGTGGTGACATGTTAATCAAATGATGGATATAATACTGAATATGATTTTACCATATTTATAATAACATTACAGTATATATAAGATATTGTAGTTATTATTTTATAATGGTAATAACAAAGAAAGAATAAGTGGAAGAAGAAAGGAACTTGAAAAATGGTTGTGAAATCATTACCTCTTGTTTGGGTTCTTCGTTTTTATTTGATCAAAATGGATCCTTAAGATGGATTTATGACTAAAGGAAGGCCTATAAGATACAGTGAGGGAAGTTGAGAGAGTATTTGGGTAGAGTTTGGCCGAACCAGAAGGCTTTGAAGGTGTTAGATAATGAGAAGGGGGAGTGCCCTTTTATAAGAGGGGTGAGGGGCACCTTTGGAAAAGCTAGAAATATTATTTTATAATAAATTAATATTCAGTTTCTAATGGAACCAAAGTGGATTATTTAAATTTTAAGGCGGTGATAGCTCGAAAACCACTCAACCAATAGAATTTAGATTGGTTTGGGTCATTATACTAACCTTATCTTAAAGTAATAACTCTTAGTTAATTAGTTTGACTTTTACAATGTCTCTTTGTATTTTAATATTATATTTTTAATAAACATACTATATACATCCAAGAGAACCCCAAGTGTTCAATTAATGATACACCAATCATGATATAAGTCTCTTGTCCGAACCTTGGATTTTTAGGAATTTAATATCAATTAATAATATAATATTTGTTTTAAAAACTCTATTATGTCAATTTTGACACTATTCAATAATTGTTTTTTTTTGAAACTCATAACAGAATGTTTACTTCGTAAAAAGTTAATTAAATCATTCCTAACATGTAATATTAATATAGAAAATTATTTTAATTCATAAAAAGTCTCAAATTATATTTATTTTGGTATTTATATTATCAATTAGTCTAATGTTTCACTATTATGGTAATTACTGCATCACCATTGTGTCATATATGAATTAAATTATTTAATGTGTAAAAATTATAAATAAAATACAATAATGTAGTAAATCCATTTATCTTTCTAATTAATTTTTATAGTCGAATATAAAACATATATAACCCTATGTAAAAATTGTTTTTCTAAAAGATATATGCTTGTGTCGTTTTTGTATTCATTTTAACTTAATTAAAATAAAGTGTCCCTATCACTTACAAGTGGCACAATGAGGTCCCAAAATCGACCCAAAGATTCCCATGGTCGGACATGTATCAACCAATAAGGTTAGTACACGTTTTAGGGTAATTTTTATTATTATAATATTAGTTTTTAACCCTTATTTACCGGATTTACCTTTTAACCATGGAAAATAAAATATTTACCGAAATAATTATTCAAAATGTCTAAAAATAAAAGTTAAATATTTACACAATTTGAACATCCTGATTCCAAATATGGAATACATTTTTCCAAATTCAATACACAGAAGTGGCAGAAATTAATTGAAAATTAATTCCCGCTGTCAAAACAAAAAGCGTGTTTTTAATATATAATAACTATCAAAAGATTGATACTTGTTTGTGTTCGGTTTAATTGTGGAATTATTTCCAATGACCAAAATTGTATTAAATGGTAAAAATATATTCTAAATATACTTTAAAACCAATCAAATTCATAATTTATCACTATTAATTATTTTGATTAAAAAAGTTTTTTTTAATTAAAATTTAATAATTTTCACTATTCATCAAAATATTAAAGTTATCCGAAAAGTACCAAAATTTCACCTTAGGCTAAATTCGATACTCAAAATCCAAAAATGAAGTCCATTTTGAGAGTTAAAATTTATAAAATTTCAAAAAGTAGGTATTACTATTCATAATGGCTAGTTTGATTGGTTGTGGTGTGTTTGAACTCGATGTTGCGTACAACACACGCTATCGCATTATTTCAAAGAGAAACGTACCGTAGAAGCTTGGGTGTTACATTCTCCCCAACTTCAAATAATTTCATCCTCAAAAATTCTAGAACACTACTGCATGAAAATACTCAGGTGGTTCTTCATCATAAGTTTCTCAGTTTCCCATATTGCCTCTTCCACCTTATGGTTTCTCCACAAAACTTTTACCAGACGCGTCGTCCGGTTTCTCAGTACTTTTTCTCTCGTATCAAGAATCTTGACGGGCTCTTCGCAATAAGACAAATTGGGTTCCAGTTCCAATTCCTCATATGTGAGTACATGCGTTGGGTCAGGAATGTATTTCCTCAATAGAGATACGTGGAACACATCGTGAACTTTGGAGAGACATGGCGACATTGCCAATCAGTAAGCTACAGCCCCAATTCGTTCTAGAATTTCGAAAGGTCCAATGTACCTAGGACTCAATTTACCATTCTTACCAAATATTATGACTCCCTTCCATGGAGATACCTTCAGGAAAACATGATCACCGACTTGAAATTCCAAATCATTCCTTCGATTATCAGCATAGCTCTTCTGCCTACATTGAGCTGATTTGATGTGATTTTGGATTACCTTCACCTTTTCCATCGTTTCCTCCAGCAGTTCTGGGCCTATCAGTTTTCATTCACCAACGTCAACCCAATAGGTTGGTGTGCGACTTCTCTTTCCGTATAACGCTTCATATGGTGCCATCTGAATACTCGAATGGAAGCTATTGTTATAGGAAAAATCTACCAAAGGTTAATATTGATCCCACATACCCTGAATGTCAGGTGAGAAAGATCTCAACATGTCTTCTAATGTTTGAATAGTTCGTTCTGATTGTCCGTCTGTGTAAGAGTGGTAGGCAGTGCTCAAATGAAGTTCAGTATCTAGGGATTTCTGAAGACTCTTCCAAAATCATGAAGTAAAATGGGGATCACGATCTGAAACAATCGATAGGGGCACTCCATAAAGTCTCACAACTTCATTAATATATAGTCTTGATAGACGTTCCAGTGGAAGATCTTCTCTTATAGTAATAAAATGTGCTGACGTGGTAAGAAGATCAACAATGACCCATATTGCATTGTTCCATCTAGGAGTCTTTGGTAGCCCCATGACAAAGTCCATCGTAATATTGTCCCATTTACAATCCAGTATGGGAAGAGGTTGCATGACTCCTCCAGGGTGTTGCCTTCCAGCTTTCACTTATTGACAAACCATACATCTTGACACAAAATCAGAAATCTCCCTCTTCACATTGTCCCACCAAAAATGTTCCTTCAAATCTCTGTACATTTTGGTGCTCCCAGGGTGTAAAGAGAAATCGGAACTATGAGCATCATCCAGAAATTCCCTTTTTAGTTCAGGTATATTGGGAACACAATGTCTCTTCCCAAATTTCAAAATTCCATCTTCATACAGAGAGTCTCTCAATCTCCCATCATTCACAGCTTTAATATTCTTTTGAAATTCTTCATCATCGGTCTGAGAACTCTTAATCCTTTCTAGTAATGATGGTTTGGCAACCATTTGAAAAAGAATTTATGTTTCACATTCCCTGGTTATTCCCATGTCCATCTTTACTTGATCCATGAAAATTGGTTCCCTTTCAATTATTGTATTGTTCAAAACTCCATGATATTTTATGCTCAAAGCATCTGCCACCTCGTTTGCTTTCTCAGGAGGTAGTGTATCGTACAATCATAATCCTTGAGTAATTCAAGCCATCTCATTTGCCTCATGTTGAGTTCTTTTTGTGAGGTAATATACTTCAAACTCTTGTGATCAGTATAAATCTCACATTTTTCACCATAGAGGTAGTGCCTCCATATCTTCAAAGCAAAGATCAAAACTGCTAACTGGAGATCATGTGTAGGATAGTTTTTATCATGAATTTTTAACTATCGTGATGCATAGGAAATAACCCTATCATTCTGCATAAGGACACAACCAAGTCCTCTCATCGATGCATCACTATAAATAACGAACCCATCATTCCCCGATGGTAGAGTCAATATATGAGAATTGAATAATCTTCTCTTCAGTTCTTCGAAACAATATTCACACTATTTTTTCTAACAAATTTAACCCCTTTACATGTGAGCTTCATTAATGGGTTAGCCAATAGAGAAAATTTTTGGACGAAACATCGATAATAACCTGCTAAACCAATAAAACTACGTACCTCGTTTATACTCGTAGGTGGTGAACATTCTTTGATTTCGTTGGTCTTAGAAGGATCAACAGAGATTCCATCTTTAGAGACAATGTAGCCACGAAAAGAAATCGCATAAAGCCAGAATTCACATTTGCTAAACATTCCATATAATTCATGTCTTCTCAGAGTCTTCAGGATAACGCGCAAGTGATTTTCATGATCTTCGTAGCTTTTGGAGTATACTAAGATATCATCAATAAATACCACCACAAATTCCTCGAGATATTCCTTGAAAACTCTATTCATCAGATCCATGAATACAGAGGGTGCATTAGTCAATCCAAAAGGCATTATAGTAAACTCGTAATGCCCGTAACTGGTTCGAAATGTTGTCTTCGGAATTTCTTCCTTCTTCACATACAACTGATGGTATCTAGATCGAAGGTCAATCTTTGAAAATTATTGAGCTCCATGCAGTTGGCAAAATAAATCATAATTGCGAGGTAGGGGATACTTGTTCTTTATCGTTATAGCATTGATCTCCCTGTAGTCGATACATAACCTCATAGATCCATCTTTATTTTTAACAAAAAGAACTGGGGATCCTCATGGAGAAACACTAGGGAGAATAAATCCCTTATTACTCAATTCCTCTAGTTGTTTCTTTAGTTCGACTAATTCCACACTAGCAATTCTATAAGTGGTCTTCGATATAGGCCTTGATCCAGGAATTAAATGAATGGATAACTCAACTTATCATTCTGGAGGATGTCCAGGTAAATATTCTAGAAATACATCTACATATTCTTTCACAACAGGTAAATCCTCTATTTGAACATTCATTTCCTCACCCACAATCATTTCATTCTCTTCCTCCCTAATAATTGAATTTAGTTGAGCTACTGGGGGTGGATCTAGATAAGAATTAGGTGGTGACGATTCTGCTCTAAAGATAAGGTGTTCCTTATCATCATCATCAAAAATCGTAACCTCCTTCTTCTTACAATAAATCTTCGCATCATAATATAAAATCCAATCCATACTGGGGATTATATCAAATTCAATCAAAGGTATGATGATGAGATCAGCGGATAAAGAACATTTATGTGCTCTAATGGGGACTAATTCGCAAAACATTGTTGCAATGATACTTCCCTTAGGAGTTTTAACTTACAACTCCCTTGTTAAATCAGATTTGAAATATCTAATTTTATTAGAAAACTGGGAAGATATGAAACAATGCGATGATCCAGAATCAAATAATGCATTTTCTAAACTTGAGGAAACCATTAAATTACGTGCCACCATGTCTTTTGGAGCTTCTACCTCAGCAGTAGTGATAGAAAAAGCTTAGCCCTAATCCCTTGGCCTTTTCTGAGGTAAGTTCCCCTGAAGATTAGGACATTAATTTGAATAATGTTCCATCTCCCTACAATTGTAGCACTGAACATTGGTATCTTCTTTCTTCCCTTTGCAATCACGTGCATGGTGGCCATTTTCACCACATTTGTAACAGACACCCATTCCCTTCAAGAATGTACCGGGGTGTTTCATCACACATTTACCACAGGATAGATATTCAACCTTTCCCTTCTTCCCCTTATTTCCATTCCCAGATTGATCAGCAAATCTCCTCTTCTCTTTCTTTGTTTTAAAGTCAAAAGACATAGAGAATTTCTTTTCTGTCTTGATAGCACATGAGACAATGTCTTCATACGACGAGAAGGATTGTGATACTAATGCTCGACGGAGAAATGGTTTTAACCCATCAAAGAAACGATCAATATTACTTCTTGGGTTACGTTTAGAATCTCCAGCATACCTTGCTAACCTTGTAAAGTTAGCCTCATACTTTGCGACATTCTCATCCTCCTTTTGTCTCAGACTCAGAAATTGCCTTTCCATATCTGCTCGATGGTCACGAGGAAAGTATTTTTTTCTAAAATCAGATCATTGAACTCCCTCCATTCCATATTTGATACATCATCATCTTCCTTCATGTTTTGAATAAATGACTACCATTGATCAGCATCTCTAGTGAGGCGGTAAAATGCCATGATAATATTTTCCCTTTCACTACTCCCCAAAGCCTGAAATATTTTCTCTAGGGAATTTATACATTACTCAACTACTAAGGTATTTGAACTCCCATTGAATGTTGGTGGTTGTTTCCTCATGAATTGATCTGACATTGATCCTCCACACTGCGGATCAGGGTGCTCCATACGGGTAAGGTTATTATTCATAACCTGAGTGAGTTGTCCCAGTATTGTGATTAGCTGATCGGCACCAGTTGCATCACCAGATCCACTATAATTATCTTGAACAGGAGGGCAATCCCTACATGGAGTGCGTGAATTGATACAATTTTTATTTCTTCCACTAATCGCCATTTCCAAACAATGGCATAAACTAGATCAGTTTATGAATCAAAATACATAATCCCATACTTATAAAACACTTAACATAAATTGAACTATTTATGGATATAATCCATAATCATAAAAATGTTTTCTTTGAGGATGTATATACTGATAAACCCTTCATAATGATTTGTAAATAAAATGAGATTTATCTTAAGCATACCCCCCGGGAGTGTCGTAACCAATAGTGCAGCAAGGCCCGTTGTCGCGCACCAGTTCCTGTTCGAGTCTAGCTCAAAGCGGTGTTTTCAGGGTTTACCCCTAGGTACATCTGTGCCAGAGCCGCCTCTACCTGCTCATTTCCAGAAATGGATGTATTGCTCAGAAAACTCACAAAATCTATACAATACCAAAATTCTAGGAAGTTATTCTATACTAATCCTCAAAGTTCATCTTAGGTCTACGTGCCCTAATCAGAGTTTATCTAAATCTAGATTCCAAGGTTTGTACTAAACTTCTTCTGATACAAAATGTAACGCCCTAACCACAGTTACATAGAGTCGGTGCATTATTACATAACATTGACATGATCACAAGAATGATCAAATCTCGAAAGACCGATTGGTTTAGTAGCTTTGGAAACACTAGATATATTCATAAAGTTTTACATTACATCATAAAGTGAAAACTACTACAAGAATATATTGTCTCCATAGACCACACTATTATCCCCTCATAATATCCCTGCAATTCATTCATAATTTACTTCTTCACATCCTGGGAAAAATAAAACATATAAAAGGGGTGAGCTCAAATGCCCAGTAAGGATAACAATATAGTGGAAACTTTCATAAATAAGTATAAACATTTAAGGCAATGTATGACTAAAAAAAAGCCTTTTAAACTTGAACTTCCACATAGTATGGAAAAAATAAAATGAAATAATGTCATTTACTTATTCACATGGATATTCTATTAATCGAATAATCACATGCAATATCAATAACCACTTTCATAATGATGCAATGCATAATGCCAGACTATCATAACCACATAGCCAAGGCCTCGTGCCAAGACTAAAAATAGGATTTTTCCAAGGCCTTCTTCCAAGACACAAGTTTGTCTCATGAGACCTACTGATGCATCGAGGAGCTATATCGGGCTCCACCCGTCACATATTAAGTCCAATGCATTCCCATATGAAAAGGTTTAAACATAACATAACCAATTGTATTAAAACTACATACGAAATGTAAATACTTCATTAATAAACTATGAATGGTATAAAATTAACACATCCACAGTCAAGCAGATCACAAAACCTTCAATACAATATAGAAGTTTTGTATCATAATAAATCAACGTCAAATAAGCGTAAAATCCATCAAAGGATGTTGACATAGATGAAATCAAAACTCTTTTTAGAGAATTATCACTTTCGATTTTGAAATTATTTAAGAGTCATATATTTATAAAATAAAACATTTTCTTTGAAAATACTCTTATATGCTTGTAAGGGAAGCTTCGACGATTTTATAACGGTGGAAAATAGTTGTACCCGCCGTATAAGTTAAAAAACATTCTTACCTTAATTCTGTCGAAAAGGTTAAAAAGCACCTTGTTTGGAAAATGATGGAAAGATTCCTTTATAAAACTCTTATAAAAAGTCAAACAAGGGTATAAATTACTTTAACCCATATTCCATTAAAATATAAAAAACTCTTTGAAATACATTTTTAAGAAACATGGATGTGGATGATAAAGAGATCCTTGTAGATTATTACGTATAAACAACCTCAGATAATGAAGAGATTGTGAAATAACCCTTACCTTGTACTTTTCCTTGGTTGGGGGTAGGTTAAACTCCTGTATAATTGTGAAATAATTTTTATTAAATTATACAATAATCATATACATTAATATGAAACCATATATGATCTTTTAACATTGATTTGTTAATAATATCATTGTATTATCGTTGTTTCGGGTGTTAACAGACTCGTTTTCTTTTATATGTTTTGTTACTTAAGTCATGTTTGTCATGGATAGGTTGTATATTAATCATATCCATAATGATATCAAGTTCTTATATATTATTATTAATCATCAAATGAGAATTATACTTGAATGGATACGATGGAGAATGAATCTCATCGTGTTCGTGGAGACGGTAGTCCGTACGTGCGCACGAGCGACAATATCATTCGTTTGATATTTAAAATAATATATAATTGGATGGTATATCATATATAAAGAATTATTATCATGTTATATTTATTATTTACATGATTTATAAATCATTATTATACCAATCCAAATAATATTTTATTGAATAACAATTACACCACGACGTGGAGATGGTAAGCCGTACGTATGCACGTATGGTGACATGTTATTCAAAGGATGGATAAAATACTAAATATGATTGTACCATATTTATAATAAAATCATAGTATATATAAGATACTGGATTTATTATTTTAGAATGGTAATAACAATGAAAGAATAAGTGGAAGAAGAAAGGAACTTGAAAAAGGGTGGTGAAATCATTACCTCTTCTTCGGGTTCTTCTTTTTGATTTGATCAAAGGGGATCCTTAAGTTGGCTTTATGACTTATGGAAGGCCTATAGGATGAAGAGAGGGAAGTTTATAGATTATTTGGGTAGATTTTGGCTGAACCAGAAGGCTTTGAAGGTGTGAGTTAATGAGAAGGGGGAGTTCCCTTTTATAAGAGGGGTGAGGGGCATCTTTGGAAAAGCTAGAAATATTATTTTATAATAAATTAATATTCGGTTTATAATGGCTAAAAAGTATATTATTTAAATTTTAAGGTGGTTATAGGTCGAAAACCACTCAACCAATAGAATTTAGACAGGTTTGGGTCATTTACTAACCATATCTTTAAGTATTAACTCTTAGTTAATTAGATTCACTTTTACAATGTCTCTTTGTATTTTTATATTATATGGTTAATAAACATACTATATACATCCACGAAACCCCCAATTGGTCCATTAATGATACACCTATCATGATATAAGTCTCTTGGCCGAAACTTAGAATTTTAGGAATTTAATATCAATTAATAATATAATATTTGTTTTAAAAACTCTTTTATGTCAATTTTGACACTATTCAATAATTTATTTTTGGGAAACTCATAACAGAATGATTACTTCTAAGAAATTTAATTAAATAATTCCTAACATGTCATATTAACCTTTAAAATTATTTTAATTCATAAAAAGTCTCAAATTATATTTATTTGGGTATTTATAATATCAATTAGTTTAATTTTTCACTATTATGGTAATTACTGCATCACCATTGTGTCTATATAAATAAAATTATTTAATGTCTAAATATTAGAAATAAAATACCATTATGTAGGGAATTATATTATATTTCTATGTAATATTTATAGTCAAAAATAAAACATATATAACCCTATGTAAAAAATTTTTTTTCTAAAAGATATGAGCTAGTGTCATTTTTGTATTCATTTTAACTTAATTAAAATAAAGTGTCCCTATCACTTACAAGTGGCACCATGGGGTCCCAAAATCGACCCAAAGATGACCATGGTCGGACATGTATCAACCAATAAGGTTAGGACACGTTTTAGGGTAATTTATTAATATTATAATATAATTTTTTAACCCTTATTTATTGGATTTACCCTTTAACCATGGTAAATAAAATATTTACCGAAGTAATTATTCAAAATGTCTTAAAATAAAAGTTACCTATTTACACAATATGAACATACTGATTCCAAATATTGAATCCATTTTTCCAAATTCAAAACACAGATGTGACAGAAATTAATTTAAAATTAATTCCCGCTGTCAAAACAAAAAGCATGTTTTTAATATATAATAACTATCAAAAGATTGATACTTGTTTATGTTCGGTTTAATTGTTGAATTATGTAAAATTACCAAAATTGTATTAAATGGTGAAAATATATTCTAAATATACTTTAAAACCAATCAAATTCATAATTTATCACTATTAATTATTTTGATTAAAAAAGTTGTTTTTAATTAAAATTTAGTAATTTCACTATTCATCAAAATATTAAAGTTATCCGAAAAGTGTCAAAATTTCACCTTAGGCTAAATTCGATACTCCAAATCCAAAAATGAAGTCCATTTTGAGAGTTATAATTTATAAAATTTTAAAAAGTAGGCATTACTATTCATAACGGCTAGACTGATTGGTTGTGGTGTGTTAGAACTCGATGTTGCGTACAACACATGCTATCACATTATTTCAAAGAGAAACGTGTCGTAGAAGCTTGGGGTGTTAAATAAGAATTACCTTAGGCATAAAGCTCTTCAAGAAACCCTTTTGGTTCAAACCAAGATTAGTTACTTGATTTAGAGGTAATGTCTCCAGTTGTGTTCTTTTGTTTTATTTTGCTTCTCCAACCCCCAAAACTATTGTTATTCCATTATTTTGCAACAACACAATTATATCCAATATACTAAGATGTTTTTATTAGAATAATTTGAGCTATACTTACACACACCTTCGCCTACTGGTTAAAGAACATACTGTTTCTGTGGATGGCGAATTTCTGCCTCACAAAACGATGATTGTTCAATCTTCTTTTAACACCATTCATGGTGGCCATTAAGATGTCACTATATTTATATAGGATATATATTATGTTTATGTTTTCCTTATGCTTATTTATTTTTGATTTATGGAATTCCTTTATGGTTTCCATTATTGGTAAACACGATATCTGCATTTTAGGAAGTGCGGATTACCGCCCCCTCAAAGTGATTTGATTTGTTAATGCCATATATGGGACGTATAATGGATGGAGTTAATGATATTATATTTTATATTATACTGTAATTATAATATAATTTTATATCATTATAATTTTATTCCATTAAATATGAAATATAAATTAAAGTATCATTCATACACACGTACGGCTTACAGTCTCCATGAACGGTGCATTTCATTTCTTAGCTCTAAAAGTTATGTAATATTATAAATTCATGTTTATACTGGATATATATGATATATATTATATCTATATCATGAATAAAATTCTGGATATAACGGATATTTTAGCACATGAACAACTTGTAATTATAAGAAGTTTATTTTTGACTCAAGTGCCAAGGGTTGACAAAACGACCATTATTGATTTAAATAATAACATAATGTTCATAACATGGTAATAGGTGATATAAAAGTAATAATGAACTTGAAAAAGGTTCTTATTCAAGTAGAAATTAACTCTAGTTTATTATTCCGGATATTAAAGAATGATCAAGTCAAGTCGGACACAAGGTATGGGACTTCGTCTCAATATCCTTTCATTGAGGCATATTTTGTTTTGTACAAAACTTTCATTTATACACTGTATAAACCCTTTTTACATTTAAATTTATTCAAAAGTAATCGTTTTTACACGAAGCGTCTTACTATAGTACAAAAGGGAATGTTTTTTCGTACGTATGTGGGGACAACGACTTCTCCACCGATGTGACCATTATTTGAGTTTCAAGATCCTCTACAAGCCATAATGTTTTATTAAATGAAAAATAAATACCATGTTTTACCTTTCTTTTATTTTGGTATTGAAAATGGTTGTGATAATTTTTTTATTATATCAATGTGTTGTATTGATATCTTGTGATTGAAATGTGGAAATGTTATGTTTCTTGTACGTATATTTTATGTGATACGATTATGTTATGGTTCTTGGACATTGTTTATGAAGACGGGTGGTTCTGTGATAAACTAAGGGTGTGTGAGCCCAATATAGCTCTCCAATGCATTGGGTAATGTGAAGGTGTTAAACACTAAGGTTTCTCTGAAGAGATTTAGGCAATATACTGTGATGGGTATTCCAAACATAACCATGAGGGTTACTCCCTACGTAAGAATGTTATGAATGCCTCAAGTTAACTTTATGTATTATGTTATATATGATTTATTCATAAATCTTATGATTTCATGAGGTATGATAAAGTGCTTATGTTTTATGAGTAAATTATGATTTCACCAATTCTTATGTACACATGGACTAATGTTTTCATTCCGTACTTTATATCCCTTACATCGCTTGTTATACTCATCCCATGTTTTAGAAATGTTTTTCACAGGTCAAGGGAAAAGTACATGATGTGATGATAGTGTCAAGGAAGTGTTAAGAAAGAATCCATGTTTTATTTTAAATATGACTCCATTGATGAGAAAAATGAATACTGTCTTTTATGTAACCACCTAGTTGAAATGTGGAATGAACTGCATGATTTATGATCTAATTCTCTAAAAATCTAAACCTGAATAGATCGTCAATGTGTAATCTTGTAATAACTCAAGATTAAGTAATGTTTAAGGCTGGGGCCTTATAAAATCCCTACAATGAAACAATAATATAATACCTTATCTTATTTGGGTAACATCATGGGTCCATTAAATTCCCCATGTAAATGACATAATGTTACCTCCAAAGGGTTCTTATAATAAACTGCAATTTCAGATGTCATGATGTGACAAACCCTTAGCATGATGGGGTTGTTGTCATTGGGTGTCCATCCAAAGCCCCGAAAATCATGGATTGCAAAGTGAGTCACTGAGGGAAATTCCAAGATAACATGGAGTAGGGATAAACCTATTTTCCTTCGAAATTATTTCTTCATTGAAATTCGATGGAAAACTAGGAGCATGCACACATAGATTGCCACACTATCTATGTCTGTTGGAACTATTCAGTAACATCTAGATAAATGTTCCTATCAATTTAGGAAGAAACTTTCAAGTAGGAACAACCACCTACCAGCATAAATATTTCATTGCAGTAAAATTTAGCAGCAAACCATGAGTAGGCATAAACAATTTCATACTTCTATAAATCATTATAGATTGACCTAACATCATTTAGAGAAATAAGTCATCAAATCTGAGTAAAAAACAAGGTTCATGCCAATATATTAACCCCTCCACCTGAGTAATGTTAGTACATACTGAAATTATATAGCAGAGAAGAGTGGGACTACACACCTACCCCAACCATGGAATAGGAATATAACTTCAATATAGCTACTTGAATTGATAAGGATATATTTAAAATGGTGATTGGGAAGACACAAATTTCTAACCACATCCTCAAAATCTAGAAAGACATAATAAAAAATAGAAAATGAAGAGGAATATACACATAACTCTATCCATACAATTTATCTGACTCACCATAATAAATAGAGGGTCACTCTGGAGTAGTCTTACATATCTTTTCCTATCCATGGGGGTCATGGGTAAAATTCCACCCGATATACAGATAACTAGATCGGATTCATATCCCCCTTACAAATTGTGGTTATTGATATATCATAATGTCCACCCCATGTTAGGCACACTACCACAAAAACAGTTTTTTTCGCAGCGCCCCCCCTTTATCAGCGCTAACCAAAAAGCGCTGATAAAGGGGGGGGGGGGGGCTTTATCAGTGTTTTTTTAAAAAGTGCTGATAAAGGGTCGTCTTCAAAAAAAATTAAAAATATATTAATATATTAATATATAAACATATTTATATTTTTATATAAATATAATATATAATTTTCAAATATATTTTAGATAAGTATAAATGTACACTTACACTTATTATACTTAATATATATATATATAAGATATTTAGTGAAAATGGATTCATAAAAAATTAAAAAAATATTTTTAATTAATAATTTGATAATAATTGTGGAGTAATAGTCATTTAATAACAATTTGAGGACTAAAAAAAGTAAAAAAATTAAAAAAAGATCCAAAATATGTTGAAAATGAAACTCAAACTTCAAACACCGATAACTTTTGATCCGGGTGTCCGTTTGAGCTCTACCACATATCAAATCGAATGCTGCAACAAGCTCTACGTCGATATGATTAGGGAAACCCTGGTCAGCCGTTTTTCGAGGCCAAAAGAGGCCCAGAAGGCCTCCAAAACTGAGTTTTTTGTCGGGGTACCCAAATTTTTTAACAATTTGTGGATTTTCAGCCTCGTTTAAGGGGGTATTATTGGGTTTTTTTGGTGGGGACTGAATTTATTCCAAGTTATTACATTCATATTGAAATTATTTATTTGAAATTTTATCCTTTTTGATAATGCCCTGCTATTTATAATCAAATATATAACTATATGTACAATTTTTTTATATATTCATACCTAAAAATTTAATTATAAATATAAATAATAAAATATATTTACATATAAAATATATTAGATTTATCTAAATAATAACTAACATCCATTTTATTTAAAATACAAATATATGAATATTTATATACCTATATATTAATCTAACTATATATATATATTAATCTAACTATATATATATATATATATTAATCTAACTATATATATATATTAATCTAATAACTATATATATATATTAATATAACTACATATATATATATTAGTATTACTATAAGTATATATATTAATATCACTATATATATATATTAATATAACTATATATATATATTCATAGAACTATATATATGTCAATATAACTATATATATATATATATTAATATAAATATATATTACCATACAAATAAATATAACTATATATATAGATATAGATATAGATATATATTAATATCACTATATTTATATTAATATTACTATATATATATATTAATATAACTATATATATATTATAATATAACAATATATATATATATTTTAATATAACTTTATATATATATTATAATCTAATAACTATATATATATAAATATATATTACTATACGAATAAATATATCTAAATATATATATATATATATCATTAATTGGAAGACAAATCAAAATAGAGTACTGGTAAAGGCTTAAGCACGCAGGGGGGGGTCCCCTTTAACAGAGCTAAAAGGGGGTCCTATATCAGCGCTTTTGTTTTAGCACTGATAAAGGACCATTTTATCAGCGCTTTTAAAAAAGCGCTGATAAAAGTTAAAAAAATTAAAAAATTAAAAAAAAATTAAAAAATAAAAATAAAAAAAATTAAAAAATATTGCGAATCGGGTGGGCTTTTATAGCGCTTGAGCCCCCCATTTTATAGTGCTTTTCTACCCCAATACAGTACCCCACGCACCCCATTCACCCCCTTCACCCATTAACAGCGTTTGCTTCTATATTCCTTCATGTGCGCGCGCCCCTGCCTCCCACAGGATTTGAACTCGAGACCTCCCCCCTGCGCGCCTAAGGCTTTACCACTACTCTATTTTGATTTGTCTTCCAATTTATGATATCTCTCTCTATATATATATATTTAGTTATATTTATTCGTATAGTAATATATATTTATATTAATATATATATATAGTTATTAGATTATAATATATATATAAAGTTATATTATAATATATATATATAGTTATATTAATATATATATAGTGATATTAATATATATATATATATATATTTAGGTATATTTATTCGTATAGTAATATATATTTATATGAATATATATACAGTTATATTAACATATATATAGTTCTATGAATATATATATAGTTATATTAATATATATATAGTGATATTAATATATATACTTATAGTAATACTAATATATATATATGTAGTTATATTAATATATATATAGTTATTAGATTAATATATATATATAGTTAGATTAATATATATATAGTTAGATTAATATATATATATAGTAAGAATAATATATAGGTATATAAATATTCATATATTTGTATTTTAAATAAAATGGATGTTAGTTATTATTTCGATAAAGCTAATATATTTTATATGTAAATATATTTTATTATTTATATTTATAATAAAATTTTTGGGTATGAATATATAAAAAAATTGTACATATACTTATATATTTGATTATAAATAGCAGTGCATTATCAAAAAGGATAAAATTTCGAATACATAATATCAATATGAATGTAATAACTTGGAATAAATTCATTCCCCACCAAAAAAAGCCAATAATACCCCCTTAAACGAGGCTGAAAATCCACAAAATGTTAAAAAATTTGGGTACCCCGACAAAAAACTCAGATTTTGAGGCCTTATGGGCCTCTTTTGGCCTCAAAAAACGGTTGACCGAGGCTTCCCCGGCCACAGTGACGCAGAGCTCATCGCATGCTTCGATTTGATATGTGGTAGAGCTCAAACGGACTCCCGGATCAAAAATTATGGCCGTTTGAAGTTTGAGTTGTGTTTTCAACATATTTTGGATCTTTTTTTTAATTTTTTTAATATTTTTAGTCCTCAAATTGTTATTAAATGACTATTACTCCATAATGATTATCAAATTATTAATTAAAAAATATTTTTTTAATTTTTTATGAAGCCATTTTCACAAAATATCTTATATATATATTAAGTATAATAAGTGTAAATGTACATTTATACTTATCTAAAATATATTTAAATATTATATATTATATTTATATAACAATATAACTATATTTATATATTAATATATTAATATATTTATAATTTTTTTTGAATCCGACCCTTTATCAGCGCTAACAAAACCGCCGATAAAGGGGGGGGGGGGGGGCGCTGCGAAAAACTGTTTTTGTGGTAGTGAATCTTGAGATGCCATCTCCTGATGTGGGCCACAAAAACCATCCACATAGAAGAAGATCAATCAAGAAATATTTTATCCAATTCTAATTATCCTCTTTAGTGGACCTCAACATGGAATACTCTGAAATATCTCTTTTTTATATTCATACATCAAGAAATGATGGTATTCTACTCCATAACGACATTACACTTCATTAAGGTTACCCCACAATTTCCAATTTAATGATGAGAAAGGCTTCCTACCTTGTGGAACATAGGAAAATGAGTCTATTCAGGTCTAATGAATCATCATTGCCAAGTGACATGCTTTCTTAGGAAAAAGGGATCAAATAGAAAATGACATTCTTCGAACCACCCTTGGATCACCATACTACAAATATGAAAGAGGATGTCACCACCATCATTTTTGTTAATAATGAATAAGAAGGGAAACAACCACTCTGGCCAGAATAAGATAAGAAACCTCTAGGAAATTAAGAAGAATGTATTTTGAATATACAGAGATTGTTGGATAAAGATGATTTACCAGCAATATTCTACCCATTATACATCCCCCAAAATAGAATTCGAAAGGATTTATCAAAAGATTGATTGAATTATATCCAAATGAAAATATGGAAAACCCATTTCACATTAAATTATTAGTATTAACATAAGATAATTATACAATCCAAGTTAAGGAAATAGAATAAATACACATCCAAATCACCCTAAAAATAACCCTAGCTACATGAAACATGAAATAGATAGAATATTAAGGACCCCTCTGACACATGTGTCATAATGTGTTAGAATAATTGTGTCATCTGATCACATGTTTCCCATACAGTGTTCATATTAGTGTATGGGGTGATCCTAAATCATTTCATTTCATGCACTCCCTAATGAGTAAATCACTAAAAATGTTACATCATGAAATTTCATAAAATTAAAATAGATTCAATAAATTGACTCTATTTTCAAAAAATGGAATGATCGGTAAAAAATATCCTTAAATAATTGTCAATGATGTTAATATATAAGAAAAAAACCATTGAAAACATCTTATGCAAGGAATCTAAGAATATTGAGAACACCTCCAACATAAGGGAGGCCAATAATAAATCATCTCCAAACTCATTTGATTCAAAAGTTCATGGTGAAAAACATAAAATAAACCCAACGCATGTTTTTTTTACAAAAATGTATAATCAATAATAAAGCCATGATAACAGCATTGATGACAATATAGGAAACACACTAACCCATAGGGATGGTGTATTTCTTAATAAAATATTCGAGGTTAGAAAAAAAGGCGTCGATGGATATTTGAAGATAAAAAGATAATCTACATCGATCAAGGAAGTGGGATTTTTTACTTCAAAAACCCATTCCAAATGGAAGTCATTCTTTTCCTCACATTGGGGAATTTAATAAATGAATCCCCACAATTCGTCCTATCCCATGACCTTTTGTCCTCTCTTGAAAATTTTTTTATAAAATTTTCTACACAATCCTTAATGATTTAATATCATTAAACCATTTCAATAATTCCAGTAAAGTAGAGGATGAGGCAAAATGGTGGTAACCAACAAATTAAATCTCTCAATGGATTTGAAGAAATGATAAAAATGCATATCAAAATGGTGAATGTTTATAACACCACCCCTATAGACAATATATAAAATGATTCCAATAGAGATGTGTAGGGGGTGGAATTTTTTGTTCATAATATGTTCTATAAAGAAATGATTGAAGGTTGAGTTCATACCTATGACTATATCATTTCAATGATTTTGAGAATTCCCTCAACCAGTCCATTACCACCTCCTCAAAGAGAATATAAAAAAGAGAATGGTAATGGTGAAGTTATCCCTCACCCACCTCATGAAGAGTTTTCACCGCACACATATAAGGAATAATTTTATCAGTAGTTGTAAGTGCTGAAATTGTTCATCATAATTAAATGATGAATTTTTTTAGGCAACATTCATGCGATATATTATCAATAAGTGAAACCCCATCCAGCACTCCCATCTGGTGTACGTATAACATTAGGGTTCTCCCCAACTAAGGAAATGGGCCTGAATCATCCACCCTACATTTGGGATTGTTGAAAAATATATTTGGACCCCAAAATGTGATATATTAGTAGGACCATCATTTGGGTATACAGCCTAGTCTAGGTCAAGTACATCATCACTGACCAACCTTTATTGGCTACCCACCATAGTTATAAATAAATAAACAATAGATGGATCTACATATTTCTACTCTTAACTAAGACCATATTCATCCAAGAATAATTCATGGTCCCATAAAATCGATTGTCTCGTTGGAAATAGAATTCAATGATATAGAAGAACTCTAGAAACTATTATAGCTAGAAAGGAAGCCTTACCAAGAATAGGTTGATCTGAAACCTCCCCTCAATATTTTGGAATCCCATTATTATAAATAATTAATTGATCAAGGGATCCAAATTTTAACTTTATGCACTTCATGTCTCGTTGTGATCCTAATATGGGGACCCTTGAACAACAAGTAGTAGAAAAACAGATTTTCATTGTAAAAACACTATAATGGATAGACATCATGTGGTATTATAGTTTTTAACATGGTTGATCATGAGATTCTAAGATATCCTTCCACAATTTCACTTTCAATTCAACCAAATACTATAGAATATGGGTGTCCTCATCCTGTCAAACATGAAATTGAAAGATAATGGAAGGGCCTCAAAATTCATTCCTCGATGTAAATTGTGAACATAATCTCAAAACCCCCATCCTCCACAAGAAAGATTTGTTTTATATCATTATTTTGAATCTTCCTAATGAGTTACAAACACTCATAATCTCAATGAAATTGATAGGATAGTTTCAAGATGTCAGTATACTTATCAAAAAATTAAATATTCCATCTTGTGATTCCTGGTCATGCCATGAGTAAACCAATAATCTGGGGGAATTAAAATATAGAATATAGATCCTACCACCATTATTTTCAATCTCGATCAGACATTATATAAATCTATAAATCTATTGAAATATTATGAAACGACCCCTTCCGGAGTTTCATAAACAATGCCTTAATTTTCTAGATGATAACAGTGGTCATAGTTGGAAATAGCTAGTGGAACTGAAGAATAATGTTGATTTATTCTTAAATGATAATTTCCCCCAACTACTTCATTACATCTTAAAAGAACAACATATTCATGTTTCCCATGACAAAGAGGCCTGAGTAGGCTGTTCTAAAAGATCTCCCAAACTATTACCCATTCAAATGAACATTGGGGAAAACAATCCACAAATTAATTATTTTTAATGATTTATTATAAAAAATGGTAGTCTTTTGAAAAATAAAACCCAAAAATATTTCCCACACAGGTAGCATGTGTTTCTACCACCAATCTATAGGAAGTGGGTTATTGGAGGGAAGTTACTAAATAATTTAAAACATATATTCAATGATTGGGTGGTAAGAAATATAATTAATCTAATTCATGATATCCTCTGAGCATAGTTCAAACAAAAAACAATGCCCATAGTATCTTCTATTAAGGAACAACTGACCTCATTGATAGTGTAGTCCTACAAAATATAGACTTCTATGAAATGGTGTGGCCAGAAGGGTTAAAAGGAATACATAAGATGTTCATTCCATACCAAAGACAATGTTGTATTTGAATATTTTGAATATTATTCCTTTAATTCTCAAAGAACGAGCTTTGCCCCCCCCCCCACATGTGGGACCCTAAGAGCTGACCCACCAGATGAAATACTAATCAATGATGAATTGATCTATAATTTCATTAATTTTATTCAATTAATAGATCCCATATATGATGATGAGTATGGAAATGAACCCAGGTACACTGTATCTAATTCAAAACAAGGTGTAGAGACCATAGTTTCTTTGTATATAGGGGATGTAGTGGTCGTAGTGGAAATCAATATTGTGACCACATACCCACAAGATTATCTTTATTAATGAAACTAATCATTGATACATCGTATGGGTCTAGTAGGAGATGTATTGTTCCCCCAAATGTGACAAGATTTTTCCCAACTTGATCATCCATGATTATCAATTAGATAGGGAACCACTGTCAAATCAACCTCAGTGCATAGAAACACACGTGTGATCTAACCAACCAAGGAAAAATGTGAATATGACTCATGTTCAATGGAATGATATTCCATTACATGTACATCATTAATACAAGATATAGACAAATAAAATCTTTATATCTAGTTTTATAGACATTTAAACTATAATTATGAAATTATAATGAAATTGTCCCTAGTGTATGCCAAGTTGTCCTATAAATATTCATTATGTCTATAAAATCATTCTATTAATCACTAAATGAAGGATTACTGGGTCCTCATGAGTACCAGGATTAGGTTTCCTATAAAAAATATTATATAGATATTTAACCTACAAAATTCCACATTTTCATATCCTCCACTTGGAAGGATGATGGTGTTTTCTTAAAATGGACTCATTAGACCCTTATATGTGAAAAGAAAGAAAAATAGAATTGATATTCAAGGACCATTAATTGAAAATGTTTCAGGATTAAAACTCATTACATTTTTAACACTTCATTAATAGTTTTGTGATGAGGTTTAATTGTCTCCATCTTCTCTAATGCTTCACGATTATAAAAATTGAGATATAATTCCTATTAAAACAATTAATCATAGTGATCAATTTGGGGACCTCATAAATAAATCAGAATTTATGGTTTTTTCGAAATAAAAATATTTTAAAATTATTCTCTCATAGATTTGGTTGTATTAGATTGTTAAAATCCCCTATTCAGACAACAAATACCTAAATTAATGTATTAATAGTAAAATTGTGATATTTCTCATAGGGAAATTACCATTAAAATCGTATGAAATTCAATATAATGATGAAATATTATACAAGAGGGATGGGAAATAGCTCATGACTTATGATTTTGATTGATTCAGTACCCCAAATAGTATACAGAGGAACCTCAATAATTATTACAAATAGATCAGTGATGAATATTGAATTCTAGTAAAAAATATTAGAGATGAACAGTCAATATTATGAACATATTCAACAAAATATTTCTGATATAAAACCCGATTTCAGAGGCTAGTGGCACTGAAATAGTCATCGACATTAAAAACCATGGTAAAAACATGGAAGAAAATTCCCTCATTCCATCCACTGAGCATCACTAGATCCTAGCTCTATCATATGAGTCAAAATAGGTTCAAATTGAACAAATAGTGAGTGAATATTTTCATTATGTATCCCCCAACACCCTTAAGTAATTCAAAGAAACCCCACATCAACAGTTAAGTAAGAGGAAGATGTTACATCATTTATGTATCAAAATGGCGTCCCTTTTCAAAAATATGAGAAATTTTCATCATTATATACTCTCCTTATGATTAGGGAATAAAATTATGTGGAATACTATTGAATTGATGAACATATAGAGGAGGACCACATGGATTATCCTCCAGTATTCTCTGATGGTTTCTCTACCACCATGGATGTGATCTGGGAAATAAAATTAGGTATAGATGAATACCCATGGCATATAATTAATATTGTGTACATGTATTCAAGATATCAAGATGTATATATCATTTTTATGAATAAAAATTGGTAGATTTTCACATGTAATTACAAAAAATCCATGCCCTAATCCCAAAGTGTTCACTCACCACCAAGTATTTATAGAAAACCAGTGTGGATAAAAATTGATAGCCAGATTGACACACCAATCATATGACATAAACAATAATGCAGAAGTTGATGAGAATATAAAATAAAATTTTATTCAATATGTTCAATGTCTGGAATGGTTTGACAACATAGTCTTCATAAAGAATAATAACTATAAAATCATGGTCATCATCATCATCAGAGATCTCCATCCGCAGTGTCCAAAAAGTGATTCCCCATGTCTCATTTACAGTGCTACTGATTGATGTTATAGCTGGATATCAACCCTCTCCTTCACGGATGGCTACAAAATATATAATAAAATTTCAATGGCTCCATAAGATGAAGAATCTACCACCATCAGTTCCCCATAGATTAATTTTATATAGGGAAATTCTCTTTGTATTATTGAATTTCAGTGTTATATACCAACAATAAATGCACCATTTCATCTAACCTTTTTGGGATTGTTGTCAAATAACATGTTTGTGATATGGTGGTTATGAATCAATCGTGCTTTTAACACTTGGATGATATTGATTCCATCTTATAGAAACTATGGAAGCATAGAAAGGTAATGATCACAGAGAAATGTGTCATTGGAGTTACCACATGAAAATTTATTAGTTTTTTTTTACACCATCATGCCATCGATTTCAATCATGATAAGAAACAGGTTATGTAACACCGTGAGACTTTGAGAATTTTTTTTGAATTAATTTAATATTTTTATATTTTCACTTCAAGAAACACATAATATAGTTTTTTATATAATATCACTATGTTTTGTATTATGTTTTACTGATAACCAAGGGAATCTTTCACTACAGAAAACGCTGACTTGGCTTATGTTACACAAAGCACTGAGAATCTACGAAACAAAAATTTACTATTATAATTATTTAAATTATATTGTTATAACTAAGCTATAAAAAATTTATTCTGAATATTAACAATTAATTTTAAATTATTATTTATAATGGTTTTGATAATGACAAATATAATATTTCGAAAAAAAATTATATGTATAAAACATCTATTTTCTGAAATGAACTGTCTTCATGTAATTTTATGAAAAATAATAAAAATAAATTTATACACTTATATAAATTTATTTTGATAAAATCAAAATTATATTTGAATATGGAATATCAAAAATAGATGAGGTTGAATGTTTGGTGTTTTTCTAAACAGTTTCAATTTTTGATGAATAATGAAAAATACTACATAGTAGTTAAAACCGCAATTTCATTTACAAAATTATTTTTACACTAAACTGATTTTAATGTTAAAATAGAAAAATAATTCATTTATTAACCCAATTTTTTTCATTGGAATTATTTTTATAATATAATTATATAAAAAATTTATTAAACTTTGGAATATCTTTTTTACCCGCCTACTAACCACATTTGTGGGATTAACATTAACAATTATTATACTACTGCTATGAATATAATTATTAAAATGTAAAAAATTTATTTAATAATTATAATAAATGGGTTCTCATGGGATGAAAATAATGTATTCTTTAACAATAACTTTTGATTTTTATTTACCACAATTAAAAGTAAATAGGTTAATTAAGGGTAAAAGGAATATTATAATAATTTGAATATACCCTAACACTTCTCCAAATTAAATTGTATAATTTTTTTCGACCCAAATAATCCTTATATTGAAAGTATGATCTTTTTTAACAACTTATGTTCGATTATGATATTAATTATATTTTATTTAATGAAGTGTAAAAATTTTCATATTCAAATTTTAATAACTAATTTTTTTTTATATAGGGTTTGACAAAATATTAATTAGAAAATAATTACTAATTTGAAATATATGGAATTTATATTTACAATTAAATTTTAATTCTAATTTTTAGAGAATAAATTAGTAAAATAAAAGCTTTTATAATAATGAAGAAATTATTTTATTTTTAATTTAGATTTCAAATTAATGATATTAAAAATATTAAAATAAATATAAATTAACTTAATTAGTGACATAATAAAATTTTAATGATATATTAGACATTTTATTGATATATTTAAATTATTGGTTTGATGTTATCATGTTGGAATGATATTTTTTAAAAATGAAAATTTTGAAAATTATCAAAAATTTTATAAAGGACACTTTAAAATAAATAATATAATATTAAATGTTATAAAATTCATAAAAATATAAAGATAGACCAACTAACTTGTACAGTTTTGATTATGTCCTAAATGATCTAATGTGGGGTTTTTGAATTTTATAGTAACTATATAAACTCTACATTGTAAAGGAACAAGTTGTCACGGTAAAAGCTAAATTACATAAGTAATTTTTAAAGCCAAAAGATAAGGTTAATATGGTGACTTAGGCATGTATAAAATTCATTAGATTAGAGGATTTAAACCCACACTCATATTATACTCAAAATAACTCACTCTTCAGCTATTATAAAACAAAAAAAAATATAATAAATTATTTGTTTTTGAGTTTCCTAAAGTGCCCCTCCCTCCACTTATAAAAGGGAACCTCACTTCCTCTTTTATTCACACCTATAAAAAATTTACGATCAGCCAAATCCTACCCATTTATTCTACTAGAATCACTAAATTAATCTTAAAATCCTTCACTTGGGAATAAGGAAACTCAAGGAAGCCCTTTGGCACAAACTAAGCAGAGTTACCTATTTAAGAGGTAACATCTTTTGTCACTCTCCGTTCTATTAATTTCATTATCCACCACCAAAACACTATTTGCATCATTATTTTAGGCCAAAACCAGCATGTTATTTATAAGAGGTTTTTTTTATGACAATTTATTTACCTAAACATAAACTAAATTCGATATATTGGATAAAGAACATATTGTTTCTGTGTGTGGTGGACTAATGCCGCACGAAATGATGATTGTTCATTTTTCCTTTAACACCAATCCTGGTGGCCATTATGATGAAAACTCTATCTATATATGTTATATATAATATTTATTATGTATTTAAGCTTCTTTATTTCTTTTTACAACAATAACCTCTTTTACATTCAATTTGGGGTTTATGTTATAATCTCATTTGGGGGAGTCTGGACTACTGCTCCTTCAATGCAATGTGATTTGTTCACACACCACAAGGAATGCAATAAATATGGGTTTTATGAAATTATATTTTATATATTAAATCTAATATAATATTAATATAAATATTCATATATATATATATTTTTCATTTTCATTATTTCTTTCAATACAAAATGTAAAACAGAAACATCGTTCATGTGTACGTATGGTTTAACATCTATAGGAATGGTGTATTCAATTTAATAATTATTTAGGATATAGATTATTACAATATAAATGTAATTTATATACATTATAGTCATATCATGATCTATATGTTGGAATCCTAATATTATTATAAGTTCCAATGATATACAAATTTTAGACACATGTGAAGAACAAATCGAATATAACCCGAAGTGAAACCATAACATTGGATCGTTAACAAGAGAGTAATATATGGTTATATTCAAATAATATATGGTTTCATATATAAGAATATTCTTCTATAAATTATATTTACGAAACTTATATTTATTATACTGGAATATTGTATGAGTATGAAGAGATTCAAGACACAAGGTAATGGATAATTTTGCAATCTCATTATTATTCAAGATTTATTATATGAAAATATTTAATGTGGTATCTTATTACCAACATCCATATTTTCTAAATATGTTTTCATAAAATTATTAATATTTTCATATGGATGTTTTAATTCATTTTTAGAATTTTTTTGTCTTTTTACTACACGTTTTGAAAGGAATCATTTTTTTTATTTTCAGAACGAAGTAGTTTTTGACTTTTCTGGTAAAAGTACGAATAAATGTTTTATTTCAACTTATATGAAATGAATGGATTTTCATACATTAAAAACAAATTATTTTTTCGAATATTCCCCTATAATCAGAAAATGTTATTTTTAAATAAAAATTTTTCTTTTATAATTTTGCAGCATTTTAAGAAAAGAATACTACTTCAACAATGAAGGGGTGTTTTCCTCACTAATAGTTTTAAAGTATTTTCAAGACTCTTTTATATGTTTTTAATATGGTTTCAATGAAATTTGTTATGATATTTTTGTATGTATTGAAATATTATTTTTATGGAATATTCATGTTCAGATTTATCCTTCAAAATCCTTTCCCACCTATGATGACTTATTTTGTTATTTTTCATGAATGCAACTCACATTTTCTCTCTGAATGGTTTATGTATGGATGAAATGATTATGAAATATGTATACTTTATAATGTTCATGATATTATTACATATTTATGATTCCATTTTTATTCCTTGGGTTATGTTTATGATAAATGTTTTATGTTCTTGTGGAAAATATATTTACAATTTCATTATAAGATATGTTTGACCAATATCACCCTCCATTTAATTGGGTAAGGATTTAAATCTCATTAGATAGACTAATATTTTCTTGGGTGTAATCCTTGACTACTAAGATTGACAGGGGAGTAAACCATGACTACCAAGATGGTATGAGGACTGAACAAATGCTACTAAGATGGCCATGAGAGTGAACTTAGAATATCAATATTGTATGAGGAGTGAATTCATGATACTAGGATGTCCATGGGAGTAAACCATGAATACCAAGATAGTATGTGGAGTGACCCATAACACTATGATGGTCTTGGTAGAGATTACTTAACTACTATAGAAATCATTATATACTTATGTGTTTTCCACATTTCCATGTTTTATTCCTATGTTATGATTCTATGACTTATGTTCATTATGTCCTCATGATTAATGTGTTATGAATTTACAATAATTATGCAATGATTCCCTTTTATGATCATTTAGATATTTGGTATGATCTATTGAATTCATGATCTTTCTCACTTACTCTTGTTCCCATGATTATTTGTACTTGTCTACATTGTTTATCCTTACATAACATTTGAGATGAACTTTTTCTTATTTTTTTCCACAATTTATAAAGAATTGATTTAGTTAGTGGTACTAAATGTGAATATATTTTGGGATATGTTGTAGATCATTAACCAAATTATACGAATGTGTTCCTTGATTCCAAATAAACTAGATGACTTATGCTCTTTTGGTGTCTGTTTGTATAATGTTTAAGTATTCCAAAAAATTTATATAATTTCCATGTACGTCAATCATAGGTGTTGAATATTGGTATCCGATAGAAGGTTTATTAAACCATTAGAATATAGGATCTGAAAACTTTATTAAGTTTCCTATATATATTTCTAAATATATGTCAAGTGATGTCCCTATGTATATGTATAACTATAGCTTAAAATCCAATAATTTTGGAAACAATCATGAATCACCTAGGATTAAATCAGGGGTGTTAATTATTACGGAAGGTGTCACAATTTATATATCTTATTAGTGAATTTTCCTGATTTTGTGGTTCCTCGTTTGGATAATTCTATCTTACTCTATGATTTTGGTTTTAGTTACTCGCGGGAACCCAAATGAATTGAGTAAATGGGAATTATGAAACAGAATGTTATTCTTGTCCTTCAAATAAACTATATTATATGGGAGTGGGAATGAAAAATAGTATTGCTATGATCACCCATCCTTCTCAATATATGAATCTTACTAGACTTCCAATTTTTCAACAGAGGGAACAACATTCTATTGATTCTTTTATGAGGAAACATCCACAATCCTTCATTGGTATTCTGCTCAACTTGTTTTCGAACAATGGATTAGTACCACATAAAAGATATTCAATGTTACCTAGTGTTTAGTGTAACGACCCGAAATTTAAAATAAATCGTGTTTCTTAATTTTATGTGTTATTTTATTTTATGTTTATACTGAAAAAAAAAATTTCATTTGATAACATGAGTATAATTAAAATGAGACTGTTGGGTTTTGATTGTTATTTGACCATTGGTCAATATGACCACTGGAAACTAAACGTTTTGACTATTTTCTCTAAATACAAGTAATCTTGGTTAATTAATATAGAAAGAAGATTTGATGGCCTCACCCAGTAGTCTTGGACCGATCGAAGCCCATCTAACAGAACTTGGGAAGGAGGTAGCACCACTGGGCTTTGCTCTGGACCAAACCCAAGCTGAACTTCATCGTGTGAAGCTAGAACGGGATCGCCTTCGCGAGAAGTTCAAACTGATAGAAATTACTACTCGTGCGATGTTGGCCGAGCCTCCCTCAGATTCTCTCACCTTAGCACACCTTACAGTTAGGTCCTATGCTTGTGTGATAAGGGGCTATGTAAGGAGACCGTAACTGCCTTGTGTAATCCTTTGTTTTAAATAAAAATTGGGATTTCTTCTTATGATGAAGTTTATGAATTTTCAAATGACCGGATAAATATAATATGCATATTTTTGATGAATTTTAGAAAAATGATATTTTAAAAATGGTTGTGTAAACCTTAAATAATTAAAAATGTGTAATGATTTTCGAAAAATGGTCTTCTACAATTATGTTCAGTACGAAATTTAGAGACTAATAAGATCAACTTAATTTTTGATGAATAGTAAATTATGAATAGTGATTTAATGATTAGGATTAGTAATGTGTCCAAATGGAGAAGTAATCTCACTTAAAAAAAGTATTAATATAATCTAGGCACCTTGATTAGGTAATGTGATTCAATAAAATGGTTAAATAACGGTTTCATAAATTATTATTCAAGTATTAGTTTTTTCAGGTGAATAGTGTTTTTTAATTAAAAATTAAATTAAAAATATTTAGAAAATTATTTTTATAAAATAGATTTCATTTTTGAACTCAGAGCACCGATATTATGTTATGGTAATTTTTGGGGTTTTTTATGAAAAAATGAATTTTCGGTGAATAGTGTATTTATTTAAAAATAAATTTTAAAATATTTAGAAAATTATTTTTATAAAATGGAGTTCATTTTTGAAATCAGAGCATTGATATTTGGTTAGTGTGAAAATTTGGTATTTTTCTGAGAAAGTTGAATTTTCAGTGAATAGTAAAAATGCAGTTTTAGGGTTTCGGTATGTTTAATGACATCATAGCTGTGTCATGATGATGTCATGAGATATTTTAAGGGTTGTCCGGCCAAGGGTGATGAATTATTGTTTTGGGGGGCCCATGTGGCCTAACTCCATGGTAAATGCCAAGGGAGAGCACATGGGTTTGAGAAAAGCACATGTGAGGTGTCCCTTGGCCCTTAATGCCTTGTCCCCTCACTTTCCCTATAAATACCAATCCCTCATCTCATCCATTCGACTCCCCACTCTTCCCCAACGAATGTCTGGTCTCATTACCTCCAAAGGAGTCCTCCTAAGTTTCCCCCAATCCCTCAAGCTCCAAACCTTTGAGTTTCAAGAGTCACGTTTTAAGGTAAGGGATCCGACCCCTCTCTTTCTTTTCATTTAATCTCTTTTATGTAGTTCCTTTTATGATCCATGTTCTTATGTGATAGGATGTTCTTTTATATTCCTCTTACTGCCCTTTTCATTTTTATATGATGAGAGATTCCATATTACTCTCATCATTTCATTTTATGAAAGTTTAAGAGACGCTGTTAGGCTGCCGAATTTTTAAGGGATTCTTTCACCCTTCTCATTTTTCAAGTTCGATTTTCATGTCAAGTCTTTCAAGTTCCTTTTTATTATGTTGGGGTATAATCTCTATATATATCATACTGATCTCTTATGATCATATTATTAGAGACCCTATTTGATCTTGTCAATTCATTTTTATTAAAGTTTAAGTGACGTCGTTAGGCTGCCGATTTTTCATAAGAGAAATCTAATTTTTGTCTTCCTTCCATGTTATTAATTTCAACTGTTATGTCCTTCAAACTTCATAACCATGTCCATATATCCTTCTTATTCTGTCCCCCTACTATTTTATGGATCAACTGTGAGTGGGTGACCCATGTCCTCTCTCTTTTCAATGTTTCTAAAACCCCGAAACATAGCCGTTATGCTGCAGAATTTTCGTCTCAAAATGCCCCTCTATTTTCTCAAAATTATTTTATGTTATAAAGTGAATACTCAAAGCTCTTATTTATACAATGGTATTCACATATATATCAAAATTTTCTATTTTAAATTTTGGGATTTACATACATGAGACCCGCTTTCCCTTTCCGTGGGTTTAATGTGACGTAAAGATCATGTCTTTAAAGTAGTTTTTAAAACGTTATGATTATGAAATGAAACCCATTTATTTTATGCTATATGGGTTATTTATGAAATTATTGATGATTATATATGTGGATCACATGATAATAAAGGCAAATTTAAGGGTGCGCCCTGATAGCGCTCCAATGCATTGGGTAATGATGTAACCACTAGAGATTACAATTTTCACGATACCTTGGTGAATAACCTTGGTAATTTTCAAATGACACCTTGGGGATGGACCTTGGTGATATGTTCATCATTGTCTATGTTAAATGATGTAGCCACATCTTCAAGTTATGAAAATGTTATTTTTATTATGATATACCACATGATTTTTTTTATCGTGCCTTAAAGTTCTTGTTCATTACATAGTTGATGTATCTCAAGTTCACATGTTAAATGTTTCCCTTGTTTTCCTTACTGGGCCTTCTGCTCACCCTTTATTTTGATGTATGCTCCTAGGTTATGTGATGCAGTAATGAACCTAGGATGAACATGAGGAGAATCCTTTCAAGTGTTTTAGAAGAATGTTTTATGTTTTCATGTTTTAAGTTCCTGGTTTCCAAGACACTAAACCCTAAAGATCCTCAGTTTTGTATAATGTAATGAAAGTTTATGTGATAAAAAGGCGGGATGCTATAGTTGGTATCAAAGGATGGTTTAGTTATTTGTGGAAATTAGGATATGAAAAATCTAGGAAGAACCCTATAGAAAAGTTTAAATATAGGAAATCTTCCTGGTATTTTGGTGAGTATTGAATAAGGGGTTTCCAAGAAAATACATCCATGTCTGGATACGAGCAGGTAGAGGTGGCTCTGGAACAGTTGTACATAGGGGTAAAACCCGAAAACACCGCTTTGAGCTAGACTCGAACGGGAACTGGTACACGACAACGGGCCTTGCTGCACTCTTGGTTACGACACTCCCGGGGGATATGCTTTGTTAAATTCATAAGCTTAGTATGAACCATTATAAAAGGAACAAGGATAAAACAAAATAAGGATTCACATAAGAATATATGATCATGGATAACCTAGGTTGGAACCTAGGGGATCACAAGTTAGGATATACTTTTATTCTACAAGTTTATCCTTTTATGCTTAATGTTTCCTTTTCTTGATTATTAGCTAAGTAAATAAGCCCCTAATTATAGTTTCTTTTCTTAGTTAATGGCGGGAAATGGAAGAACATGTCCCAAAAACCAATGTGATAGGAAATGAGACGATTGTCGTATTAATATGACAGAGGTGATTAGGGGATTAAAAGATGATTATTATTTTGGAATACGTTCACTATTTTAGGGACTCTATATGATCGAGGTAAATAGATTACTATGGTATTTTCATTGAGGAGTAAGGTTGACTTATATTTTGAAGAATCGATAAATTTATGGTGGACTTATAGTAATTTGAGCTACTTATGGGAATGATTAACCTATCTTGGGTAAAATATGTTTAGTTTAGATGTTATGAGTGGTTGATGTTGTTTGGAGATGAACAATGAAGTTTATTTTGGAAGACTATGTTATCAAATCCTTCTTGTATTTGGGTTTCAATCTTAGTTTGTTTTATTTTGAGAAATTTTAAGGATCGTTATTTATGGGATGGTCTATGATGAACTTTGGGTAGTACCATGGAACTTTGAAGATTTAAAAGTAGTTTCCATTCCTATGGGATTATTCCTTTTTGAAGAGTTGTTTAACCTTACCCTTTCTGTTTTTGATAATGTTTAAAGATAGAAGAAATATATAGTTAATCTTTTGGGTATTATGTGATTCTCTAGAAGATGATTCTTGTGTTTTGATGAGACCAAGTAGTTTTGAGTGCTCATCGTTTGGGAGAAAAGATTAGTTTTGGTAGAAACTTATTAAAAAGTGAAACTCTACATGAAGGTAGATATATTTCCTTATGTTCTTGTTCTATGTTGTAAATGAATTCCTCAAAATTATGAAAAGGAACGTAAAACAAAAACGTTGTTGGTTTACGTTTCCTACTAGGTAATCAAAGATCGTTTACACACATCATAAGTTTGGGATTTTCTTATGGTTAACTTTCTCCTAATCATGTTCTCTGTTACTCTCCCTCAGAACATGACCCTTTGTTTTATCCTCCATGTCCATATTTTCCTACATGGAATCCTACTGTGGGCTAACTCGGGTGACCTTCGTACTTCCCTTTCATTCTTTTAAAGTAATAGTTTTACTGACTCTTTTTCCGATTTGGGACTTTCAATGAAATTTCAAAACCTAATTTTTTTTAAAAAAAATTGCGAGGACGCAATTTCTTAAGGGGGGAAGATTGTAACGACCCGAAATTTTAAATAAATCTTGTTTCCTAATTTTATGTGTTATTTTATTTTATTTTTATACTCAACAAAAATGTTTCATTTGATAACATGAGTATAATTAAAATGAGACTGTTGGGTTTTGATTATTATTTGACCATTGGTCAATATGACCACTGGAAACTAAACGTTTTGACTATTGTCTCTAAATACAAGCAATATTGGTTAATTAGTATAGAAAGAAGATTTGATGGCCTCACGCAGTAGTCTTGGACCGATCGAAGCCCATCTAACAGAACTTGGGAAGGAGGTAGCACCACTGAGCATTGCTCTAGACCAAACCCAAGCTGAACTTCATCGTGTGAAGCTAGAACGGGATCACCTTCGCGAGAAGTTCAAACTGATAGAAATTACTACTCGTGCGATGTTGGCCGAGCCTCCCTCGGATTCTCTCACCTTAGCACACCGTACACTTAGGTCCTATGCTGGTGTGATAAGGGGCTATGTAAGGAGACCGTAACTGCCTTGTGTAATCATTTATTTTAAATAAAAATTGGGATTTATTCTTATGATGAAGTTTATGAATTTTCAAATGACCGGATAAATATAATATGC
Organism: Viscum album; assembly: GCA_963277665.1. Classification (NCBI taxonomy): domain Eukaryota; kingdom Viridiplantae; phylum Streptophyta; class Magnoliopsida; order Santalales; family Viscaceae; genus Viscum; species Viscum album. Next base: position 713,378,706 of record OY728125.1, read on the forward strand.
ATATTTTTGATGAATTTTAGAAAAATGATATTTTAAAAATGGTTGTGTAAACCTTAAATAATTAAAAATGTGTAATGATTTTCGAAAAATGGTCTTCTACAATTATGTTCAGTATGAAATTTAAAGACTAATAAGATCAACTTAATTTTTGATGAATAGTAAATTATGAATAGTGATTTTATGATTAGGATTATTAATGTGTCCAAATGGATTAGTAATCTCACTTAAAGAAAGTATTAATATAATCTAGGCACCTTGATTAAGTAATGTGATTCAATAAAATGGTTAAATAACGGTTTCATAAATTATTATTCAAGTATTAGTATTTTCGGGTGAATAGTGTTTTTGAATTAAAAATTAAATTAAAAATATTTAGAAAATTATTTTTATAAAATGGATTTCATTTTGGAACTCAGAGCACCGATATTGTGTTATGGTAATTTTAGGGGTTTTTTCTGAAAAAATGAATTTTCGGTGAATAGTTTATTTATTTAAAAATAAATTTAAAAATATTTAGAAAATTATTTTTATAAAATGGAGTTCATTTTTGAAATCAGATCATTGATATATGGTTAGTGTGAAATTTTGGGATTTTTCTATGAAAGTTGAATTTTCAGTGAATAGTAAAAATGCAGTTTTAGGGTTTCAGTATGTTTAATGACATCATAGATGTGTCATGATGATGTCATGAGATATTTTAAGGGTTGGCCAGCCACGGGTGATGAATTATTGTTTTTGGGGGCCCATGTGGCCTAACTCCATGGTAAATGCCAAGGGAGAGCACATGGGTTTCAGAAAAGCACATGTGAGGTGTCCCTTGGCCATTAATGCCTTGTCCCCTCACTTTCCCTATAAATACCAAGCCCTCATCTCATCCATTCGACTCCCCACTCTTCCCCAACGAATTTATGGTCTCATTACCTCCCAAGGAGTCCTCCCAAGGTTCCCCCAAGCCCTCATGGTCCAAACCTTTGAGCTTCAAGAGTCACGTTTTAAGGTAAGGGATCCGACCCCTCTCTTTCTTTTCATGTAATCTCTTTTATGTCGTTCCTTTTATGCTCCATGTTCTTATGTGATAGGATGTTCTTTTCTATTCCTCTTACCGCCCTTTTCATTTTTATATGATGAGATATTCCCTATTACTCTCATCATTTCATTTTATGAAAGTTTAAGAGACGCCGTTAGGCTGCCGAATTTTTAAGGGATTCTTTCACCTTTCTCATTTTTCAAGTTCGATTTTCATGTCAAGTCTTTCAAGTTACTTTTTATTATGTTGGGGTATGATCTCTATATCTATCATACTGATCTGTTATTATCATATGATTAGAAACCCTATTTGATCTTGTCAATTCATTTTCATTGAAGTTTAAGTGACGCCGTTAGGCTGCCGAATTTTCATAAGAGAAATCTAATTTTTGTCTTCCTTCCATGTTATTAATTTCAAATGTTATATCCTTCAAACTTCATAACCATGTCAATATATCCTTCTTATTCTGTCCCCCTACTGTTTTATGGATCAACTATGAGTGGGTGACCCATGTCCCCTCTCTTTTCAATGTTTCTAAAACCCGGAAACATAGCCGTTATGCTGCAGAATTTTCGTCTCAAAATGCCTCTCTCTTTTCTCAAAATTATTTTATGTTATAAAGTGAATACTCAAAGCTCTTATTTCTAAAATGGTATTCACATATATATCAAAATGTTCTATTTTTAAATTCTGGGATTTACATACATGAGACCCTCTTTCCCTTTCCGTGGGTTTAATGTGACGTAAAGATCATGTCTTTAAAGCAGTTTTTAAAACGTTATGATTATGAAATGAAACCCATTTATTTTATGCCATATGGGTTATTTATGAAATGTTTGATGATGATATATGTGGCTCACATTATAATAAAGGAAAATTTAAGGGTGCGCCCTGATAGCACTCCAATGCATTGGGTAATGATGTAACCACTAGAGATTACAATTTTCACGATACCTTGGTGAATAACCTTGGTAATTTTCAAATGACACCTTGGGGATGGACCTTGTTGATATATTCATGATTGTCTATGTTAAATTATGTAGCAACATCTTCAAGTTATGAAAATGTTATTTTTATTATGATATTCCACATGATTTATTTTTATCATGCCTTAAAGTTCTTGTTCATGACATAGTTGATGTATCTCAAGTTCACATGTTAAATGTTTCCCTTGTTTCCCTTACTGGGCCTTATGCTCACCCTTTCTTTTGATGTATGCTCCCAGGTTATGTGATGCAGTAATGAACCTAGGATGAACATGAGGATAAGACTTTCAAGTGTTTTAGAAGAATGTTTTATGTTTTCATGTTTTAAGTTCCTGGTTTCCAAGACACTAAACATTAAAGATCCTCAGTTTTGTATAATGTAATGAAAGTTTATGTGATAAAAAGGCGGGACGCTATATTTAGAATATTTTAATGGCATTCTAGTTATTTATTAGTTAGAAAGGAAAATAGGCCATTGGTGATCTCTAATCGAGAATATGAGGTGGCGAGATGAAACTGAATACATGGATTGGGGTGATTTCAAGAAATTATTTTTCAATAATTCCATTCCTCTTATTATTCGAAAAAATATTAAAATGGTGTTCCTTAATAATACACAAGATATTTATTACTTTATTTTTATATAAAAGAAAAATTTGAGAAGTCTTTCAAGGTATTCGTTTGACATTATCATTCAACCTAAAAGAAAAGTTGATCGATTTTTTAGTTGATTAAAACCATGTCTTCAAATAGAAGTATATATAAGAGACTATACTAGTTATTATGATATTATGTGGTGTGATATTAAGGAATAAAATGGAAGTTGTTGTTAAATATCAATCTAATGGTTTTGAAAAAAAATGAATGATGGAATTCAAGGGGAAATAAAAAAATGGTAGAATTAAGATGATTGCTTCCTTAAACTCAAAGTGTTGAATGAAGAATTGTGATATTTTATTACGGGGTCTAATAAATGTTTCTACTAATAAGGGTAGGTCATCAGTCATTTGAGTGTTAATGTTATTGGAATATGTTTTCCAAAAATGCGAATGGAGAGAAAGCTTCAAAGAATGAACCTCCGCCACATCAATGCTACAAGTGTAAGGAGAATGGGCATTTGGCCAACTAGTTCACTAATCCAAGGATTATCAATGATGAATGATGTTAGTGACCTATTAAAGAAAAGAGAAAGGGGAAATATAATTCAGTCACTATTAGAGATGAGGAGTATGACAATAAAGTGGTGGAACTGATTGAGTTTTTAGGTATTGGAATTCAGGAATAATGTTGTAGAAGTATATATATGGTTTTATTGAATAATGAAAAATCTATGTATTAGTCAACTTATGTTTTTAGTTAAGTATTTAAGAACATATAAAGAATGGTAAATGTAACCTAGAAAAGTGATTGAGGTAATAAAGTCATATTTTTTGAGAGAACATTATTAAGGGAAGGATAAACATTATTGTGAGTTTAATGTTGAGATATTGATATTTTTATAAAGATATGTTGGATATTAATAAGTAAATCGGATGATACCAGTTACCTTCAAACTGATTAAGGTTTTATTGACGTATGGGTTATGATATCATGGAAGAATTACGCCTCTTTTAGGGATTATGAATAAAGGAACAAGAATTTTTCAATAAGCATGTATAGTAAATAAGGTCATTACAATGTTTTTGGTGAATACTGGATTAAGGTATTCACACGTTTGGAATGTGAAAACCAAGAACTTCCTCTTGATATATGGGAGATAATTGTTAAGCCAATTTAGTGGACTTATTTCTAATGTTTTGGATTTTTATCTTTCAGAAATGTTTTAGGCATATACATTCATGTAAATTTTAGGATAAAATCATGATATGTCTATGAGATTTATGTATTATTTCTACATAGGTAGATTTATATATTTTATAACACGTGATAACATTTTTTATTGATGATTAGTATATTGACATATCATTCTTCTCATGATTTATTGATCTTCAGTAAGGAAAAATTCAACATCATTTCATGGAATAATAGATGAAGTGAAAATTTATCATGAACAACAAATGGGTATGTTATGATAAAATCACGTATGTATATCTGCGGATAAAATTTTTATCAACATTTGGAAAAGGTATCATGATTTAAAAGGTTTTACTTTCATCATCATTTTTATGATATCAATTTCACCCTTCATGCTTATTTAGTTTACAGTTTTATGATTATTAACATTCTCTATATCACTTAATTTCTTATGATTAGTGATCTTTATCAATACTTATGATTATTTATGATTTTCCACCATTCCCAAATCATTACCAATGTTATCCTATGTAGAGATTTATTCATGATTTATTATAGAAAATGTTATTATCCAACTATTCCCTTTTAATATAAAGATTCATTATTTGTATTTATGATCTGGGTTTCTATATTTTTATAACACCAATTAATTTAGAAGGTGAAATTAATTTTTTGTGGGGTAGAATATAACACCCCGAGATGCTGGGAAATTATTTTTTTTGAATTAATTTAATAATTTGATATTTTCACTTCACGCAACATTAAATATAGATTTGTTTTATATAATACCACTACGCTTTGGAATATGTTTTATAAAACAATGTGGGTTTCTTTCACTACACATAACCCTGCCTTGGGATGCATTACATGAGACACTATGTTTCTGTGATACAACACATTACTATTATAATTATTTAAATAATATTTATAAAACCAAACTATTAAACGTGTAATTTGAATAGTAGTATTTTTTTTTAAATATTAATTATAATTTTTTTTGTAATAAAAAATATAACTTCTGGTAAAAACATTATATATTAACAATAAAATGTTATCAAATTAAACGTTTTTCATATACTTTTTTTAAAAATAATAAAATTTATTTTAGACAATAATAGAAATTGTTTATAATAAAATAAAAATTATTTTTGAATTGGGAATTTCAAGGTACGATTAGGGTGAATTTTTTGTGTTAATTTAAAAAAGATTAAATTTTTTATGAATAGTGAAAAATACTACATATTAGTTAAAAACAAATTTTTTCATTTAAATAATTTTTTTTACTTTAAATTTATTTTAATTTTTCAATTGATAAATAAATATTTTATTAATCCAATCTACTTCGTTGGAATCAATTATATAATTGAATTAGGTATAAAACAATTATATTACTTTTGAACATCTCTTTACTCTTTTTCTTGCCACATTTTTTGGATTTTCATTAAACATAATTTTACAACTACAATGAAATGAATTTAAAAAAATGACATAAATAGTTTTAATCAGTATTAAAAATATTGTCAAATAGGATGAAAATAATTTTCAATGAATGAAAAGAGTTGAATTTTATTTACCTCGGTTAAAGGTAAATATAGAAATTAATGGTAAGAATAATATTATAATAATATAAAACTACCCAAACACATAACCTAGTTTTATTAGATAAGGGTTTCTTGACACACAAAAAAAACTATGGGTTTAATATATGATGTTTTTTAATCCATGTGTGTACGATTAAAGCATTTATTATAATTTATTTAAAGAAGAGTTAAAAGTGTCATATTCAAAATTTAATAACTAGATAAATTTTAATAGAGGGTAATAAAAGAGATAATTCAACTATAATTTTACATTTGAAATATAAGAAATTTATTTTTATCATGATATTTAATTTTCAATTTTTAGGGAATAAATATCTTAATTAATGTCTTCGTGTAATAATGATGAAATAATACTTATAATTATTAAGGTATCACATAAATGATTTTTAAAATAATAAAATAAATATAATTTCCATTATTAAATACATAAATATATATATATATATATATTTCACATGTTAGTGATATATTAGAATTATTTTTTTGATGTTATCATTTTGGTTTGATATTTCATAAAAATTTATATATTGAATATAATCAAAATAGATAGAAATGATACCTTATAAAAAATATTTTTTATTAAATTTTATAAATTTTTTAAAAATCAATGGTTAAAGGGAAATAACATGTATAGTGTCATATAGGTCATAAATTATCCAATTGGTGTTATTTTTTAATTTTATAATATTTAAATATATATATTAACACTATAGTGTAAAATAACAAGTTGTCCTGGAAAAAGGTAAACTTTTTTACATAGGGTTACAACCAAAGGATAATGTTAATTTTTAGAACTAAACATGTCTAAAATTCATTGGATTACATGATTGTGACACATCATCATCTTAACTTTGAAATGACTGACTTTGGATCTATTTGAAATAAAATAAATATTATAATAAATTAATAGGTTTAGAGTTTTCTAAAGTTCCCCTCCTCACTCTTATAAAAGAGAATCTCTCTTTCTATTTTATTAACACCTATAAATAATTTTTGTTCAACCAACCCTTAACCATTTATTCTAAACAAAACCCCTTACTCATACAATCCTTCCATTGGGAAGATATAAATTCATGTTCTCTTTTTGGCACAAACCAAAAGGTGTTTCCCGATTAAAAGGTAATGTCTTCTATGATTTTCATTTTCTTTGTTTCCTTATCCACCCCCTAAACTCTATTTATTCCATTATTTTATGAAATATATAGAATAGTCAATATTATATGCTGTTTTTTTCTATGTTACACACACCTCCATCAAATGGATAACGAACATAAATTTTCTGTATATGATGAACTACTGCCTCATGAAACGATGATTGTTCATTTTTTCATTACTACCAGTAATGGTGAACATTATTATGGAAACTCATTATATATATATTATATATAATATTTATTATTTCTTTTAGATTTTTTATTTTATTTTACAAAAATTAATTTTTTTTCATTCCATTTGGTGTTAATACAACAATATATTTTGAGGAAGTGTGGACTACCACACCCTCAATGCTATGTGCGTTGTTCAATCACCATATAAAATGAATTAAGGATGGGTTTTTTGAAATTATATGATATATAATAATTATTATTTAATAAATATGTTTACATTTTACATTTACATACTTTCTTTAAATACGACTATTAAAATGGAAACATCGTTCATGTGTACGTATGAATTACTGTCTCCATGAATGGTGTATTTAATTTTGTAATTCTGTATGCCATTGGTTATTAAAATATATAGATACCATATATAAATTATATTTATATAATTACCTACATTTTGAAATCATAATATAAGTATAAGTACAAATGATATAACAAATTTAGACACCTGCGAAGAACAAAGTGAATATTACCCGAAGTGAAACCTTAACATAGGATCACTAATAAGAGGGTAATATAAAGCCATAATCATACCATATATGGAATTATCATTAATAATATCCCTTTTTAAAGTATTAATAATAAATTATATTTATTATTTAGGAATCATGTACGTGTACGAAGAGTGTCAAGACATAAGCTAAGTGGTAATTTCGAAATCTCATAATTATTCAAGATTGTTTATACGTAAATATTTATTTTGGATCTTGTTATCCATGTCAATGTTTTATGAAAATGTTTTCATAAAATGATCACTATTCTCATATGTATTTTTAACATCATTTTTACACATTTTTGACTTTTTACTACATAGTTTGAAATGATCATTCTTTCATTATCAAAACGTGTTAGTTATCGGTTTTCTGTAAAATTATGGGGAGAATAGTTTATTTTAACTTGTAATTCATGAATTCAATTTTATGATTTTATAATTGCATATTTCATTTAATATAACCCAATAATATTACAAAGTTTATTTCAAAAAAAATTCTTTTAATATTTTGTAATATTTTAGAAAATAAAACTATTTAAACAAAAAAAGAATATTCTTCGCAAGAACTTTCATAAATGAGTTTAATATTATCATTATATATTTTTAAAGTAGTTTCAAAGAAATGGGTTTTGATTTTTTTGTTTCAAAATGAAATGTTTCTGAAGATTTCATGTTTCAGGTGATCTTTAAAAATATTTCCCCATGTATGATGACATACTTTGTTATTGTTCAAGAATACCATTCATATTATTTCTATAAGTGGTTTATGTTTTGATGGAATTATGTTTATGAGACCCCACTTATTTTCATAGGTTATTATTTTGTCCAAATTATTATGAAACCTGTATCATTTACATAGATTATGATATGATTACATATTTATGATCCCCATTTTGGTAATTGTATTATTTTTATGATAAAACTTAATTTTCTTGTGGAAGACATATGTATGATTTCATTAAAATTTGGGTGAGACATATATCTCCATCCAATGCATTGGGTAAAGATTTATATATCATAAGATAGACTTCGATGGGCATCGGAGTGAACCATGACTAATATGATGGCCTGGGAGTGAACCATGACTACCATGATGGTATGGTGAGTGAACTCATGCTACTAAGATGACCATGGTAGTGAACCATGACTACCAAGATGGTATCAAAAGTGAACTTATGACACTAATATGGCCATGTGAGTTAGCCATTACTACCAAGTTGGAATGGATAGTGAACCCATACTACTATGATGGTCATGTCAATAATGTATTGTCTACAACAAAAATCATTATATACTAATGTGTTTTCCACACTTCCATGTTTTATTCTTATGTTATCATTCAATGACATATGTTCTTTAATTCATAATGATAAAAATTTTATGAACTATCAATCTTTAAGCCATGATTCATGTTTATGATCTTTTACATATAGGGTATGATAATCTATTTTCATGATTATTATCACTTACTCTTATGCTCATGATTTTGTTTACACGACATAATTTCTTACCCTTCCTGAGCATTTGAGCTCACACTTTTTCTTATGTTTTCCTTTCCACAAATTACAAACAATGGTTTTAGATGGGGGTAATGATGTGGAGTATCTTTATAAGAGATATTGAAGTTCTTTCACCACATTTGTTGAATGTGTTCCATGTTTACAAAGTAAATAGACCAATTATGGTCATTGGGATTCTATTTTTATAATGCTTACATATTTTGTAAAAGTTATGTAATGTCCATATACATAAAGATTCAGAAATTAGATGTTATGCTAAATATTTCACCCCTTCAAAAACACAAATTTTTATGGGATTATAGGGACATATCTCCTATATTAGATACTTTATGGAAAACCACACTATAAATTGTATTCCATCTAGTAGGAAAATGAAAAATGGGGTGACATATCAGTGGAATAATAACTATTGAGAAGCATACATCAACCTCATGAAATATATCTTGAGGCCACTAGTGATGATTACACCTATTGAGGGTAATCAAATAATTGTTTTCTGTTTCCACCCCAGATAGATCATTGGGTTCATCCTGTATAAAAATAATGGCATCGAGATTGAAAATAATCATTATTATCTTAGTTACCCATACTAGAAACCAAATCGCATTATTCAGATACTAGGAAGAAATGACTAGTATTAATATTCTTGATTCAAAAAATGATTCACTAACTAAAACATCAGAAGGTACATTTTGGATCTCATTATAACATACTCAATTTCGTCCTCGACCATCAAATTTTTACTAGATGTTTGGTATAGTGGGTGGTTATTTTGTAGTAGTCTGACCTTCAGTTTCCTAGATAAGACGGTGAATGTATTGGCACTGGATGTCTTTCTTATAGACGTCCAAATGAAGAAAAAATGTCATTGAATACTAAATATATTGATGAAGATATCAACTCCATTAAATAGTGACCATAGATATTATAGATTTGTTTTGAAATTTCATAAAAAATCTCAATTGGGAAGAAGACGGAAGAACCCTTTCTCAACAACGTTGAGATGGGAGTTTAGATCATCTCCCCATTAAAGGTATTATTTTATTAGACCTTATGGTGATAAGCCTTCACAAACATGGAGGAAACATATCATTCCATTATTGTTGGAATAAAATTGAAATGTCAAATTCCACTTGACCACCTATATGTGAAACTAGATTTAGAGTTGGTAATATAGAATATCAATGATAAATATTTTATTTGAAAGAGGGAGTTAATTCCAAACATTGACTATGTTTTAGGAATAATTGAATAATTCCCCACAAAGACAAAAATTAATTATGATACCTAGTCATACAAGCCCTATACTGATGCATTAGTTAATGCATCCAGGACTCAAGATTATCTGGATCAAGATGAAATATTCTTCGTCATTGTGTATTGTTGAATGGTCTGGCCAGTTGTTCATGGATGTATGGAATAAATCAATGAGTTCCACTGCATCCCCAAACCAGATGGTCATACGACAGGTTTCAAAAAACCCATTACTTAATACCTTGAAAACGGATATCCCTCATTCTGAATATCGATAAAAGAGAAGAAACATTGATGAGTGAGCAATATTACTCTTTATAAATACCCAATCAGATTAAATTTCTATATGAATGATGTTTTTATGGAGTCCTTATTAGGCATATTAATAAGGATTTGATGTACACAATCATAAATTAAGTACATACATTAGCCAATGGTTCCGACCATTTCAGATTCATTCTTTCAATTAAAATTTATAGTCTTGGATGTTTCTAAACATTAATGAAGTAGGATCAAAAAAATTACAATGAAATTTCATTCATAATAGTTTCATGAATACTTCATCCATCAACCCTCTTAGTTTCTACACATATCAATATAAATTGGGATATTTCTATTTGAGGAATGGATTTTTTAGATCAATATCCCCCATATTCATCCAATAAATCATAATACATCCAAAATATTACTCATTTTTTCTCTAAATAATCTTATGAAATACCACATAAAGAGGTTGGGTCCAAAAGAATTTTCATCTTCACTAAGGCCAACAGTATTACCCAATATGGTGACCCTCATACAATATTGATAGAAAGATGAACCAATTTATAATTTGTTGATTGTTATATGAAATATTAGTATTATAATATGAAATATGACCATTCGTCTCACTATCATTAAGTTACCAATTTGTAGATATAGTCCTTCACTAAGACCATATCAAACATACTCATGAAAATGGTGTATAATGATAATATTTTATGGACTATCAATCTATCACATGACTTGTGCACCTACATGACTACAAAATGATCTTCTACATGGTATAATTGTATTCATTGGTACACATGAAAAAATAATCCCTTCCCATTGAGATCAAATTACCCTCACATTATGTTTCCTTCTTCCATTATCTAGCCATAGATGATAAATAACCTAAACGATTGGATGAATTACAATTAATAGATGAGAAGAGACTACCCATATATCAACACATAGAGTTCCATTATAATTTTATAGCACGAGCCTTTAAAAAAAGGTTTATACTCCACCTGTTCTTTCATGGAGAACTAGTATTAGACCTTATGAAATTGATGACACTAGGAAGGAAACCTACATAGCATGATACAATGTGAGAGGGACCTTATTAAATACACAATGTCCACTACTATAGTGCTTATTCAATGATCCTTGTGGATGGAGATAATTTTATATCTCTTATAATTTCAATATTTCTCAATAAATACACTGTGTTCCAAATAACAACTTAATCCATGTCACAATATGGTAAACGACATGACACTAACAACCTACTTGTATGAGGTTAAACTATATAGTATCATTTTCCAATATGAATGATCATAAAAGGAATACTATATAGTCCAATATATACGAATTTTAAAAACTTATCCTATCATCGAAACAACAAGAATATTATAAACATGAAACAAAATTCCTTGCTGTTTAACGTAAAACAACATGGTTCTCTTCCTTGTTGCTTGAAATAAAATTGCATAACATTTTTATCCACGCTTGAGCAGGTCAAGATCTATGGTGATAATCTCCCACCATAAAATTTTTGTAGAACAACATGTGTTGTGGTTCCTTCCATAAAATGCTACATATTGGCATCTAAATATCCAATCCTAGCTCATGTCGAAATATATTAATTCCCCTCTATACATATGAGCCGGAACTACACTGAGACCCTTACAAGAACATTGTGGGGCTTGTTTCCCTTCTCAATTTTTATATTTAGTGATGCTTAGACCCTATTTAATGTGACCCAAAATGAAAATATGAATCTCTACCCTCCTATAATCAAACATATATTAATATATTATTATTTACACTCGACAGAAAACAATGGAAAAAATTATACATTTATGAACATACAATTATCATCTACACATCATGATCATTGTCTTATGAAATTTCATATCTCCCAGATATTTCCCTAGAAATAGGTAATAGAATTTCATGTTCCAAAGGAAAGTTATTCTGGATATGAATTTATATACCATAATTTTAATTTAGATTATCTTTCCACAAAATTTTCATATCATTCATAGGCACAATTATCCTCATGAGAGGCATCTTCTATCCTCATAAGGATCGACACTATTATATTGGGAACTCACTTATTGAAAATTAGTCTGTGTTAATTCATTGAGTCCACATCACTTACGATTTTCCTAATATTAGAATCCCCAAGACCATGTTTTATGATTTCCTTGTTAACATTTGATGTATTTTTGGGACAATTGTGGCCTGGTAAGCCTCATATCCCTCACAATTTCATGGAAATTATTTCCTATACATTTAACATAAAAATTAATTAAACTAAGTCATCCACATCATATGATATAAAACTATACAATAATGTCATCAACACTTGATGTTATAATGTAGTCATAATATATGGTTCAAGCATTGGATTCCCTAGGGAATCCAGCACAGTAAGACACATATCACAAGTATGGGATGCATATAGGATATGATTTCCTTAATTTTTATACAATATTCACAAGGCTTTGGGACTTAAATTTGACATATGACAGCCTTAATCCTTATCTCATTATAGTAAACTACTTTTTTAATTTTCCAATTATTTATAATTATAATTTATTAACTACATGTGGATTGATACCTTCCATTAAATTTTATGTAATCATTCTTAGATCTCCAATACAGAGACCATCCTGAATATTTGTTTTTTCAAATCAAGTAAAAATTATTCTTACCGCTTGATATCAAAATGCATGGATGATGTCCATATGTCATGGAACTAACCCACATGGTTTTCAATAACTTTATATTTCTTTATTCATTTTTCATTGATATATTTAGTGATGTTAGGTACCAACATTTTGGTCTAGCCACCTCAAGATAAAAATACACATATCCTTCATATTCATATACATTGTGCAATGGAAGGTTCATTCACCATTAATTTTTATTCACGCACTGATTATTGCTCAGGTGACCATAAGTGTTTTTATAAATGATTCCTAGCATTATCATGGAATATAATTTCTCATTAGTTTTATCAGGGTCTGGTATTTAGAACTATAAAAGGTATAGCAAATTTTTTCAACACCTGATGTAATACTCCATGAATGATTTATATGGAATGAAATAAATTTCAAGAACTATGTATATAATGATATTTTTTGATGAGATATATTGAAATTCATGGATCTTATATACTGGTCTATCCACCATAATATAAAAATTCAATTTCCTTCTTCTTAATAACATTTTTTATCGAAAAAACATCCAACAATCATTTTTTCTCACTCTGAAAGTAGATCACGTGGTATAATGAGTCTTTTTAATCGAATCCTCACGTGATAATGGCCTATTGAATAATTTATGTGTTAGAATTGTCCTATATGCATGAAACTAAAATGAAAACCAAACAACCTCACCACATGATGTTAAACAACATGTTTAACATCCGTAGAATGGGGTAAATTTCAAGAACTACATGTGGATTGATTCTCTCTTGGAAGAGATACATATTGATTCCTAGATCCTACATATTGGACTATACTAATCATGGGAAACATCAAACACTATTCAATGTATGAACCATATTTATATATGAGTGTCCAGTGTGGGTTCTCACCCAACATAAGAGCTCTTAGTAAAAAAGAGGGCTCTTTTCCACAGTAGAATTATATCAATGTGGGAAACAGTTTGTTGGAATATTTATGTATTGATTTTTTATTTGAGGATATACATATTGATTATCTGATCCTATATCCCAGTCCATCCAAAATAAACCCCCCATTCATGTGCAGGTGTATGACCCAATTCATGAAAGTATCTCTACCGATTATTGGTTAATTTTGATATGAAATCATAAATCCACATTGATGTACATACCTTCCAGAAACCAAAACATGTGTTTGTGGAAATATAAATCTCCATAATATTTCCTTATCTACAAGTAATGAAATATCATATTATTGGTGACATCTTTTCCTTACTATCTCATAACATAAACCAGTTGGATTTTCATAAGTAATGTTTCAAAAAGGCATTTCAATAATATTGTTACATTATTTTACTATGAATTGATATTACCTTATTTGGATTTATATAAGAAACCCAAAAATATCATTTCAACTTGAGGTAATTTTGGGGATAACTCTTATATATTTACAGGCATCAGCAAATTTATACTTGGAAGCTCATTTTGAACATGGTATGTGGTCATTCTAGGAATAATTTTCCAATATCCCCTGTTATATTTTGAAATACAATGATTACATTTTACAACCATCCCCCTCCATCCATGAAAATTGTGGAACATTCTTTGACATATTTCAATGAAATGGAATATTGATAATATATTGATCAATGATAAAAGTCATTAAACAACATCCCACAACTTCTTTACCATAAGTTGTTAAAATTCATGGCCCATAATCTACATGTGTGACATTAATTTGAACTATGATTCACACGTTTATAAAGAGGAAACTTTCCTTCTAATGATGTTCACCAAATATAATGGACCCCAACAGATGACAAATTTTACAGGAGAAGTTTCCTTATAATGGAAAATGCCAATATAGATTATCCATTCACTATCAGACATATTTCCCTTCAATAACCAATTTTCATGGTTTTTAGAAACCTATATCATCATAAAATATATATTAACCCATAATATATTTTCAAATTCAAGATGAAATATTTTTTTGAATATGAAGCAGTATAACCACAATTGGATTTTCAGAAGTCATGCAACTAAAGTCCTTGTCAACCATATGAATATTTTTTCTCAGGAGATACATCTTATATATTCATAATTGTTGACAATTACATACTAGAGACCTCATTTCAAACATGGTCAATGCTCATTCCCACAATATTTTTCTCATGTCATGATTTAGATCAGAAATTGAAATATAAAGACAAAAAATTCAACGTGTTTCCATCTGTTTTTTTTAAAAATTCACATATAGTGATCCCTTAAGGGGTCATCATTCTATAAATCATCATAATTTTTTTCATCCTAAATATTTTGTTTCATTATTCCAGTATCAAATAGGTTAAGCATCCCTTAAAATGAGACATAGTACTCTCTGGGTTGAAAACCCATAAAAAGGAAACCACGTATAAAAGTAGACTATCATCTCACTATACATGCACTAGAAATGGTTTAGACAAAAAAATTAATGAAAAGTATTAGGTGTAAAATATTTAGGAAGAAAATAAACAATAATTGGCCAAACCACATGAAAAGTCACACCCACTATTTCATCGCCATTTTTAAATCAGATAATTAGAGTGATGAATGAAAAGAAACAAGCATATTAGGGACCCCCATGTGACTATATAAACATTTAATCAATTCTATTTTGGTCCTATGACCTAGTAAAATTTTATACTTTCAATGAATACATATTATTATAAATAAAACTTATTCACAAAAGTACATTTAGAAAAAATGACGATCTTTAGAGTTGAGTTACAATTATAGAGGAAAAAAGTATAAGTCAATGGTGTTTTGAAAAGAATATCATTTTCATTTATGGGATAAAAAACAAGATGAATATACAAAAAATTAGAGTCTCTCTATCATGTTCTGTAAAAATTTATCAACAAAACATATCAGTTGTTGGAGGACCTATTGGGCCCCATCGACATACTATCAATGCTCATCATGTAGAGAAACTTCATCATCTTCATCCCAGTGAAGCTTTTCCATCGAAGTCACATTGATAGTCACCCCATCAGGTTGGATCCCATGCTGCAAATGATTAATTTATTAGAACTCCATTTTGTTGGAGTCAAACACTCATTCGTGGATGATATTTGATCAGGTTTCTCATCAAACCACTATCTGTAAGCCATCAATATCATGGAATTATTAAATTTTACCTTGGATAGTTTTTCTCAATGGTCATTAGATTGGATGAGAATTCTTTCCATGATAAAACTCTGTTCTGACACATGTTATTTCTTCCACTGTAGAGTGATTCCCTTCACATTAATGTGAACCATGTTTTTGTCAAGTCAACTATACAACAATATAATATACATTTTCTCGATCAAAGAGTGTTTTTATGGTATATACAAAGTTGGATTCCTCAAAAATAGCAACTTGTATCCCACCATATAATCCATTGAAATACCTAGAGTGTATTATGAGATTTTTGGATCACTGTGGAGCAAGACATAAGAGTAGAGGTATAATCAAGATTTAGTTTTTTATGGAAGAAACTCAAATGTAAATTCCTGGTGTGGTAAAACCCTCTCCTTGTCTAGTCGATTTAATTGGTGTAAATATTTCACATTCTAGTTCAGCTGCAATGACTACCAATGTTGATAGAAAACTGAAATCAATCATCCAAATTTAAATATAGGAAGAACATAGGAAAATAAACATCATAGAAGTTGAAGGAAATCACCCATTGGTGGACCTTTTATTTGGTTAGATTCCTCCATGGTAGCCTTCGTCTCAACACATTGAACTGAAATTTTATACTAAGGGACAATCCCATGAGTTTACTCAGCACCAGGAAGGGAAGGATTGTAGAAATCCCCCACTTTGAGCTCCTCAAAATCCATTCCTCCAGTAATAGGGATATGAGGTAACACAATGTTATATAAACTGATTTTCTAGGTGACATTTTCTATAGATAAGGTTGTGAAATTCAAGAGAAGTGATTTAATGTATTATATTAAAGGTCATACATGAGAGAAACCACTATAATAGTGAAATATCACATCCATCCAAATCATTATTCGAGTATCAAAACACTTCCTAGTATACAATAAAATAAATATATGTATTAATTGAGTCTATATTTTCAATATATATTTCATTCAGTATTATATAATCTTCGCTATAAAGGGTGTGTAAGACTCTTGGTTGTACACCCTAATTGGCTCCGTCATCAGCAACCTCCACAGTCCCCTTTGTGGGAACCACTCTTTCTTTCCCAACCAAATCATCATCTCAATCAACACCTTTATTTGATGGTATGAGTTCCATATCAACCCATTTTAGTGCATAGAAATGATCATTTGTTGCAACTATAAGGTACTCTAGTGTATGTGGTGGATATGAAATTTCATATGGAATAGATGGCAGTAATTGGTACATGAAACATTATTAGGCATGTTTTTCCTTACCCATATTCTCATACTTCTCCATAGTGGTAAGAAAAAATGTTGATTCATCAATTGGCACTTCTCCTATTGAGATAACAGAACCTTCAGTAATAATCTATGCCTCATCCCAGATGACCTCATATCTTTCTAGGAGATCATCTCGAGGCTTCTTGGGAGAGGATGAGGGAGTGGATTCTAAAAACTGTAATCATGATTACGAATTTGTTATAAATAAATAATTCCATTAAAACTAAACCAATATAATTATTTTGTGGGCCAATGGATTCACCCCCATCATTAGTTCCATTTTTATGGTGGAATAATATCACATTCCAATTTAATGATAAGTATTAGAGGTCACATAATATGAGGATATCACCCCCATTTAGGATTTGATTTCTTATCCCCCCAAAGTGTATCAATTTAGACCATATATCAATTCTTGATTACTAGCCTATTATGCCTCCAAACATATAAAATTATTATCATTTTTCCCCAATAAATACATTTTAATGAAAATAATGAAAAAATGGAGGAGCAATAAAAGTAGGAGGAGAAAAAACATACATTATGATGATCTATGATTTAATTCCAACGATCTACGGGATATTCATCAAACCCTTCAATGGGCCCTCATTTCACCATGACATCACATTTCATCATAGTGGATGGCCATTTTTCAGTGGCATGAATAATAATGTCCAGATCCTAAATATTTATTCAAGCCTCGATGGGGTCAGAAATGATGTGTAGGTACAGTTGGGATCGAACATCTAGAAAATTTGGAATCCGAAATCCATCATGGAGGAGTGACCATATGTCTTTGGCATCATATGTTTGACACTTCCATGTTTGGGTCCCTCTAGTAACATGAAGTCCAAGGCTGTTGTAGTATACTTTGAAGCAGAACTGACACTCATTGATTTCATATTATTCACATCTCTCAACATCACAATAGAAGGGTAGGAAGCTAGAGCTTGTTATTACACATGGAAATTTTTATCATACTGTATAGAATAAATATTAGATTTTTTATTCCTTTTTCCACATATTGTGGAAAATAACAATAATGTGGTTATTTTTATATGATCAGGTAATCTTTACTATCTCTCCCTAGATAAATTGGAACATTTATATGGTACTTCCCACACCTAGAAGAAATTACTCCTCTATATCATGGAATTATTTATTAATTTTCCTTGTATATATCATGAAGTATAGGCCTCAAAATACAAATTGGTAAACCTTGTGAATGCACTTTATAGAGGGATATTAACAACCACTTGAGTCACCTCCTATGGTGTGAGAATCTTCAGTTCTTGGGTCACCATTAGATTTATATATAATTTAATATGAAAATGAGGGTATATATGTATTTTAATCTAGAACATGAATTTGAATATATATATATATATATATTCAATAGGACACACATATAACACTATCATCAATAAATTCTTATAACACACCATTGTTGAGGGTGATCATATATGTCCTAATTTCATCACCATATTTACCATCATTGGTGAACGTATCTATGTGTAGATACCCTTATGGATAGAATTTGAGATCCATGAATCAATTTAGTCCCTTTAAGGCTTCACCAGGCTTTAAGGGGAATTAATATCTATCTGAAACAACCTTAAAATGTTTGGATCCAATCCCTATGAACATTGATTCCCCTCAATGTGGAAAAATAAGTGAATTGTGTTGCAATCATTCCCCACAATACATGGATCCACTCAAATATTATGAAATGAGACTCCCCTATGTATGTATTCAGTTGGAATCAATATATAATTTCCATTATAGGGTCTTCCAACCCAATTTACTTCCCCACTGAAATCGTGGCTACAATTGAAAAAAAATTAATCCTCAAGCCACCATTTAATTCATGGATATATAGAATGTATATTCTTATTCACGATGTTAAGAAGCCTATAAGACACAAATTAGTGGGAATTTTAGACCTGATTTTATCACACCATTTACTACACCATCTCTGATCCAATGTGGTATAGAATATATTTTGTATGCCCCCATCCAATTTTTTGGGACATCCCAGCGTTTTTTTCACATGGTCCCCTCCACCATTGGATATAGAAAATATATCATTCATTCCTCATAAATAATGTAAAGGCCAGGATATTTCAAGGAAATTTTTTTCTTAATTTCTTTGGAAATTTACGAGTACGCAGTTTCTGACGGCTCTTGATTCCGAGGCCCGGTGTGCCCGGAATCATTTTCCAAAGTATAGACCAGGTACGTTCAGTGAACGAACGAGTGGGTTTTTCTATCTCTTGAACTGGTGCTCGAAATCGAAATCTAAGGGCACAGATGAACTCGCAGCGCCAGTTTTCCCTTAAGGGGACCTTTTCCGTAGTTGCAATTTATGCGGGTTTGAAGTTATATTTTGGATTTTAACCTTGAATTAAATAAAAATTTTGTTACTCAATTTTTTATTTGAGTTGGTTATATCCTACAAGGTGGAGGTTGTCGGTGGGTCCCACACCCACATAAACTACCATGAGAGGATATTTTTGAGGTGGGTCCCACACGATTCCCCACCTATTAAAATTCTCTAACCTTCCACAAACCCCCCATTAATTGCGTAACACACCCGCACCCCCCTTTAATGAAAAGTCAACTCTCTTAATTAATTAACAATTTAAGTTGTTCAATATAATTAATTCGAGAATTCAATTTTCAATTTCGAATTTATTGGTGGCTTGTGTGAGTTAATTTTATAATACGTGTCTTATTTCATTAAGGGTGTTTGGGGTTGTGCGAGAAGGATTGGAGAGGGTTTGCTCAAGTCTTGAACTTCAACATCATCCTTGAAGAACGTGAGGAACGCCCTGTTGCCGATGAAGAACGCCAACCACTGACGAAGGACGATGAAGAATGCCGAATCCTCGGAGATTGACGACGCGACGCCGTGTACCGCGATGCCGATGATTCTCTTCACTGTGATTCCAACGACGCTTACAGAGCCTCGGTCCGCGACACCGTCTTCCGCGACGCCGTTTTCCGCGACGTCCTTTTCCCGCGACGACCTTCGTTCAACGACTTCATCGGGTAGGGGTTTCAGTTCAAATATTATGGTTTAATTTTTTCGTTTTCATAACAAGGGTTTTTATTCTATTGGGTCCGCCTATTATCGTTATAACGGGAGGAGGTCGGACCGCACGAACACGGCCGACCCACCTCCCTCTTTGTTGTTGTTCTTGTTGCGGCATGAACAAAGGCAACGTGGTGCAACGGAACCATGCGAGAACATGGATAATGAAGGCGAAGAAGTGTGGGGCCGTCGCTCCGCGCCGTTGAAGCCGAACGAAACCGCGGCCGGAGTCGGGGCCGCAGAGGCGATTAGAAGACTCCACAGATTGTCAATTTGACGTGCAGATCGACGGGCGATGATGGAATTGGCCGAAGAGGAGATTTGAATACTTCACAGTGAAGAGAAGGTCCCAGGAGGACTGCTGGAAAAGACCACAGGAAAAAAGAACCACCGGAGCGTGTTCGGTGGTCCGTGGAAGACCCTACCGGCTCGCCACGCCGGTACCGGCTGGCCGCCCGGAGGAGGCGGTGTTCCGGTGCTCTGCCGGGATGGACCGCCGCGGCTTCATCCGCCGCGGCAGGCAACAGGTCCCTCGGTCGCGCAGGACCAAGGGGATACCGGAGTACGTAAGCCCTACATGTCAAAGGAAGCGGCCCCCACGTGGGGGCTGCAGATCAATTAAGGGGGGGGGGGCAGCCGACCCCCTTTTTCGCAATGGCATGGCCACGCTGGCCGTGCAGGGCGCGCTCGCGCCGGGCCGCGCCGTGCAGGCCGGGCTGGGCCACGCCAGCCGGGACGGGCCGTGCCCAAACGGGCCGGACCCGTACCTGGGTCGGGTCGACCCGGTTCGGGCCGACCCAGGGGGTCTCTGGCCGGGACGGTGCGGGCACATAAACCCCCTATTTTCGGACAGGTCTGTTGAAATGCCCATAAAATGGGCTACGGACCTCCAATCGATGCACTTTCAGTTGCGATGCGATCCTTGAATCAAGATGGTCGTTTCGGAATATTACACTCAAGGTTTCATAGAACTTTCAGTATGTAAGGGTTCCTTCGAACACGAAACCAACCGGGCCCTCCGATCAGAAACACTTATAACTTGAGTTCCGGACATCTGATTGGCATTCCGTCGACCTTGTTGGATTTCCCTTAGTGAGACGGTCCTTTTGGGTTAGTTCTCTCAAGGTTTGGATGTAGTTGGAGTGCGGTCGGGTTGGTTTTAACTTAAAAACCAACAAGGCCCCTGGAACGGAAAAGCTAATAACTTTCAGACCGGACGTCCGTTTGACGAACCGTCAGCGGCATTGGTGATCACGTTGAGAAACGATCCCTATGAGTATACCATATGTGAGTTAGTGGTATATTTGAGATATGGTCGGGTTGGTTCATACACGAATCCAACTGAGCTCCTGGGGCGAAAAGGGTAATAACTCACATACTGGGCATCCGATTGACGCGCCATCTGCTGCGTTCAGACCCCCATAACGAGGTGGTCCTTTGAGATTCTTCTTTTTGGAACTTTGAGATACATGGAGTATCGACCTGTAGCTCGTGGAGCGGACCCCCCTGGAGACGAGCGTACAGAGTACGAAGACCGTGTAGCTGTATGAGACCTGTTGACTACTTGTCCGATTCGATTCGAAGTGACTTGCGTAGCCCAGTGTGGAGCACTACTTTGTGAAGTGGCAGACCCAAGGCGAAGGAGCACTACTTTTCGAGGTGGCAGACCCACGGCACTCGACAGGAGGAGTACCTCTGTAGGCTATGAGGGGGATCACTACTGTGTGAGGTGGAAGACCCATGGCGGAGGACCACTACTTTGTGAGGTGGATGACCCGTAGTAATCGATAGGAGGAGTACCTCAGCAGTCTTAGGTTAGTGAGCAGTACCTCGGAGTCATGACAGGATCATTGTACTCTCCAGAGACGGATCTCTTCAGCAGTTACGGTTTTGATAATGAAAATCCTGGTTTGAGCTGAGTCTATGACCTTTGTGTTTACATCATGATTGAGATGGGTCACTTGATAACCTAGTTCTATGTATGAGCATATACCTGGGTAGTGGTTATCCGTTGATTTCATAACCTCTGTGTTTCCTCAAGATTGAGATGGGTTACTTGATAACTTAGGTATACATATGGGCTTACACCTAAGCAAAGGTTATCTATTGAGATCTTTCTTTGTCATTATACTTGTTGGATTTAGTGGTACCATGAGGGTCTCGGGGTCCCTATTGAGTGTTGTTGTACTCACCCCTGCACAGACTATGCCCGCATCTTGTTTTGTTGGTTGCAGACGATGGACAGCACTAACAGAGGCCGAGTGTTCGAGGGCTGGACGGTACCTGGAGGTGGACCTCACGACGAGTCGGTATCCAAAGGTGGACTTCACGACGAGATGATACTCAGAGGAGGTTGACGGGCGAGAGCGTTGTGGAGGTTATCTATACCTACCCTTCAGGTAGGATCTGTGGTGGACGATCTAGGAGCTACGCTATCTGTACATAAACTTCAGGTAGGATTCGAGGTGGACGACCTAGGAGCTGCTTCTATTCTTATAGCTTCTTGTATTTTCTGTTGTACTTTCGTTCAGTTGTAGATGTACTTTCGGTTGGGTTTGTATTCTGACCCATTTACTTTTCAGCACTCCTTTTGTACTTAGTGTATCACTTCTGCTTGTACTATGTGGTGTTATGTTTACTTTTATAAAGGCAATTCCTTTCTAGTTGTCAATATTTACGCCTCTGGTGCTAGTCGCCAGCCCCTGGCCTATGGAAGCCGAGCTTGGGGTAGTCACGACATGACCCCCAAGGACGGGTCGTGAAAAATTGGTATCAGAGGAGTCGGTTCTACCAATGAACTTATAACTCTGATTTTTTCTTTACTGTGAAGCAGTACTGTTAAGGGTAACGAGTGTGGTTTTTAGTTCAGGGAGTCCAGTGTTGGTGCGGGCGGCCGACGTATCCATACACCAGGACCCTGACTTCTGATTTCCGACTCAGTGCACTAAAACACTAATTGTGTGTGTTTTCAAAGGTTTTCCCTTAAAACATCTCAAACCAGGTCATCTCACAAGGTATAATCGTTTGACCATGTCACATTTGTTTCTTTCAGGATGCCTCCCCGCGGACGACCAGCTAGAGCCCCAAGAGTTGTACGTACTAACTGCCCGTTGAGCGACGAGGCCTCAGTACAGGGCCCTATCCCAGTTGAGGCACCTGCGGAGGCACCAGCGGTACTACCAACTGTTGGGCCACCGGTTCCACCAGCCCCAATAGCAGAGAGTGGACGTCGCTTGAGTGCACTGCATGAGTTCCAGCGCCAAAGGCCACCCAGGTTCAGGGGAGAGATGGAACCGCAGGCGGCTGAGGTTTGGCTGGAGGCTATGGTGAGAGTCTTCAGGCTAGTAGGGACACTAGTAGACTTCATGGTGATCCTTTATGCCAGAATCTATCAGGAAGCAGCAGGCAGATGGTGGAGCCTGATGCTCTAGATGCATGAAGAGGCGACACTATTATGGGCAGACTTTGAGAGCCTGTTCCGGGATGATTTTTACCAGCCACCCTTCGAGTAGTGCGTATACAGTAGCTGCTGCATCTATAGCAGGGTAGCATGATGGTGGCGTAGTACTCAGCGAGGTTCACATAACTCTTGCGCTACTCCACATATGGTAGGAGACACGTTCTTCATGGCCCTAAACTTCGAGCAGGGGTTCAAGCAAGAGATTAGAGCTTCTTTTGTTTCTCACAGCATCCCGAAGCAGACAGGGGTGTTGGAGTGAGCCCTCTTAGTGGAGAGTTTCCTTGCTGAGCAGTCTCCATCAGAAGGACCCACCACTACCCAGCATGCAGCAGAGTCTTCTATAGCAGGTAGTAGATAGATGGCGCAGAGGTCCAAGAGGACTAAACCTATAGGTGGTCGACAGCATGACTCATGGTCGGTAGTGCGAGACACCAAGGGGATTGACAGAGCCAGCCCTGCCATGCAGTGTTACTCCTGCGGTGGGATTGGTCGCATGTCATGTGACTGTACGACCTGCCATACATATGACTTGCTGATAAACGAAGGACCTCCCAGGTAGAGGCAGAGATTCGATCGATGCGGACCTCATGGAATAGGAGACCGAGACAGGGGAGATGGACGTGCAGCTGGTGGTGGACGACACTTCGAGGTGTTTCCACCACCACCACTAGGAGGTCCACCCCGACCACAGGGAATAGGTGGGCATGGGAGAGCTCAGCTTTAGGCAGCACAAGCATATGACTACGGAGCTCTGGAAGCTGGCGGAAAAGAGAGGGACTAGTTCCAGGCATGGGACCTTTGGTCTTGGTGTTTCTAGTTTCCTTGTTGTCATTGTTGTGTGTCTTTGTACTTCGAGCTGCAGTAATAAAAGACACTTGTCCTTGTGACATTTTCTTCCTTCATTTTTGTGTACTCCGAGGACCCGGTTAAAACTGTTGGCTTGACCCTCACTTTTGGGATTTCTACTGGGGGAGACCCAGTTACCTCACGCTGATGCCGAAAGTGTGACTCGGCCCATAGAGGCGAGAGTTCCGGTTGGATATCTTGGTAGTAATGTCGAGGCCTTACGACGTCGTCCATGGTATGAATGCATCATTCATGTCCGGATTTACTGTATTAGGAAAAGAATGTGGTTCATCCAGGGGGTGAGACCAGATTTATCTTATCGGAAAAGAAGAAATCATAGTAGCTCTTGTGGAACCATAGATGGTCCAGGCCACGACAGAGAAGGTCCAGGTCATCCAGTTGTGGATGTGGACAGCTCAGAGCCCACAGAAGTCTTATGCTGACAAGAGGTAGAGACCACTAGAGTTCAAGGATGGCGACCATGTTTTCTTACAGGTCTCACCTCGACGTGGAATTACAGAGATTTGGATGAGGCGAAAAGTTATCTCTGCGCTTCATCAGACCCTTCAAGGTCCTCAGCAGGGTAGACGAGGTGGGTTACCGCTTGACCCATCCACCTCAGTTGCAACAGGGGCGCGACGACTACCATGTATCTCAGCTGAGGAGATACATGCCTGACCAATGCATATCATCGACCATTGGGAGATGGAATTTGGCAATGGGGTGACTTATGCATGGTTCCAGTAGAAGTTGAGGATCGACAGGAGTGGGTCCTACTAGAATGGTCAATTCCTCTTGTGTTCTTTCGTTGGCAGCACGGGAACCTCCAGGAGAGAACATGAGAGCGGAAGGCTCAGATACATGCTCAGTACCGCTTTTTTATCCGTAGTTTGTTTTTAAGATTTACAGGGATGTAAATCCCTATGATGGGGTAATGTAAAGACCTGTAAATTTCAAAGAAATTATTTTCTTAATTTTTTAGGAATTTTACGAGTACGCAGTTTCTGACGACGCCTGATTCCGAGGCCCGGTGTGCCTGAAATCATTTTCTGATGTTTAGGTCTGGTATGTTCAGTGAACGAACGAGTGGGTTTTTCTATCTCTTGAACCGGTGCTCAAAATCAAAATCTGAGGGCACTGATGAACTTGCAGCACCAGTTTTCTCTTAAGGGGACCTTTTCTGTAGTTGCGATTTATGCGGGTTTGAAGTTATATTTTGGAGTTTAACCTTAAATTAAATAAAAATTTTGTTGCACACATTTTTATTTGAGTTGGTTATATCCTACAAGGGGGAGGTTGTTGGTGGGGACCACACCCACATAACCTCCCATGAGAGGATATTTTTTAGGTGGGGCCCATATGAGTCCCCACCTATTCAAATTCTCTAACCTTCCACAAACCCCCCATTAATTGCGTAACACACCCGCACCCCCCCTTTAATGAAAAGTCAACTCTCATAATTAATTAACTGTTTAAGTTGTTCAATATAATTAATTCGAGAATTCAATTTTCAATTTCGAATTGATTGGTGGCTTGTGTGAGTTAATTAAATATGACATGTCTTATTTTATTAAGGGTGTTTTGGGTTGTGTGAGAAGGATCGTAGAGGGTTTTCTCAAGTCTTGAACTTCATCTTCCTCCTTAAAGAATGCGAGGAATGTCCCATCGCCGACGAAGAACGTCGGCCTCCGACGAAGGATGACGAAGAACATCGAATCCTCATAGATCGATGACGCGACACCATGTACCACAACGCCGGCGATTCTCTTCTCCACGACGCCAACGATGCTTATGGAGCCTCTGTCCGCGACTCCATCTTCCGCGACACCGTTTTCTGTGACGTCCTTTTCCTGCTACGACCTTCGTTCGACGACTTCATCGGGTAGGGGTTTGAGTTCAAATATTATGGTTTAATTCTTGCGTTTGCTTGATGAGGGTTTTTATTCTTTTGGGGACTCCTGTTATCATTATAACGTGAGGAGGTCGGACCGCACGAACATGACCGACCCTCCTCCCTCTTTGTTGTTGTTCTTGTTGCGGCACGAACAAAGGCAGCGCGGTGCAACAGCACCACGCAGGAACATGGAGAATCACGATGAATAAGTGTGGCACCGTCGCGCCACGCCGTTGAGGCCGAATGAAACCGCGGCTGGAGTCGGGGCCAGAGTGGCTATTCGAAGACTCCGATGATTGTCTATTTGACGTGCAGATCGACGAGAGACGACGGAACGGGCCGCAGAGGCGATTTGAAGACTTCGTTGTGAAGAGCAGGTCCCAGGAGGACCGCTGGCGAAGACCGCAGGAAAAACAGACAACCAAAGCGCGCCCGGTGGTCCGTGGAAGACCCTACCGGGGCGCCGCCCGGCACGGCGGCACCGGCGGCCGGAGGCAGCGACGTTCCGGTGCACCGCCAGGAGGGACCGCCCCGGCTGAAGCCGCGACGGCTGGTGACCGGTCCTGCGGCCGTGCAGGACCAGGGGGAGAATGGGGGACGTAACCCCCGGCTGTCAAAGGGAGAATCCCCCACGTGGGGTCCGCGGATCAATTAAGGGGGTAGCCCCCCCCCCCCCTTTGCAATGGCACGACCAAGCTGGCTGTGCGGGGCGCGCTCACGCCGGGCCAACCGGCCGCCCAGGCCAGGCCGGGCTGCCCTGGTCCTGCAAGCTGGGCCGGGCCGCGCGGTCCGGGCCACGCCCAAATGGGCCGGACCCGGACCAGGGTCTGGTCGACCCGGTTCGGGCCGACCCATGGGTCTCGGGCCAGGTCGGTCCAGGCCCAAAAACCCCCTATTTTCTGACAGGTCTGTCCAAATGCCCATAACATGGGCTACGGACCTCTGATCGATGCACCGTCAGTTGCGATGCGATCCTTGAATCGAGAAGGCGGTTTCGTTATATTACAATCATTGTTTTGGAGATCATTGAGTATGGTCGGGTTGGTTCAAACACGAAACCAACCGGGCCCTCAGAGCGGAAACGCTTATAACTTGAGCTCTGGATGTCCGATTGACGTGTCGTTGACCTTTTTGGATTCTTCTTAGTGAGATGGACCTTTTGGATTACTCCTCTCGAGGTTTGGATGCAGTTGGAGTGTTTTCGGGTTGGTTTTGACTTAAAAACCAACTGGGCCCCTGGAACAGAAAATCCATTAACTTTCAGACCGGACGTCCGTTTAACGAACCATCAGCGGCGTTGGTGATCACGTTGAGAAACGGTCCCTATGAGAATACCCTATGTGAGTTCGGGGTACAATTGAGATACGTTCGGGTTGGTTCGTACACAAAACCAACTGGGCCCCTAGGACAGAAAGGCTAATAACTCACAGACCGGGCATCCGATTGACGCGTCGTCTGTTGCGTTGAGACCCCCATGACGAGGCGGTCCTTTGAGATACTTCTTAGTGGTACTTTGAGATACTTGGAGTATCGACCTATAGCTCATGGATCAGACCCTCCCGGAGATGAGCGTACAGAGTACGGAGACCGTGTAGCTGGCTTTGTCCTGATGACTACTTGTCCGATTCGATTCGGAGTGACTTGCATAGCCCAGTGGGGAGCACTACATTATGAGGTGGAAGACCCATGGCGGAGGATCACTACTTTGTGAGGTTGCAGACCCGCAGTACTCGACAGGAGGAGTACCACTGTAGGCTATGAGGGGGAGCAATATTTTGTGAGGTGGCAGTCCCATGGCGGAGGAGCACTACTTTGTGGGGTGGCAGACCCGCAGTACTCGACAGGAGGTGTACCTCAACAGTCTTAGGTTAGTGAGCAGTACCTAGGAGTCATGACATGATCACTGTACTCTCTAGAGACGGAGCTCTTCAGCAGTTACAGTTTCGATAATGAAAATATTGGTTTGAGCTGAGTCTATGGCCTTTGTGTTTACCTCCTGATTGAAATGGGTCACTTGATAACTTAGGTATAAGTATGGGAATATACCTGGGTAGTGGTTATCCATTGATTTCATATCCTTTTTGTTTCCTCATGATTGAGATGGGTTACTTGATAACTTAGGTATAAGTATGGGCTTATACCTAAGCACGGGTTATCTATTGAGGTCCTTCATTGTGGTTATCCTTGTTGGATTTAGTGAGACCTTGAGGGTCTCGAGGTCCCTACTGAGTATCATTATACTCACCCCTGCATGGGCTACGCCCGCACCTCATTGTGTTGGTTGCAGACGATAGGCAGCGCTGACAGAGACCGAGTGTTCGAGGGCTGGATGGTACCCGGAGGTGGACCTCACGACGAGTCAGTATCCGAAGGTGGACTTCACGACGATACGATACTCAGAGGAGGTTTATGGGCGAGAGAGTTTTGGGGGATATCTGTACCTACCCTTCAGGATGGATCCATGGTAGACGATCTAGGAGTTGTGCTATCTATACTTACCCTTCAGGTAGGATCCGAGGTGGACGACCTAGGGGCTGCTTCTATTCTTCCAGCTGCTTGTCTTTTCTGTTGTACTTTCGATTAGTTGTAGTTGTACTTTCAGTTGGGTTTGTATTCTGGCCCATTTACTTTTTGGCACTTCTTTTTTACTTAGTGCATTACTTCTTCTTGTACTCTGTGGTGTTTTTTTTACTTTTATAAAAGAAATGCCTTCCCAGTTATCGGGATTTATGCCTTTGGTTCTTGTCGCCTGCCCCTGGCCTATGGAAGGCGGGCTTGTGGTAGTCATGGCATGGGCCCCGAGGATGGGTCGTGACAAATAATTTCCCCCCTTAGATGTGTTCCATCCTTAATTATATCATAGGATATCATCAATAAATCTTCATTTAGAATGGGTGTACTTTTTGTATCATCCTTGGTGGACTTTTTGGGAACCAATAATTATAAATATTAACGGGGATGGGATCCTCAGGGATCCTGTAGACACGATATATGATAATGATAAATTATTTATGCATCTGATGGAAATAGTTATTTTGTGTACTCCATCGACTTTTCAGCTCATAAATCATGTCTACATTATTTTCAACATATGTATGGGCACCCAAAAAACCTCATAGATGAAAAATACATTTATCTGAATTGCAAAACCAACACAGGTCTGGCGTACTCAATATACCCATATCCTCTCGGGTTTGACAACCCCTCTTATATGGGGGAGAAAGTGCTTCTTCTAGACTTTTGATTGTTTTGTATTAGAATCATGGAATATAGATGGGTAATAGTCTGTATTTATCTTGTCGGTATGAGGTTAGAAATCTGGGGAACAATAGTTGTGATGCATGAAATAAGATATGGATGAGGTTACAACATTGATGTACATTCCCATGGCCTCGATATGGTCAATGGTAAATTCCTTATATAAATGTAACCAGATTTATGAGATATAGTTCTTCTTATTTAGGAAGAAAAATTCTTTCATATATTTATGGGTGTACAGTGGTGGAAAGTTTCTATTTGGATATTCATAGTGATTCTTTTTTTTTTAATTTTCTATGTTCGGAAGACTTGTGTGGAGTAATTGAAATAATATAGTTTAAATACATCATCCATCTCTTTTATTGGATTACTATATTTTACATTTGAAACCTTAGACACTGAGTATAAATCTATAATATGAAATGATGTATCAAAATTTCATTAGAGGTAAATATTTTTATTGAATTTTTTTTGGAAATTTAGAAATTTAGAAAATGCATGGACTCAAGTAGTTAACTCGCCAATGGGGAATCACATAGGTCACTCTACCAGGTGACCTCATATAGGCCACTCGATCAAGTGACCTCGTGTAGGTCACTCAATCGAGTGACCTTGTAAAAGGAACTCTCCTAGGTGTATGTGTCATGCATGTAATAGTATACATGGTTTGTGTGAATATATAATCAACAAATAGACTTGAATAATTTGATTACTAGCATGCATACTGTAATAGTGATAGGGAAAGAATGAAAAAATGTAGAGGCCCTCATTGCTATTTATAAACATGGGGACCCCTGTGTGGATCAACTATACAGCCCACCTACATGGCCCACCTGAAAATACCCCAATTTCAATCCCCCTTTACTAGGAATTCAATTATTAATATTTTTTACGGTTAAGAATAATGAAGTATGAACACATATTGTTCAGAGAATAAAGGATCCACCAACAACCTTTTTACTCTACCATAGGACCAGAGCCTCTTCTTTCAATCTGAACCAATCCTAGGGTTGTATATGGTTGAAAATCCATTATTCCTATTAGAAGGATAATTTTCATAAGGGAATTCGTAAAGAAAAACAACTTGATGTACGGAAGATCAAGGGTCACACATTTCTACTAGGTGGTCTACAGAACACTAAAAAAGCATGGCCACATAGGTCCTGAATTAACACATGCATCACTACGAAAGTCTTTTTTTCATTTTAATATGAGCATGTAGCCACCATTAATGTCTATCCAGGTGATTTACATGTGATACAGAGTCAATCTACCATATATTATCACCAGTGTAAAAAATTTGTCCATGGTACCTCCTTTTCGTATAGTCCCAAAATTTTGTGTAAATAAGACCCTAGGGATCATAATTTGAGACTACTTCAAAACAAATAGAATCCTAAAATCTATTCGCACCCTAGTCCTTCTCTTAGGACCAAAAAAGTTTCATTTTGAGTTATAATAACAAAAAAGAAGAGGGAATTAAAAGTATTACTAGGATTAATGTTCCCTTTATTTTTTGAAAAACAAGAGAACCTATATGAGCCACCTAACCTAATCCAACCACACTAGTGTGATGTCATTTTAATAATCATAAGACATAAGAACCCATAATCCAACGATATATAAGGAGATCATTAAATCATTAAGAAATTACTTTTCCATGTGTTTCCTCTTTGGTTTTCCATCTCCCAAATAACTCATCATCTCTCACAGGTCTTCCATATACAAGAATTCTTCATCATTGATAGCCCTCTCTTTCATGATCCATCCACAAATCTCCCATGCCTCACCTATACAATCCATCATCAGCTCGCCGTACCTCACCCGTGTGAGCCACCTTTCATCCCTCCCTTCATTCAACTAATGGTATAGAACCTCCTTCTTTGGGAATCCCATATATGGGAGACCAATTCAAAGCCTCCATAGAAGACTCCATACATTCACAACCATTTTGTATGATACACAAGTATGTATCCCCTTTGGTTATGCATTAAAGCAGTAATATGTTCCCCACACAAGTCCTTTTTGGTGGTTAGGGTCATATGTGTTTGTATTGTCATTAATACATTTAGTAATGAGGGCCCTAACATAGAAGAAAGTTCCTTGGAAATTTTCTAATTAGACATGAGGACTGGGTATTTGTACCCCCTTATCTTTTCTATGACCAAGGACCACTCATTTAATATAGTGGGGGGGGTCACAGATACATATCCATTTAGATTTTAGTTACTCATCCTCCTCACTAAATTGAAACTAGTAGAAAGGGAATCACATGATTAGTAAGCACCTGTACATTCATATGGGCCATATCAAGATGCATATCTAGACGTGAATATCCATGTTACAAAAAAAGAGAGAATACATGAACCTTCAATGCCCTTTATTTATATTTTCACGCAGACCACATCAAATAAGGGATTTAGGTGATTGTGTAGTCTTCAAAATCCTCAAATCAACTTTATTCTAACACATAGAATTATTATCATGGGCTTGTATTTTTGAAATGATCCAAACACCTCCAATATCAGATTCATATATGAACATAGATTTTTTTGGATATTTATCTAACCTAATTTCAGAGGAACATAATAGGAATGGGTTATAAAATACAAGTATCAACCTAAGGAAAGAATATCCAGTATATTCCCCAACCATACTCAACATGTAATACTCTTATATGGGGGAAAAACCAAAACCATGCCTAAAAACTGAAAGGTCCATATTATCAATGAAGCCTATTATGGGTATGTTGTTCTATATAATCCCCAACCCTCTATAAATTTTAAAGGTATACATAACCTGTAAGACAAATAATTAATGTCCCCCTTTAATCACTGGTTCTAAAAACTGAACATTGTGGGATTTGATTCTTATTTAAACGGAATAAAATGTAAAAATCTATGAGGTCCAATCCCAGCTCCACATATAAACACTATTTTTCAATGGTCCACATTACCATTATGTTTAATCCAATCCTAGTATCCCATTTCCCTTCTAGTTTACTAGGGCCAAGTTAGCATAAGTACAACAATTTTTTTTAGTAAGAATACATTCTCTTATACATATGTGTAGCATGATGATAAACTATAATATTTGTTCATCGTAACATGAATATAGAAGGTATTTTTTCTCATTAAGTGGAACTTAACTATGTGGAATTTGATTCCCATATAAATGGAATACATATTTAGCCTCCTTGTGGTCGAAACCCAGCACCCCAAATCAGCTGTAATTGTTTCTAGACCATATTCCTAGTGGGGAAAATCCTAACCTAGGATCCCACATCACTTCCAGCTTACCTATGTGTATTTGGTATAAGTTCCACACAAAACATTATCTAGGGTCTTTTTTCAGATATATTTATGCCACATGTTATTAAAATCCATTTTTTGGTCCTCATCATGTGACCGTAGAATGTATGATGTGTCCCGTTAAGTAAAACTAGGCAATGTCAGTTCTAATTCTTATAACATAGATATGTAGTATTCCCTCTTCATGGTGAAAATCCCAAAAACATATTAACACATGTCTCCCTAGATTATGATATACTATAGAGTTCCACACTGTGTGGCTTAAAACCAGAATCATAATAATAAATGACAAAATAATTTTTAACCTGTATGCATTAGGATACCATAGATGGAGAACCTCAAATACATAAATATGTATCCATCAATGAAAACCTCAGATACATATAGCTGATTCATAATATCATGCATAATTATAATTTATTCGAATTATATTGGAAACTTGAGTAATGCTCAGTACATAATTAAGGTTTCATTAATATGCCTTAAATATTGAAGAGAGTCCCAGATTATGATATGATTCACCAAAAAAGGTATGATGATACCGACCATACATCCTCTTGACCAATGTGAGTCCCTATGTGTCCTTGGAAAAATTTCCTAATGACCACCTTCCATTGGAATTAAGGTTCATACAATATCTCGAATAAGGGGGTTGCTGGGTTTTTTTGGCTCAATAAATGATGCCCATTGGAATCTATTTGAAAATGGTGAACCCAATGTTAATGATTATGAAACATTAAATAACACAAAATCATCTATCTAGGGAATGATGATTTCTATCAGAAACAATCATATTTTCAAAATTTAGAATTTTATTTAAATAATTACTACATTTTAAGATAATGAATTAATATTTAATGAAAATTTTACTCAAATAAAAAAAATAACTGAAAATAAATAATAATCAATATAAAAAATAATAATAAAAGTTCATGTAATCATCAAACTCTTTATCATGAAGAATATTAAAAGACATACATTTAAATGAATTCATCTTCACCATTTTGTTCCCTAATTTTCATAACAAGGATAAAATTAACTATTTTAATATATATTGACCTATATTCTACTTTCATACTCATAATTCATCAATATCATGTATGGATTCTTATGATATGTCAAAAAATATCCCTATTTCATGAATTAAATCATGGAATTAATAGATTATTGCTTCTATTAAAAAATAGTAAAATTTTGGATTTTAACCATTACATAACACCTGTGTACAATAAATATATTATAAATAGTATTAAATTCATTCATACATAACGTTTAGAAAATGTAAAATATTAATACCTTAATTTATATCACTTAGTATCTTACTGAAAATAATTCAATTATCACTTATATAACATAATATTCACTAAAATTGATTTTTCATATCGTATAAAAACAAATATAAAATTATTGCACTATTATAAAAATAATATCACAATCATGAGTCATTGTAATCTTCTCACATAAAAAACACCAAACTCTTTGTTTGATTGTTATAAAATTACATAGCTACTACAAATCCATTATAAGACCTCATATTTTATATCTCCTACAAAATGGTTTACCTTAATTACATTGGATTCCATACATGACCAACTAATTCATTATGTTTACATTATATAGTAGTAAAAATATTTATTGTTATATTTCCAATTATATTGAATTTTATATCCTCGTAGAAATAAACATGAGAATATTGATTTAAATTAACAATAAATTATATAATCTAATCTTCTTTAATAACTTTTCTAATTTTAAATTTAATATTTATAAACAATTAATGAGACTCGCCATCATAGTAATGAGTTAAAAAATAATAATTCATTAAAAACATATACTAAAAATGGTAAAATTTATTTCTATAATATAATAATGACATAAATATTCACATTAGTTCATTTACCAATATAAAACTTTTGAAATTATATTTATTATTTTTTTAAATTCTTGATTTAATAATTATTTAAACATGGACATGTAACTTATAGAGTTCAAAAATATGGATTTATCAACTCGAGTTTCTCCAATCACATTCAAATACACAATAATTTAGTTTTTAGATAAATCAGTATGAGTCTATAATCAACTCCCCTATATTTTTATCCCATTTCATATTCATGACCTAAAGTATAAAATAATGTGTTTCACCAATAGAAAAAATGTATATTAACATATATTTCAATTTTTAAGGGATTTTTATTTATAAAATTTATTTTAATTATTTTCATATTTATAGTGATATAAATTAATAAACCAATTCTTAAACATATATCTAATTCATCATTTGTAGACAACATATTTCATATTACCTCATTATTTAATTTAACATATAATATTAACCAGAGGGATTTTTTTACCCAAATTTAAATTTGTAAATCCCTATAAAATTGATATTATATAACCTCATCAATGGTAATATACTTTATCTAATAAATTATTACATCTTTTCTTATATAATATGATATACATGACTATCTCATCTATATAACAGAAAACCAAAATTTATTTAATACAATTTCCCAATACCTATTAGGTTTTGAGTTTTATAGAATTAAGAAAAAAAATTACACTAGTAGAAATGGAGGTTTTCCCAATGCTTTTTGCCAACGATTTGAAGAAATAGTTTTTATACTATTTTTAGAGAAAATTTAACACCCCAAGTTTAAACTGTATGTTTTTCCATAAATAATGAAATGGATTGTGCTATATAAAACTTTGAGTATTAACACATCACTACCAATCAAACAAGTCATTGTGAATACTAATACACAATTTTTAAAATTTTATAATTTTTATTTCACAAAATTGATTCCATTTTTAGATTTGGAATATCAAAATTAGGTTACAGTGAATAATTTTATATTTTTCTGAAAAATATCATTTTTTATGAATAGTGAAAAACACTGCGTTATTGTTTAAAACCAACTATTATTATAAATAATTATTTTTCTAATAATTTTATTTTAGTTCAAAATAGATATATTATTCTTATATAAGTTCAATGTAATTCATTGAGTTATTTTATAAATATATTAAATATATAAAATATTATTGAATATTTAACCTATTTTACCCACCTTCTAGGAAGATTTCAAATTTACATAAAAAGTAATTTTACCGCCTCTATGAAATGAATTTTAAAAAATTGAGAGACATAGCTGACATCAGTATGTAAAATGTGGTTCAATGGTATGAAAACAAGTTTTTGGTGAATAATAACTTTTGAATTTTATTTTACACGGTTAAAAGTAAATAGTGTAATTAAAGGTAATAATGATATTATAATTACCATAACAAATGTCCTAAAATTATTGGATAAGTATATTTCGATCAAAATCATCATTATAAATAAAAATTGATAATTTTGGTCTAATTGGATTTGATAAGCACAATTATTATTATTTTATTTAAGGAAGAGTTAAAAGTGTTAAATTCAAATTGAAATAACTAAAAAAATTAATATAAGGCTATATATAAGATACATTGGATTATAAATATTCATTAAAATGTTAAAAAAACTTCTTAAATTTTTTTATTATATTTAATATATTTAGACAATAAATAGTAAAATTTATTTATGACCCAATGATGATGCAATTATTACCATATTTTTTAATTACTAATATAATATATATTATAAATATTAAAATAATTATAAATTGATACTATTTATTTGCTCTAAGAATTTTATAATTTAATATGACATGTTAGGTTTTATTAAATAACTTATTTTCAAAATGATAAAGTTGTTATGACTTTCACAAAAACCAAATACTAAATAGTGTCAAAATTGACATAAATAGGTTATTAAGAAATATTGTATTAATAATTGATATAGTATTATTAAAAATCTACCATTTGTAAAAATTACTTATATATGGTTAGATATATCAATAATTAGCCCGTTCGTGTTTTATTGACTTTTTATTGTATGTTTATTAACCATTTATTATATTAATACATGAATACATGGTAAAAGATAAAGTATTTAACTAAGAGTAAAATCTATAAGATAAGGTTAACATGGGGAACTAAACCATTTTAAACCATATTGGTTGGGAATTTTTCGACTCAGCCTTACCTGAGCCTTGAAATAATTTTTTTTGGAGCCATTATAAATAGAATATTATTGTATAATAAAATAATACTTCGAGCTTTTCCTAAAGTGACCCCCACCTCTCTTATAAACTAGTATTTCCCCTTCTATTAATTTCACACATATGAAGCCCTTTGGCTCAGAAAAATCATACTCAAATATTCTCCCACATACCCTCATATCATCCTAGAGTCCTTACATTGTTCAGATTCCAGTATAAGTATCCCTTTGATAAAATCAAAATGAAGCACCCAATGAAGAGATAATAATTTCATCACAGCTTCCAAAGTTTTTTTCTTCTTCCACTTCCTCCTTATTTATTTTTAAAATACCAAAATATTAACTTCAGTTCCTTCTAAATACTGTGATTTAATTATAAATATGTTACAGCCATATTCATTATTCTATCTATCCTATGAATGACAATGTCACCATATGTGTGTATGTACGGTTTAGCATCTCCATGTTGTGGTGTAGTTTGTTATTCAACACTTCATTAATTATATGAGTATAATAATGAGAATAATTGATGTAAATAATAAATATAACATGTTAATGATTCTTTATATATAATATACCATCCAATATCGAATTATTTGACCACTAATAGAATGATATTTGTCGCTCGTGCGTATGTACATATTACCGTCTCTAGTAACGCGATGAGGTTAATTACCCATTGTAACCATTCAAGTATAATTTTCATTTTATGATTTACAATAATGGTTAAGAACTTAATATCATTATGAATATGAATCAAATACATCATATCCATAACAAACATGACTTACATAAAAAACATATAATGGAAAATTAATCAGTTAACACATGAAACTATGATACTAGTGAAATATTATTAACAATGAAATATTATATGATCATATATGATGTCATATTATTGTATGTGATTATTTTATAATTTAATTATAGTTATTTAACTATTATAAATGAAGTTAACATACCCACAACCAAGGAAAATTACTATGTATGGGTTAATTCTACAATCACTTCATTATCTGAGGGTTTTTATATGTTAGTATCTACAAGGACCTCTTTATAATACACATTCGTGTTTCATAAAAATATATTTCAAAACATTTTTAATATTTCATAGACTATGGGTTAACGTCATGTACACACTTGTTTGACTATTTTTCAGAATTTATTTTAAAGCAGTCTTTCTGCAATTTTCCAAACAAGGTCCTTTACGACCTTTTCGACAAAATAAACGAATGAGTGTTTTTTTTAACTCATAAAGATGGTGTATCAATTTTCTACCATTATGAAACCCTTAAAGATTCCCTTAAAATATTATAAGAATATTTTAAAAATAAATATTTTATATTATAATAACCATACTTTTAAATGATTTTAAAATAGAAAGAGATATTTCTCCCAAACAGTTCTGATTTCATTTATGCAACATTCTGTGATGGATTTTACATTTTTTTGAAGTTGATATATTAAGATACAATATTCAATATTGTATTGAATGTTTTATGATATTTTTTTTACTATGGATGTGTTTTTTATACCATTCATGATTTATGGTTAATGTATTAACATTTCATATGCTAGTTTTAATACAAATTTTTTATGTTATGTTTAAAACATTTCATATAAATATTGCATTGGACATAGTAAGTGATGGGTGCTTACCTCTATAGCTCCATGATGTAGTGGTAGGTCTCATGAGGCAAACTAGTTTCGAAACACAAGTCTTTGAATGAATCTTATCTTTTGTCTTGGCTTGAGGCCTTGACTATGTGGTTATGATGTCCGACATTATACATTCCATCATTCTAAAATTGGCTATTGATATTACATGTGATTATTCGACTAGTGGAATATCCATGTGAATATTTAAATGGAATTATTTGATTTATCACTGACATATTATGGGTTTGTTTCAGTTTAAAATCCTTTTGATTTAGTCTTAAAACTTTATTTAAATGTTTATTCTTATTTATGAACGTTTCTATAATATTATTATCCATACTGAGCATCTGAGCTCACCCCTTTCTATGTTTTATTTTTCCCATAATGTGATGAAGTATATTGTGACTAACCTTCCGGGATAGTCTAATGGAGATGAATGTGTTAAAATGATACATAATGTTTTTCTTTTTCATTTCAGAATGTAATGTAAAACTAATGTTTTTATATAGTACTTCCATGGATACTAAATTGATGGGTATTTTGGGATTTCATCCCTTGTTATCATGAAATTTTTTTTAATAATGAAACGAATCTAGGTAACATGGATCATGGAATTACAGGAGGAATCATATGAAGTTTAGTACCAACCTTTGAAGCTATACTTAGAAAAAACATGGATTAGAGAACATTACCCTAAGATAGACATTGAGGATTTGTATTGAAAAACTTTCTAAAATTTTGGTAATGTAGTGATTTTGTGTATTTTCCAAGAAATGCATCCCTCCCTGGATACAAGCTGGTAGAGGTGGCTCTAACATGGATATACATAGGAGTGAAAACTCTGAAAAGGATTTTCAGACAAGACCCGACGTATCCTGGTAGACGACAATGGGACTTAATGCACTCTTGGTTAAGAAATTCCTAGGGGATATGCATAGGATAATTTACATTTTCATTACAAATAAATATGAATGATTTATGAGTAAATACTTCCTCAAAGAAAAAATTATTCTGATGAATATGGATCATATGCATAAATGTTTCAATTTATGTTTTGTATATTACTTGATTGGAAATGTGTATTGTTATTCAAAAACTAATCTTTTGTATTCCATTGTTTAGAAATAGATCCTATTGAAAGGAATGGAAACCAAATAAATGCACATAATACATGTAGGGATTTCCCTCCTACTCAAGATAATTATAGTCGAGATGGTGATTCAACCGATGCTAAACAACTTATAACTATACTAGGACAACTCACTTAGTTTATGAATAATTCCTTACCCATATAGAGAAACCTGATCCACAACGTAGAGTATCAGTGATAGACCACTTCGTGGGGCCTCAACCACCAACATTCAATGGGGGATAAAAATCCATTGGTAGCCGAGAAATGGATATGTTCCTTAGAGAAAATATAAATGCTTTGGGAGTAGCGAAAAGGAAATAGTTTTCATGGATGTTTATCTTCTCACGAGAGATGCAGATCAATGGTGGTCATTAATTCAAAACATAAAGAATGGTGAAAATTTCACAAACATGGGACGAAGGGAGATTAAATTAATTTTCATTAAAAAACAATTTCCCCATGAAAATCGAGAAGATATGGAAAGGAGACTTATGAGTCTGAGGCAAAAAGAGGATGAGAATGGCAAAACGTATAAGGATAACTTTACATGATTAGCAAGACAAGCAACATATTATATATGTTACCCAAGGAGTATGATTGATATATTCGTAGATTAGTTAAACCCATTTCACTATCGAGCACAGTCTCAAAATATTTTTCATCGTACGGAGATATTGTTTCAAGTGAAATCATGACAAAAAATAATTCTATATGTCTTATGACTTTATTTTAAAGGAAGAGACAAAGAGATCTTCTGAAAAAAAAATAAAAATAAAAATAAGAGGAAGAAGGGAATATTTGTATTTCTATCCTATAGTTATTGTCGGAAGGAACACCCTGGTACTTGCCTAATGAGAATGGGATTTTGTTACAAGTGTGGTGAAAAAGGCCACCATGATCATGATTGAAAGGGAAAGAAGGATTTTTTCAATGTTTAATTCTACAATTGTCGAGAAATGGGGAATTATGAAAATGAATGTACTAATAACCAAGTAATCATACCTCAAAAAAGGAAAAGGGAGAAAGGCCATATTTATGCAATCACTACTGTTGAGGTTGATGCTTCAAATGACGTGGTGGCAGGTAATTTAATGGTTTTTTAAAATTTCTAAAACGATTTATTTGATTCTGGATCATTGAATTGTTTAATATCTTCCTAGTTTGATAAGAAGATTAGATATTTCCAATTTGATTTGACAAGGAATTTTCCAGTCAAATCCCCAATGGATGTATCATTGCAACAAATTTATGTGGATCAATTCCCACTAATCCATATAAATGTTCTTTATCTACTAATCTCATCATCATACACATGATTGAAATTTATATAATACATGTTATAGAATGGCCTTTGGACCATGATGAAAAAATTTATTGTAAGAAGAAAGATGTTACAATTATCGATGATGATAAAGAGTACCTTATCTTTAGAGCAGAAACATCACCACCTGATTCGTATCTAGATCCACCCCTATTAGCGCTACTAAATTAAATTATTATGGATGAAGAGAAGGAAATAACTATAGTTGAGGAAGAGAATGTTCAAATAGAGGAGGTACATATTGTACAATAATATTTTGATGTGTTTCTAGAGGATTCACCTAGACATCCTCCTGAATGAGAAATTGAGTTTTCCACTGATTTAATTCCAGGTTCAAGGCCCATATCGAAGACCCCTTACAGAATGGCCACTGTGGAGTTTGTGGAACTAAAGAAACAACTAGTGTAATTGAGTAATAAAGTATTTATTCTCCCTAGTTATTCTCCCTGGGAATCCCCTTTTCTTTTTGTTAAGAGGAATGATGGATCTATAAGGTCGTGTAGTGACTAAAAAGATATCATCCTATAACAATAAATAACATGTATCCCCTACCTCGAGTTGATAATGTTTTCTACCAAATAATAGAGCTAAATATTTTCCAATGATTGACTTGTGATCTGGATATCATCAGTTGTGTGTGAAGAAGGAATACTATCCAAAAACAACATTTTTAACTAGGTACTGTCATTATGAACATATAGTAATGCCTTGTGGATTAACTAATGCACCCTCTGTTTTCATAGATCTATTGAATAGATTTTTCAAGGAAGATCTTGATGTCTTTGTAGTGGTATTTATTTATGATATATTGGTATACTAAACATCATATGAAGATTATGAAAATCACTAACACACTATTCTGTAAACCCTCATAAAAATAAATTATAGGAGATGTTTAGCATGTGTGAATTCTAGCTTCAGTAAATTTCATTTATTCACCATATTGTCTCTATGGATTGAATGTCTGTCGATCTTTAAAATAACATGGTAATCTAAAAATTCCTACCACTGACATGTATAACTAAGGTACATATTTTTATTGGTTAAGCTGGTTATTATTGGCATTTAGGCTTGAATTTTTCACAATTAGAAAACCCATTAACCAAGATCACACGTAATGGGGTGAAATTAGTTTGGAAAAAATGGTGTGAAGAATGTTTTGAAGAACGAAAGAGATGATTAGTCAGTTCTTCTATCTTGAATCTACCATCAGGGAATGATGAGTTTGTAATTTATAATTATTCTTCAAAAAAGGACTTGGTTGCGTTCCAATGAAGAATAATAGATTTATTGTATTTGCATCACGACATCTAAAAATTCATAAACAAAACTATCCCACTCATGATCTTGAGTTAGCATATGTAATATTTTCTTTGAAGATATGGAGACACGATCTCGATGGTGAAAAATGTGAGATATATACTGATAAAAATAATTTGACGTATATTTTCTCACAAAAATAACTCATCATGTGGCAAATGTGATGGCTTGAAGTACTGAAATATTATGATTACACTATACACGAACACCTAGAGAAGGAAAATAAGGTGGAAAATTCTTTCAGCAGAAATGATCATGGAGTTTTAAACAAGATTAGAGTCGATAGGGAACATATAATCATAGACCTAGTAAAGATGGATATGGGAATAATCATGGATGGTGAAACATCAATACATTTTCAATTGGTTTGCCAAGCCATCTTTACTAGAAAGGTTAAAATGTTCTCCAACTGATGATGAGGACTCTAAAAAAATTACAGCAGTGAATGATGGAAGATTGATTAAATTCGTATATGAAGATGGAATTTTGAAATTTGGGAATAGTCATTTTCTTCCTCATATACCAGACCTAAAAAGGGAATTTTTGTATGATGCTCATAGCTCCAATTTCATTATACACCCTGGTAGCACTAAGATGTATATAGATTTGGAGGAATATTTTTTTTTGGACAACATGATGAGGGAGATTGCTGATTAAGTGTCATGATGTATGGTTTTTCAATAGGTTAAGGATGAAAGACAACATCCTGGAGGAGTAATGCAACCACTTCATATACCCTAATGGAAGTGGGATGATATTACAGTGGACCTTTTCATGGGGCTACCAACGAATCCAAGAAGTAATGATGTAATATGGGTCATTGTTGATCTTCTTACCATGTTAGCACATTTTCTAGCTATAATATTTGATTGAACACTTGAATGTTTAGAAATACTATATATTAAT
This sequence comes from Viscum album, assembly GCA_963277665.1. Classification (NCBI taxonomy): domain Eukaryota; kingdom Viridiplantae; phylum Streptophyta; class Magnoliopsida; order Santalales; family Viscaceae; genus Viscum; species Viscum album. Next base: position 713,422,440 of record OY728125.1, read on the forward strand.
TAAGCTTTAAGACATCATTGTGTACGCATATCGATTCTTTGGGATCATGATCCTCATTTTACATCGAGATTCTAGAAATTTCATTATAAATCCCTTGATACTGAACTTCATTTATACACTACTTACCACCCTCAAACTGATGGACAATCAGAATGGACTATCTAAACCATAGATGACATGTTGAGATCGTTATCACATGACATTTAAGGTATGTGGGATCAGTATTTACCTCTGATAGAATTTTCTTATAACAATAGCATCCATTCAAGTATTCAGATATCACCCTATAAAGCATTATATAGAAAGAGATGTCGCACACCAACATGTTGGGATGATGTTGGTGGAAGAAAACTCATAGGCGCAGAACATGTTGAGGAAACAATGGAAAAGGTTAACATTATCAAAACCCATAGGAATCAACTCAATGTTTGAAAAAGATTTATGCTGATAATTGAAAGAATGATATTAAATATCATGTTGTAGATCATGTTTTATTAATGGTATCTCTATGAAATGGTGTTTTGAGATTAGGAATGTAGGGTAAATTGAGTCACATGTAAATAGGACCTTATAAAATTCTAGAACTAATTGGCGTTGTATCATACCATTTAGAAATACCACCAGGTATCTCTAAAGATCATGATGTGTTCTATGATTCACTGTTGATAAAATACATGCCTGAACCAATGAATATAATAACCTTTTAAGAAATAGATCTAGAACCCGAACGTTCTTATTGTGATGATTCTATAAAGATTTTTGATACCAGAGAACACATGTTGAGAACTTGGATGACTCTTCTGGTAAAAGGTCTATAGGGAAACCATAAAATGGTAGAGGAGATGTGGGAACCCGATAAACATATGATGAAGAACCACCCGAATATTTCTATGTTCTAGTGTTCTAGAAATTTCGAGGATGAAATAATTTGAAGGAGGGAAGAATGTAACACCCCATTCTTCAACAATACATTTATCTTTGAATAATGCAATAGTTTGCGTTGGACGAAACATGGTGTTTTATCACAACACAACCAATCACACTAGTGTCATGAATTGTAATACCCACTTTTTAAATTTTTATACTTTCTATTTTTCAAAATGGTCTTCATTTTTGTATTTTAAATATCATTATTAGTTAGGGTGAATTTTTCGTATTTTTCTGAAAACGTTCATTTTTTGATGATGTGTGAAAAACACTGCGTTATTGTTTAAAACAAACTTTTTATATAAATAATTATTTATTTTAATAAACGTTTTAGGTCAAAATAGATAAATAATACCTATATATGCTCAATTTAATTCATTGGAGTTATATAATAATTTAATTAGATATATAAAATTTTATTGATCTTTTAACTTCTTTTAACCACTATCTAGGAACATTTAAAAATTTCAATAAAATAAAACTTTATTGATTCTGTGAATTTAATTTCAAAATTCCAAAAAACACAATTGATATCATTAAGTAAAATTCGGTTCGATAGGATGAAAATAGTTTTTGGTAAATACTATCTTTTGAATTTTATTTAGCATAGTTAAATGTAAATTGGGTAATTAAAGGTAAAAATGATATCATAATTACCCTAACACATGTACTAATTATTTTGGATAAGATTATTTCATCCAAAATTAACCATAGGAATAAAATATGATCTTTTTGTTCCACATGAATTAGATTAAGAAATTTATTATTTTTTATTTAAAGAATAGTTAAAAGTGATAAATTCACATTTTAATAACTCAACATATTTAATATAGGGTAATAAATAAGATAATATCAACTATACATATTAATTATAAATCTAAACTAATTTCCTAGATATTGGTATTTTATTTAGAATTTTTTTAGATTAAATAATTGATTTTATTTATAATAGAATTATGATGCAGTAATTACATTAATATTAAAATATTAAAATAATTTATATTATAAATATTAAAATAATTTTAAATTGAGATTATTTGGGTATTACGTGTATTTAATAGGTTAATATGATATTTTAGGGTTGATTAAATAATTTTGTTTTCCGAAATGATAATGTTTTTATGAATTTCACAAAAACCAAATAATAAATACTATCAAAATGGACATAAGTTAGTTTTTAAAACAAATACTATATTAATAATTGATATAATATTCCAAAAAATATATGGATCAGCAGAAGCACTGATATAAGGTGAGATATATCAATAATAAAGAAATTTGTGTTCTCTTTTCTTTTTAATGTTTTTTTATTAACAATTTATTAAAATAATACACGAATACATGGTAAAAGTTAAACTATTTAACTTATAATTATTTCTAAAAGATAAGGCTAATATGGTGAGATTAATCTATCTAAAACCTACTAGTTGAGAGGTTCTCGACCCATCCCCACCATATCTTTCAAATAAACCTGTTCGGAAGCATTATTATCCTAATATGATTGTATAATAAAATAATATTTCAATATTTTCCTAAAGTGACCCTCACATCTCTTATAAAAGCGTATTTCCCGTCTCGAAATTTCATACCTCCAAATCCATTTGGCTTGGCCAAAACCTATTCCAATATCCTACCAACTACCCTCACATCACCATAAAGGCCTTAATTTTATCAGAACCCAACATAAGAAGTGCTTTTGATAAAATTAGAATGAAGCACATGAAGAAGTGGTAATAATTTCATCACCTCTTCAAATGTTTTTTTCTTATTCAACTTCCACATTATTTTTTGTTTCCATACCAAAATAATTACTCCATTACCTTCTACATATTTTGATGTTATTATAAATATGGTACAACTGTATTCATTATTCTATCAATCCTAAGAATGAAATAGTCACCATACATGCATACGTACGACTTACCGTCTCCATGTCGTGGTGTAGTTCATTATTCAAGACATCATTATTTGGATGAGGATAATAATGTCTATAATTTATGTAAATAATAAATATTAATGGTTAATGATTCTTTATATACAATATAACGTCCAATTACATATGATTCCACCACTAATTGAATTATAATGTTGTTCATGCATATGTATGGATTACCGTCTCCACAAATGCGATGAGATTAATTCCCCATCGTAATCATTCAAGAATAAGTTTCATTTTATGATTTAAAATAATGATTAAGAACATAATATAATTCTGGATACAAAACATATACATGATATCCATAACAAACATGACATACATAACAAAACATATAAAGGAAAACGAATCAGTGAACACCCGAAATAAAGATACAACTGAAATATTATTAACAAAGAAAGATTAAAAGATCATATATGATATCATATATATGTATGTGGTTGTTGTATAATTTAATAAAAATTATTTAACTATTATACATGGGGTTAGCATACCATCAACCAAGGAAAAGTACAAGGTAAGGGTTATTTATACAATCTTTTCATTATCTGAGGTTGTTTATACGTGAGAATATACGAGGACATCTTTATTATTAGCAGTAGTGTTTCATAAAAATTTATTTCAAAACATGTTTACTATTTCCAAGACTATGTGTTAATATTGTTTATACACATTCTTGAATATTTATAAAATGTATGTAAATGAATTTTTCTGTCTTTTTCCAAACAAGGTCATTTACAACATTTTCGACAAAATTAAGGAATAAATTTTTTTAAACTTATACGGAGGGTTCATCTATTTTTTTTTCCATTATAACACCTTCGAATCATCCCTTTCATGCTTATAGAAATATTTTCAAAATAAATTTTTTCTTTTATAATTACATGAATTTTAAATTATTCCAAAAAAGAACGAAATATTTCTCTCAAAGAGTTTAGATTTCATCTATGTCAATATCTATTGATGGATTTTACACTTTCTTGAAGTTATTTTATTATGATACAATATTCAATATTGTATTGAACATTTTGTGTCATTTTTGAATGTGGATGTGTTATTTTTATACCATTCATGGTTTATGGTTATGGTATTAACATTTCGTATGCCATTTTTAATATGAATGTTTATGTTATGTTTCAACATTTTCATATTAAGATTGCATTTGACTTTTTAAGTGACGGGTGGAGCCTGCTATAGCTCCTCGATGAATCAGTTGGTCTCATAAAACAATCTTGTGTATTGGAATAAGTCCTTGAAAATACCTTATTTGTAATCTTGGCATGAGGACTTCATTATGTGGTAATGATGTCCGACATTAATCATTCCATCATTATAAAATTGGAAATTGATATTACATGTGATTATTCGACTAGTATAAAATCCATGTTAATATGTAAATGGAAATATTTGATTTATCATTACCATATTATACTGACGTTTATGTTTAAAAGTCGTGTGTTTTAGTCTTATACATATCCTTAAATGTCTATGCTTATTTATTAAAGTTTCCTTTATATTGATATTTTTAATGAGCACCTAAGCTAACCCCTTTCGATGTTATATTTATCCTAGGATGCGAAGTAGTATATTATGACTAACCTTTAGGGATAGTCTAAGGGTGATGAATGGTTCAAAAGGAGACACAATGTTGTTGTTGTCCATTTCATAATGTCATGTAAAAAATATGTTTTTATCTATTACTTCCAAGGATACTAATGTAACATCCCAGGTTAATAAAGAATAAAACAGTTTCATATTTATTAATATTTTTTTGAATTAAATATTAATTTTACTTTAAAGGGGTTTCTATTTTCAATAGCTTACCCGATATGCAACAAAGAGATTCTTTAAAATCTTACGTTGCACACTAGTAATAAAATAATATTATTTTAAATGGTAGTTAACACATAGTCGTTGTATTGGCGGGAATATATAGAAATAACTAAAATATGATTATATATGTATTTTAAATGTTTTTACTTTTATCCAATAAATGATAAAGGCTTAAAATATGGAAAGAATTAAATTTCAGGCATATATACCCTAATTTTCACTAAAGATTCACTTATCACCTTTTGATGGAGAAATGTCATTAAATATATATTCGGTCACTCTTATACATTCAATTGGTCCAAATAAAACTCTTATTTAGAATCGGGACATCAAAATTTACTTTGTGTAAAATTTTGGTATTTTTCCGATAAAGTTCATTTTTAATGAATAGTGAAAACTATTGTATTTTAATTCAAATCCTCTTTTTAATCTAATTTATTTATATGATTATATTATATTTTGAATTTGTTTTAAAGTAAAATTAGAATATATTTTTACCATTTAATCCAATTGTGTTCATTGGAATCAATTTCACTTTGGAATTGTACTTAAACTAGTGTCAATCTTTTGATACTTATTATTTCCTAAAAACAAGCTATTTCCCCTGACAGCGGGAATTAATTATTAAATTAATTAATTTAACTTATATGTTTTGAATATTTTAAAATAGCCATCATTTTTGAATTCGGAATATCAAATATAGCTTAGGGTTATGTTTTGGCATTTTTCTGAAAAACATCAATTTTTGATGAATAGTGAAACCACTAAGTGGTACTTAAAAAACTGATTTTATATTTAAATGAAATTTTACCACCTCTTTGTTTTGAATTTAAAAAATACGACATACATGGTTGTGATTAAGAAGTAAAATGTGGTTGAATGAGATTAAAATAATTTTTTTGGTGAATAGTAACTTTTATGTTTTAATCATGATTAGAGGTAATTAGTGCAATTTAAGGAAAAATTGATATTATAATAAAATTAAAATACCTAGACACATGTCCTACCCTTATTTTATGTGTCATGGCCGATAGAGACAACCCATGGGTCAATTTGTGGGACCCCATAGAGCCACTTGGGTAAGATAAACACATTAATACCTTTTATTTAAAGTAAAAGTAAAAATGACACAAACATGAGTTGTTTTAATAAAAAAAAATTTAAATGGGGTCATACAAGTAATATTTTTTACTATAAATATTCATTAGAAAGATAAAAAAATTTCCTATATCATAGTATTTGTTTTATAATTTTTAGACATTAAATGAATTAAATTATTTATGATACCATGATGATGTAGTGATTACCTCATTATTTAACAATTTAAATAAAATGAAAAGATAATGTAAAATATAAGACCTACACATGTCAAAAACATATTGGATGAGTATATTTAGAACTCCTATCACCTTATACTAGAAATATATAATTTTGGGGCCCTTTAAATCCGAAAAGCCTTTTATGATAAAGTAACATTTTATAACGTTCCAAGAGTACCCCTCCTCTCCTCTTATAAAAGGCCCCCACCTCTACTACCATACCCACACCTCTCAAGCCTTTGGTTAGGCCAATATCTTCTCTTTTTGTCTCCCCACAACCCTCTACTTCTCTTAGAAGCCTCACTTTGGGCAAAAGTCTTACCAAGGAAGCATTTGAGCTCAAATCAAACTGGAGTTACCCGATTTAAAGGCAGTTTTTTCTCTTGCATTCTTTTGTTTTATTTTGATTCTCCAACCCCATAAACTCTTTTTATTCATTTCTTTTGTAAAAAATACAGTATCTTCAATATAATAAGATGTTGTTATAAGAAGGCTTCGAGCTACACTTACACACACCTACATATAATGGTAAAAGTACATACTGTTTCTGTGGATGGCGAATTTCAGCCTCACAAAACGATGATTGTTCAACACTCATATAACACCTTCAAAGGGTGAAATTAATGTGTCACTATATTTATATATGATATATAATATGTTTATGTTTTACTTAAGATTCTGTATTTTTCATTTATGTCATTAATTTATGGTTTCCATTATGGGTAAACGTGATATCTTCATTTTAGGAAGTACGGACTACCTCCCCCTCAAAGTGATTTGATTCGTTAATACCATATGTGGTATGTATAAAGGATAGATTGAATGATATTATACAATACTGAAATTATAATACTATTATGTATCATTATGTTTTAATTCCATTAAATATGAAATAGAAATGGACGTAGCGTTCATGCGTACGTATGACTTATCGTCTCCATGAACGGTGCATTTTATTTCTTACCTCTAAATGTTTTGCAATATTATAAAAGCATGTATATACTGGATATATATTATATATATGATATATACATCATGAATATAATTCTTGATATAATAAATATTTTACCACATGAACAACTTGTAATTATAAAGAGTTTATTTTTGACTCAAGTACCAATGATCGACAAAACGACCATTATTAACATAAATAATTACATGGTGTTCATAACATGGTAATAAGTGATATAAAAGGAATAATGAATGTGAAAAAAAGGTTCTTAAGCAAGTAGAAATTAAATCAAGTTTATTATTCAGGACGTTAAAGAATGATCGAGTCAAGTCGGACCCAAGGTATGGGACTTCGTCTCAATCTCCATTCATTGAGGCATTTTTATGTTTTATACACAACCTTCTTTTGTACGGTGTATAAACCCCTTTGACTTTTACGTTTATCCAAAAGGAATCTTATTTATAAGAAGAGTTTTACTAAACGAAAAAAGAGGATGTTTTTGTTGTACGTATGCGGTGACAAAGACTTCCCGTTGTCGTGACAATTATTTGAGTTTCGGCTTCCTTTACAATCCATACTTTCTTTTAAATGAAAAATAAATATGATGTTTTACTTTTCTTTTATTTTGGTATTGAAAACTGTTTTCATAATGTTTTTATATCAATGTGTTGTATTGATATCTTTTGATTGAAAAGTGGAAATGTTATGTTTCCTTTATTCATGTTTTATGTGATACGATTATGTTATGGTTCTTGGGAATTATTATGAAGATGGGTTGTTTCGTGATAAACTAAGGGTGGGAGAGCCCGATATAGCTCTCCAATGCATTGGGTAACGTGAAGGGGTTAAATGTTGAGGTTTCTCGGAAGAGATTTAGGGAATATACTGTGATGGGTATTCCAAATGTAACCAAGAGGGTTACTCTCTACGTAAGAATGTTATGAATGCCTCAAGTTACCTTTATGTATTATGATTTCTACGATTTATTCATGATTTGATGAGGTATGTTAAAGTTCTTTTGTTTTATTGGTAAAGTATGATATCATTCTTATGTATATATGTACTCATGTTTCCTTTCCATATTTTTATATCCTTTACTGAGCTTTTTATGCTCATCCCATGTTTTTGAAATGTTTTTCACATGACAAGGGAAAGTTACATGATATGATGATAGTGTCAAGGAAGTGTCATGAAAGAATCCATGTTTTATTTTAAATATGTTTCTATTGATAGGAAAAATTAATACTATCCTTTATGTAACCACTTTGTTTAAATGTGGAATGTAATGCATGTTTTATGATCTAATTCTATAAAACTCTAAACCTAAAAATATCCTCAATGTGTAATCTTGTAATAACTCAAGATTAAGTAAGGTTTAAGGCTTGGCCCTTATAGTTGGTATCAGAGGTCGGTTTAGACCACATTAGGAGTTAGAAAATTGTTAAATTATAATTTAATTTATGGTATGATTGAAATGATATAGCATTTAAATATTACCATGTTTCTTCTCCTAAGATATTTTTGTGTTGAGAATGGTTTTCCATTGAGGAAACAGAGCAGCTTTTCTAGGAAGGCATATAGAGTATAATGACCTTTCGAATCAGCAACTAGAGATGGTCGGAATCAAAATTGGGCAGTTTACTGCACTGATGGCTCAGTTGAATCAGGTTATAAATGGTGGTTGTGTTTATTAATGATATTTTGGTGTTTTATAAAACTAAATAGGAGCATGAAAGACATTTAAGGGTTATTTTGAAAACCTTAAAAGAAAAGAAATTGTATGGGAAATTCAGCAAGTGTGAGTTTTGGTTGCAACAAATTTCTTTCCTTGGTCATATTGTTTCCAAAAATGGGATAATTGTTGATCCTGAAAAAACAAAGGTTGTGGAAGAATGGCGAAGACCCACAAATGTAACTAACGTTCGTAGCTTCCATGGTTTGAAAGGCTATTACCGAAGGTTTGTTAGAAATTTTTCACGGTTATATAGTCCAATGACTAAGCTAACTCGGAAGGGTGTTATGTTTATTTGGACAAAAGAATGTGATGATTGTTTTCAGGAACTGAAAAGAAGATTGGCGAATTCTCCAGTTTTGACACATCCTTCAAGGAATGGTGAGTTTGTTAACTACAGTGATGCTTCATTGAAAGGACATGGTTGTGTCCTAATACATAAAGATCAAATAATTCAGTATGCTTCACGAATGTTGAAAACTCATGAGGTAAATTATCCTACACATGATTTTGAATTAGCTGTTTTTGTTTTTCTTTAAAAATTTGGCGGCATCATTTTTATGGAGTAATGTGTGAAATATATACCGATCACAAAAGTTTATAGTATATATTCACTCAGAAAGAATTGAATACGAGACAGAGGAGATGGCTAGAATTGATCAAGGATTATGATTGTACGATTCATTACCATTCGGGAAAAGAAAATAAAGTGGTTGATGCTTTGAGTCGAAAAAGTAATGCTTCATTAGCAATGTTGTGTTTGGAACGTGATCCTTTGGTTAAGGATTTGATGAAATTTGGCATTGAAATTTTTGGTGCAAGATGTTCTTCTGTTTTGTTTCAGGTATCCGTGAAATCTTCTCTATCAGACAGAATCAAGCAAGCACATAAGCAAGATAATGAGTTGAATAAAATGTTAGAGGTGGTTTAGAAGGGTAAGTTGCCTGAATTAATCATTGATAATGATTGTGTTTTGTGACTTGGGAAGAGATTGTGTGTTCCTTGTGATTCACAGTTGAAGAGAGAGTTGTAATGTGAAGCTCATAGTTCTCCGTTTTCAGTTTATCCTGGCAGTACAAAGATGTATAGAGATCTGTGGGAGTATTACCGGTGGGATGGAATGAAAAGAGATATTACTGATTTTATAGTGAAGTGTTTGACTTGTCAACAGGTTAAAGCAGAGCGACAGTTACCTAAAGGGATGCTTCAGCCTTTACCAGTGCCAGAGTGGAAATGGGAGAATATATCCATTGCCTTTGTTGTGGGATTACCGAAGACATCTAGAGGTAATAATGCAATATGGGTTATTGTTGATCGATTGACTAAATCTGCTCATTTCCATCCTATTCATGATACTTTGTCTCTAGATCAACTTGTTCGGTTGTATCTTAAAGAGATATTCAGGTTACATGGAGTTCCTCTCTCTATTGTATCTGATCGTGATCCCAGGTTTACTTCTTACTTTTGGAATGTCCTTCAGAAGTCATTGGGTACTGAATTAAATTTTAGTACAGATTTTCTTGCTCAATCAGATGGGAAGTCAGAACGAACAATTCAGACTTTTGAGGATATGCTACGTGCCTGTTATATAGATTATCAGGGAAGTTGGGACTAACATCTTTCTTTGGTTGAGTTTTCATATAAAAATAGTTTTCATTCCAGTATACAGATGGCACCATTTGAAGCATTATATGGAAAACGGTGTTGAACTCCAACTTTTTGGGATGATGCCGGTGAAAGGAAGCTGATCGGACCAGAATTGGTAGAAGAGATGGCAGAAAAAGTTCAGTTGATTCAGAAACACATTAGAACAGCTCAAAGTAGACAGAAAAAGTTATGCAGATAACGAGAGCAAGGATATATCTTTTGAGGTAGGTGATCATATTTTTCTCAAAGTCTCACCATGTAAAAGTGTGATGCGATTTGGTATGAAAGGAAAGCTGAGTCTGAGGTTCATTGGACCATATGAAATTCTGGAGAGAGTCGGATTAGTTGCATACCAAGTGTCTTTACCTCCGAGTTTATCTCAGGTACACAATTTTTTTCATGTTTTGATGTTGAGAAAGTATATGCCAGATCCATCTCATGTTTTGAGCCCGGAGGTAGTTCAGTTGGAAGAGAATCTCTCTTATGAAGAACAACCAGACCCGATTCCTGAACGAAGAGAGCAAGTGTTGCGAAATAGGGTAATTCACCAGGTAAAGGTTTTGTGGAAAAACCATATGGATGAAGAGGCAACATGGGAATCTGAAAATTCTATGAGGGATAAATACTCCCACTTATTTTGATAAGTGAATAAAATTGTGAGGACCCAATTCCCAAAAGGGGGGAAGGATGTAACATCCCAGGTAAATAAAGAATAAAACAGTTTCATATTTATTTATATTTGCGAATTAAATATTAATTTTACTTTAAAGGTGTTTCTATGTTCGATAGCGTACCCGATACGCAACAAAGAGATTCTTTGGAATCTTACGTTTCACACTAGTAATAAAATAATATTACATTAAATGGTAGTTAACACATAGCCATTGTATTGGAGAGAATGGATAGAAATAACTAAAATATGATTACATATGTTTGTTAAATGTTTTTACATTTATCCAATAAAAGAGAAAGGCTTAAAACACGGAAAGAATTCAATTTTAGGCATATATACCCTAATTTTTACTAAAGGTTCACTTATCACCTTTTGATGGAGAAGCGTCATTAAATATAGTTTCAGTCACTCTTATAAATTATATTGGAGCAAATAAAAAACTTCTTTAGAATCGGGACATCAAAATTTAATTTGTGTAAATATTTGGTATTTTTCCAATAAAGTTCATTTTTTAATGAATAGTGAAAATGTTGTATTTTAATTAAAAACCTCCTTTTAATCTAATTTATTTATATGATTAGATTATATTTTTAATTGGTATTAAAGTAAAATTAGAATATATTTTTACCATTTAATCCAATGGTTGTCTTTGGAATCAATTTTACTTTGAAATTAGACTTAAACTACTATCAATCTTTTGATACTTATTGTTTCATAAAAACATGCTATTTGCTCTTACAACGGGAATTAATTATTAAATTAATTAATGTAACTTATATTTTTTGAATTTTTTAATATAGATATAATTTTTGAATTAGGAATATCAAATATAGCTTAGGGTGAAGTTTTGGTATTTTTATGAAAAACTTCAATTTTTGATGAATAGTGAAACCACTAAGTGGTACTTAAAAAAATGATTTTTCATTTAAATGAAAATTTACCTCCTATGTGTTTTAAATTTCATAAATCCAACATACGTGGTTGTAATTAAGAAGTAAAATGTGGTTCAATGGGATTAAAATATTTTTTTGGTGAATAGTAACTTTTAAGTTTTAATCGCGATTAGAGGTAATTAGTGCAATTTAAAGCAAATATGATATTATAATAAAATGAAAATACCTAGAAACATGTCCTACCCATATTGGATGTGTCATGGCCGACCACGAAAACCCATGGGTCGATTTTTGGGACCCCATGGAGCAACTTGGGTAAAATAAAGACATTAATTCCTTTTATTTAAAGTAAAAGTAAAAAATGACACAAACATGAGTTGTTTTAATAAAAAAAATATAAATGGGGTTATACAAGTCATATTTTTGACTATAAAAATTCGTTAAAAATATAAAATTAATTTCTACATCATAGTATTTTTTTTATAATTTTTAGACATTAAATAAAATAAATTATTTATGATTGCATGATGATGCACCGATTACCTCATTATTTAACGATTTAAATAAAATGAAAAGATAATGTAAAATATAAGACCTACACATTTCAAAAACCTATTGTATGAGGATATTTAGAACTCCTATCACCATATCCTTGAAATATATAATTTTGGGACCCTTTAAATCCGAACAGCATTTTATGATAAAGTAACCTCTTATAAATTTCCAAGAGTGCCCCTCCTCTCCTCTTATAAAAGGCCCCCAACTCTACCACCTTACCCACACTAATAAAGCCTTTGGTTCGGCCAAGATCTTCTCTTTTTGTCTCCCCACATATCTCTATTACTCCTAGAAGCCTCACTTTGGGCAGAAGTCTTCCCATGGAAGCCGTTTAGCTCAAATCAAAAAGAAGTTACCCGATTTAATGGTAGTGTTTTCTCTTGCGTTATTTTTTTTATTTTGCTTCTCCAACCCCTAAACTCTTTTTATTCATTTATTTTTTAAAAACTCAAGTATATTAAATATACTATGATGTTGTTATAAGATGGATTCTAGCTACACTTACAGACACCTACATCTAATGGTCAAAGAACATAATGTTTCTGTGGATGACGAATTTCTGCCTCATGAAACGATGATTGTTCAACACTCATATAACACCTTCAAAGGTGGCCACTAAGGTGTCACTATATATTTATATGATATATAATATGTTTATGTTTTAATTAATCTTCTTTATTTTTCATTTATAGCATACCATTATGGTTTCCATTATTGGTAAAGACGATATCTTCATTTTAGGAAGTACGGACTACCGCCCCCTCAAAGTGATTTGATTCGTTAATACCATATGTGGTACGTATAAAGGATATATTGAATGATATTGTACAATATTGTAATTATAATACTATTATGTATCATTATGTTTTAATTCCATTAAATGTGAAATACAAATGGAAGTAGCGTTCATGCGTACGTACGGCTTACCGTCTCCATGAACGGTGCATTTCATTTCTTAACTCTAAATGTTATGTAATATTATAAATGCATGTATATAATGGATATATATGATATATATGATATCTAAATCATGAATATAATTCTTGATATAATGGATATTTTACCAAATGAACAACTTGTAATTATAAAGATTTTATTTTTGATTCAAGTACCAATGATCGACAAAATGACCATTATTAACTTAAATAATTACATAGTGTTCATAACATGGTAATAAGTGATATAAAAGGAATAATGAACGTGAAAAAAGGTTCTTAAGAAATTATAAATTAACTCAAGTTTATTATTCAGGACGTTAAAGAACGATCGAGTCATGTCGGACCCAAGGTATGGGACTTCGTCTCAATCTTCATTCATTGAGTCATATTTTTGTTTTATACACAACCTTCTTTTATACGGTGTATAAACCCCTTTGAATTTTACGTTTATCCAAAAGGAATCTTTTTTATATGAAGCGTTTTACTAAAGGACAAAAAGGAATTTTTTTGTATGTATGCCGCGACAACGACTTCTCCGCCGTCGTGACCATTATTTGAGTTTCGGCTTCCTTTACTAGGCACACTTTTTTTAAAATGAAAAATAAATACGATGTTTTACTTTTCTATTATTTTTGTATTGAAAACGGATTTCATAATGTTTTTATATCAATGTTTTGTATTGATATCTTGTGATTGAAAAGTGGAAATGTTATGTTTCATTTATGCATGTTTTATGTGATACGATTATGTTATGGTTCTTGAGAATTATTTTGAACACGAGTTGTTCCGTGATAAACAAAGGGTGGGTGAGCCCGATATAGCTCTCCAATTCATTGGGTAACGCGAAGGGGCTAAACGTTGAGGTTTCTCCGAAGAGATTTAGGGAATATATTGTGATGGGTATTCCAAATGTAACCAAGAGGGTTACTCACTACGTAAGATTGTTATGAATGCCTCAAGTTACCTTAATGTATTATGATTTCTATGATTTATTCTTGATTTGATGAGGTATATTAAAGTGATTATGGTTTATGGGTAAAGTATGATTTCATTCTTATGTATATATGTACTCATGTTTCCTTTCCATATTTCTATATCCCTTACTAAGCTTTTTATGCTCATCCCATGTTTTTGAAATGTTTTTCACAGGTCAAGGGAAAGGTACATGATATGATTATAGTGTTAAGGAACTGTCAAAAAATAGTCCATGTTTTATTTTAAATATGTTTCCGTTGATGGGAAAAATGAATACTATCCTTTATGTAGACACTTTTTTTAAATGTGGAATGTAATGCATGTTTTATGATCTAATTCTGTAAAACTCTAAACCTGAAAAGATCCTCAATGTGTAATCTTGTAATAACTCAAGATTAAGTAAGGTTTAAGGCTGGGGCCTTATAACTAAACTGATCAGTATTTAGGGATTTGATCACTTGTGATCATACAAATGTTATGTAATAATTCATCAACATTGGGTTACTATGGAAAATTCATTTCAGAAACCATTCCCAACTATTTGTTGAAACCGTTGGTATATTGGTTTTAGAATGAAGATTTACCAATGGTTTACTGAAAAAATTGGGAAATCTGTAATTTTTATCATGTATACCAATGGTTTTTTATAAACTTTGGTAATGAATAGATTTCCCAACGGGTTTTGAAAGCAATTAGGAATGGATTCCCTTAAATACATAGCAGATCCATCTCCCCCATCTGCGCGATTGCAGCCCTAAACTGAAGCTCTCCTAAAGCTCTTTATTTATCCTAGGGTGGGAAACTTTTTCCAGCAGACAGATCCATCTTCAATCAAGAATCTTTTTTGTTATACACTTAAAATTATTAATTGGAACCTTAGTTTTATTGTTCTACATCTATTTTTTGTTTGCTGTTTTGATTTTTTCTAACCCAGTGTTTCATGCGGTCTGTTTCATGGTATACCTCACACTTTTATTAGTTTTTTGTTTTTGTTCTACAGTTCAGGTGTCTTGATTTTGTGAATAAACCATTATTTGAATTCATCAAAGACACTCTTTCTGTGTAAATTGTGTGAACCATATGAAACTAATGGAGGTCGTGGTCATATGTAATCCCACTCAAAGATGGTAATAATTTTTTAGTCATATGGTCTCGAGGTGGGTAACAAAAATAAGGATGGTCCATGTGAAGGGATTGGGGATGTCTTGGGTAGTAGTGTAAGTGGTTTTACATTTTTTAGGGCGGTGATATGGTAGTTTCAAAGGACTTCAGTTTATTTAAAAATACGATTTCGATTTTGTATTTATAGTTTTTGTCCAATGAATAATGGGAAGGGTAGTGATATTGAGGATGAATTGGCTATTGGTTGGGTGATGGATTGGAATTGTGATGATGGATGGATTGGGTATAGGTAATTATCAAGGTATTATACGTGTATTTCCTCCCATGAAAACACCCCACCCCCTGGACATCCCCACTGGACACCCCCATTCTATTGGATAGCCCCCCCAACCCTAGACAACCAATGGACACCCCCCCCCAGTTGACAACACCACCTAGCCCCCCTTGTACATCCCCCTGGAAACCCCCACACAATTGAAAAGCCCCCAAGCCCATGTACATCCCTCACCCCCCATGGAAAACCCCCACCCCTTGGACACCACAACCCCTGGACAACCCCCCGCATACACCACCCCACCCCCCTCCCTTAGAGACCCCCACCCTACATGTTGGGCAGCCCCAACCCCCCCCCACCCCCCCCCCCCCCCAGACACCACCACAACCCCAGCCCCTAGACACCCCACCCCCTTAGACAACCACTAACCCCCAGGACAACCCCCCTCCCCAAGGAAACCACCCCACCCCATGGACACCCCCACCCCATGTACACCAGCACCCCCTTGGACACCCCCACCCATGGACATCCCCCCTGTGGATATCACCCCACCCCTTGGACACCCCACCCACACCGCCATGACACCCCCACCCATGGACATCCCCCTAGACAGCCCCCACCCCCTAGACACCTCACTACCCTAGACACCCCCACCCCAATGGACAACACCCCTGGAAACCACCCAACCCTTGGACACCCCCACTCCCTGGACACCTTTACCCCCATGGATAGACCCATCCCATTGAACCCCCCCACCCCTAGACACACCCCATACCCCTAGACACCCCCATCCCCTCGGACACCCCACCCCCTGGACACCCCTACACCCTTAGACATCCCACCCACCCCTATGAACAAACCCCACCCCTGGAAACCCCCACCCCTGGACACCCATACCCATGAGACACCCCACCCCCATGGACATCCCCCACCCATGGACACACCCAACACCCTTTGACACCCCCCAGACACCCCCACCTGAGGACTCACCCTACCCCCCTTGAACACCACTCTCAAACCCCCTGAACACCCCCCCCCCCCAAGATAGCCCCCAACACCCTGGACACCCCCCACCCTAGGACACACCCAACCCCATGAACATCCGCCACCTTTTCGCCATCCCCCCTCCCAGCTGGACACCCCCACCCCCTGGACACCCCAAACCCTTGGACATCCCCCACCCATGAAAACCCATTTTACACCTCCCACCCTTGGACACCACTCCATTCCCAAGGACTCCCCCCAAGACACCCCCAACCTCATGGAAATCCCCCACCCCTATATTTCCACGCCTCAACACCTAGACACCCCCACCACCTTGACAACCCTTTGATCTTAGACAACTCCCCCAACCCCCATGGACATCCCCAACCCCCTGGACACTAGCACACCTCAAAGACACCCCCAACCCCCAGACACCCCAACCCCCTTGGACACCATGCTCCCATGGAAAGACGCCCAACCACCTATACACCACCCCACCCATAACCCCCACCCCCACCCCCTGGGCACCCCTATCCCCCTGTACACCCCCATCCCCCGGACACCCCCACCCCCTAGACACCCCTACCCACATGGACACTCCCAACCCCCTGGATAACCCCACCCCCCTGGGCACCACCCCACCCACTGGACACCCCCAAATCCCTGGACACCCCTACCCTCTTATACACCCCAACCCCAGACACCTCCCCACAACCTGGACACCCCCCACCAGTGGACACCCCCACCCCCATTGAAATCCCCGCACCACCTAGAGATCCCCACACCCCCACCCCTGGACACCCCCACCCCCATGAAAAGCCCCCCAACCCCTTGGACAACCCCTCCCCTAGTTGACACCCCCACCCGCATGGAAAACCCCCTCCCCCCTCCCTAGACTCCACATCACCCCCTTTGGTGTTATTTTGAATTATGTATTGAGTATTAAAATTGTAGGTAATTTCACAAGTAATTGATGTATATCTCTGTTATTAGTTCATTCCGGTACTTCCTACTGAATTCTGAATTATGCATATGTTTGTTATTATTGGAGGTATTTGATTCTATTTTATGTATAGGTTTGTTAATTCTGAATTATAATTAGAATTAATTCTCAATTCTGTAATTGCATATGGTAAACAAAGTTCTACTGTTGGATCTGCAACATCTCTATGTCGACGGTTTCAAAACTGATGGTATAGATTTGAAAATCCAGTCTATAAAAATAGTTTCATCAAACCGTTTGTATAGAACTGTTAAATAAATTGTTACCAACTATTTCTTCAAAAAATTGGTATAATTATTTACCAATGTTTAATAAAACCATTAGTATATATATAAAATGAGTTTTATTGCAATATTTTAAATGTTTTTGTAAAAGGTATTACCAGTGGTTAAAGAAAACTGTTGTTATAATGTGTTGTAAGATGACATAACGAAATAGTTTATGATTAACTATTGAGATATATCTATCCCCAAATCTTATTTTCCATCAGTTTGGACAATTGTTAGTATATATTATTCACATGGTTATCCATCGTATACAAATGGTTTAAAACCATTTGTATATCATAGATTTCTAGCAGTGCTAATGAAGAAAATCAGTGGTCTTTATATTAGTTTGTAATTTTTACAATTATATATGAAATAAAAAAGTCATCAAAATCACCAACAGTGTATATTCTCGGTAAACACTTATATATACATCATACATAATAGTTTTCTTCAGAACCTTGGTAAATAAAAACATAATAATGGGGGTGATATCAGATGTTCGGTAATGTTAAACATAATTGATATATATTAAATGTCAAAAGTAATCTTAAAAATATAATATAGTTATAATTAATATATATATATATATATGAAAATATTTCCCAAAAAATATTAGGCCACTAATCCTAGAGTAAATACTATCATCAAATAAGTCATAATTTAAAATATTAAATCAATAAATTCATTCCATATGAAAGTAACATAGTCACCTAAATAAGGTTAAAAATATGAGACACCATTAAAATATGGAACATAAATTATTATTGGGAACATAATTTTCATGATCAACACCATCAATTCTATAGAATATGATGGGAGAAAAAATACTCATGCATACCAATCTCATGAAAACAAACTCTAAACCAATGAATTAGTGGAAGATATAAGACACCGCCTATATTTATCAATACTTCTGAGTGTGACTCAAAAGTTATTCAATTATGAAAACATAAAGAACCCATGGATAGTAAATGGGTTTTAATTACTTTTAAAAATATATTCACACAAGGAAATAAGGAACATGTAAAACTAGCGGAAAACAATTTCTTTCCCAAATATATTTGTTAACATTCAAGGTATATATAACTGAATAAATATAATAAAAAATTCATTATTTTCACACTATTAATAAAGTTAATACATATGTGAATATAATTTTCCAAATCAATCGATGAAGATAATTAATGTGAACACACATTAAAAAATGGCGGAAAAACAGAGTGTCCAAAAATACGTGTATTGGAAGAATAATTATTACTATTACAAGTGGATGGTTTTGAATAGAAAATTTACTGATAGATGATATCATTCATGGAAAAGAATATTAAATTCTATAAATATAGTAATGGTGGATTTTTCAAAAAGAACATATCCCTATTGTGTCAAAGGATGCTGAGAAGGATATTGTAAAAGATGAATAAATACTTACTAAAGAATACTTCAAACTACATGAAAGTAAAATGGAGCATGAATTTAATAGTCTGAAGTGGTCATATAAATCTATTATATTTTAAATATTTACATTTTTAAGAGATTAAATCATCTAGCATAAATCAAATCATCTAAAATTATAAATACCTATAATTATTTAACACCATAGTATAACTTGTTCATATCTTTTTTAAAATGTTTTGATGTTTTATGAGTTGGGTTAGACATGATCAGGAGTCAGGAATCAAAACAGTTTTATTTTTGGAATGATTCAATTGATTTAAAAGCTATTACAAATCAACTTATTTGTCAGTATATGTTTTATTACACATGACACCTGGTGAGAATCCTAGGTATATTTTTTTTGTATAGAATCCCTCAACAAACTAATGTAACCATCGAATTCCTAATATGTCCAATGGGATAAGTCATTTTTGTTAAACACAAACACCCTCCTTTTTCCTCATTATTTGATGAATTTCTTGACCCCAACCCCATATGATCTATCCGCTATGTATTTTTGGCGCTCTGTTTCCCATCCATATCATCTATTCAGCAAAATGAAATTTATTGGTTTCTATGATTCAAATATGTTGAATTAGATATGTATCTACATAAATTTTTTCTTTTTATACATTTTCACATCAATTTATATTGTTAATTTCATGATCTAAACTATGAGATTTATAAATTTCTAGAAATGGATTTTATAATCATTGATATAATTGATATCTAAATCTATAGTTTTGAAAATTTATCATTGTTAAAAATAGAATATTTTCAGCAAAACATCATACCAAGTAATTTTTATCTTCTCCAACCTTTATTGGTTGTGGATTTTATTCTACCATTATCCTATATTTTTTATTGTTGTGTATTGCGAATAGATCTATCTTCTATAGTGGTTCGATTTTTTTTAGAATACAACCATTGTCAATGTATTTTTTTCCATATAAGTTAGATTATTTATATCATTAGTACTAGTTTCAATGTGTTCCTATAATGATTTATTGACAATCTCCTAAATATGGATATGTCAAATAGTACTAGACATGTACATGGGTTATCTCCTCTAGTGAGATATGTCAAATGTGTTTTTTTGGCAATCCTATCAACGGGGGTGTGTTTATCAGATGGTTGATTTCCTTATGGAATGAATCCGAACAATGGTATGACAAGACCCTATGGACCTAAATTTAGATTATGCATTTCTGATATACCAATTGTTTATATAATAGTTAGTTACTTTTACGGCATGCACTAGTATATCATATGCACTTATATTAAGGGCCCATTTGTTATGCACTGTTGGTTATTGTACTAACACCCTACAAAAGAATCTTGAATCATGTGTATATTTTATGAATATGAATATGATAAATGGAGAGGGACTATGATGGTAATCCTTTATTGATTTAGGTCCATCTGTCTAAAATTCCATAGTAATATTTCATCAGTTGGTACTTTATTTCTCTTTTTATATTATGATGATTTATTTTTTTTATTTTTTTTTCATCCATTGTATTCAATTCCATTGTATAGTGAAATGATTATATGAAATATGGGTAATAGTCTCATAATTATGTACCACATAGACATCAAATCTAGTCAAAAACTTATTTTGTTCTGTGAGGAAAGCACAAGGTTGTGTGAAATTATGGCCCGTACCTAGTGGTTCCTGTAAAGGGGTTACGAAATGGAATCATAGGAGGAGTAAATTAAATTTATTCCATTCATTTAATTAATTCTAAGAATTTTAGATATAAAACATGATGGTTGAGATTCAAGTTGGGGAACAAGGTCACTTCCTAGAAAACAATTCTTAGTGGGCCATTTAGTTATTAATAAGATAGAATTTTGTTTTGGTTTTTGTATATAGTTACCATTTATTTAACATTACATTGGTGACTCTCATGATGTACAAATATTGATTTATGGAATTTTTTGTATTTATCCATAATTTATAAGAATGTATAATTACATTCCTGATGCCTTTTTCATTCATTAGGTAGAGAATAAATAATTAAAATGCATGTAGAAATTTATGATATCTTCTCTATGTTCATTATTTCATGCATTATTTTATCTAATACTATGTATTCTAGGATTTACTGTATATATATGGATATTAATAATGCACATGATCTAGAGGCTAGGTTTATCTCATGGGTGTTCTAAGGGTTTATGCCTTTTTTTGGGTAGGTTCATCCTTATTGTAAGCACTTTTATATTCATATGATTTGTAATCAATGTTCACAGTTAATCTTTTTTTTATCCAAATGATTTATTTGGTATATCATGAAATGTTTCATTGTGTATTACTAGATCAAACAGTCAAGAACGCCAATCTGGATTCTTCCATTGGTGTGGATTTCCTAGTTACACCACCTATTGTGGAGAATGGTGTAGCTAAGAATGATCACTTGGTTGTTCCCAAAGTTGATGATTTAGAACTGTTCCAACTTGTTATCTTCAATCTAGTACATGTTCAAGGAGTAATATACCATAGGGGAAGGCCATGGATTGTCCATTATTCTTCTTATTTCCAAGTCAAAAATCCCTTATACTTCCAGGGCACTTGAGGCCCCATGATGCATAGAAATATATAGAAGTCATCGAGAATATTGTTGACTAGGTGGACACCCATTAATACAAAAAGGTAAATCATGGAAAATTTATGCCCCATGGACCATCTAGATGGTGTTAGAAACTAACATTTTAGATATTATATCTGAAGGGATTTTGTTGGTGACATTAAAGGGAATAATCTTTTATTAATTATCTTAAAATTAAATGATTTTGGACAAGGCATAGAAATTCTTATGGCTTTAGTATGGGAAGATTTTGGTGACTACCTATTCTGGATTATTCATTTCGTTTAGTCTCATTTCTCTTTTTCCAAAGGGGGATGACGTATAAATGGAATGGAAGGTCAGGATTGTACTATATCTAGATATAAAACACCATGTCACGATCTTTTCTCTAATGACCCACAATACTCAATTTTTTAAGGCTCTGTAAAAATAGTAGATCACCTAGGAAGACACAGATGTAGGTATTTTTCCATCTTTAAAGGCATTGGCCGGTTCCCTCTTCAAAAGAGTTATGGTTTCACATTATTGAAATAAGAAACAGAAGTCAACGTATGGAAATTAATTCAATAGTATTCATTCATAATAGGGATGATATTATTAAAATTATTCTATGGTAAATTACTCTTCTATGCTCTATATCTATTATTGAAAAGTACATTGCCTCAATGATTTTAAAATTTCGTTTAATAATTTTCATCAATGTTGGAATAATGGTCATCTTACATGGTTATTTTCTAAAGATTTATTGATTTATATTGAAAAAATCAGGAAAAGGTATTGGCGAAGGTCCTTAGATTTTATTGTCAACCCCATTAGGATCGGTGAATTAGGTTCCCCATTATCCATTAGTGGGTCATGAAGCTACTTCTAAAAGGATTTACATGGAAGATCGCATTGTGTTTGATGGTGGAGAGTGACATTTATAAATTCTAGGTACTTTCATGGATTCTTACACAATATATGTTTCTTGGTCTGATATTAGAACATACCATTAAATCTTATCATCTCAATTGGATGTTGGGTTCTACATACCAGTTATAATATCATCTGTGTTATTATATGTCAATTAAACCATGGGATAGAAAATTTGATAGCCTTTATGTATATATATGGAATGAACGATACTTATTATTTGTTTAAATCAGACATGAAGCTTAATTATTTGGGAAATATTGGATTTCCATGTGATCATAGTCATGATTTGGTTAACCATCTACCACTAACACATTTAATAGTATGATATAAAGGTATCATTGATTCCCCATAAGGGGGAGATGTTCATTTTTTATAATGAATTAGATGATGAGTTAGTTAGACTTAGAAGAGACCCTCCTTATTGGAAATTCTATTCTATATAGGTGGCTAGAATTATCTTTTTAGTGTATGTAATTGTGACTCCATACTCATGTACACCTATGGTGGAATTGTTTTTATATGTCATCCTAGTATATTTATACATGTTACCTCTTGATAGTGGAGTTTAGTTCAATGTTGATATATTATCTGATTTGTGACCAATATAAACACCACTATATAACATTGAACCAACTAAATTGATATGTATGAAGGTAAAACATGATTTCATTTAAGACGTGGTCTTTATTAGGATATCAAATTCCCTTTTGGCTTCCTTAATGTAGTTCTTGAAGGGGAAAAATAGTCTTTGGATTTTTTAGAATACTAGATGTTGAATCGGATCATAGTGAAGAGAATATATTAATTTTCATTGATTGATTAAATGGTTGATCAATTAATGGGATCACATTGTTTTCAAATAATGGCATGTGTTATGGATTCCATCAACATTATATTAGAGAAGAATCCACACCATAGGCGATGTTTATTAATTATTGTGGGATGTACGAGTATCTCACAATGAATTTTGGATTAATAAATGATCTGGATGTAATCATAGATCTCTTAAAAATTATATTTCACCCATAAATGGACATCATTATCATTAATTTCGTTGAAATCATCTTGATATCTTCCAAGATGTTAGTATCACATGATACATTCATTATGATCGTATCATGTGTGATTCGAGAAAATCATCTATATATCAATTATTGAAGTAAAAATCATTGATATATGTGTTTTAATTTCATTATCTCATTATTTCCAATGAGTGAATTTATAATGATCTATATAAGGTTGAATAATTTCTGTGTTGGGAATGCAAAAAGAATTGTTTTCAAGATTTTGAGTTTCTTGTTTTGGTAGGGTACTACATAAGATTCACTTAGGAATGTTCTCCCATGGTGGAACCTATTACTATTCATACTAATAATGGAGTCACATTTTAATGGAAAAACTAGTGTGAAGGGGGATTCTTGTAGTTGAGGTAGAGGATAATATCAAATCATATTCTGATTCTTCATTAGATTGATGTTTGTCATGTGTTATTTTAGTTAATACGATGCTATCTATAGAGCTATATTTATACAGGTTGATATGTTAGATCCATATATCTCATTCAATCAACATCCCATTCACTATAACTACCCTACTCTTTAATTATAGTTGGTAGATGTTTTTCATGCACTAAAATATTCGTGTGACTATATCTTCATTGATATATTTGTCATATACAAAGACCACAAGAGTCTAAATTATGTTTCTTCCTTGAGTGAAATGAATCATCATCAAAGGTATAATGTATAATACCTGAATATTTTTATTTTAGTGATATATTATGCACATAGGAATATTAATTTTGTTACAGACACTCACAAAAGGGAGATGTAAGACAATGTGGAGAATACATCAGAATCAGGTGGGATAAAAAATAGTTTTTTTGGATGTTTGGAAGTTGGTGTACATAAACAATCATAGAGTGTTGGTTTGATCTTCCATGAGGGAATATCTTATAAAATAAACTCTACTTCACTATTTTTAGAGAACCCAGATTCATCCAAAGTTTATAATAACCTCAGATAAAAATTCTGGTGGTCCAACATGAAAAGACATTGTAGGATTTGTAATTGATTTTATGACTCATCAGAGGAATGAGGAAAATCAAAAGATACATAAAGAATTTACCAAAATATTTATCACTAGAAGGTGTTTGTTGGATATAGTTACCAAGGTCTTCAGGATATGGTTTACTCAGACCTTGAGTGTTCATGACACTATATCGGCGGTTGTGAATGTGGTGACCACGATGTACCATTTATTGTTGGTTTGGGAGTCAGTCACAGTGGATGAGCAAGGAATGAAATATTTTTAAATGGTTTTATGTATGCACAGAGTGACTTTGAGTGTATATATGATATATATTCCTCATTCACATTATATTTTTAGAATGTGTTGTAGAAGGAGATTTGAACTCAATTAAAATTGAGTTTATCTATTCATCCTTAGACTGGAGTGAATCCTAAGAGAATGATCCTTCAATTATAGGATATGATTCAATCATGTGTTATATATTTAATAATATCTTTAATGATATGTAAGATATAATAAAGATTTAATATGATAATAGTTTCTTATATTTTATTCATATGGATTTGATAGAGTTTTCATACAATAATAGTTTCCAATATTTGATTCAGAAGGATCCGTTAGAGTCTCACTATGGATAGAAGTTCCATCCACTACAATAAAGGAATGATGTTTTCTAATATTCATTTATTGGGTCTAGTATTGGGTATTATAACATGGATTTTATGTTTTGAATTTTAAATTGAATAGTTAATGTAAAAAATGGACACTGGACAAATACTGAGAAAAGGATGTGACCATTAGAGATTTTGTGGAAATAAATTTCTCTTATGGGGTTCCCATATTTTGGGGAATATGATATTGATAATGGAAGATGGGTATTTCATTACAAGGTTATGTTCTTGATCATCACACACATTGGGATAGATAATTAACAATTGGATCTCATGTAAATGTACCAAGGTGATGTCTCTTTTTTATATAAATATTTCGATGTGTTTTAATATAGGAATTCATTGAATGTTAATTGATTAAATATATGATGTGTGTGGGATATTAATTTTTTATATACTATTTTGTAGTACTGACACTTGGAGGAATACTAATGAAAACATGTAAATTTATGAACAAAATAACACTTCACCCCATGAGTAAATAGAAGCTGCGTGAAATCAGATTTTGAGGATGATCAAAGAGGACTTCCATTGAAAAAAAGACTCATATAAGAAATATATGTTAAAAAACAAGAATTTAAAGATACACATCGTGTAAACATTTCACAACTTTTAAATCCCCCCCATGATACATCACGAAAACAATTACCCGAAGTGAAATTTTCATAGAAGATATAATAATGAATATTTTAGCATATATTTGATAGGGGATTTCTTAAGATGATTCACCACTACCATTAAATTCAATTTCTGACATAATCTAGCCTTATTGATGAAATAATGGCCTATTTATATAAGATATTGAAAGATATAAATTTATTCTATTCCAAGATGGAGGTTCTACCACCAGGTGGATACCATAAGGTTCCACACTACCACATATAGTTTTTTCATTCTATTTCTTCTACACCATTATTTTAGCTTTCAATGTAACATAAATTTATTTTTAGTTTAATTATATTCACTCTCATTTTTCAATTAATTCATCTTTCCTTAATTGTTAATATATCTACTATGTATTTTGGTTTAATATTTAATGGTGATCACTTGACGATGGTTGTCTAAAACCCATAGGGGAGATCAAAATCAGTTAATGGGGGAAACCATTACTGGTCAATTTCTATTTCCTCATAAATATTATTGCATTCAAAAGTATTAGGTTGTGACTATAAATAATTTATATTAATCATTTATCTATTGACCATAAACATTTTGTCATTAATGAAGTCCAACATGATTGAGACGATTTATTCATGACAATTGAATGGAATTACTCAATTTCATTTGGAAATATGAATATAATGAAATTAGAAATTTTGATTCATTTTATCACGATTAATTGGTTTTCTAGGGTATTTTGATAGGTAATAAATATTTATTCTATCAAGGAAATTTTTTGGTTGCATGTATTTTATGTAATTGTTATGAATGTGATGTTGAATTTGTTTATTTAAAAAACAATCAATTCAAACTAGTTCCCATATCCACTATTTCTCTATTTTAATTCATTTATTTCAATTGAATCATTACATTAATTAAATAAATCAAAAAATTGAGTGACCCAACTTTTAGTTACGTGTTGTAATAATTTTGTTCCCAACTCACTGTGGGCTTGACCCTGAACTTCCACTATACTACACCATTAAATTCAATATAGATCATGAAAATATAATTTTCTAATGTGATACATGGATGGGGGGGGGGTAGTTTAGAATATCATTGACATTGGATTTCATGGATTGATGCACCATCACTATTAAAATCAATTTTGACCAAAGAAATATTTGTTGATGAAATATTGACATATATATATAAGCCTAAAAAATAAATTGATTATATTTTATGATGGATGTGAGACCACCATGAGGCTACCATAGGGTTTCTCACAACAATATATTCATTTTTTAAACTATTTTCATTTTATTGTTTTATTCATTCCATGTAATGATGAATAATATGTATTTTATCTATAGTATATCTAATTTAATTATTATTTTCTGAAAATTTAATTCTTAATATCACTCTAATGTATTTTTTTAATCATTAATGGAGATCACCCGATAATGGTTGGATAAAAACTATTGGGGTGAGAAGAATCAGTCTAAGGGGGTGCATACCATCATTTTTCGATTTTCTTCCACTCAAGAATATATTTGTATTCCATTAAATCATGTTGTTCCTATACATATATATTATTTATCATTGATCTATTGATCATATGATATCATTAGTTAATAAACACTAACATTATTGACAGGATTTATTCATGACCATTTAATAAAATTTCTGTGCTTATTTTCGAAATCTAAACATAATTCACATTACCTATTTTGATTCATATGACCATTATGAATTGGGTTTATTGGGTTGTTTGATAGGCAATGATCATTTATTCCATCAATGAAATTTTTTGGTTGTGTAACTATTTGATGTAATTATTTTTCAAGTGATGTTGAATAAATTTATTTAGCAAAACCATTCCTGTAAACCAATTCTCATCATTTATATTTATCTATTTGAATTCATTTATTTCAATTGAATAAGTAGATTAATAAAATAAATCAGAAATTAGATAAACCTACCAATTAGTGAAAATTTTTCACCACTTCATTTCCCAGTCTTAGTGGGTTTGACCTCAAAATTATGCAATAATATCCCTTTTTAGTAAATATTGTTTGTGTTAATATAAAATTTTAATTTGATCAATTCCAGGAGGGAAATTTTGGAATATCTTTAAGGGATTATTTCCTTGGATGTTGTTACATGGCCATTAAAATCCATGTTCGACATGTGTGAGACCTATTTGATGATGTTTTTGCCTATTTTTATGCGAACTAGATTGAAACAAATTAATTACATTACAACTTAGAGGTGAGAAAGTGGAGTTCCTGTAATGGGGTTCCGCACTAATGTAGATACGCTTTTCATTCTATATTCCATTTCAATTATTTATTCATTCCCTGTAAGGTTGAATGAAATTTATTTTAATTCTAGTCTCTATATATTTTTTTAATTTTTTTATTCATTCATTATTAATTTCCATCCTATGGATTTAGGTTTAATGGTAGTTGGGAATTAGTCAACAATGTCTAGATAAACCCCATATGGGAATTATTTTATGGGGGTGTGTACCATCATTGATCAATTTTATTTCTCTCGTAAAGATGATTGTATTACCAAATTATCATATTATTCCTAAATTTTTTTTAATAATTGATCCACTTACTATATTCTATCTATAATGAATGAACCTCAACATGACTGAGATGATTTTTTCATGTACATTGAATAGAATTACTCTTCACTATTTTTAAATAAAAAAAATAATGCACTTAAGATATTTTGATTCATATGACGATGAATAATTGGGATTATATTGTAGTTTGAATGGAAATGATATTTTCTTATATTGATGATTTTTTTGGAATCTCATTGATGTAACTGTTTTTCATATTAAGTTGATTTTATTTATTTTTTAAATTAATCTCGGTAAATGGGTTCCCCTCTCTTAAATTTCAATATTTAATTTAATTTATTTTAATTACAACATTAGATTAAATTAATCCCAATTTGAAGTGGACAATAATTTAGTTAATATTTTTCATCACTTTGTTACACTCCCTCTATGGGTTCTAAAACACACTTATTTTTATACTAAGACTTTATAGTTAGTTCTGTTCTTATTAATATAATTTTATAATTTTTACCACGCCTAGATGAATTAATGGAACCTTCAGGAACATCATAATTAATCATAATGTGTCACATGTCCCTCAACTTTAGATGATTCAACTTGATCATGAAAACTTGATCGACATGACGATGTTATGTTAGAACTAGATGCATATTTTAGTTAGTGGAAAATTTTAATAGTTTATTTAACTGAGATGGGGCTACAAAGGATGATCATTACTATTATTAGGGAATAATAGTTGAACAATAATATTCAAAAATTGACATGCGATAATGAGACATAAATTTTAACTTAGATTCCCAACTTGTCTAAGCAGACCTATAGAGACAATTATCGAGGAGGATGTCTTGTAATAGAGATAGATTTGTGACATGATTTATTTAACATACATGTAACATCGCAAATTGAATCACAAGGTTTCATCCGGAATCCTATATGGCCTCATGAGGACCTCCCAAAAAGCAAGAGGTTTTCGAATTGTAGTTGGCGTCTCAAGTGGAACATTGGGGCGACTATACCCTCTAAACTTGTCATAGGACCAGATAATCAAAATATCATAAATAAGAATAAAAAATATTAAAGTAAAGAAAGAATACATGTATTGTAATAGCTAGCAAATTAAAAATCAAACCGTATAAGTATTAGATAAAAACTATAATGTAAATAAACAATCATCTAGTGAGTTTTGTATTACCTTTCTATGTATGCTTCTACTCTATGATCTACCACTCTTCTATCCACCATAGGGCCCTTTTCATTCATCTCAACTCTACTCACAAAATCTAAAAGAGTACCAAAATTCCCAAGTAGGGTGTGTGTACAAGACTCATTGGGACACCCCCAATGAATCCAAAACCAAATGTGATCAAAACACATATGTATTCTATAAAAAATAATGTGATGTAAACACACTATCAAAAACTGAGGAGTTGAGCTCTAACCAAGATTCCATGACCCGCGGTTGTACCTACTTCGGATCCAGGCCATATGGATAACTAATGTGTCAGATTAGTCAATGATTATCCACTAGGCTAATGATTCATTTTTTATAACAACGTCGTAAGACACTATATCAAATATATGTGAGAAGATATGTAATCTATGTGTGTAGGGGAGATGAGTGCTAATAAACAACCCTTATTTGTTGAGTTGAAATACTCAGGACCAGGAACTAATTGCCTTACTTTAGTTCTCGAAGCACACCATCGAGTAACATTATATAGACCGAGAGCTAATCAGTGTCCCCTCTTAATTGAATGCATCACAAGGCCTCATCATGTGCCTTCCTCTTGTATTAGACCCTTATCATTATTCTTGTTTATCAGTCCTACAAAGGATAACAAATGTCACGGTGGTCTCATAAATTTCTTCTCTTAGGCATCATCATGTGCCTAACCCAAGCATCAGACCCTCATTATCGGTCATGTGAATCCCTCCTCCAAAGGATAATGCAAGTTGATGGTCCACCCTTCTTGTCTCTA
Organism: Viscum album; assembly: GCA_963277665.1. Classification (NCBI taxonomy): domain Eukaryota; kingdom Viridiplantae; phylum Streptophyta; class Magnoliopsida; order Santalales; family Viscaceae; genus Viscum; species Viscum album. The sequence goes on from OY728125.1 coordinate 713,453,292, forward strand.
ACAAAATAACTTCAAGGTATACATGGAATGGAAGGATATATATATATATATATGCAAGAATAAAAAATATTAATATGTAAATTAGAACATAGTGTACACATAATTAAATAGTAATGTGAATAAAATGCTACAAGTATTCTTGGAATCAAGTGTAATATAGAGTTTGATGGGCTACACACATTCCCATATGAATTCACTATCTATCATGGTCACAAAAAATGAATGTGGATGAACATATTAATGGAAATCATTTGAAACAATCCCAAAAATTATTAAGAACATCCTACCTTAACAGTTGGAAAAACTCGTATAGTTTTTCTAATGCGATAGAGATATGTAAATGTCTCATGTTATTACCACATCTATGATCATGGTATGTCAATGTTTTTACTGGAATAACAAAATTTATTTATATTTAAAGGAAATAAATCATCACATGTGATACTTTTTGTCACTCTGTAATAATTATCAAATCATCATTAAATTTATCAAATGTGCTTATAATTTTATTTTATCACATTACCCTTTTAAAGCATCACTTAAAATGATAAAAAAAGTAATATTCACTGGTAATTTAATTAACATTTTATCATTCTTAAAACACATTCATTTATTATTATCATCATTAGATAACTAAAATGTGATGGTAATAATGATTTAAAAATTTTAAATTTATTTCTTATGTAGATAAACTTAATTACCCTTAAATCATTTAAATTATCCATAATAAATCGAGGTAACTATCACTAGATGATTAGTTCTTATTTATAATTGATAATTTCACCGAATTATCTTCAATATTTTTCATGAAATTCTATTATAATTTTTATATTAGGGTATTATTTATACATTTCATGAAATAATTCAATTATTTCCCCTTAATAATTTTAATAAATGTTACATTTACAAAAAAATAAATCATATTATAATGATTTTATCATTTTCCTTTGTTAAATATATGTTTAAAATTTTTGATAATTTATTTCAAATTTTTCATTTGATGAACCACGGAAAAAACACCCGTTGATAATTTATAATAAAGTTACAAATTGATTGTTTTCCAGAAAAAAATCAATGTAACACAATAAAATATCATTTGATAATTTTTAAATAATTACCATATTATTTTTGTTTCATATAATTTCATTTAAATTTTCTAATTTATTTAACCCCCTATTTTCATAGAACACTTGGAATGAGAATAGAATGATAGTTCAAATAAAAAATTTAAATAAAACCTAAAAATGAAGAGAACTCACCTGGTGGGGAGTGGTGTTCAAGGAGGCCATAAAGGGGGGAGGCCACCCAGTGGAATCAGATTGTTTTGTTATATTCCCCCTAAAATCAGACAACAAGTTGTGGTGATTATACTAGTTGGGGTGTTGGGTTTATATAGTGGTAACCAGACAAATGAGGGATAGAAAACAAACCCCAAATTCAATCTCTACATTAAAAATTAATAACATGTTTCAAACCATTAATCACAAAAATGATGATTGCGGAGTCATTTAATATCACCAATAATCACGGTTTAATTATTTAATGTGGTTGAAATAGACAAAAATGTTTCCTTGGGAAGATTCAAAAAATTCTCATTAAGAAAAGGCGTGTTCTGAGAGGGGGGAAGAATGTTCATGAATAGTGTACTACCATTTTATCATTTAATTAATTAATTTTTTAATTATTTCTCTTTTTCATAGAATTTAAAAAAATTTAAATGATGATTAAAGGGGTTAATTGTGAATAAAAATTAAACCCCCCAGGAACCCCCTATTTTGGATGAAATCAATGTGATTGAATTCTCATTGGACCCACCAATTGTGAGATACAAAATTATTTTCAATAATTTAATATGTAAAATTTTATATTTAAAAAATTACATTGTGAGAAAATCACCCAAATACCTGTTGACTTCGAATGGTATACCATTCCTAGGGTAAAAACTATATTTGGGACCCAACGGTGGAGTCAATTTTATCATATACTGCACTATTTTGGTGTTATTCATTATTTTCGAATAAATTGTTTGTGATTAAAATAATATATTTACTATTTTTATTTTATCTTCGTTGAGGCTTTGAGGGCCTCAGAAACTCACACTAATTCAGTTTATAACTCTAAAAAAATTGATTTAATATTAAAGAGAGTAAACTGATCATTTATTCCTTCCATGATGCATTTAACACGTTTCAAAATTTTCACTAATAAATCAATTTTTCCACACAAGGTATTAATAATTTATTAAAAAATGGATTTATTGTTATTTTAATAAAAATTGATCGTCACAATTACCCCCCTATATAGACTTCTAATCTTCAAGAATCATCTCCAGTGGTCTTGCTCAAACAACTCAGGACACTAATCTCAATCATCTGACTCACGTTCTCGTTTCCCTTCCAAGATCAATCAATGTTGACACTGAAACCAAACTACTGGTACCGTCTTTCCTTGTATGAACCTCTGGCTTCATTCCATGATCTATATCAGATAATCCATCTATGATATGTCAGTATGCAGCTCAATTTCATCGTAATCAATAACATGTGTAGGATATGGTATAAACCTCCTAATATGTGACATATGGAAAACACTGTGCACACTACAATAGAGTGAAGGGTGGTATAGATGATATTACACAACCCCTATCAATTCTTTGACATCAATTGGTACAATAAAACATAGTGATATCTTCCCATTCATCCTTAGATGTTTGTTCCTTAATTGTGGAGTCACTCTAAAGACAAATTGATATCCTATAGTAAAATACAAAATTTTCCTCTTATGGTTGGAATAAGATCATTTTCTACTATGAGAAGTGATAAATATCTTTTGTAGCATCTGCACTCTCTTAGAGGTAACTGAAACCATGACGGGGCCAACAATAGCTACCTCTCCTACATCATTCCAATAGAGCAGTGAGCGACATGATGTCCCATAAAGAGAATCATAAGGTTCCATCTAAATTTAAGCCTGATAAATTTTGTTATATGATAACTAAATCAAGGCTAGGAAATCATCCCATTATCCTCTAAGGTTTAGTATACAATCTCATAACACATTCTCTAATATATATATAGTCCTCTCAGGCTATTTTTCACTCTGACAGGGGTATATCATGCACAATCATAGCCGAGAGAATATGGATTTATATAATCCATACTAATATCCTAATGTGAAATCAGAATATATTGCAGGAACAATATATAAAGGAACTCCAGGTAAGGGAAAAATATCTCCGAAATAATTTTTTCCCGACTCCTCCACTATGTGAGTCACTCTAATCTGTAAGAAGTGGGAAATATTCATTAACCAAGAAATAATCACCCAATATTTGACATGACTCTTTGGGGTCCAGGGTAATCCAATAAATAATCCATAGTAATATCCTCACACTTCTACATAGGTAAATTGAGTGACTGCAACAACCCTCTTGGATGATGGTTCTCATCCTTTACCATCTGACATGTGAGTCATTGAGATACATAACCTACAATGTTTTTCTTCATCCCTAGTCACCAAATACTATCATCTGAATTCATGGTATATTGTTCTCAAACTAGGATGTTCCTTCCACTTAGATGTATGGTAATCCCACATCATTTCATCCCTAGTGGAAGCAGGTACTACTACTCTTTCATGGACTAATATAATGTCATTGCTATCCATCATCCATCTAAGTATCAGGTTACCTCCAGCAAGCTGTTCTCTCATCATAGTAAAATATGGGTCTGAATTTGGACCATTGATTATGTTTTTAATAATATAATAAGAAATTATAAAGGGAGAAAAATTTATAATCATTGATCATTGAAATCATCAATCATCCAGTCATCCAATAAGCATATCAAACGTCATAGCTCCTCTGATGACTTCTCTCTAGGTTTCTACTCATCCTAGGTCCTACAACAAAAGGAATATGCTACAATATTTCCTTTTCATGGGTAATATGTAATCTGAATGTCAAGTTCTTATAAATACTTGACCCAGAACATGTGCATAATATTCAAATCCATCAATATGAAGATATTGGGAAGGCTCTAGTGATCTGGGTAAAAAAATATCTCTCACTAAATAGATAATATATCTAAAGATTTAGTGTGTAGTCCCCTACTACAAAATCAATGTCATGTTTATGGTTGTTCATATCATGGGGTTTTAGCTGATGAGAGCCGCATGCTACTAACTTTTTGACATGCATCAGTACTTCTCCCAGACTAACTCCTAATGCATCACAACACACTACATAACCAATCCCAATATTCAGAAGTGTCAGTAATCAAGTTGTTGTTATCCTTTTAATTAGCTCAAGAAATGGATATTCACACTGGTCTAGCCACATCAATCTTACTCTATTATTAATCAAAGCTGGCATGTGTTCTGATTATTATGATAATTCCAAGATAAAAACTCTATAATATCTGGATGATGCTAGGAATCTTCTGATGTCAATCCAGTTTTAGGGACATGTTCATGATAAGAATACTTTAACAGTCATTAGGATTACGAAAATACTTGTTTCAGGCACCACAAATCCATGTAACGGCACTTATTTAATCTATAATTCTCATATTGATAGTGTTAGGATGGTATAACTCTGAGTATGATATACTATGTGATTCCAAATGTAGGAGAGAAATAAGAATGAGATTCTCAGATATAGGAGGGGGTAAACTGTACCTTTTAAAACTTTCCTAAGGAATTTTTTAGGATGTTTATGTTTTACAAGGTTAAGAAAGACAATTCACAAGACCTATATAAGTTCTAATCATTTTCTTGATTCTGGAAAAGTGATTCCAGAAATGAAACATAACGAAAGTTACAAAGATTAAGATTCTACCTTAAAGCATATAGAATCTAACTAACTCATAGTACAAGTATGGAAGTATAAGAAAATTATACTTTCCTTAGCAATACAAAATGCCGCGGAAAAACGAGTAGTAAAACTACAAGTAACAAACAATAAATCTTATAACCCAAAGATAAGGGTATCCAACAACCTTGGATAAAGGTCCCTTGATTTATAATTTCAAGAAAGTATGTCTTTCCCACACAAGGGTAAGCCCTTGATACGAATATCAGAGTCTATCTTGCTATCCCCGCTAGCCCTCAACTATCAGGTAGTCAGCACCTCTGTCTTCCTCAAAAAAGAAGCCCTCAACTTCAAGGTGTTGGAACCTCTGCCTTCCTATCCCCGAAAGCCCTCGAATGTAAACATCAACAATTGGAGTTGCACGAAGAAAGTGTGCACAAGGCAATGTTTGAACAAGCCATTCAAACTTTCTACACGAATCTTGAGAGTTAATAAGAGCCTCTCTCTCTAGAAATCACTTAAATATAATGTAATCACAAGTTGTGTCAAAGTTGTAGCTTTTTTACAAATGAGATCCTATTTATAGGAAAAGCACCAATGGTTGGCTCCCTCCTCTATCATTCATATTTCTCCTTGAATTTCGTAGGGACCTATACATGTGTCACTCAACCAACAGATAGTTAATAACTGAAAGAAAAACATCATTCTGTAATTAAACAAGTGTAAGATAAAGTAAAACTGAAGTTCGGAATGTAAGCAAATAAACTGATTCAGAGGCTAACCAAAATGAAATTTGGAGTCTGTAATAAAGAGATATTCAGATTAGTTTTTTTAAGAATTCGGAACCTGAATTCTGTAGAAATATAGAGTCTGAATTTCAAGGAAATTCGGAGTCTGGTTTCACCAGTATTCAGAACAATAACATACAATGTTCGGAGTCAGATTTGATGGGAATTCAGATTCAAAACTCACAGGAGATCGTAGTCTGAATTCAGAGAACTCGGAGTCAGAACTTTGATAAGTTCGTAATCAGAATTCGGAGTCGAATTACTTGAGAGTTCGTATCCAGAATTTGGAGTCGAACTAAATGAGAGTTTGTATCCAAAATTTGGATTCTAACTACATGATATTTCGTATCTAGAATTTGGAGTCGAACTATAAGAGAGTTCGTATCCAGAATTCAAATTGGAACATCATGAGAGTTCGTATCCAGAATTTGGAATGGATCTTCATTAGAGTTCATATCCAGAATTCAGAATGGAACTTCATTAGAGTTCGTATCCAGAATTCGGAATGGAACATCATTAGAGTTCGTATCTAGAATTCGGAATAGAACTTCATTAGAGTTCGTATCCAGAATTCAGAACCTATAACAGAATGAATCATATCTAAGTATTGTATGATTCCGATGTTTTAGGTACGAATCCGATTTTTATCCTTAAGAAAAATATTGATATGAGTAATGAGAATATGGTAGGGGTAAATTCTTTTGGAAAGGAAATTTTCCTTATAGAAGTAAAATATAGATTTACATAAGTATAAGGTTTTTGTGATTTTCAAAACAAGAAGGAATGGAAAATTCATATGGAAAACTTTATTGTCTCAACAATCTCCTCCTCTTTGGAAAGCAAAAACATCCTTTCGAAAAAGAAATATAAGGACTTAGAAAAAAAATTATTTAGCCATTGAAATTAAAACTTATCTCCCAATGTTCATAGATGATGGTGAATACAACAAACTCCCCCTTAGGCATTGGAACTCTAAGGATTGTATTCTGGATTTCCGGAATAGAGTTTACATTATCATGGGAATGAAAAACTTCGTAATGGGGAACACCCCCTTACTTAATGGTAGTTCTTGACTTTGAAAATTTTCTTTCTCCCTCTTTTGAGTAGTTCTTTTTTCTTCTCCCCTTTGTTATTTTCAAAAAGAATTTAAGGGAATGGAAAAGACATAACGTACCTAAAACATTAGTACATAACAACAAAAGATACCAGAGATTTCATTATAGTTGAAAAATAATTTACAACAAAAATAATTACAACAAAAATAATAGGATTTGCCTATTTTTCCTCCTTTTCCTTGGGGATTAATTTCTTCAACAAGGTTTGCAGCTTCTTCAAGTATTTCTGGTCCTCCTCACCTTGCTTCTCCAAAGCATTTATCCTTTCATCTTGAGCTTTCAGGACCACTATCGGAGCCTTCATGGCCTCTTCTTGCATCTTTAGTAGCTTATCTTGCTTTTCTAGCTTCTCTTCTAGCTCAATCTAGAAATCTCTTTCTCCTTTCTAGTTTTGAGAAACCGAGTTATGATTTTCATTCAAATCCCTCACCTATTGATTCTGAAATTTTTTCTCAAGGATCATATTTTCCTAAAGATTTATAATCTTGGCATCCTCGGTATCAAAATCATCTTTTACGTCATTCTGAAAATGATCAAACTCAGTCACGTCATCATCAACATTCCTTGACCATAGAGTGATTTTGCTGCAAGATTTTCTGTGAACATCATTATTGATAAGGAAGTCTCTATGATCAGCCTCAATATTCACAAACATTTCCATCACCATGGATAAGGATTCTGATTTCTGATTTAGGCTATGTTGAAGCATCTGGCATCTAGAGTCTATGGTGGGAAAGATCGGAATAGTGTCCACCAACTTATTCAAATACTCAACATCAAGATCATGACCTTGTGCTGATGATTTTGAATCAGACACCTTGTTGGGAGATTGTTCTTATTCAACCTCCACCAGCATTCTTCAAGAAGAACCACCAACCTCTTTCTTCCTAATGATATCTTTTGTTGGGGTGTCCATAAGAACTTTCTTCCCCTTATCAACATTCAGAAATGCCTCATCAGTAGATTCTTCCTCGCTTTCAAATACATGAACAATATTATCTTCATCTGGTTTCTCCTTCCCTGGTACTTCTTCATGATAATAATTCTCATAGCTTACTTCCTCAGATGATTCATTCTCTTTTTCTCTTTCCTTGTCTTCGTCTTCCTTACCTTCTTCCTCAAATACCTTTCCTAGAGTGACTATCTTTAAGGAATTGGCCTCATATGTTCAGAGCGGTTGTTTTTCTGAGAGGTTTTCCTTCTCTTGATAATGCTCATCTTGCTTAATCAAGTCATCCAGATCACCACTTCTGTCTTATTCTACTACTTATTCTTCTTCTACATCTATTTCTTCATCAACATCTTCCTATACTTCTTCAACAGCTCCTTTATCTACTCCTTCAATAGCCTCTTTCCCTTTATACATTTCCGGATTGAATTAATTTTTCCATGGGTCTCCAATAATGATTGAACAACAAATGTTTCTGGTACGGGAAATTTCTCAGAAGATATTCTAGTGGATTTAAAAAGAGATTGTAAAACTTCAGCTTCAGACATTTTCTTCTTCATTTTCTTCTCCTTTTCTTGCCTCTCAAGTTCATTAGCAGCTGATTCTCTTAAGGCCTTAGCCTCAGCAAGGTCCAATCCGAACTGAGGATCCAATTCTTTCATTTTCTCTTTATCTTCCCTCCACTTACCAGCCACCTCATTTGGATATGTTTTCTGTTTCTTCAGCTTGGGAGGTGCGGATTGGGTTTCCTTAGCTGTAGGGTTCTTGTCTTCAGTTACCACCTATTTTAGCTTCCTCTTCTTCCCTACCTTCTTAGATGGTTCATCTTTCTCCACATTTTATGGAATGGCTTCTGCCTCCTCCTCTAGAAGATCGTAAAACTCACCTGGCTCTTTTGAAAAACCAGATTTCATCCTCTTTAAAGTATCATCACTTATCAACATCATCTTACAAATTCACGGCTTGGAAGATCAAGAAACATTGAATGAATCAAGACACCGAATAGTAAGCTTAGAGATAAGAGTAGTACACAAAATAATTTTTTCTTTCAAAGTGCTATTCTTGATATTATTAACTTTAATAAGGAAATGCCTCATCAGATTGATCTTTCTTAGATTTACCATGAAATACAAGTTATAAATATCACTTTCCCTTAGATTATCCTAATCTCCTCTTCTCGGAATGAAAAACACTTAAACCCCCAACTGTAGAATCCAGTTGTTGGTGGAGAGATGAGAAATATTTTCTGTCTTGCCATCTTTAAGTCCAAGGAATTCCATTTCCATCACTTTGATAATACTTCCTTGCACATCTGGTAACTTACGTGAACAAATTCTGCATCACCATCATATGAGAGCCCAACGATGTTTGCAGCCTTGGTGTAAGATAACTTGTAAGTATTACCATAGCTCTTAAAAGAAAATTTTTCTCTACAATATTCTTTATAGAAGGAAACAAACTCATATAATTCTACAAGAAAATCTGTATAAACAGCTTCCTGGTCCCCTGTTTTGGATACACAAAAATCTTCCCAACCATTAAGTTTGATATTCCTGTATATTAAATAATCAAACTCACTGAAAACGTTTGGTTGAACCAACCGTTCCCTGTAGACTAACCACTTTTATATTGGATTCATCAAATACATATCTTGGGATACGGCTTCAACATACATTTGGAATGGAGGAGCACCGAAAGATTCGGCACAACCTTTATGAACTGAGGTAGAGTTTCAGCATGCGAGTTCTTGAAAACGATGTGGGAAAACTTTTGGGGTCCCCTTTATATAGGCGATGGAGGTGACCTTTCACATTCCAAAACAATCTAATGGTTGAAAAACTCTCTGATCTAATATGATAGTTTAAAAAATATAACGACAAGGAAATCTTGAATCTGACCTTTTGAGGTTGTAAAAAAACATTCGGATTTAAGAAGAAAAAAATCCGATAAATTTTATAAGGAAAAGAAACTACTAGAAACTAAAAACGATTACACAAACTTGAATATGGAAAACATAACTTTTGGATTGGCTAGGATGTTTATTCATAATAGGTAATATTCTTCTTGATGAAAATTTGACTATGAAAAACTCATTATAAAAAATTTTATTGAAAATTCTTTGAGTACCAAAACTCTAGTACAAAAAGTATTAGTATGAAAATTCCCATTATGAAAATTCTCATTAAGATAATTCTCATTACGAAAATTCTCATTACGAAAGTTTTGTAGTACAAATACATTATTACGAAAATTTCTAATATGAAAACATAATTATGAAAAATTCCAGTACGCAAATTTCATTACAAAAATTTCCAGTACGAAATCTTCATTATGAAAATTTCCAATATAAAATTTCACCACGAAAATTTCCGGTATGAAAATTTCATTACGAAAATTTCCAGTAGGAAAATTTCATCACGAAAATTTAGATTCTGAAAAATTCCCTTTACGAAAATTTTTAAACACACATTACAAAAAATTTGAAAAACATCATAACATATGTACCCCCTATGAAATAGAGTTTATTACTGTATGGAGAATGGTTGAACATGATGTTAATGAAGGATGATTACCTCACAGTAATCATTCCTAACTTCTGTTTAATGTATTCAAATCTATCGTAGGGTAATGATTTTGTGAAAATGTCAGCAAGTTGATCATGTGTTCTGATAAACTAAAGAATGATATATCCTTTATCACATAATTGAATAATGCTGATGAGATTGGGATTATGACCTTTAATAAACAAAATATTTGAAATCAAAGTTTTTCCAATAAGAACAATTTTACTTATACCAATAATTTCTCCCTTAGAATTATCTCTGAAAGTTACTTTTCCTCCTTTCGTCTTGATAATATTTTCGAAATAGCTTTTGTTACCAGTCCTATGCCGGGAACATCCACTATCCATGTACCTGGTATTGTTGTTGGTACTATCCTAATTTTCCTGAAAATAAGAAAATGTTAGGTTTTTGGAATGCAAACTTTCTTGGATCCAAAAATTTCAGAAAGAAAAATTTTGTGTACCCACATCTTCTTAGAAAAATAAGCCTTATGAAATCATAATTATTGGGTTTTATTTAATGAACATTTATTTGCCCTGTGACCACCACATTGACACTTTGCGTAAAATGGGGTACTTTGAGGAACAAAGTAGTTGTTACTAAAAATTGGTTTATAACATGTGTAACCAAAACCAGAATTATTCCGTTGAGGTCGAATTTGTGAATACATTTTATCAAAAGTTTCCTTACCTAGGGTAATGTTTGGAAAACACTTCCTCAAGGAAAATATTTTGGATTTGAGTGTTATAACAAGATTATTGTCTTCAAAAACATGTGATTTGGAACTATACCTAGGCTCGAAGACATCATTCTTAGAAATTAATTTTTCATGTTATTTATAATGTTTATTCTTTTCAGAACCTAATTCCTCAAGATTTTTTCAAATACTTTAAAAATCGTCATTTTTCATTTCAATATCTTTAGAATGATCTGATATTTCCTTAGTAAGAATAATATTCCTAGAGTTTTCCTTGTCAATAATTTTCATGAGTTTTTATTTCTCAATCTCATGATGTTCAACAAATCTAGAAAATTCTTCATATGTATGTAAAGTATTTTCTTCATCAGAAGAGGATTCTTCATCAGATGAGTTTTAATATTTACTATCATTATCATTTAAAGAAACATTTGTCAATGATTCAGCATTGTGTACCCTAGTCATAATGCAATGATTATTAATAGGTAGCTTGGGTATAAGACCAAGATTCTTCTGTCCAGAAGATTAATAATCCGAAGATTAATCTAAAGAGTCACCACCACTGGAACTCCATGTGTCATTGGATTTCACACACTTTCTTATCTTTGGACTTGTAATACTTCTTTCTATTCCTTTTATAATGTATTTTTTCCACTCTTTTCATTTGAGCATAGGGCAGTCAGGTCTTATGTGTCCAGCTCTCTTGCATTCATAGCAAGTGACCTCTGAATCTTTCTTATCTGTCCTTTCATTCTTCTTATACATGGATTGGAAATTTCATTGTCCAGCTATCTTTTTCATCCTTCGAGAAATATTAGATAACTCATTTTCCTATACTTCACACTCACTACATTCGGATTGAATAATAACCATCATAGACAAGGATCTAGTAACTCTCTCAGAAGTCTTAGCTTTCATGTGATTTGAAGTTGTAGTAAAAGCAACACTACAATTCCCATTCTTCTTTTTTATGTTGTCAACATCTATTTTCATTCTAGTTTCATGTTGAAGAAGTATTCCAAACAACTCCTCAAGTGAAATTTGAGTAACCTTTCTATTCTCATCAATTGCAGTCCTCTTGGATTCCCACTCATTTTGCGTAATATCTATGATTATGTCAACAAGAGCTTCATTATCATGACATTTCTCTCCCATTAATTGTAAGCTATTCATGATGGTCATGAATCTCTGTTGCACATTACAAATTGGTTCTCCATAAGAAAAATTGAAACCAGGATTCTCAACTCTAAAAATGGATCTTCTAGTCTCAATAACATTACATGTACCAAAATGAGTAACTTCAAGTTTCTTCCAATTAATGTTAGCTATTCCACAAGAAGAAATTTGGCTATATATGTTCCTAATCATTGAACAGAGTAAAGTATTGTGTACCTTATAGTTTAGTTGGTATTCATTCTTTTCTTGATTAGTAAAAGCACTTACTTCTTTTTCATGAAATTTGTATCCCCCATTAAAAATAATAACTTTCTCAACCCCAGTATTGATAATGAAAGTCTTCATGAGATCTCTCCAATATTCATAATCATTACCATAAAAAATTGGAGGTCTGGTAGGATTTAAGTTGTTGATCAAACAAACATTTAAACCTACCATCCTTAAGAAAATATTTGGTACACAAACTTATTATTAGTATAAGTATGTAAACAAGAGGAAATATTCTAAGAAAAAAATTGTAACTCCAATCAAAAGTGAATCTGAACTATGATTCCGAAAAATATGAATCCAGAAATATGAATCCAAAAGGGAAGAAGATAAAACTTCTGAATCTAATCATGAGATTAATTCAGATGGAACCAAATATCTATTACCAAGTGTTAGATTTGTACAGGGTATGAGTTCACCTCCTGTGATACCAATTTTTAGGATGGTATAACTCTAAGTATGATATACTCTGTGATACCAAATGTAGGATCGAAAAAAGAATGATATTCTCAGATACAAGTGAGGGGGGGGGGGGGGTGAATTACACCTTTTAAAAAATTTCTATTGAAATTTTTAGGATGGTTTTTTTTAACAATGTTAAAGAATATAATTCACAAGACCTTTCTAAGTTCTAATCACTTGCTTGATCCCGGAAAAGTGATTCCAAAAATAAAACATAACGAATGTCACAAAGATTAGGATTCTACCTAAAAGCATATAGAATCTAACTAAATCAGAGTAAAAGTAAGGAAGTATATGAAAATTATACTTTCCTTAGAAATACAAAATGCAATGGAAAAAAAAGTAGTAAAACCATAAGTAAGAAACAATAAATCTTTGAACCCAAAGAGAATGGTATCCAATAACCTTGGATAAAGGTCCCTTGATTTATACTTTCAAGAAAGTCTATCTTACCCACACCAGGGTAAGCCCTCAATACGAATATTGGAGTCCGTCTTTCTATACTCACAATCCTTCAACTATCAGGTAGTTGGCACCTCTGTCTTCCTAAGCAAGGAATCCCTCAACTTCAAGGTGTTGGAACCTCTATCTTCCTATCCCCGGAAGCCCTCAATTTTAATCAGAAACAATCTAAGTCGCACGAAGCATGTCTGCACAAGGAAAAGTTTGAACTTTCCGTTCAATCATTCTGCATGAAACATGAGAGTCGATAAGAGACTCTCTCTATAGAAATCACTTCAATAACATGTAAGCATATCTTGGGTCAATGTTGTAGCTTATTTTCAAATGAGCTCCTATTTATAGGGGAAGCTCCAACGGTCGGCTCCCTCCTCCAACGGTCATATTTCTCCTTGAATTTTGGAGGGACCTATACATGTGTCACTCAACCAACAGATAGTTAATAACTGAAAGCACGACATCATTTTGTAATGAAACAAGTGTAAGAAAAAGTAAAACTGAATTTTGGAATGTAAGAAAATAAAAAGAATCAAATTCTAACCAAAATGGAATTTAGAGTCTATAATAAAGAGATATTAGGATTCTGTTTTGCAGGAATTCAGAACCTGAATTCTGCAGAAATCCGGAGTCTAAATTTCATTGAAATTCGGAGTCTAGTTTTACCAGTATTCGGAACCAGAACATACAAAGTTCAGAATCGGAGTTCATGGGAATTTGGAGTCAGAACTCATAGGAGTTCGGAGTCTGAATTTAGAGAACTCAGAGTCAGAACTTAGATAATTTCGTAATCAGAATTCATATTCGAACTACTTGAGAGTTCATATCTAGAATTCGGAGTCAAACTACATGAGAGTTCGTATCCATAAGTCGGAGTCGAACTACATGAGAGTTCGTTTCCAGAATTCGGAGTCGAACTATATGAGAGTTCGTATCCAGAATTCGGAGTGGAACTTCATTAGAGTTCGTATCTAGAATTCAGAATGGAAATTCATTAGGGTTCGTATCAAGAATTCAGAATGGAACATCATTAGATTTTGTATCCAAAATTCGGAATGGAACTTCATTAGAGTTCATATCCCGAATTTGTAATGGAACTTCATTAGAGTTCTTATCCAAAATTCGGAATGGAACTTTATTAGAGTTTGTATCCAGAATTATGAACCTATAACAGAATTCTTCATATCTAATTATTGTATGATTCCAAGGTTTTAGGTATGAATCTGATTTTTATCCTTATGAAAAATATTGATGTGAGCAATGAAAATTTGGTAGGGGGAAATTCCTTTGGAAAAGAAATTTTCCTTATAGAAGTAAAATATATATTTTCTTAAGTATAAGGTGGTTGTTATTTTCAAAACAAGAAGGAATGTAATAGTCATAAATAAAACCTTATCTTATTGACTCAACATATAGCTCAACATAATGAATTTTATATCCGAGCATACTCAAGACTATCTCTAGGTGCCGAGCATATTGTTCTGATTTTGGAAAGTAGATGATGATATATTAAACAATCATTATGATGAATTTGTCCTATTATAGATGAATGATTTTATTCATGAGATCAATGAACATAAGTGGTGAGTTATTCAGTCTGAAAGGCATTACCAAATAGTCATACAACCCATATTTTCTTTGAAATGTCATCATCATAATATCCTCATAACAAACTAAGAACCATTGGAAGAGAATTCGAATATCAACATTTGAGAAACACTAGGCTCCTCAAAACTGTAAAAAATGATTAGTAATCCTTGGTATATAATATTGGTTCTTCACCATCACCTGGTTTAGTGTCTGATAATAATTTCATAGTCAAAAACAACCATCATCCTTTTTGGAGAACAAAACAAGTTCCCTCTATGGTGATGCACTAGGTCTGATAAATCCTTTTCTCTTCAATTCATCTATATGAACATTGAGGTCCTTCAGTTCTATTGGAGAAATAATATTATAAGGTATGAAAAGTGGCTATGCACCAGGTATGATCTCTATCTCAAATTGAATTCCTCAATTGGGATGGTTTCCTGGGAAGTCATCAGAAATGACTTTAAGATAGAGATCTAAAACTAGAGGAAAATATGAGTTGGTTTCAACTAAATCTTCTGAAAGAGACAAGCTTGTTATTTGTGGTGTGATTGACCCAGTTTGGCTCATGATTGGGACAACTCTACTAGATCCTAACCCCCACTACCATGTCATAAATAACTTCTCTATAATTTTTGAAGGAAAATACTCCCTCCATTAATAGAAATCAATATGCCATCATAAATTGGTTAGACATTCCATACTAGAAAGCATGTTGAATCTTGTCATTTCCTAAATTATGAAATCCCATAAATTCCCATAGTCTTAAAAAACAATGTTATAATTTGGTAATTGATGATGATGTTATACATATTTATCCAATGGTGTATCGAGGGAGGCTAACTCGGATGATAACTTCACTAGTATGTCATTTCCAAAAACTACATAGGCACGTCTTAAAGTATGGGAAGCACCGCTGTAAAATATGTTACTAGATAACATAGAGGTCATCATAAAGGTACCTATAATAGGAGATGGTCCCACTCCACTATCTTATGGAGTTTGTTCCCCAACATACATATGGCCTGCCTCAACTCCTCTTCTCTATCCTTGAGGCGCATGACTAGCCTGAGTCTGATGATAAATACACCGAACAGTTCCCCCTTTCCGACCTTCTTTTTTTTTGTAAATATGGATTATTCTTTCTGTAGAATATTTTTTTTAGATTTCCATTCTTCTTATAATACATACAAATACTTTTAGGTTCCCTACAGGACCTACGATTGTGTATAACCTTTCCACAGGTGAATCAAAGTTAATTTTCTTATTAAATCTATTGTTTGAACCACACATTACTCTACTATAATTCTGATACTATGATCCATGACTTTGGACATCCTAAACTTATTTCGAGAAGAAAATTCCATAGAGGGGAGAGGAAACATGGTTACCATCTCTTCGTATGCTGAGTGTAAGCCATATACTCTATCCTTCTCCAATCCCTTTTCAATGTTTAGTTCCTTTCGGAAGACTTGTGAATTTGATGTTAGTTCAAAACCACTAACCTGAACTATGATCTTTGTTCAAAGGACTATCTAAATCATATAACCCATATGTGCCTCATTCCCATCTAAAAAAGGATCAATGTGATTAAAATCATTAAAACTCGATGAATATGTATCGAGTGTCTTGGAACACTCTCATAACTCCATAAATTCATGGCCACATCCCTACATCATATTTTATTGAAAATTAATCGTTAGAAATATCTCTGTGAAGGTCATCAATGTAATACCCTCTCATATCCATGACTGGATGATAGTAGTCCACCATCTCTGTGTGGTTCCCCGTAACAAAAATGTCTCTCGGATAATGTTCTCTTCTTCTAGAGTCTCGACCATTGCAATGAATCTACCAATAAAGTACAACTTGTTGTAAGAACCCAGACCTGCTTTTCGGTTATATGGCACATGTTTCATTCTTTTAATGGTTATAAAGTTAAGGGTAATGAATGGGAGAGTCGGGAGAATATTTAATGATGTTTTGAGGCAAAGGGGAAGTCGCACGGGTGGCACACAGTTTTTCTATCAGTGCGGCCAAAATGTTCGTGGAGGGTCTGTCGAGGTAGTGGCTAACACATGATTACCACAGGGATTGTCTAATAGTTCATCTAAACTATATGTGGAGGGTTTTCCATGGAAGTGGATAATGCACGGTTAGCGCACGGTTTTTCTTACTGTGTAGGAAAATCATGCGGGCACATAAGTGAGATTCTAAAAAAGTGAATCGCACACGTTCTTTCCTCCAAGTGGCTCATTTTTTCTCTTAAGTTTCCATAACTCATGATTTTTCTTCTCCTATGGTCATAAAAGGTTCTCCCTTCTTTTTGGATGTGATATTATGGATTCTCTAGGTGAATAGAAGCTGGAATCTTGAGCTATGTAGATGTTCTACTTCGTTTTCCTAGATATACTTTGATTTAATTCTCCTATTATCTCAATTTCCTAGATCTACGCCTGTTATGGGTAGATCTAAGTGTGTGGAGGACAATTTTGATGAGTTTTGGTCTTGGTCTTGTTAGGAGAAGAGATCTAAGGTGGGTTCTTTGAGAATCAACTAGGTTTTCCTGTGTGTTCTTCATTTTTGGGGGTTTTGTTCAAAACCATTAAGGTAGGTGGTTTGTGGATTTTGGTTTAAGGCCATTGAGTTGTATATGAAAAATAATCTATACCAATGAAAGGGTTATTGTTCATTTACCATTTTTAACCCTGTTAATTTCCTTCTTTAATGGTGTCTACGAGTAGAGGTTATTTGTATGTGAATAGGGTTGATGGTTATGCTTTGGAGGTATTGCCCATGCATGATCTGTTTATGACTATTTGGTTCTTCTTAGCTTGTTAGTATTTTTTTTATTTACCATGACTTGTATTGTAGGATTGAGTGATATTGTTTTTCTGACATGATGATATGCTTTAGACTATTATCCGAGTAGTTCTTGAGGTTTACTTTGGCTGATACACGTTCCTATACATGTTTGACTTACACAGGTCCGAGAGAACCTGGTGTAGTAGACCATATGGAGAATGGACGTAAGTGATTTTCCAGAGTGTCTTATAATTTACGTTGCAAGACCACAGGGGGAATTGATGTTGAGTTCCTCCCAAAAGAGTATTTAGTTCCTCGATGCGGGCCACAGAGGGAATGTGACATAAGTGCTTCCCTAGAGTGCCTGTAAATACGATACGACGTTATAGGGGGAATTGATGGTGAGTGCTTATTCAGAGATTCAGTGCATAAGCTGAACTAGAGGGGTGAGTATGTGTGTGATTCCCACAGGGTTGCTTGTACTTGTTAGGTTGAACTAGTGGGGAAGGTTGTGAGTACTCCTAGAGGGTTTCCTGCATTGATTAGCTGCTTGCTTGATGGATGAAATTGAATGACTTGAAACTGTGGACTGTGACTGCTGAGTACTTCATTATTTACTGTTTACTTTTTTAATTATTACTTGATGTATACTAACTGCCTGTTTGGAATAGATATTTTGGTGGTTGCCTACTAGGATTTAGTCTCACGCACTGCTTGGGTCATGCTTTTGAACCTAAACAGATTATATTGATATAGGTATAGACAAGTGAAATCTCCCTTCTACTTTAGGTACTTGACATGATGTGGAGCTGGAGAGCATGGGAGAATGATTAGTCTTGAGATGCTGAGGATTTGTTATCTGTTTATTTTTTTACTTGGGTTTAGTAATGGTTTTATTCATCATTGTGACTTTTTTGGATATTTTCCATGAAACATGTATCATTCATCATTATATAAATATATGTGTGTGTGTGTGCTCCAGTTGTTTATTATTTTAGTCTTTCAATTTTTGTTGTTGTTTAATATTTACTGCTTCCGCTATTGTATATTTTTTTCTCTTCCATTGATTCACTCTACCTATGAGGGCATAGATTCCCCACTAACACACACAAGACCCTCTCAGCTACTCGGAATCCTCTGGAATTCAGGGAAATGCATTTGAGGTCATGTGACCTACCGGGTATGGGGTGCCTCTAGGTGCCTTCCAGAACAGGGATGTTACAAAGTACTATCAGAGAAATTATTTTCTCTTGATTTACTATTTGGGGACTTTAGCTAAGGATAGGAAGTAATTGGTATTTGGTAATATGTTTTTCCCAGGAGTAGCTAACCCATGTACAGGGGAAATCCAATCTACCTCGTTTATTGCAATTTATTCTTGTGCTTCTAGTTTATAGTTGATCTGATTTTCACCATTGGCTACTCACATGATTTGTGTTATTACTGTTGAAGTTATTGCAGTTCTGTTTCTATAGTAACCTGATGAGATGAGGGTATGCCATCTCATACATTATATACACACTTTGGTAGAAATCACATTTTATGCATTATATCCATGGAAACTAGGATTCCTTAACGATTTCATGCTGTTTTGATTGATTTTGTGAGGAATGTGCATGATGTTGTTATAGATTCCTTGATAAAAATACATGTTGTTGGATAGGGTATTTAATTGGGTAGAGATTTGTTTGAATGGATGCCAATCTTTGGTTCTTGAGGTGTTATGGGACCTCATGGACGGTAATTTTGTGGATCATAGCCTTGTTTCCTTTTTATAATGTGTACAAGATTCCAAACAATGATTTGCGTGGAGTATGGGCCCTCACGGAATGGAATTTTCAAATTTCAATGCCCGATGTAGTGTTTTTTGGGTTCTGGAGCAGTTCTTGAGGCTTACTGTCTGAAAAAACCCAGAATACATGTTGTGTAATGTTATGTACATACCATTTTCTCTTCTGTTTGGGAAGAAACAATTTTTCTTATGAAAAATTCATATACATTATATTCACTCTGTGTAGTATTTAACCATATCATAGGTCATGTGGGCAGAGACACGGGATGAGAAAAGTCTAGTGGGAACACGTTGTGTACCAGTCGAACACGATGTTTCATGCCAACCCTATATCTGCCTGTGTAATTAACAACATGGATAGATAATCCATGAGCTATATATACTGTGTCCGTGCTGAACACACTATGTAGTCTAACCCAGGTACTCGGCCGTGTCACAGAAAACACGGGTCAGTGTTATCCTTTCTCATACATTCCATGTCTGTTAGGAACACATCGTGTAGTTGGTGCCCTATGTTAGGCCATTTCACGTACCACATGGGCCGGGTGAATCTTGTGTAGTACACGTCGTGTCTATCGTGAACATTTCATGTAATTTTGTTTTAAGCTAGTCATGTGGCTTAACCGTGTAAAAGGAATCATGCATGGGAGGAGAATTCAAGTACACGACATATTTTAGGACAAAACTCCATGTGTTTGGTGTCTTACATGAACATTTTTGGTAGAAGTACATTCCCATTTGAATGACTTAAGGGAACACACTGTGTAGGGGATATACATGCTCTGTAGTCGGGCTTTGAAAAACATGGATGATTTCTTTACACTATTCCCTTCATGTACATACTTTTTTCAGTCCTTGATAATCCAGATATATGGTGTACACATGACCTTGTAGATTCATTCCACCAAGACTTCCTACAGTCATATACTAGTTGCCAGGTGGTGATCAGACAGCAGGCATGGCTGATCAGGGACCACCTGCAGATCCTCCAGTTGTGCCAGCCTTGGCACCAGTCATTGTACCTGACATGGGTGCTGATACATATTTCAGGGAGGGCTTTATAAGGTAGATACAGACCATTCAGGGAGCACTGCCTCCTGCCCTGTCGATGGGAGATTTGACCCAGGTCTTCCAGCAGCAGCATCCTTCAACTTTCTCTGAGGATAGAAGACCTCAGGATGCAGAGTCATGGATTGAATCCATGGTGACGATCATTGAGCAGCATGGGTAGGGAGGAGTTACAACCCAGATTTCTAGTATATATTTAGACAAATAGGGGACTTCAAAGTTAGTCTTTCCTCTAGTGGTGGATCGTTTCAGAGATGTCTTTCAAAAGGAATTTTCAGTTTTTCCTGTAGAGTGTGAGGTAGAATTTTCGATTGAGCATGTTCCAGGAGCGGCACTAGTATTCAATCATTATGATAGTATGGCTACAATATAGTCGCAGGAGCTCAAGAAACAGTTAGTGGAGTTGTAGGAAAAGGGTTTCTTCTAACATGGTACTTCTCCTTGGGGTTCGCCTGTGCTGTTTGTGATGAAGGAAGACAGTACCCTCAGGATTTGTGTGGATTAACGGAAGTTGAACTAGTTGATGGTAAAGAACTGATATCCTTTACCAAGGATTGATTATATCTTTGATGAGATTCGTGGAGCATGGGTATTCTTGAATATTGACATGATGTCAGGTTATCATCAGTTGCGCGTTAGACCATTAGATATACCTCTTACAGAATTCTAAAGTAGGTATGGTCTATACGATATCTGGTTATGTTGTTAGGCCTCATGAACGTGCCTTCAGTATTCATGGAACCGATGAACAGAGTGTTCCATCCATACTTGGATTTCATTGTGGTGGGTTTTTTGGATGATATCTTGGTGTACTCTCACACTCGACATAACCATTATATACATCTTGAGAGCGTTTTGAGTACATGGAGAGAGAATCAGTTATGCTCTATGCTCTCAAAATGCCACTTTTGGATGAATTATATTCACTTTTTGTGTCATTTTATCTCAATGGAAGGAGTGTCAGTAGACCCAAATAAAGTGGGGGTAGTAGTTTCCGAGGAGCATCCGAAGAACATCTTTGAGGTGTAGAATTTTCTAAGGCTGGCTGGATACTACAAGAATTTCATAAAGGACTTTTCACACTTAGTAGCACTGCTAACGGGTCTGACTAAGATGGGTGAGAAGTTGTTATAGTCAGATTCTTGTGAGTCTTCATTCTAGGAGCTAAAAGGGTGGTTGAATTTAGCACCAATACTAATCTTTCCAGAGCTTGGAAAGTGCTATAAATTTTACTTTAATGCATCATGTATCGGGCTGGGGGCTGTGCTTATGCAGGTAGATGGAGTCGTTGTGTATGGGTCTCGGTAGTTGGGGACACATGAGAGTAATTACCCGATGCACGATCTAGAGTTGGCAGCTGTTGTTCATGCCCTACACTGTTGGAGACATTATATTCTGGGAGAGAATTTTGAGGTTTTCACCGACCACAAGAGTCTCAATTTCATCTTCACTTAGCATGATCTGAATTTGAGAGAGAGAAAGTGGGTTGAGTGCCTACAGTAATTTGACTTTGAGCTTGCCAACACACCTGGGAATGGAAACACAGTGGCTAATGCATTGAGCAGGAGGACACAGATTATGGTAATTTATGAGTCCAACAGTGAGTGGTAGTTTATGGCTCTATTCTCTGAGATGTATTTATAGGTGCACAAAACATAGGTGAAATGTTTCTTTCTTCTGTAGTTATTACATATACTCTTCTCGATCTAGTGAAAATAAAGAAGCTATCAGATTCAGAAGGCCTAGTCCTATAGGATAACGTGTCAGGAGAGAACACTATTCCTGGATGGACTATTGGAAAAGATGAGATCATGTGTTTCCATGGGCGTGTATGTGTGCCAGCATACATACACGAGGAGATGATGCGAGACTTCCATTCCTCAGTTTTTGGTAGTTCATCCTGGAATCACCAAGATGTATCGTGATCTACACCGCCATTATTGGTGGCTATGTATGAAGAGGGATGTTTCTACATTCTTCATAAGATATTCCACCTGTCAGTAGGTGAAGGAGGAGCACCAGGGACCAACATGGATTTTGTAGTATTGACCAGTTCCTGAGTGGAAGTGGAACAACACCGCGATGGATTTCATGACCGGTTTTCTGAGTTTTCCCTGAGGGAATAAAGCACTATGGGTCGTCATCGATAGGCTTACGAAGGTTTCTCACTTATTTCCAATCATAGATACCTTCAGTGTTGAAGAGTTGAGACAGTTGTACATCCGAGAGATTGTACATCTTTATAGAATTCCACACTCTATCGTTTCAGACAGGGATGCACGTTTTACTTCTCGGATTTGGTAGTTGATTCAGAAGGCGTTGGGTACATAGGTACTTTTGAGTACAACTTACCACCCCTAGACAGATGGCCAGTCCGAGTGTATGATTCAGGTGCCTGAGGACATGCTCCGAGCATGCATTCTTGATTTTTGTGTTTCTTGGGAGAAACATATACTTTTTTTATAGTTTTTCTACAATAATAGTTTTCATGAAACCTTTCAGATGGCACCTTTTGAGGCTATGTATGGTAGGACATGCTGATCACCCTTCTGTTGGATGGAGGTAAGAGAGGTAGTTATGCTAGGACCTCGTCTTATTCAAGAGACCAGATAACATATTGAGTTGATTCAGAAGAGGATGTCTAGTACATAGTCTTGACATAAGTCTTATACTGATCAACGGAGATGGCCTTTGGAGTTAATGGTTGAAGATCAGGTTTTTCTATGTGTCACACCGAGGTTGGGGCACATAAGGATTAAGAGAAAGTGTAAGATTTCACTAAGCTACGTTGAGCTGTTTGAGGTGTTGGAGAGAGTTGGGAAGGTGGCCTGTTAGTTGCAGTTACCTTAGAGGTACCCGACTACGCACGTTGTATTCCACGTCTCTTAGCTTCGTGATTACTTTTCAGACTTGTCTCATGTTCTCCCACCATAGGAGGTTGATTTGGAAGTTGATTTATCATTCGAGAAGCACTTTATCCGGATTGTTGATCGAAGTAAGAAGGTTCTCTGTGGACGGTATGTTCCTCAGGCATGGGTGCTATGGCAGCACGAGTGAGTACAGGATGAGACATGGGAGAGGGAGGCCGATGTACGTTTGAACTGGCTGGAGTTGTTTGAGGTTTCTTCTTCTGCGCTGCCTTGCTAGGGAAATTCTTGGAGAAATTTCATTAATAGGGGATGTTTGAAAGAACCTTGACCTTTTCTTAGGTATATGACCCTTGTATGATGTTTTTCAGGGTTATAAAGTTATGGGTGATGAATGGGAGAGTCAAGATAACTTTGAATGATGTTTTTAGGGAAAGGATAAGTAGCACGAGCGATGCATGGTCTGTCTAACTGTGCGGCCAAACCATGTCTGTAGGGTCTACCGAGGTAGTGCCTAATGCTAGGTTATCACAAGGCGTCTCTAACCGTGTGGCCAAACCGTGAGTGGAGGGTATGCCGAGGCAGTGGATAATGCGCGGTTATTGCACGGTTTGTCTAACCGTGCGATCAAGCCATGTGGTCACTTATGTGAGTTCCTAAAAAGGTTCTCGCATGTTTTTTCCATTAAGTGGCATGTTTTTCATCCTAAGCACCCATAAATCAATATTTTTCATCTCCTAAGGTCAGATAAGGTTCTTCCATCATTCCAAAAGCGATTCAAAGGCTTATCTGGGAAAATCGAAGCCAGGTTCTGGAGGTATGTAGACGTTCTTCTTCATTCTTGTTTGGTTTCATAAATTTGCTTAGATCTACTTATCCTCATCTCTTGATTTCATGTATCTACACCCGTTATGGGTAGATCTAAGTGTGCCGATGGCATGTTTGATGAGTTTTAGTCTTCGTCCTTTTAGGAGAATAGATATAAGGCGAGTTCTTGGAGAATCAACCCGGTTTTCTTGTGCGTTCATAGTTTGTTGGGGTTTTCATCGAAACCATTAAGGTAGGTGGTTTGTGCCATTCAGTTTAAGGTCTTTTAATTGTATGGAAAAAAATCACTAATACCCATGAATGGGGTATTGCGTTTACTATTTTTAACCCTGTTAATTTCCTAATTTGCTGGTGTGTGTGAGTAGAGTTTATTTGTATATAAATAGGTTTGATTGGCATGCTTTGGAGGTGATTCCCATGAATGATCTGTTAATGTATGTTTGGTTCTTATTATCCTATTTGGCTTCTTTGTTTGTTTCCCATACCTATATTGTAGGATGGAGTGATCTTGTTTATCTGACATGATGATATGTTGTAGACTGCTAGCCAAGTAGTCAATGATGTTTACTTTGGTCGATATGCGTTGCTATGCTTTTTTGACATAAATAGGGCTGTGAGAACCTGTTTTATTAGACCATAGAATTAATGGAAGTAAGGGCTTATCCAAAGTGTCTTATAATTTATGATGAAATACCATAGGGGGAATTGACGTTCAGTGATTCCCTAGAGAGTTTGTAGTTCCTCAATGCAGGCCACAGAGGGAATGTGATGTAAGTGCTTCCCTAACGCACCTATAGTTATGATACGAGACTATAGGGGGAATTGACGGAGAGTGCTTTCTCAGAGAGTCTATGATGAAGTTGGACCAGAGGGGTGAGACTATGTTTGCTTCAAGAGTGTTTCTTGTACTAGTTTGGTTGAACCAGAGGGGTAGGCTATGAGTACTCCCAAAGGGTTACCTGCTTTGATTAGCTACTTTCTTGATAGATGAATGTGAATGACTTGAAACTATGGAGTTTGACTGCTGAGTACTTCCTTGTTTACTGTTTCCATTCAAATTATTACTTTCTATATACTCATTGACTATTAGGGACATATCTTTTTGTGGTTACCTATTGGGATTTAGTCACACACCCTATTTAGGCCATGCTTTTGGACCCAAACATATTATATTGATCTAGGTATAGATAAGGTCAAGCACCCTTCTACTTCAGGTACATGACATGTTGTAGAGCTGGACAGCATGGGACCAAGCATAGGCTTGAGATGCTGAGGAGCTATTACCTGTTTCATTTGTACATGGGTTTAGTGATGTTTTTATTCAACATTGTGACTTGTTTGACTATTTTATGAGACATATGTATCATGCATAATTATATATATATGTGTGTTCTCCAGAAGTTTATTATTTCAGTATTCCCCTATTTACCAGTGTTGGATATTTACTGCTTTCTTCTATTGTATATTTGTTTCTCTTCTGTTGTGTTACTCTACCAATGAGGGCATTGTTTCCCCACTATCATAGCCAAGGATCTCATGGCTAGTCGGCAGCCTCTGGAATTTAAGGAAATGAACAAGGTGTGATGTGACCAAATAGGTACGGGGAGCCTCTAGGTGGCTTCTGTTACCAGGACGTTGCAGCATCCCTCTACATATTGTGCTGAATGAGTGTCCTAGAATGGTGGAGGGTGTTAATGATGAAAATCCAGAGCATGGTCTGTCATGGTCTACTATGAAGTTCAACCCTGGATAAGAACTGTATGAAAAATAGTTGGATGAACATGTCATACAGGCTTAATCCTTTATACTAGTATAGGTGCATGATGGGGCACATCCCCTTATACCATAGGTGGGGGTACGAGAGAATCATAGGATGCTGCAGCTGGAGGTCCCATTACACATCTTTATGGTGGAATCTCTACAAAATAAAAAACATTTGGTAAATAAATAGATCCCAACTAGTCTAAGGGATCACAGAAGGTTCTCTTAAATAGTATAGGGGATTTAACCAATGGTATAGCCCAACAACATTAAACCTAGTATCCATCCATACATGTTTTTAATAGTCATATATATATACTAATAAAACAAGAGTATATGTTTAACTAATTAATGAAAAAATGATATGCATAACAACCATCATAAATATATAGAACAATCAAAGAATTTAATTAACGATCTATAATATAGCACCGAAAAATTTATATATATTTCTTTAAAGATATCATCATACTTATGATGCCTGATAATACATTAAATATTAATAATCATATATTAAATCATCTTTTTCACCCATGGTAAATTTAATCAACTATAAATAAAAGAAAACATTTTCCATTAATGGTAACTCAGAGGTCGATAGTGAAGTGCTCTCGAGTGTCCAGCGTAGTTTCCCCAACCCGAGTCCCAATAATCGTAGCACATCTATTACCTATCCCAACACGAAAAAAAGTGACGAAAAATGTTAGTAAAAACCTGATGATCTAATATCATTTTGTAACATATGGAAAGAAATCATTAGGTTTGAGCTAGAATTCTAAATGGCCTCATGTGTGCCTTCCCGTACACAAGAGGTTTCTAATTAGTAGTAAGGGTTTCTAGTAAATATATGGAGAGACTACAACCCCTATTCCATTTAATTGCATTAAATCACAAACATATAATAAATCATAATAAAAATAGGAAATTTAGATATGGAATACATGAAATGTAATGTATCCCAAAGTGGAAATCAAACCTTGTATGTAGTCAATGGAAAATAATAAATTAAATAAAAAATAAACCACAGAGTGATACTATTCCTATGTTTGTCAGCTTTTTATCAATGCTCTATTACTCAACCATCTACTATAGGGCACTTTCCGTTAATCGGATCACTATTCATGAGATCGAAAAGTGCACAACAATTCTCATGTATGGCATCAGAACAAGACTCGGTAGGACATCATAAATGCATCGTAAACCTGATGTACTAAAAATAAAAGTGTATTCCATAATTAATAATAAAAATTAAACCCAAAACACAAAAAATGAGTGGTTTCGCACTATCATGTTGACATAACCGCATATTTGACATGATTTATATCCATGATAGATGGATAACAACAGTTTCAGACGAATTAACAATTGTACACCAGTATAGTGAATCATGTTTCTCAGCATCGTCATGTGACATGGTTTCAAGGCTCTATAAGAATATCTATACTCTTTGTGTGCAAGGTAAATGAGAGATAACAATCTTCCCTAAATAGTAAATTTTACTAACTAAGGACCGAGAGAAAATCGACATCCTTTATTCTATAAAGAACATTATTGAGTAATATACTAGGGACCGGGAACTAATCATTGTCCCATGTTCATTGAGTGCATCACAAGGTATCATTGTGTCCCTTCCTTATGTATTGGACCCTCTTCATTATTCATGAACATCGATCCTCCAATGGATAACACCAGTCAAGGTGGTCTAATACAAGGTATCCCCTAAGAATCAACATGTGCATACCCCATGCATTGAACCCTCATTATTAGTCATGTGCATCCCTCCTCCAAAGTATTACACAAGTGGAAGGTTCACCTGTCTTGGCTCAAAGAACAAAACCGTAATGTATTCATGTCATGGAATGATATATATATATATATATATATTTATTCATTAAGAAAACAATATCATGATTAATATAGAGCATAATGTACATGTAATCACACTGTAATATGAATAAAAATCTACAAGTACTCAAGGAATCTATTTTAATATAGAGTTTTCGTGGAAACACACATACCCACATGGATTCACATTCACACATGGTCATTAAACATGTTTTCATATGTAAATATAATTGGAAATAATATTAAATAAATCCCATAAAAGATAATCACCTTTTTATGTTAGTTGTTGGAATACATATCCTAGTTTTTTTAGCGTTAGGTAAATGCATCCAAGTCTTGAGGTCTTGGTCTGTCGGTTCTCGAGGCATGTCCATAGTTTTCATATAATCATAACATTTATTTTTATTTCAATTATATAAAAAATCACATGTGATCATTCATTCTCTATCTTGAATAAGTCTAATATTATCATTAATTTTATCACACATCCTGATAAATTTTAATTATCTATATACCCTTTTATGATAAACATTTTTCATATGGTTTGATAAATTAAATTTTCATTTTTTAACTTTTATAAAACACATGAATTTAAAATTATATTTATTGTATAATTAAAATGTGATGTTAATGATTATTTCCAAAATATAAATTTATCATTTATGTTGATAAAATTAATTCAAATTATCCTTCAAAAAACAATGTTATTTTTTCTAGATAATTTCTTTCTAATTATCTTTTATAATTTCACAAAATAATGTTCAAAAAATAGCAATGATATAATTTTTTTAAAATTATTATTCAAAAATTATTTATAAATTGCCCAAAATAAATCATTGTTTTTTCCACTTAATAATTTTTGTAAATTTGTCTACTATAAAACATTACAATTATCATTTAACGATTTTATCATTAGCTATCGAAATTTTTTGTAAAATGATATTTTATAATTTATTTCGAAATAATATTTCCATAAGCCACACAAAAAATTCCCTGTGATAATTTATAATAAATTTTCATTATAATTTTAAAAAAATATAAAGAAAACAACAAGAATAACATATGATAATTTATAAATAATTATCATTTTATTTTTTTGAGTTAATTAGATTTATTTTTTCTAGTTTATTTAACCCTAAGATTTATAAATTGAATGGAATGAGAATAAATGAAATGATTAACTAAATAATAAAGAGAGAATGATAAAAAGAAGAGAAATCACTAGGGGAGGCCACATGATGGAATCTGATTTTTTTAGTTGTTTTTGCACTTAAAATAAAACAATGAGTTATGGTGATTATAGTAGTTGGTGTGTTGGGTTTATATAGGGGTAATCAAACATGTGAGTGTTGAAAAACTAACACTAACTTCTATCTCTGTGTTGAAAATTAATCTCTTCTTTCCAACAAGTAATCACAAAATTGATGATTGAAGAGTCATTTAAGATCACCCATTAAGACTATTTAATTTTTTACAGGGCTCAAACAGACTAAATATTATCCTTCAGAATCTTTTCAAACCTCTCAAATAAGATTAGGGTGCACTACGTGGGGGTGGGGGACATGAAAACTATACCCCCATTTTTAATAATATAATTAATTATTATTATTTCTATTGTTTATCATTTCCAAAAAATGTAACAAATTGTAAAAGGTGAGTAAAGGGGTCAAGTTCACATAAATATTATAACCCCTTAGGTATACCCCATGTCCTAGATACAATAGAGTTTTCATAATTTTCATGTGACACCCATTTTTTTGATATAAAATTATTTTTAATAATTTAATCTACTAAATATTTTATTTATAAATGTTAACTTATGAGCAGTGCATCCAAAACCTACTTCCATCAAATGTTATTCCCTTACATTGGTAAAGACAATGTTCAAGACCCAAATATTATATCATTTGTATCTATTAACACATTGTTTTATAGTTATTTAATTATTTTGAATAAAATTTCTATGCAATAAAAAATATATTTAATATTTTTATTTTGTCTTCATTATGGATTTGAGGGTCTCGAGACCTTGTACTAACACAGTGTCTATCCCTGAAAATATTCGATTTAATATTTGATACATATTTCATTATTTTTATCTCATCATTCATCTTTTCCACATAAGGTATAAATTATATATCAAAATAGGGCTTTGTTGTTATTTTAAAAAAAATAGTATGTTACAATACACATCATTTTAAATCGTATATATCATTAGTAATTTTATTTTAAAAAATTCGAGGTTTTATAGAAGTGTATGAGTTGAACTAAATACAAACGGTTAGTATTATGGATGGTTTTATAGATATATAAGATATAGAAGCTCCAACGGCCTAATGATGGGGAACCACCAGTCAGTAGGTGGTTTTATCACGAGTTATACTGACCGAGTGAATTAGATAATGTTTTTTTTAAATAAAAAAATCTTTATCTTTTCCTCATTATATTAGTCCTAAATCAGTTCCCAACACCCTATAATCCTCATTCCTTTTATTTTTGGTGTAGTATTCCCCTAATGTCCCAAACCTTTACTCATGAACATTGACTAATTTCCATTATTGAAAATTTCATGATTTCAATCATGAACAAGATCAAATTTTTATTATAAATAATGAAATTAAATTATACACTAAATGTATCAATAAAATATATGTTTCTTTACAAGGTCTTATGAGGGAATTGTTGATTTTTAATTAAATTTTCACATGAATCCAATGTTTTAACAGCATCAGATTATTGGGACCTAGAACTTTCTTGATGGTCGATCATATCATGTATGTGTGATTATATCTAGCATTGTTTTGGTGTGTATTCATTTATAACAAGATAATATATTTAAAATTATTAATATAAACAATGGATCTAGGTGTTGGATTGGTTTAATTGGTATTTAATACTGACTGTTTTTATCGAAATGTTGTTTCATATAATTTAAGTGATACTTATCATTAAGACATGTTTATACATGTTTTTGGGTATTATTTTTTTGATTGTGTGTTTATCCCATGTGCTATATTTTTAATTTTCATTTTTTTAGTGTTTGTTTTTATCTCGTGAGACCTATACATAATGTTTCATGAACATAATCTTGTGATGGATGTGTATTTTTCTTTATATAATGTGATATTGTTCTATCATCTTGTATCCTTGTGTCGTATGAGATTTTCTTATATAGTTGAGCATATTTTTCGATACATATGAAAAATAACCTTGATATAAATTGGTAAGACATTGGCATACTTGAACATGGGAAATTCATTCCATTATGTCATACTGAACATGTTTTTGGGATATCCCATCGAGCAGGGATTTGTCACGAACCTGGTTGATTTGTTTCTGGAATGGAGTTGATTAGGTGATGATGGTCCCTAAGGACCCATCAAAATTGTAATTCATATGAGATATTCTAGTTGAATATATTTGTTTCCCATATATTCATTGAATGAACCAGTATAACTTAGGAACCTATGCTAAGCTATTATTGGTGCTTTATTACTCAATTTTATACTCACACCCTACTCAAGAACCATGACGGGCATACAGATTTTATGTACATGGATCTAATGAATAGAAATGGTCTTTTAGTGGTAGTAAAGATGTACTGAGGGGATAATGTTGTCATTTATAGATGGAATAAAAAAATTGAATCCTTCTTATATTTTTGTTTAGTTTTTTTATCTCACACATTGATCAGTAGCATGTAGGGATCATTCATCATTTTTGATTTGTGTGACGAACATTCCATAGTGTTATTT
Organism: Viscum album; assembly: GCA_963277665.1. Lineage (NCBI taxonomy): Eukaryota > Viridiplantae > Streptophyta > Magnoliopsida > Santalales > Viscaceae > Viscum > Viscum album. The sequence goes on from OY728125.1 coordinate 713,484,887, forward strand.
CAAAGGCAGTTAAATTATGTGTATGGTCCTACTCATATTATTTATTTGTCTTTCATTATTTTTTGATAAATTTTTTATTTTATACATTGTATACTTTGATAATTATTTATTACGGAGGGAGAATTTTCCACATGATTTCCCTCTTGAACATTGATACAAGTTAGCATTGTACTACATTCATGGAGGTAATATTGTGTTCTTATTGAACCTTCAGTAAAACTCTGATGTTTTGGTGAGGGTGTCACATAAATAATTTTTAATATAAAAACTGATGTAGAGGTGAGTACTAAAAATGTTTTTTGAAATTTTTTTTATTATTGATGTAAAATACAAACATACATGTGATGTTCAAAAGTATGTTTTGAAATGGTAATGTCAAATATTTTAATAAGATTGACTTTTAGAAAGACTGTCTCCAATAATAAAAAATTTATAATTAATTAATTTTTCTTTAGTAATTGAATATTAAATAATAAAACATCATAAAATGGAAATAAATAAACATTTTTAATACTTTAAAAAGGAAATTATTGAAAACACATTATAAATAAAGTAATAAAATCATAATTTTAATAAAGATTCAATTACCAAAATAAAATTATAAGATAAAATAAAATAAAATATTGTTATGGAGGAACCAATTAATGGATGAAATGGTTAAAAATAAATCATTATGACATAATGAAGTGAGATTTGAGCTATTATTATCACCTACAAGAAATATACTCAATATGGTAAACAGTATTTTTCCAGGACTTGGATAGAATGATTGTAAATCTATAAAAACCAATGGCAGAATGAAACAAAATATAATAAAATGAATGAATGTTCCAAAGATGTATGAATTAATTTTAGCAGAACTATAATATCTTAATGAATGAAATATTATCTACTAAAAAATATTTAGACTACGGTAACTGTTGAATAAAAATATATTGTAAAAATGAATATTATTTCGATAAGTATATCACTAGAATTACATGGAAATAAATTATAGAACATTTATGGATTGGAAATCATTTTACGACAATACACTTGAATCGTGGTTCACAACAAGTAATAGTCCTCATAGAAGGGAAATTGAGACCAAGAAAATCCTTACCTTATTTCTCTTTTTAGCCTAATACACTCAAAACTCAGGAATAAAAAAAAATATCTCAATCGCCTATTTTATATAACTTTTTATATATCCATATATAAACATTTATAAATTATATTTATAAATATTCTCTTAATATTTTTTAATTTGTTTATTTTCTATTTTTAATTTCAGGTTTTAGTATACATGGTCATTTTGAAATAGTTTCTTAATAGTGCTGGTTTTCACCATTATACTCCAAATTTTACATTTACCAGGTAATTAAAATTATCATTAGAGATAATTAATAATAATTTATTATTTTATAAATTCATTTGTTGAGTTTTTTATTCGTTTTTCATGAAGATAAAAATTATAACAATAATATTTCTTTGATTATTGATGAACAAAAAGCATTTTCTTAATTATTATGATTAAAAATAATGTGACCAATATCGATCCAATATAAAATATTTATTTAAATATATATATATATATAATTTTATACCAATAACTATGTTCCCATATTTATCAATGATATAAATTCAGAACATTTTTCAAGTAGGTGGTTAATGTTTATAAAAAATGAACATGTTAAGTGTAAGGGCCTAGATCCAGGTGGAAAGACCCTTTTGCAACATCAATGAATGAGGTTCTGTGAGGAGGATCAGGGAATTTCTAGAAGATTTTTGTTGTGGGTTTCTAGAAATATTAATAATTACACACCATGTAATATGTATATTCCATGAATGTTAGGTTCATGATGTGTATGTTTTCAAGGATAAATAATAAAAAGGTGATGTGTTTTTATGTAGATTTTGAACCCTAAGGATTCAATGACATGAAAGGGGATTGTATTCCATTAAAATATAGAATGTTGTACATTTTATAATGTCTTAGATACTCAGGTTTTCAAAAGTCATATAGCTGGCGCACTTCCTCTCATTCATGGTGGTTGGGAAACCCCCTATTATACATTTTATGGACTACTTTGTCAAGTAATGACCTCTAGATCCCTTCTTTAGATTCATAGTTTTCTATATTTGATCAAATAAATTTTTTTACCTCCGTTCTTGAGGTTTCATTAATCAGTTTCGTCCTATTACTCTTAAACATGTTATGGTTCTTGGCCTCCATGTTTATAAAAATGGGTTTTGGTTGTTTATTGTCATTATTGTGGCCAGAAATCCTTGGGTGGTTGCAATTCATAACAGAGAGGTGATCAACATCCACAACATGGGTCTCTTACTGTGAATTTAATTTTGACACTATTTTGAGGATGGGATTCATTTATTCTCTATTTATTTGAGTGAAATCATAGAGCTATCATGATTTATCCCTTTGAATCACAATGAAAGTAACCTAATAATTAATGGAATGGGATTAAACAAATGCTATTTATGGCCTCTAACTAATATTTTTTGTACTGTGATAATGAATTGACTCTTTATTTTCATGATAATGTGATATATATGCCTTTTATGGAATAAAATGTCGTTATTCTAGGAATTTAGTAAATAATGTAATGCAAGAATTAAATATTAAATAAATAGATAATATATTAAAGATGCTTGTTTAATGAGCCAAGGTTGTTGTAATTTTAATTAAGTGAGCATGTTTAAATGAATTGATATTCAACGTGTTTATGTGATTGAATAAATATGTGAATCATGTTAATTATTATGGAAAAACAAATTAAAGGAATGTTAAATTATTTGTGTAATTAATTTATAAGAACATGTTCTAGATTTCTTTTTAGTTTACCCATAGTTAAAAACTATGAATAATAATTCATTTAATTCACGATTCCATAAGAAATAGTTGTGTGATAAATGTTAATGCCTTTACTGGGACTAAGATATTTGATTTCTTGTAATGGTTGAGTGCCATATTATTTGGATCCCTAAGAGCTCATTATGTGTGAAGGATGGATGCCTTTTTTTAGGGAGAATAACAAATTATTTATATTTTTTCAAATTATTATGATTTGATGTGACCATAGGATGGTTGAGATCGAAGTGATGTTGTGTTATTCCGAGTAGGGAGGCCTGAATGTGACGTGATCTAAGGATTTCAGTTCTTGGATGATTGTTGTGGTATGTGTGGTAGGAGGCATATTTTCTAGGATAGTTCTGGACACCTACTATGGAGGGATGATTCAGAATGTGTTTGTGGGTATCATAGAGGAAATTTGGGATTATGGAACTTGTTAAAGATGTGATACCTTATTGATTCGAAGTATGGATGGTTTCTTGATTCTATTTTCTGTATGACGTTATGGGTTTAGGTCTATCTACATTACTTCCCAACTACTTGAGGTAAATGGATGTTCTTGGTTATGTTCATTGTTTTGTAGCATTTTACATTTTTCATTGAGTACCTAATAATATATAATGTGATACGTTTAATAAATAATGAAATGTTTTACTCATATGGTTAGATCATGCTAATATGTAGTGATATGGTTATAATTATGGGAAGTCGTGGACTCAGTTGTATTATTCGTAGAGGGCATGAAACATTATTATAATTCTAATGTGATGTAATGTGGAAAATTATAACTGTTAATTAATGGTTAATGCTTTACATAATGTAAATTTATAAGAATTAAAATAAAAAATGTAATTCAATGTAGCTGATTAAATGGTCGTGTGCTTGTAAAATGTCTAATTTTAGCAGTGGAAGCCAGGTGTCTAAGAGGTATTAGATAACGTTGATTTTGATACTATTTTATTTCCATATTCATGTTCTGAGTTATATTACATCATGAAAAGTTTGTTCTATTATATTCTACTCCACCCTATCTCTTAGCGAAACTGACACCACGTGGATTCTGAGCACTAGAGGGAAGGTTTTTTCCCAAACATCCTAGAGGGAGGATGGAAAGTTGACTACCCCCATTGGCACCACTCTCTTCTATTTTTTGTTACATGTGATGGAATACACAATGGTTAACCTTACCCATATATGTGTGTTGAGGTATTTAATGGATTCTGTGTATTTAACACACATGTATTCTAGATATATTTTCCTAATGAATACTATAGGTGTAAGATGTATAGTGAGTAATAACCTGAGGTATAGTAATATATATATGATTCACATTATATGGGATGTGTTGGTTCTCATTAACATCATGGTTAAATTGGTTATGTTTATACAGTGTTGTGTTGCATGAGGTGTATGTTACGGGGATTATCCCAGGTGTCTATGGGCTAGCCATTAAAACAGGGAATCTCCAGACGTACATCATTGGTGACTAATAGAAAACCAATGCGAAAGTGGTAGTGGAGTAACCATGATATTATTTAATAAAATATATGATTTTTTATGAAATACTTTGCGATAGTATCCATGGTTTGGCTAGGAACAGAGAATACATTTTTAGTTGATGAGTTTGTTTCACTTATTGTTTACTGTTCTTTATCACGCTTTCATTACAATTTTCATGGGAGGATACGGGAAGGATCCTCGTGGCTATAATTTTATAGTCATCCTAGCCATATATAATCTATTTTATAGGTCATATTGAGCAATTTGGATTTCATGATTTTTATTACAATCTTGGGGGGTTTGATCGCGTTGTCGGGCACATCAACTTAGTTATTTATTTTATACTAGAATTTCAGATGTATAACAGGAACACTAGATCATCTCTCAATAGATCCTTAGATCATTAATTTAAAAATAAATTATTGAATAGAAAAAATGGAATGGATTTTTGGAAAATATTGGTCTTGGTAATTTATTAATCCTAAATAAAAAGGAAAGAAATAATACAATGCAGAAATTAATTGAATTAATCGATGGTGATCATCTCGGGGAAAAAGCATAAAGCCATTCCTTCATAACTTTTGTAGATAGGGTTATGATATTTTAATAACTTGTTTATGTAATATTGAAAAATAATTTTACTATGTTTATACTAGTATACCTCCAAGGGTTAAGATAGAAACACACAATATTTCAATGTATACCACTGACGATTCAGTGATTTGTGGTCGAATTAATAAGGGAAATCCACCAAGGAAACACATGAAGAAGTCATTATGTTATACATATTTGTATTTTTTTTATAAAACCATTAATGAAATTTAAATTCCCATGATAGTGTTTATTGATTTCAATTTACTTATATTAACGATACAAACCCAACAATTTAATGGGAGAATAAGAAGTCGTGAACGGTGTGAAACATCAAATGAATAGGTAACCCCAAATATGATCATATGATTTGATAATGACATAACATTACATAAATAAATAAAATAAGATTATATGATTATTAAAAACTACATAAAAAACTGGAATTAAAAATATAATTCAAATATTAAAAACATGAATCTTGGGTTTTACATCACGTTCCCCCTATGTGATCAAAAGCGGATTAGAAATACAATGGGGGAGATTATGAAAATAAAGATGAATTAGAACCTCCCATGGGCTCGAGAACATAATGGATTGAGTAGACAACACCATTGTACCTTTAAAATGGAAAATCCTTTCCTATGACTGAAATTATAAAATGGGGTTCCCAATTTACTATTTTATAAGGAATGTCATTGGTGGTTTTAGAATCCAAGATTTCAAAAAAAGGCATGGAACATGTTTTTCAAAAACTATACAATCATAAATAACATTAATAAAAACATGTTGACCCACCACTTTTTATCTATAAATTTTTTCTTCCATCATTCTGAGTCCCACGACTCGAGATAAATTTGAATCATAGAACAAAACATTTTACTTTATTCATATTTTATTCTCTAGAGAGATCACATTAGATGGGCATATTAGTTGATGAATTAGGATTAGGTTACTTTAGAAGAGTTGTATCCCACTATGTTATGGATTAGAACACAATTTATAATCCAAATTGGATCCATGAATTAGTAGTAGTGTGTCGTTAAGTCCAATGGTATTATTGGATGCTACACAATTTGTCCCATTCATATGGAACATCGTCTTGGGCCCTCCAAATCATAACCACATACAATGTAATTATCAAAACAAGAAACATTTCCCATTTAATAGTGAAAATTAGAAGATAATCTAATCAAACATGAAGTGAAATTTTGTTAATAATTTTATAATTGTCAATAGAAAACTAGTTTTACACAATGATTTAAGGGTTATATAAAACATTGAATCATAGTGCGATCACACCCCCACACCTAAACATTTCCACTCTTGGAAGAAATCTAATTTAATGAATGATGCAGGTATGTGTTCCCGAATTCACCAATATTTAACATTAAAGGAAAATTGTATTCATGAAATCAATGTGATAGTAAACACTCCAAGGTTTTATTCATAAAGATCATGGAAGAAGGTGTCACATAAATTGTATCAGAATGAAATTAAAAGAGATAAATGATACCAATATAAGAAAGGATTTTAAAATTCAGTCATACCACTAAATCTACCCGAATTTGGGTGAGAACCATTCTATGATATTCCTTATACATTCCATCTAGGAGATATATTTTAGTTTAAAAATCTTATTCTAAGATTATTTTTTTCACTGAATGTTCCAAACATACTTTCAAATAAAATTTCAAAACACTCACATGTAAGCATTACCAAAAGTCAATGATTAATATCCCAACCTAGATATACCCATATTTTGTACATTTCATCACCCCACTCATTTATTAATATTTTTTATAAGAAAATTGTACATGAAAAAAATTCATAGTCATCACTGAACTCTTGTTTGATTTCCTCAAAACACTAATCGTAATAGTTATAACAAGGTCAATGGTTTTTGAATAGTGTTTTTTAACCTACCTAAGACACAACCCATATTTTTTGCATTGGTATTTTTTAATTAATTTGTTTTATTTTTAGTTATTGTTTATTAGGGTGTACAATAGTCAGATAACTTCTATACACCAATAGGTCAATACGATACATCAACGAAATATATCAGAAAACAAGAGAACTTATGGAAACAATAATTTTATAATGCTGATAAATATTAATCTAACATATATTTACCTTATATTAAGTAATAAATATTCAAACATCATGGTTTTATCAAAAATATGTGCAGAGATATTATGTGTCAATATTTCCGAAAAACTACTCACACAATGGGCTCCAATATTCTCAATGGTTGTAAAGGGATACAACCATTTATATCATTTACAAACAACCAAATATCTAAAAACACACCCCAATGTCAAATTCATTCTAAGACACACATTTCCTAATTGAATCATTTTTTTAAATGTTAAATCAACATGAAATAGGGAAATTACTCATGAATTTCAATAAATTTCATGATTTAGAGGGCATCACTTTCCAGGATGATAAGGGAATAAAAAATTAAAATACTAGAACAAAACTGAGGGGGAAACTAGGGGTAAAATTGAAAATAAAATCCAATAATCCAAAAATATACAATTATTAATGTTGATTAATATTACAAACTATCCCAAGAATATACCCATTCCCCCAAACCTAGAGAATGCAGTGTCCTCTCTGTAATAAAATATAATGTGTGAAGGATGGATAATACATGGTTGGATTTATTGGAATTGTTCTTCCTAAAGGGGTATTTTCTTCACAAGATTCTTTGTAAAATTATCATAAATTTATTTAAATATATTCCTATTGATGGTATTACATCATCCACTCTGCTCCTGAAAAACATGTATTACACCAACATAGAAAACATTTTTAATAGTATAAGGACTAAACCATCAAGAATGATGCATTCATGGGTGGAGAATTAGCCTAGAATTGTAAAAAAGAACCTTCTCACTGATATGAAACTTCTATTGATGTATCATCAGATAATGGATATTATTTTTCATCTATTTAGAGATTTTGGAGTTAGCATATTCATCTCACTGAATTTCTTCCAACTCCTAAATCTACAACTTCTTTTTCTCACCTGAATCTGAGAGGTTCATATTTTTTTATTCAATATCCTAATATAAATGGTGTTGTACCTATATTGGTATATGAAAAGACATTCCAAACACAATCTAATATGGTGAAATTCAGATTTTTGTTTTAAAAGATGTACGATACACAAAATTTTCATCATCTACATGCGAAATCTAGTCTTTCTTATTGATTTGTAACATTTTATCAAAGATTCAATTAACATCCTAGTTTATGATTTATGATTGTCCGTAAATTTGGGGGTGATATTCGGTAAATTCTTTATGAACAACACCATACTTATGAAGGAAATTTTTCATGTTGTTATTGAAAAAATCAGAACCCTGATCACTATTGATGAATCTCAGCAAACCAAACATACTAAAAATATGGGACCTCACAAAATCAATAACAACATGAGAGTCATAAGTTCTAGTAGAATTTTTTCATGCAACTAGACACGTATACTACAACCAATTATATGTACTCAATGCGAAATGAATTTGGAAAATACCCCATTAAGTCAATTCCTCTTGCATCCAAGATGTCACAAAATAACATGGGTTGTTGGGGAATGTTATTCTTATTAGAGATATTCCATGTGAATTGACATCATGGACATGACTTACAAAACTATTGGGAATCTCAATAAAATGTACTCCAATAATGTCCCGAGTCATAGTCCTTTGGAGTTGTACGTTGAGAGCCAAAGTGGCTCCCATAAGGAAATGTGAGGTAGAAGCTGAAATAAAAGGTGAACTCATGGTTTGGGACACACCAACAAATGACGTGGTAACAACAAATTATCCAAAAATATCATTCATCCCAAATGTATAATTGTGAATCATTATTAAGTCACTAATAATGTGAAGTATTGAAATCGGTGGGGACCCTATATTTTACTAGAAAATTCATAATTTTTACATACTACGAGGAAAGGTCAACAACATCACAATGGTTTTCCTGAGGGATGAATTATATAATTGGAAAGGATTAGTCAAAATGGTGGTCCCATGGTTAGAAAATTATACTAATGTGTTCAGTTAAAATATGTTCCACTACTCAATTATCGTGAATATGATGGTCAAACTCTAGGAGGAGGGGCATCCAATGAACGAGGTGGGGTTTACATTGTGGTTTCATTACGATTAATTGAAGGGAATTATCATCTAAAAACACCATTAGTTTTTACCCAATATGATATGAACATAATTCATAAATGGAAGACAAGAGATAAATATGTTTTTTCAGTGGTTGCGTAGTTTTTCGTGGAACGGTCAAGGGTACGTGAGGTATACACAATGACCTGAAGAGCCTTCTCAACATTTTTTGATAAAGTAGCACCATCTGCAATGTTAGAGGTATCACACTTTAGTCATAAGGGGTGATCCCACCGTTGTGGATGGATTATATTTGGTGATGTGAGACTCCTTTTAATTGAATTTAATGCATCCTCAAAATTTTTATCAAAAGAAAATTTATATATTTTTTTAAAAAAAATCAAGGTAAGGGAAGTGTGATCCTACTAAATTATTTAATTAATCGATGTTAAAAACGTACAAGACCCAAGAAAGATCGCACCTCACTGAAAAATGTTGGATATTTAATTGATAAAATTAATTTATATATTTGATTTATCCACTTAAATTACCTCTTTTTAAATAACATTCACAATAAATATCCCTCATTGAACAATGAAATGAAATTTCTATTAATTTAATAAAATAAAATATACTATTAATAGAGAGATGATAGGCCCTTGGTGTGCCATAATGTCATCAAATTATATTCCATGAACTGTGAAATCATCAATAAATAATTCTACACAATTATCAAGGTACTCAAAAAATACTGAACATACATCTCTAAAAAGTACTAGGAAAAATAAATAAGCCAAAAATCATCTTTCTATATGAATGTTTACTAAATGGTTAGGTAAATGTTAACTCTTCATGATCCTCAAGTGATATATGGATTTAAAAATAACATAAATATCCATCAAGGAGAAAATAATATGAATTTCCAATTATTATCTGTATCATTTGTTCTATTAAAGGTAGAGTAAATTTTTCATATTTCATGGTTTGATTCAGTCAAAAGTAGTCAATACAGACTCACAAAATATTTTTAACACATGTTGGAACCAATTCATTAATTTCATTTGAAAAAACCATTATACAAGTTTTTTCCACAATTTTCAGTGGGATAAAACATTTAGTATCTGATAGTGGATAAATGGTCCAAACACCATGTAATTTTCTAACATACAATTTTTTTCACTTAAATTAGAGTGATATTTATCCTCCATTGGGGATACCATGTAGGCATAACCTCTTAATCTAATAGAATATAATTCATAACAATATACGGCCTAATCCCAGGAATATCATCCAATGTGCATCCAATTTCAATTTTTATACTCTCTAAAAAGGTTGATTACATTATATTCCTCCTATGGAGAGAGTTTATTTGTAATAATTATGGGAAATTGGCCAATACCCACAATGTATGCCTATTTTAAATTATACGGTAGTGGTTTCAATTCTAACATCTTTGTTTTTTTATTAAGGTCTGGTATTTAGGGTGAGTGAGGCCAATGAAATGTTCTATCTTATCATGTATATTCTATAATGAAAGAAAATCAATGGAAGTGAGATATTAATATTCATCGATAGTCATGGGTAATATAGAATGAACACACTCATCGATAACATACAAAATTTAAACATTTTTGTACCCACATAGTACACATAACATGAATCAAAACTCAAATAATCCTATGGTGATGAAAATGAAAATAAATTAGAATATGGGTCGAGGATAGAATTGTTTTGTGTGTGTGTAACTTTTGATATCACTTCCATCAAATAGATAGGAATAGTGATTTTATCCTCAATAGAATGTTTCAATGTTTCAAGGATATTAAAAAATACCTTTTATCCACAAAATTCAATGGAAAACAAACCTTTGTGAACATTGATAATCATTATTTCATTTTTAATGAATTAAATACCATTTATGGTAGGTGTATTTTCTTGTGTTTAAGTTTCATCCATCTCAATAATGTAGAAATCAGTGGGTACGATGAGATTGATCACTCTTATGAGGACATCCTTGATGACTTATGATTGGCGTGTTGTGCTCTGTTTAGCATGTTATATGATTATGCCTTTTGGTTGTAGCTCTCAAACCATCAAAAGAGTGTACACAGAGTAAGGAATTACATTAATTGAAGAAACTAAATGTAGCATAGCATTTGAAAATAATGTCTCACCAATGGTGTAAGGTATCATGAATGTTCTCAAATACCTGAATTTGGTTAGAATTAGAAATTTAATCAAGGTAGATACATTATTTATTTGGTTGACTCTCTTGTTTCCCTTTATCATTTGTCTATGTGTGAAATTTTCATTATGCGTTTTTTCCAAAAGATGAATTTGTTTAACTATATGAAATAAAAAATGTGAACATGGTCCTTTTTAAATGTATTCAATATTTATTTATCAATCTCATTATACAAAATTTACATTGATTTAGATAGTATTTGAGGGAAAGGAATAGGAATAGATATTTCATGGGAGTCCTCAATGATAATTTGATTATCTTTGACTTGTTTTTCTTTACATGATACAATTAATGGTTGGTAAGAAGAGTTTTTAGAGGGGGAAATACATGTTGGTTTGACTCCTTGGATGATGAATCCTCTTTACCAAAATTCTATGTTATTGAACAAACATGACATTTTTGTTTTGTATTACCAGTATAATGGGATGATTGTTGACTAGATCCTTGCATCTTAATATTACCAATGATGTATTCCAATTCTATAACTTGTTTTCGTACGTTATAAATAGATGATTGTTTGGTTTTCTAGAACTTAATGTTCTAGGTTTCTATTTTCATCACCATATACTCGAGTCATACTTCATATTTGGGAGGAGTAGTAGGATTGTTATCTGGAGTTGAAGGATATTAAGGTTTCATACCATGGCCTTGTTGATACCAAATCTACATTGGGTAACCTGGTTTCCCATATTGTTGTTACTGTGGCTGTTCTTTCCACTAAGTGATTGGATTTTTCTAGAATAGATCATTCATGAAGGGAGGTGCTTATGGGAAAGAATTCCTAAGTATTATTGCTACAATTGACATGGATGAATCTTTATGTTATGGAAATTGGTCATAAAATTGAGTGTTACTTTAATAAATAATACAATGCAATGGAATGGAAGAAGAGTTTTTGTTACCACATTCTTGAGTTACTGTCATTATATGGGTAAAAATCTCATCATTTTTATTATGTACCTTTTATTCTCCAGATGGATTACTTACCTCCTGAAATCACGGGGTTGGTGAAATTGCTCCCATACCAAATTGTTGGGCATTTTGAGCCATATTTGTTATTAGGTATCTAGCGGAAGAAGGAGTTTTTTCAACTAGAGCACCAACTTCTATAGTATCTATCATACAATTATCCAGGGAAATTAGTTTATCATATAATTATTGAATTAGAAATTTTTAACAAATCTAGATGGAGGGGAAACAGGAGAAATGTCTTCTAAATCTCTCTGAATACTTATAAAGGGTTTATCCTTATGATTGCCAAAATCCCAATATTTTATTTCTAATTAAAACTGTCAGGTTATAGGGAATATATTCTTTAGAAAGTATTTTTTAAGGACATTCCATCCCAGAATAGTGGTAGAAAGATAGTATATCTAGTGTTTGGAAACACCATCAAGGGAGAAAGGGAAGGCCATAAACATAATGAGATCCTTAGACACATTTTGGGGATATATAGTGGAGCACAATATGTGAAAAATTAGGAGATGTTTGTGAAGGTACACACAAGTAAGACCATGGAATTTAGGATGAGGGTGTATAAAGACTTATCTCATTTAAACTATGGATGGTTCCTCGGGATATTTGATGTCCGTAGGTCCATACTGCATATTTTGGGTGTTCATTTCATTTAATGTTTATCTGTTTGCAACCATTTTTTTGGGGTTTGTTTTGGTTTAATGTTTTATTAGATTTGGATACATACCAATACCACAAGGGGTTCATCAATGTTACACTATTTTCTTACACTACATGAACAAATTTGGGAATGAAGTGTGTTTTCAATATCTGGGTAAAATTCATGTAGTTTTTAGTTTTATGATTGGGTAATTTAATTGAGTTATGACGTTTATTTTTTTCTTTTTTCTCTTTATGATTGAATATGTTCAAAATAAAATAACCGAATTAGGGTAATAGTGGAAGAGATAAGATAATTTTATACTATATAATTATAAATAGAGAGAGATAAAGAGAGGGACAAAAAAATTAACACACAGAAACAATAAATAAATATAAAAACTCAACAAAATAAAAATTGATGGTTGAAATATTGAAAAGAGTAATAATTGAAAAGTAAAATATATAAACAAAAGGAAATAAATAGAAAATTATCTTGGATCCCCAACCACAACGCCAAAATTTGATCGCATTGTCATGAAAATCAAATTCGTTGTTTAGTTTTTATTAGAATTTATAAATTATTTCATAAACCATCAGTCATATCTTGACAGAGACCTATACCATTAGTATTAAAATAATGATTTGATTTTGAAAAAATGGAATGGGTATTTGGATGACATTGGGTTTGGAGATTTAGTAATTCAAACGAAAATTTAAATCAATAAAATGAAGTAGAAATTAACATAATTAATTAAGCATGATCAACCTGGAAAAATCTCATAATAATCATTCTTCATCACTTCAATAGTTAGAGTTATGATATTTTAATCCCTGATTTTTAACACATATAACCATAATGTGACTTTTTTTATATTGGGATACCTCCACGGGTTCATTGGAAAACACAAAATGATTTAGCACATACCACCGATGATTGGGTGATTTTGGTTGGGCTTCGTAACCAAAAGTCACCAAGTAAACACAAGAAAAACTGGACGTGATTTCTAGTTTTGTATGTTATTGTTTTCTACGACCATGAAATAAATGTACATGTACAAAATATTGTTTATTAGAATAAAACTTCCCAATATAAACTACATAAACACGTTAATTTCAAGAGGGAAGAAGAAGAAGAGGTGAATGGTTTTTGAAACATCACATGAGTGGGTAACCCCAAACATGATCATCTGAGTTGATGATTAAATACCAATATATTATTCAATTAAATAACAATATAAGATGATTAAAATAATATAAATACATTCAATGAACAAATTCATTAAAATATTACAAACATGGAGACTGGGATTTACATCAAGTTCCCCCTGGGTGAGCACAAGGCGTTTAAAACTCCATGGGTGGATAGAAAGAAAAGTATGGTGATTTAGAACCTCCCATTGTTTCTAATAATTATATGATTTAGTTGAAGTCTCATTTGGAACTCCAAAATAGAATATCCTTTCCTTCTAGTCTAATTTCTAAAATGTGGGACACAAGGTACTCTTTTAAAAGAAAATTAGATTGTGGTTTTGTGCACCATGGATACCGTTAAACCACATGGAACATGGTTTTAGGCCACCAAAACCATGTTACCTATATTTTTTCAAAACTAAAAACAGATTTTATTAAAAATTAATTATCTCCACTAAAAAAATTTCATCATTTGGAGGCCTAAAAATGAAGATAAATTTTAAATACAGAACACAACCATTGACTTTATTTATATTTGATTTCCTATAGAGATAAATTTTGATGAGCCACTTAGTTGATGAATTGGGATTCAGTTTATTTTGATGATTTGTTTACAAAAATGTTTCAGATCATCCCTTAAAATATAAGACTAATTAGATTCATTTATAAGTATCAGCATGTAGTTTATTCAAAAGGTGTGATTAGATCCGGCATAGTTTGGCCAATTTATCTTTTTAGTCATCATGGTCCCAACAAATAATGTCCACCTATAATGTAATTATAAAAATAGTAACATTTCCAATTTTAAAATATATAAATACAAAATTTATTAATTAATTATTTTTAAATTTTTTATTAATTTTAAAATTTCATATATAAAACTTGTTTCAAAAAACGGTGTAAAGGTGAAATAAAACAATGAATAATATTGTTATCATGGTTGAAAGAGTTGTTTTGGATTTGTGTTTGTTTTCATCTTGACTTTTTTTTGGTACATTATATGTTTTCATGTAAGTTGTTGTTATTTTTTCATGTCTATACATGTCGTCAATTGAGTTTTATTTTATATCTTAGTTTGAACAGGTGTTGGTTGGTGTCTGTCTTATCACTTTTTCGCACGTTCTTTTATAGGGAAATTCCTCCCATCTATGTTTTCATTATATCCTCTATTGTAGTAAAAAACCTACGGCCTACTATAGGTGAGACTTGGGGGTAAAAATATCTCTCCTTCCATTATCATCCAAGGAGGGATATAATTTTTGAGGAGGGGGTCATGAAAGAGTTGTATCAGAGGTCTAGTAGATGAATAAGAAGGATCATATAGTTAAAAACATGTAAGGGTTCAATGGATGGTAGGAAAAAAGTGGCAGCTATGTTTACAAATTATTTTAAACATGGGAGACAAGTTAGAAATATGTATTTATGGCCCCCTACAATATGAGGTATAGACTTTTATTTTTACAACCACTACAAAATGAAGTGATACTAGTTTCATGGTAGAGAAAAGGGACAAGATCATGTATCAATATTCATTTTACCTACGTTTGTAAGGGTATAAACTGAGATAGGTTAATGAAAAAAGAATAATATAAAACATGTTATTATTTTTACAGTCTTACAAATCCATGTTTTAGGAGCTATACTTGTTTTTTTATTAGGAATGGCCCCATGAGGACGTCCTCACCAGGTTAACGTAGAATATGATTACTAGGTTGCGCTAGCAAGTCACTATAGGGTATAGATTGACAACGACGACACCTCAAGAATAACACTCTGAGATAATCACCACCAGAGTCTATAGAGGTATGAGGGTTCCATTTATAATACATTCATAGAATATAGGTTGGATGATGTTGAAATAGTATTGAGTTCAATCTGTACTCAGACGGAGCACTGGGTATTGTTGGGTATAACGGTGATACATGGGGAAGTGAGTAAATGGTGGTTGTTGTTCCTTGTAGATTGTGAGGTGTTAAAATTTATATTAGAGGAGTTCGAAGACTATTCCAGAGCAGAGTTTTTTTCAATGACAATGAAGGTATCTGGTCTCCATGAGTTGCATATCCTAATGCAGGGGAGCTCTAGTGTGCATGTTTTGGTAATCCATTTCAAGAAACTTATATTATATTATTTAGATAATTTTCCAAATCATGAGTATACAAAGAAATGTTTTTAGGAGGCCTTGCATCATGGGATCTAGTTTTAGGTCATGTAGTTTATAATGAAGACATATATGCAGGTTATGGAAAGAGTATAAGTCATTGATAGGATGTTATCCATAACTGGTTCATCATGATAGGGGAGTCTTCAAGAGTATTGATAAATTATATAAATGGTCTGAGTATCCTTGTTTTTAGGAAACAAGAGATTTTGATCAACTGAGGGTAGGTCCCAACCATAAATTTTATTGTTTCTCTAAGGGTAGAGGCTCTGAAGAATGTTTCAAGGTATTATATTCATGTTTTTCTTGTGATGGACGTGGTCCTCCGTAATGAGAGTGACAGAAATTTATGAGCAGTTAACATGTACTAGTTGAACTTGTTCCAGATCCTTTATTGAGGCAGTTCCTACCAAGGGAACATCATCTAGTTGCTCCATTTTGAGATATGTAGAGAGTATATGGGGGAGGCAATAGGCAACCCTAGGATTCTTTCCATATTTATAGAGTATAGTGAGACCATAGAGGTGGTCTTTGGTATGGTCATAAAGTCCATGGGGTGGGTCATGTTTAGATTCATTCATTGGAATTTCTAGTGTTTCGGGAGCTAGACATCATTGATGGTATCATTTTTTATATAATTTGGTGAATTCCTTGTTTGATCAGGGGGAAACACACTCATTCATATCACATTCCCTTATCCAGGCTATGGGAATTGTGGGAGAGAGGATTATAGTTCCCATGGCATTTACTACACTAGGCTAACGTTGAGATGACTTCCTTGATGAATGTATAAACTGTGAGCTAGTGCTGGAGAAACACCACACATGGGGAGATTTCTTATGATTCCATATACAAACATATGAAATCATCATTGGAAATAATTGATTTTATTAATTCTAGGATATCATGGATTTATTTAGGAGGATGGTTGTGTTCTTTGATGCTGGTGGAGATCCATCATTATTTGTTGCAAAGCAGGACCCTTAGATGGGTTAGAGACATGTTTCATCCTTGTTATCATTTATGGATGAAATGATTTTGATTTCAATGGAGGTTCATTAATTGGCATATTCAAAGGTCATAAAATAGTACCTTGATGTCTTTCTAATGGATGTTATAGGATTACCACCTCAATGATAGACCGTGTTTAAGATCTAACTTTAGCCGTTCATGTCACTTATAACGATGTATTCATATAATATAAGACAACATAAGTTTAAAGAGCTATTTATACTGATCGAGGACTGTTTTTGTATGGATTTCTTCAGATGAGTGTGTCACCATGAGAGGAACTAGATTTTTTCTTGATGAAGGATGATGAAATTATTGTTTCTGTATTAATTATTGTCGCTTGAACCAAGTAATAGTGAAAAGATATTTCCCACTTCAATGGATATATTATTTTATTGATCAATTGAAGCATACAAGTTTTTTCTCAATGGTCAATTTTATGTCAAGATATAATTAGATCCATGTGATGGATGAGGATATATCGTAGAATACATTTCGTTTTATGAATGGGAATTACATTTTTCTGTGATATATTTCAATGTAACTAATTATCATGTTTTGTTCATGGCGTTACTGAATATTTTATTCCAAGAGTCCCTAGGAAAATTTATGGTGTTTTTCATCATGAAGTCCTTGGGTACTCCAATTATATAGAGGAGCATGCAGAGTATCTATGTTCCATTTTTGGAGTTCCTCACCATGTGAAGTTGTTTGGGAAGTTTATGATGATTTATTTTTGGGATGGGGAAGCCCGTTTTATGAGGAATGTTGTGTCCTTGCAAGTAATAGCTTTGTATCTATTAATTATTGAAGAAGTTTTGTCTTTGGAGGCCTCCAAGACAGTGGAATCGGTGTGAAGTTTCCTTGGTCTTGCATGATATGAACAGTTCATCATAGCTAATTTATCCTGGGTTTCAAATCCTATAACAGTGTTGACCAGAATGTATCTGGAGTTCTTGTGAACTAATCACTATCATACATACTTTTAGTAGTTAAAGGATAAGTTATTCATGTCATATGATCTTTTTATACAAATAGAATATGATTAGTTTTAGTTTTTCTATAATGATTCGCATCCTGGGATGGGATGGATTATAATGAAGCATTGATCATTCATTTCTTATGGGACTCAACAGTTATTCTCCCTTGAGCTTAACTATTCCTCCCACAATCTCAAGAGGCATTGGTAGTGTTTTCCCAGATTATTTAGATACATTAACTCATTAGTTAGTGTTTTGTGGTATTCAATGGTTATTAGATCATGAGGAATGTTTTATCCCAATGTGTCCTGAACATGCGATAGTGTTAATGGATGGAGGTCAAACATGATTATGAATTTGATATTTGGTATACACCGAGGGAGGGGAACATTCTACCCAATGGGTTGACTAAAAATCCTTATAGTGATGCATTATGTGAATATGGTGTTTCCTCTAGGGATATTCAATAACTTTCAACATTGTATCTACATATGGGATATTTTAGGGTGATAGGATTAATTTTTAAGATTATAGTGCATTCATCTCTGGTTTAGTTGACGGAACAGTCCTTGTAGAGGATCATGAGGTGGAAATATAGAGAAAAGTAGTTATTTGTTACCAGTCCCTTGATGGTTGGTATATGTATGTACAAAACTGAGTGTTGTCTCAGGGATGTATTTTTTTCTTTTGGCGATGCATGAGATGGTTCTAAAAGAGTTCCATAGTTTTTATTTGGTATTACATACAAGAATGAAAAGGATTTATTGGGGCCTGTGGTGTAAATTTTGTTGGCCAAAGTTGAATTATGTAGATCTAGAGTTTGTGTCTCGATCGTTGTTTTTCCCGATGCTGATGGTCGAGCACCCTATTCTTGAGGGTTTTCTCTGAACAGTAGATGATCCCCATTAGAAGTGGGAGGGAATCTCAATGAACTTATGTATTGGTTTACCTCGAGATTAGGGAGGCTATGACTCTATACGAGTGGTAGTTGGTCCTTTCATGAAGTCATCCCACTTTATAGAGATGAAGGAGTCATGCATGGGGGAGATTTGATCCACGAAGTTTCGAGAGGAGGTGGTGAGACTCCATGATGTCCCAAGGATAACCATTTCTGACCGACATCCTCGTTTTACCTCTAGGGTGTGGAGATGTCTCTATCATGATGTTCGATATCAGCTATGTCTTAGTACTACTTTTCATCATAAAATAGACAATCAGACTGAGCATTCCTTCCAGACTCATGAAGATATGTTTCAAACTTGTGTCCAATATTTTTTAGGTTCATGGAGGAGTCACCTGGCCTTTATAGAGTTCACTTACAACAATTGTTTTTCACTCCAACATCATTATAGAATTCTTTGAAGAAGTGTATGGTTGACCTTTGTATTCTCCATTATAGTTGACCAGGGGTGTAGAGTAACCAATTATTGGTCCCAAATTTGTATAATAAACAACAATGATGGTTCAGGTGATTCACGATAAGATTAAAGTACATAAAGATTATCAAAAATCTCATGCCGAACATAGGAGAATATCTATAGAGTTCAAAATTCGGGATCATGATTTCTTAATGACCACTCCATGAAATTTGATGTGAATGCTTGGTCATTGGAGTATGATTTTCCCCCAATTTATTGGGTCGTTCAAGGTGTTAGCTATATTGGAGCTGTGGAATATTCGATACCACTTCTCCATAGATGATCCACAAACATGATATTTTCTTCATGTCATATCTCCATCATTATCTTCATGGTGACTATCACATCATCGATTAGGGTATGATCATTTTAGACAATGATGTAACCTTTGAGTAGTGGACTTTAGTTATATAAGACCTCTAGGAAAAGGTGTTGCGTTGGAATGCTATCCCTGTGGTTCGTTTCTTGTGGGGACATAGTGGCATGGAAGAGATTACCAAGGCATGAATGGCATAGATTTTTGCTTAGTTCCTATGTTTTTTTTATTTTTATCTCTTCACTTGTGAAGTTGTTTATTTTGTTGTGGTATAAATTTTATGTTTTACGAGATATAATTCTCTTGTTGTGTGTTATATCTCACTTTCTTTGGAGAGGTATTCCCCATAATAGATTTTTTGGAAGCTGGTAGTGGTTGTTACGTGGTTTTTTATGTTCCTCAATCGTGGTGGTTGACATCATGTTATGGTGAGTGATTTGTGAGGTATATCATGGGGTGACTATTTAGATGAACACTTTTTTAATCTCACTTTTGGTTTTGGATTAATTTGGATGATAATGTTTTGATATTTATTAAATATAAGAGTCTAAATCCATGAGGATTGAACATTTATTCATTTTAGAAGGTCGAGGGGCTTGGAAAAGTCTCTGAAGAAGTATAGAGGAGTTTGGAAGGGATATTTTGGAAATATAAAGAATTACACACTGTGTAAGAATAAAATTTTGTGTAATTCAGGTTCATGACATGTATGATTTAGTGGTTTTATAATAAAAAGTATATGCATTTTCTAGTGGAAAATAAACCCTAAGGATGACATGATAGAAAATGTTATTACACATTATATAAATCCACTATTTTGTACGTTTTATAACGTTTCATCCACTCAGGGTTTTCATAATCCAATGGAATTAGTGATACCTCTCATTATAGGTGACCCAAAAACTCCCAATTTTATATTTTCGTTATTCCATTGTAAAGGATTGATCTCTATATTCCCTCCATTTATCTATAGTGATTCATACTCTCTCCAAGGTGTGTTCAACCTATGTTCTTTCAATTTCATTGATCTATTACCCCTATTTCTCTTTTACATGGGAAGGTTATTGGCCAACATATATTTAATGTAGTTTTGTTGGTTGTTTGTTGGTATGGTTGTGGCATGACATCCTTGGGTGGATGAATGTATTACAATAGAGGAAATCGTGAACTGTAGTGTGGGTTTGTTCTCATGTGAATAATGTTGACATGCTTTTTATGTACAATATTTGTTTCTTCTTTATTTATTTTCTTGAAATTGTATAGTTAGCATGATGTATCCCCTTTAATCATCATAATATTACCCTAATAATTCGTTTAACACGATTAAAGAATTTGAATCGATCACTTAGTGATGTTGTTGTTTGTACCATGTTAACATGTTACCTCTTGATATTCTAGATAGTCTAATATATATGACTAGAATGTATTAGAATATTTTTATTGATGTATATTGGTGATGAATGTAATGAAAAAATAAATTGTTATTTAATTTCATAAAACACTGAAGTGGCACTTGTAATTATTCTGATGTGTTGTAATTTTAATACTGTATAGATGATTAAATTAATTGATATTATCTATGTCAAGGGTATTTAATAATTAATTAAATCAGGTTGATTCTTCTTGATAAAGGAATTATAGGTATGTTAAATTAATTTTTTAATTAATTTGAAATAGATTATGGTAGATTGATTCATATGATTCTCATAGTTGGTACCTATGAATAATGAACTAGTTAATTAAATATGGAATAATAATTGCCCATGTAATAAAATAAAGACTGTGTAGGGAGTGATATTCTAACAGTCTTTTAAAGGATTTGTGCCTGGGGGTTAGGAGCTGTGAGATTTTTTTCTTATGAATGAAGAATGAAATCCTTTAGAGATAAGAGGAAAATTGCTATGTTTGTGTCCATATACATGTGAAAATACATGAGCCTCTTATGGATTATACTAGAGGGATATTATGGTTTGTGGGGTAGGCTGTCCCCGATATGATGTGATATTATGATGGCTGATCCTTGAGATTTGTTGTGGTTTGTGGGTCCATGAGGCCTAGTTTTTGTGGTAGTATTGGACACTTGTTGTGGAAGGGATCATCTAGAAAATGAAGTGGGTGTTGGGGAGGACATATGTGACAAAGGAAGGGGTTCATGTTTGACTTACGTGTTGATATGAATTTCAAATTCTTGTTGGAATCTGTTTTTGGGATGATGACCTGGTTGTTTTTTTATCTTCGTTCCTTTCCCCAATGATTGAGAATGGTATATGATCTTTGTTTTTTTTCTTTTTTGGTAGATTGGGATGTTTTCCAAGAGTACCTAGTAATATTGAATGTTTTATTGTTAATAATTTAGTAAAATATTATCCCATGGGGTTGGACATTGTTGGGATGCAATGATGAGGTTATAATTTGGAGAAGATGTGGACTCGATTTTCTTATTGATAGAGGGGTGAATCATTTGTTAATCCTCTTGTAATGTAATTTAGGAAATTTTTATGGTTAATTGATTTTTAGATTATTAATTAATGTAAAGTGAATCTAATAAAAAGGGATAATGATATTTAATGTATCTATTGAAATTGTTATGTTGTTATTGGATATATTATCTTAAAAGTGGAAGCCAAGATCCTCAGAGGTGTTAGCTGCAGATGAGTATTGGACTATGTTATGCCCATAAAATGGTTAAAAACTATATTATATCATGTGGATTTTTTATTATAATCTACCATTTTTATTTTCTAAATTAACATCCAAAGCATTCGGAACCCTAAGGTGTGTTTTACACAATATCTCATTGGGAGGATTGATGGAAGACTACATTGTTTGTCCCCTTTCTATTATCATTGTATTCACTTGTTTTGGTATAAAAAACATCTATTTTCCCTATATATTTATATAGTGGGCTGTAAAGGATTTTTTTTATTTAACACACATGTAATCTGGATGTAGTTTTTAAGGGGATATTATAGGATTAACATGTATAGACTATGATGGATTGTGGTTCCTCACTCCGTGTAGGCGATATGAAAAGTTGAGGTATAATGCCCTATGTAGGGTTAAATTTATATGGGATATGGTGGATCCCAAAAACTAACTAGTTACATTTTCATTTGTGTATATGGTATTTTATTTCTTGAGGTGTATCTTGTGCTTCACCGTTCAAGGGTCTACGAATATCCTTATTTGAGAGAGATGCTTAGGACATGTGACTTTGGGAAAGAGAGAAAAACTATTGGGGAGAAGTAGTGGGGTACCCTTGATATTATATATCATATACTATTCTATTTTATGTGATACATAGTGACATTAGTCATGGCGAGTATATGAATTTAGTATACATGTTTATGTGACAGGTAAATTGAACATATTTTTCATTGTTTTTTATCATTTTTTCATTACATTTTTCACGAGAGTCTCTGAGGACTATCCTACTAAATATACTAGTATAATAACCTTATGAATTTAGAAATTATTTATCATGTTAGATGAAGTTTGTTAGAGATCATGAACGTTAATACTATCATGGAGTGTAGTAAGAGATGTTTGTGATTTTTGGGCACTGTCATCCATTTCTTTTGGTACTTTCAGTATGCAATTCATTTGTAGTAGTTATTTCATGTCATTACATATGTTCACTTGAGTTTAATTTTATATTGTAGTCTTATAAGGAATTGGATGGTTTCAATCATATCTCCCCTTTTAATGTGGTCTCTTAGAGGGTAATTCCTCTTATTTTTGTATTTATTACACCGTCAGTGTTAGTTGTAAACCCAAGGCCTATTAGAGGTTGGAATCCAGGGTCACTCTGTCACTTCTCCCATTTATAGCCTAGGAGGGGTAAAATTTATAGGGAGGTGGTCATGACATCACGATTGATGTATAATTATATTGTGTTTTTACTATAATATAATTATACTATAAAAATGATAATATATAATTTCTAATAGTTTGATATATTAGAATTGGAAAGAAGAATAATAATATTGAACTGTTATAATAATATTACATAATATGAATAAATTGTTTTGTCCTCTTAGTTTGTATATTTATGATAAAAGTTTTTTATAACAATAGTTTACCATTGATTAAATTATTGTTTAATTCAATTTATATTTCCAATATAGTAATAATATTAGAAACATAATATTTATCCATGAAACCCATTCATATAACTACCTTTGAAATTTTGTAATTAAGTATGGAATATATCATTCCATGGAGGAGGTAGTCTGCATGTACCCATGGTTGATGATTTCTTTTTTTGATTGAGTGAGGAACTAGAGTAATATTGTTTATCATTTGATAATATAAAACAAGTCATCAATATTAAACTTATTTATTAAATTTTCTTTTTTGGAATATCCTTGTAATTTGATGTAAGAAAGAAAAACACATTTCGTTGTGGATGCGGTAGTCCGGACAATGTTTAAATATCGGTTATGTTTTTCTTTATTAAAATGGAATATTTGGTTAATTATTGTAACATAATTATATTTTCATTACATTTTACTAATGATATTTTTGAAGTAAAATTATTAATATTTAATTAAATTCAAGTATCCAAAAAGTTCAAATAAAAAATTGAAAAAGGTGGTGTTAGAAATTTAAATATCATTTTTTGGATATTTTTTTCTTTTAAAATGTTGTTAATCCTTTAAGGGGTATTCATTAGATAATATAAGAAACTATTTAATCTCAAAATGAATTCTTAAGAGAATTTGGGGTGATTTTTTTCTTATCATAGTGGGATTTTGTGTGATTAGAATTTAGGAGGAGGGTGTCCCTTTTATAAGATAAAAGGGATAGAAACAATTTAATACCCAAATTATTTAATTAATGGGAAGTCTCTCTCAATTTATATGCCTCTAGAATTGATAAATAATTGTATAGTGAAGTGGAATGGTTGATCTACTCATCGAACACTTAATTATCAACATGATTTAAACACGCCAGTTACATTAGATATTTGTTTTCTCATTTTTATTATATTCTTTTTCACCACGATAACTAATTTTATACTAAGAAATTTAAAAATTATTTACAATAATAAAATGGTCCTTATTAAATATGTTTTTCTCAAATATTCATAATTTGAAATCAATTATATAGGATTAATTATCTAAAAAGGATAATAATTAATTGTAAAATAATATATGTATAATATATTAATAATAATGTTTTGGTGAATATAACTCACATTCTAAAATTTCAGATATGTTCTTGTACATTATTTTTTTAGATTATAATGTAACCTAATAAATTCTTATTTTTTTGTAAATTTTTTTTAGGAATTTCTAATTCACATATATATATATACAAATTTATTCAAATCAATTAATAAAATTAATGTTATTTATCAAAATGGTAATATTCACTATTCACATTAAATAGAATCATTTTTTTAAAAACAAAAACATCCCAAACTAATATTCACATTCTAAACCGAAAATTGATGTTTATTTTTTTCGAATTAAATTTATATATTTTTATATTTTTTTTGTAAAATTATATCATAAAATATAATGAAATTTTATTTTTACAGGAAGATAAAATGTTAAAATCATAATTATTTATATTCATGGTTTCTATAAAATAGTAATAAATCTATAAATAATTAATAAATACAATATTTAATTAAAATCACAATTTAATAATACTAAAATTACTTTTATATAATAAAATATATGGAATATAAAAAGATATATTCTTGAACATAATATGGAATTTAGTAAATTAATATTAATTAACACACACATATATATATATATAGATATATATATAATAAATTTCATATTTGGGTAACTATTATTCATACATCTTAATTCAATGAATTAGTTTTAATAGTATAATAATATAGTGGAATCATTTTTGTTCAATTTAATCGGTGGTTCATGGAATACAACATATTTTACTTAATTATTGGGAAAATACATTAAAATCTCAAGTCGTTACATTCTCCCCTAAAATAAATTTCAGCAACAAAATATTAAATATTACAATCTATTGAAAATTGGTGATGGTATTAATTACATATTCAAAATTGGGTATATAATTCATAATATTATATTCACCTTACTATGTTAGGATATATAATGTAACTTTATCATTCTATAAACAAAATTATACATTCATACCATCATATCTTCAAGATTTATATACCCTAATTATTAAATCTAGAAAATATATATTTTTGTAAAACATTATGAATCTATGTGAATTTAAACCATACAAAGATCATATATTATATAAAACATTAACAACATTTTTAACCCTTAAATGTATTGATCACTATTTCATGAGGTTATACTGTAATAAAAACAAAAAACATGATCCAAATAAGTTGATAAAGATTACCAAAAATATCAGGAATAAGTTTTTTTCATGAAATCATTAATATTTTCCTAGGCTATCAATACTATCTAAATATTTATTATTTAAGTAAATCATCCATTTTTTTGAAAAACATATATCATATGATATACAAAATTGTTAGTCATACATAAATCATGTGTTCTTAAATAATAATCTCAAAAAAAGATAACATTGTTATAAAATATCATTTCATGGTTATTGATAAAATTAATATATGTTTTTAAACAATTAAACTATAAATAAAAATGAAAAATAATTATATGTTTTATAAAATCCTCATAACATATATAATATGTTATAATATCATAAATAAATATCACTCACTTACAAAATTATCTAAGAGTATTATGAATTTATTTCTACAAAGATATAAACAACACTTTATTATGTAATACTATGATACAAAAATTTACTATCGTAAGAGGAATATAGTATTTTCGCAACCATTTATGTACACTATCTTCTTATGAAAAAAGGTATAGTGGTTAATAGATACAAATATTTTATGTAATTATTTTATGATCTATCTTAACCAAAATACAAAAACAAAAAACATTATTTGAATAAAAAATAAAACTGGGATATGTTATCATACGATTATGAAAATGAAATACCTAAATATCTTATCCATCAAAACATTAATTAGAACCCATATTAACTTAATTTCAACTTTGTTAGACAAGGGTTATCCAATAACTCTCACAATTATACCAAGGCTTGTTTAAGTAATGTTATCTTAAACAATTTTACCTAATACCTTAATGTATTTAGAAAATAAATTCATTATAATGGTTGGTATAGATAATTTTATTCATTAAATCACATCCCCTATGATTTTTGTACATACTATATAGTTATTATTCTTTTTCATGTACCATTCAATGATTATGTTAATTCCCAATACACCCTTTTTAATCTTACTGACCTTAGGTACATACATGTCAGAGATATAATCCACTTGTACTATATAGAAAGATTTTTCATTTCAAGGAAAACCCAAAAGATCTATATTAACAAAATTTTAGGATGTTATCCTATACAAATACTCATCCCAAAGACATATCCCTTGGGTAATCCATAATAATTTTCTATCCAAATCTCCAAAATGTTACCTCTTTTGACCTAAAGGGGTATTAATAACATTGAAACTATAATAAACATTTAATTATTATCCTTTCATGATAATTATAGATTCAAAATTTTCCACAAATAATATTATCCTAATTACCAATGTTAGTTAATCCATTATTTTATTCCAACAATTGTATCTAACAAAAATAAATATCTATTCCATATAAAATATAGAAACTAATTAATTTAAATACATTTTCAATATCTTTTATCATCAATATTTAAGAACTTTATGAGTATATATTAACTAAAAATTTTCATGTTCATTATTTCTGTTGATGTTTCTGAAAACATATATGAAAAAACATAATTCTTAATGTGTCTTCAATATATTTTGTAAATTACCTATAGAAGACACTCTTTAATTCAACTCATACATATTACATTTTATCATAACCTTGGTAAATGGATTTATAAAAAATGCTTCATCTCATATTCCTAGTAAGTGTAAGCATAAGTGATAACAATTAAATATCATATGTGACCATAAGATGAGAATATGGGTATTTTCAAGATATATTAGAAAATCATACATAAAAATAATTTTACCATAGATAATGTAAAAACTATTCACCTAAAATAAGATAATAACCAAAATTGTTTTATTATATACATGATCTATGAGATCATAACATTGTATCAAGAATAAGAAAAAAACATTAAAACATATATCAATTATGAAATATAAATTGGTATATGGAATTAAAATTTCATGATATATATCATTGATGTACAAGTTTATAAGATTCTAAATTATACTAAATAATACCTATCTCATAATGTATCAACTCTTACCCAATTCATTGAAAACATATATATGACCCAACCTATCACCATCTATACATTTTCTCCCTGCTTCAAAATCAATAAATTATCACATAATAAATATCTAATGGAAATAAATTGGTTTTTATAACCATTTCGAATGGATTAAGTAAATAAGATAATAAAAATTATATATTCACGGAAATTAAATTGTTATATAAAGATATTCATTGACATTCTAGGTAAAAAACATTCCTTCATGATAATAATTCTTTTGGTATTTACACTATATTGATAAAGGATATATGGATAAGAAAACAATTTCCCCAATAAATTGATGAATGGATTATAGGTGAACAACATTTAATAAAATCAATGAATATATTTTTGATAAAGAAATTACATTAAAAGAAACATTATTCATGTTAAAGGTGGTTAGTTAGGCAAGAAATGGTGGGGATAGATTTTATAATGGAATGAAAAAAATAATATATATGAAATATCTAGAATTATGTTTCATGGATTCAAAAGAACAAATACCTCGTGTAATAAAATAATTTCAGAAGGATGTTGATACAAATTAAAATAATACGTATAAAATAATGTGTCAGGAACTATCACACATGATGGGATCAAGATTTTATTTGTTTGATACTACGAGATAAATCCCCTAAATTATATTTTTTAATTACAAAATAAATCATGTAACATAAATACCATGTGTTTAAATACTATCTACAATTAATATTGAAATAGGGTTGAAAACATAAAATATATTTAAAAAATATATATCATTAACATAAAATTCCAAATTATAAGTCTGTCTAAAAAGTAACCTTTAAAATGGTGATGTGTTATATTATACAAAATTTACTTTAGAAAATATAATTTCAAGTAATTTATTATTGATAATGAAATAATTATTGCCAAATTAAATATAAATCCAATGAAAAAACATGTTATAATAAAGGGAATGATGTATTTTAGTATGTTAAAAGTTTTAATATTGAAAATATACATTATTAAAAGTGTTATAAAACTATCTATGAATAAAAATTAAATTTTAAAAATTTGTATTAAAACATCTGATATGATAATTTATTTTTTGGTTATGCAATGAAATGATGTAAAATGATCAAAATAAACGATTACATCTCAATTAATCGATAGTTGAGCTATGAATACTTATCATAGTAAATGTACGCCATTAGGTATAAAAAAATATTATTTATATGGTAGGAATGTAAATCCATAGAATAAAATTATATATTTCTATTTATTAAAATCACAGAAAATTAACTAAAAATGTAGATGAAATAATTCAATGATAACTATTATAAATCAATGAATTGAATTGAAGTTACTAGAAACTTGTATTACTTGGGAAACAATTGTTTCAAAATATATTTGAAGGAAATAACTTTATTTGGATTAGTATATCTAATATACTTCACTCAAATAAAATATAGTAAATTTAAGAGTGTTTAAATCAATATAACACAATAAAAATGAAACATGGTGCATAACATGTAAAATGTATCAAATAATTAAAATTTAGACCACGAAAAGCAATACATTGTGTCGTTGATTATGTGTGTGCACTCTAAATTTCTATATAACAAAAAATACATATCATTATTAACTATTTCCAAACCTTTTTCTTATACATATCATTTTATAGACATAATTTACAATTAATTGCATCATGTATATTAATTAGTCTATTATATATTCTTAATAACTTATGAGTAACTTTGGTCAATGTCAATAAGATTCACAATACTGTTGATGTTCTTCATTCATCCCAAAAAATTAATATTTACCATGTAATTAAAATTTCAGTTGTGTATTACTTATTATAATTTATTATGAGTCAAATTTATTTCATGATTTTTTGTCATTATCATTTATGTTTAAATAAAAAAATGCATGTTCTAGTGATTCTTGATGAACAAAATGATTCTTTCTAATTATTTATTTTGTAAATAATATTACCATACCATAACAAATAAATAAATTTATCAATATATTTATATTATATTCTCCTCATAATTAAGTTCCTAGATCGATCCGTGAAATTAAATAATGATGTTGATCATGTACGTGGTCAAACTGTCCTAAAAATTGAAATTCAGTGATTAATGAATGATTATTAAATTTTTAGTCAAAATATCAATATAAAATAAGCATGATGATCTTATCTAGTTTTTATAAGTGTGAAATATCTAATTTTTTATGAGTTTGGTTAATTAATTCATATGAGAATATTACATAATATGGGGAAATTATTTTGTTTATTCATAGTAAACCGTTTTTAGATACTATATTTTATAATGATTTTTTATGATTGATATCATACTAGGTTTTTAAATAGTTATTAAAAAACTGTATTTGTGTCATAAAAATAATATCTACCTTTCAAAACTATCCTTATATCCATCAATGAAATTTTTTAATGAAATAAATAATACAATCTAAAATATAGATTATGTATTGTAAAAATCCTTGATAAATATTCATTTCATTATTATATATGAATAACATCATAAGATTCAGGTTATTTCTTAAAAAATGTTCTTATCATTATTTATCTAAAAAATAAATCATTTTCGAAAAGCACAAAAAATAACATGAAATTATTATTGAATTTTAAAATCTGAATTCATTTTTTATTTTGTGAAAATTAAATCCTATAATGTTATATTTTAAATTATAAATAAAATCATAATATATAAGAAGAAAATATTTTTAAAGCAAAATAAAATTTTAAACTAATTCTTGTTCTTATTCTTAATCTCTAAAAAAACTATAATATAGATAGAATTATTCAATCGATATGATATTTTATAAAAAAAATATTTAAAATAATATAAAATATCCCATTTGTTATGGAGTTGTTTTATAGAATTTTAGATTCTCCAAAAAAAATAATAAATTAAGTATATTTGTATAAAATAACAAATATATATATAAATATATATAAATATATTATTATTTTTTAATTCACTTATTCCCATTTATACTGATGTTCATTATTTCATGTAAACAAATTTATAAAACATATTTGACATTATTATTGGAGAAAATATTTTAAAATCTCAGGATATTACCGTTTTGTAACTATATAAACAATATAATGATGATTTTTTTGAATTTATCTATATAATTGATTTTAGTTTCTATGTTTCTAAAATCCTCTGGTATCCCATGTGGGTGTTTTTTTTTAATTTTAGTGATTCTGATTTTCATTTAATCATTTATATTATTTTATAGTCATAGGGAGAGAAGGGTTTAGACCTGGATATTTAAATATTTTGTAGATATACATTATAAAGTAATAGGTCCACTAGGTCTATGATGGGGATTACTAATAGTTCTATCAGGAGAAATGATGTATTATTACCTCTATATTACATGGAGGTCTTTACTGAGGAATCCATGTCATATTTTTATTAACAATAAATTTTATTATTATGATGAAATTATTTTTTGATCTATTCCCATTTTTTGAATCATTTATTAAGAATATTCTGTTTCGAATTATTATTAAATTAAAATTCCCCATACCACATTGTTTTAATGAAAACATCCTTAATTTTTTCAATATCATTCTATATTGAGTATGTCATATTTTAGAATATTAAGACATCTAATGACTTATTTTTATATTTTGTAATAATTTATTGTCATTTCATGTTCATCTTATTTGATAGTTTTCTTATGCTATATTGGTAATTTTTATCTATACTATTTAATGATGATTCAAACATATTATTTGTGTGTAAAATCTTTATTTATCACAGGGAATGGAATATCAAGCCTTCATATTATTTCTATTGACCACCATATGTGTAATTTTATAAACAAATATGTTAATTTATCTTTGCAGTAGAATCTATTAATTTAATGGTATGTTAGTAAAAAAAACTCATTTAATGAAATAATGTGAGTTAATTATTCATTTTAAAAAATTTATTATTTTAAATTTATTTTATTGATTTAAAAAGGAATATCTCATTTGATTACTTTAGATTAATATTGGATTAATAATATACCTAGTGAATGAATATTTAATAATGATTATATTTGTTGAATGGACTATTTTGAAACATAAAATCACTCATTATTATTTCATTAAATTAGAAATTTTATATGAAAATAATTATGTTTTTATATGGTATATTGACATGACCCAAACCAAGAAGACCCCATCGGGGTTGGGTTCAAGATAAACCTAACAGTACTAGAGCAATCACTGGTGACAAACTCCAAGAAGGAATATTACAAAAATGTCTGACATGTCTCTAATATGTATGATTTCTACCACATATCACTTCCACAAAATGTATAAACTAAAATTATATAGGATATAAAATTGTTATATAATTTACATGTTATAGACATTAGTTATCCAAAAATACTCATATGAAACAAAAAACTGTATAACTTGAAAAATACAATAACCCATCATCCAAAAAGTAATAACAGACCTAAAACAAATAAGAAATTGGGAATAATACATGAGACTATCTCTATAAATGATAATAAAAATCATTGTATACCCTTTATGAACATCAAAATAGAGGATTTTCAAACTTAATAACTATTTATGAAACCTAAAAATGATGTATCTTCTTTATATTCACAACATGAGTGCTAATGAGGGACATCTAGTGGAGATTATGACAACCCCAACTTAGATGACACATAAAATAAGGTGGTAAAATCATCCAACTAAAATCACATAGATAAGGGATAAATAATATAATAGAAATATAAATTACATATACATACTGAATATTTAATTATAAAAGGGAATGCCAATTATTTTATATTATCAACACTATGGTAGAATATTAATGGAAACCAGTGGTTCTGGATAGTTTATAATATTGAAAATTATCCAAACATCATACTTCACATATCGTCTTCCCCAACTATCCATAATCTTAATTTAATTCAAAGACATATATAATACATTTACATAGATTTTGGTTGTTATATAGCCCTATGTAGGAACCAATCATTATAAAAGAAAAATTTGTGTTTGTCGTGTGGGTTACAAACTTCAATTCTGGAGGATTTTCTCACTATCATGTATGTAGTAACCTACTCTTTTATAATAAAAGGATACCATGAAATTATGAGTTCATAAAAGGTATTAAAACTATTCCCAATTTTCTTAAATTGAACGATCCATACCTTATAACTATGATAATGTTTCAACTAATCATTGGTGAGGAGGACTCATTCGCTAATGTTGGTTGGTCAATGAGGGGATTAATTGCTCCATTTAATGTATTATTTTTTATCACAAATAGAATCAATGTCAAAATGGGGATAATAACAAAAAAATGATAAAATCACCATGAATATTTCTTATTCAAATAAATATTCATCTTTGAGATGTATAACGAAAATGATCATAATTGTCTATTTATTTGTATGATTTTGAAAACTATTGAGATGGTATGAGGGAAACCATAGAACAAAAAAATGTGCAAGGTCCTTTTTGAAGGGTTACTATAACACATTATAAATTATATAAAATACTCCAAGATATCATTGGGTGTTGTGCACATATATCATTCCCTTGAATGGTATTTGGTACATTCAAAGTGAACAATAAATTATTATTCTATTTATTTTATTTTTTATATTAATTTTTTTGTGATATTAATATATTTATAAATAATTTATTAAGTGGATTAAATAACAAAATATGATAATGTTTGAGAAATATTTTAGTAGTGAATGGCGAATTAATATAGAATGAGTGTTGAACCTGGATTATAATTAAGACTTTTCTTTAGGAGTTTAAAAAATTCTAAGATAATAATCATTAAAAATGAGCATATTAATCATTCATCACAATCACATAATGGACTGATAAATATCTTTACACATCCAACACACAAACCGTACATTTAATTATATAGCCTTTTTATATATTTGCCCCTAGAATGTAGATACCTTCTAATATATGATAAAGAACACACCAAGTATCCTCTTCTAATTGGGACACTTTTAGAGAAGATGTAAAGTTATATTGAAATCAAAATCACTCAACACTAAGAGAACATATCACTCTATCTGTAATTATTTAGTAGAGTGAAATAAATATTAATGATACTTTTAATAACAAAATTTCTTGGAAAATAGCATCACTAAAATCAATTTACCCAATCAATAAAATGTGATGATAAAAACAGACATATTACATATATGATTTGTTACCAAGTATAATAAAACATATATAACAAACAAATAATCATGAGTTTAATTTATAAGATTTTAGTTTTTTAAATTACCATAATATTTTTGGATTTCAGTTTTAGATAATAAGGACATATTTTAAATAAAAATTTTGATACTTCGCACCATTTTGTGTTGTTTCCCCAAAAATAAGTTCTTTTGTATAAACCTGTGATTTATTGATGAGACTTTTGAATCATTGAATATAATTTATAAGATAAGTTAATTTTAGTTTTATAATTCACTAATTAATCCTTAATAAAAATGAAAAAAAATTCAAAATAATTGATTAGAAAAATAAATAGTAGTAAGGGTTGTCAAAAATAATGGAAACTCTTTGGTCCATAAATAAACATGAAAACCCATTTGAGTGTTCTATTTTTTAATAAAATTAACATTTAACTAATAATAATGTAAAATAATTTTTTAAATTAAATGTTTTTCAACAATACAAAGATAAATTATATCTTTAATTGAAAACCCATTATGGTTTCTCGTGAAAATATAACAAACCATTAAAAATATTTTCCATGAAAAAAAAATCTATTACAAAATCAAAGGTAAATTCATAAAAAAATAATTGATTTCCATTATAACTCATTGAACATACATAAAACTATATAATGACATTGTTACATTATATTCAACACATTTATTTACTCACATCTCATCTGTAATGGAAAAACATTTAATCTATTACTTTTGGTAATAACGTCTCACGAAAATAATAAATTTCGCAATTCATTAGCGAGTTATTTATTATGATCATATATCATCATAGTAAATGTAAAATAACAATTAAATGTTAAAAATAAATATAAAAACCTTCAATTTTCATCTTATAATTCATTTTCACCCACGACCATTTCATAAAAATAAAACAAAGTACCCATTTTATTCGATAACTGCATTAAAATAAAACATTTCTTGAAAAAATTAGAATTGAATATATTTTAGAATATAATATGAACATTAACCTGAATATTTAGAATTAACAAGGGTATTTATTGTAGGAAAATGTGTTCTTTGTGTACAATTGAAAATAAAATCTTTTAGTACTCTTAAATGATCATTGAAGGTGACCCATATGGAATAAAAATGAGAAAACTCATATTACGATATGTAAAAAATGTTAAAAATTATTGAAATTTATATTAGTAAGTCATATTAGTATAAATAATAAAATTATTTACATAATACAAATTTCATGAATATATAAGATATGTATTCTATAATATAACATCAAACGACTATTTTAATGAAATATTCAACACCTCTAGTCCAAAATATCATCATACAACATCAAAATTTCGAAATAGTATAATAATATTAAAAATTTACTTTATTGGGAAACATTTTTATGTTAGTTACCTTGTTAAAATCATATTATTTCATTTATTATTAATTTTTACGTATTTACATATTTTTTATTTTTCACATCTTTCTTCTTGATGACATTCGGGTCTAAGAAAACTTCTATATTTTTGTAACAATCAATGGTAATTTAACAATGGATTAATAATATCAATAAATATTTATATCATTAATATATTTCATTCCAATATAAAATTATTTCTATAGTTCATGAAATAATTATTTCATTGTGATTGATCCATAACTATCTAGTTTTAAATGACTGAAAATATCTATGTTTATTTACATTAAATTCCTTTTCGTAGATGGATATTTCACTATAAATCAGTAATAATAATCAATTTTAATTAAGTTTAATGATATATTTTATCATAAAATTTTTTCGGGATAACATACATAAACAAAGTCAGTTAATGAATAAAAAACTATTAACATTTATAGAGAAAAACTATCTAAGTGAGAGGTTCTTTAAAAAAGAGATATAAAATAAGAAAATGGGTGTAAACATTTTGGTTTATATGAAAAATTATATTATAAATGAAATTTAATCTAATGTTTTTAATGAATTATTTTATATGGAATGGAGTTATAATATTATTTAAATGAAAAGACATAATTTTGGAAACTCTTATTTTCTGACATACTCAGGACTTCATGAAAAGATTTCAGGTATAAAGAAAAAGTAGTCTATGATAATAATTTGATTAAATTGATACCAATAACATATAAATGCAACATTATATGAAATATACGTGAATATTTATTATTTCACATGGATATTAACCGTAATTTAATATCGTGAAGGTGTCTTTGAAACCCTTACCTCAATCTTTGATTCAATATATTTAGAATGATATTTTGGCCACTAGAGTAGAAACATTCATCACCCTATGAGATTAGGGATATGATATGGGATGTTTAGAGTTGTATTAGGGTATATTGTTTAAAGAAAAATCATCTCATATGTGTCTCTGGAATGGTGATATTATATAATTTTAATAGTAAAAATGCAAAGCCATTTTTTGAAATATGCAGTCCTTAATTTATAGAATGTACATATATATTGGAAAGTGGAAAAAATAGACATGGAATAAATTTTAAACCAATTACCACACCACTTGTAATATTTAATGAATTTTTATTCTAGAACTAAAAAATAATATATTTTTTAACAAAAAATACATATAAATGCATTTTTAAAAATAGTTATATAATTAGTCATTAGAAACCTAAATATAATAATGGATTTCGAATATAAAAACACAGTTAATAACATAAAAATAATAACTATCTTTAAAATTTATGTGAAAATATAATTTCGGGAAAATTTATAACATTATATTTTATAATATTATATAATTTATTTTTCTACTATTTTCACAGGAGTTGTGTTGTCATTTCATAAAAGTTTTAGTGAATTATAATGATATTTAAAATTAAAAATAAATGACAAGAAAATTATATATATTATTAATAATCAATTCTATAATACATAAACATGAATTTTTTTATATTATCATTATAATGAAAACATATTTATGATGTAATTTTGACTTTTTTAGCATTGTAATAGCATTGCATAAGAATTTTAACAATTTAAATGTTATATAAGAAAATAATTCATAAAAATTCATAAAAAATCATAAAATCATTATTTAATCATCATATTTATTTACTATTTTTTGAAAATGATTTTAAATTCATAATGTTTATCTTAAGGTCACTAAACATGATATTTTCCTTTTTCTGTTAAAAATGCGTCAACATTGATAATCATATTCCCATTTATAGTGAAATAATATTTATTTTACCTGACTTGAATAATATGTGTGTCATATTTCTAATTTTATAACAATGTATGATTCATTACATATGTTACAAAAATCATTATGTCACATCTAAAATATGATGATTTGGTAAAAATATTACATTCATTATAATTTCTTATCTTAAATATTTATTGAAAAATAAACTAAATCATAAAAATAAATAACATCTAATAATATTTTTAGATGTAGAAATTTAAAATAAATCCCTTTTAATTTTTTTTTATTTTTAATTTATCATTTCAATAAAAGTGAATTACACATGGAATAAAAATTTAACTGAAATAAAAACAATTTTCCTTTCAAATTCAAAATGATATACTTATTCCATGCCATAAAATGGTTTTCTATTATATTATATAAAAATGAAAATTTGAAAAATGTGTTTATAATGTCATATGTGTGCCCTAATTTGTTATGGATATATGATATATAGTAACATAATATAAAGAAGCTTTTAGATAGTATGTTATTATAGGGTAATATTACATAGCTTATATTATTATATGGTATATACAATAGATTAAATTTTTTATGGAATAAATAATAGAAACTGATTTTCTCATTAATTTTTTTTGATACACAGTCAAATATTTTTATTATAATCCCATATATCTTAATTATATCATTAATGTGTAAATAAAAATATAGATAAATTTGACATCAAACATATAACAAAACTTAAAAAATATGATATAACTCCATGGGATTTAAAAAAAGAGGACACCTTTATATTTATATAGTTGACAAAACATATTCTCTGGGGAAAGTAATACATGACTAATAATGTTTAATCAAACTAATTAAATAAAGGAAAAAGGATTTAAAAAAAAGAGTAATTACCCCAATAGAAATTTTACATGATAATAGTAGAAAATTAAGATTAATTGAACTCCTCAATAACCACATTAATGGATGAACAAGAATAAAACAAGATACCTATTTCCATTAAAAAAACACAATACCCATTTGAAATTTAGATTAAAATAAAAAATGGAAATACTTGATTTTATGATCCAACTCCATATAAGTAGAAAGGCTTGAAATCTCCAATAGATTCTATTTATTTATTATTTCAAAAATTATGTTGGGTTATATGGGTAATATTTATGTATTATTCTTAATTTTTGATATTTTTCTTCTTATTAAGAATATTAATCTATATTACATTACATTATTCCATGTAATCGATCTGGTAGGGTTATTAAAATATAAAATCATTAATGTTTAAAATTTTAGAGGATTAATATTTGATATTTCATATCATTTCCCTCAATATTATTCCATTTATCCATATTTTGGATGAATTAATATTAAATATTCAAAATATAAGATTGTTTAAGGTGGGATATGGTTTTTATTGTTAATGTATTGGTTTTTGGTATGACTATTGAGGAAGAATTTTTTTTATTGATATTGTAGTGGGAATTATAAAATTTTTGTTAATGGGAATGGTTCAATAGGTCGAGTGTATTATTTTTGTTGTGGGAAAATATGTTTTCTTTTATTTATGAAAGAGGTTGGTTAGATATTAATATCATTATTCAATATTTAATAACTTTCAAATAGGATTTATTATTCCCTGTTTATGAAAATTATTATTATAATTCCTAATTTTTCTTACTGTAACATATGAAATTGAATATTATGGATTGATTTTGCACACATACCCCCATCATTAACGATAAGTTTGAGGAATTAAAAACAAATAAAATGATAAAATCACTATGGTCTAGGTCAACTGTGATTCTATTTTTTGTTTATAAAATTTAATGTAGTCCAGCATTATTATTATGGTTTTATAAATATGAATTAGAATTTGGTATCTAAAATTTTATGTGTGTCAGAACATGGTGGTCATTGGTCACTCTTTCATAGTATATCATTATGTTATATTTAATTGTGAAATCCTTTCCTGACCTATGTTGTCATCATCATCTGGTCTCCATCAACAGAGTTTGGATATCCCAAGACATGTATTCCTAGATCTAGTGAAAAAACATATTGCATAATTTTTTATAAAAATTAAATTAAAAATATAAAATACTTTTCAAAGAAAAGGACAATCATGGTCTAGATTTTGTACTATTTGGATAAACATTACGACATATTAGTGTCTTATATAAATTTTGAAATAAATATCTAAATTCACTCAAGAAAGTTCTTTAAAATGAAACCAATCACCATTGAAACATATAAAGAACCTATCAAAATAATGGTTAAATATTTGGTGATCGTAAAATTTAAGAGTATGGTATTTTTAAAAAAGTATTAGTATCCTTTATATATATACAAGAAAACCTCTTTCAAAACGTTTTATCATATAAAACATTTGAAACAAAAAATATTCTTCCAAAATATAGATTTAGGTTTATAAAAATATATCATTGGAAATAAATTTTAAAAACATTATAAATAAAGATCACTTATAAACGCCAATTAATTTAAATATATAATCAACAATAAATAAATGGAATTATCCTTGAAATACATTAAATTATTTTCATTGAAAATAATGATTTTCATATGGAATATATTGATACTTTTAAATCATTATGAAATCCACGATGCTAATATTTGCATCACCTTTTTTGGAAAAGGTACCCTTAAAATCGTGGGATCAACCAACTCCATGGAATCTGATTTTATATCCACATTATGAATAAAATTGTTTTAGAAAACCATTATTTCTCATTATAATTACAATAAAACACCATTTAAAAACGATATAAATTATATTCCAGAAGTAAATAATTTTTGTATAACATACTCTTTTCCAAAATAAACTTCATGAAAAAAAATTGTTTATTAAATTTAGATATATAAATATTTTATAGAAAATTATTTGAAAATAATCCCTCTAAAAAATAATTGAAATGATAAATACTCTTATTTGCATAGTTCTAGAATGTTTACAATAATTATTTTGTATGCACTCTCCTATTATCATGTTTGAAATTCGTAAATATTTATGAAGATTTTATAAATCAAATGATAATATAAACACTTAAAAACTCTTGGGTAAATTTTATAAGTACAATTCCTTAATAAATGAATTTCTAGAAAGAGTATTTTAAAGCAAAACACATTCATCCACAAATAGGGTTTTGAAATAAAAAACAATAACTTATTAAAAAATATTTCTCCCTTGAACAAATTGTTTTTTAAGATCATTAAATATGGGTTTAATAAAATGGTTAATCCTTTTAAAAATGGGTTATTAGAATATAAGAAAAGCATTTGAAAATATTATTTCCCGATATATAAAATCACAGTATGGATTTGATAAAATTAAAATTATCTCATCCATAAAATATTAATATTCAAAATAAAAATTCATAATTTTAATTTGAATGATATTACTATTCAATATATACTCATATGAACAATATATCATTGTATCTCTCCTTCTATATTATTCTCTTATTCACTTCTTCATTTATTTTTTTTAATAGGACTAGGCTTTCTTAATGAGAAACTCTAATAGGAATCTCCTTGAATAGCCATATTTACGATGTTTAGATATAAATACATATTTAATATCAAAATTAAATTCAGGTACATCAATTTTTTCATCGATGCGTATATATACAAATATATCTTTTATAATTCATATTTATGAGTGTGGTTATATATAAC
This sequence comes from Viscum album, assembly GCA_963277665.1. Lineage (NCBI taxonomy): Eukaryota > Viridiplantae > Streptophyta > Magnoliopsida > Santalales > Viscaceae > Viscum > Viscum album. The sequence goes on from OY728125.1 coordinate 713,526,263, forward strand.
CACTAGACTAGTTACATTTGATGAATAGAATATCATAACAATTCAAAACCAAAAAATATCATATCTTGAGGATATTGTATTTGAAAATTCTTATGGTTGGCAGAGATATGTGGGAATATATATATCAACTATTTGTATAAAAAAGAAATGAGTTTAATATTTAATGAGCATAAAAAATTGACATATTGTTTTGTTGAATGATATCCAAGTGGTTCGAAATGTATATATATTGAAAATATTAAATAAATATATAAAGATATACAAATTTTTATATATTTTATTGTGTTTATAAGAAACCCATCTAAAAGAAGAGGGTGTAATTATTCATGATACTATTTTTCTTTCAATAGAATTGTTAAGTTGAAACATGAATGTAAACATAGTATCATTGATTTATTTTCATCAGTACATAACTATATATAGTGGTTCTAGAAATTTAATGCTGAAAATAGATTAAGCATAGTATGGTTTTGTTTTGAGATAGAAAATGAAGCGTTGGTCTAATCAAGTGTCTTAGGTTCATCTGATCATACGATCCCACTATAAACATTTGTTTTTAACATAGAATAATTGTTCTTAAATTTCCTAATAATAAATAAATATTTCGATCAGTTGGACACTTCCATATATATAATACACTCTCAACAATAGTTCACAACATGAAACATTGTGATCGACACTTGAACACACATACACACACCCATAAACCATGGTTATTGACATGTTGTCCACTTGGAAATCTATGAGAGCTTTTAGGAATATCTGAAGGGATCTATGCGCCTATCCATCCTACAATGTTGTAGCATGGTACATGCCTATGTCCATAAAGGTTGGACATGCTGGTTTCAAGTGTGAGTGATCTTTCTCCCAGATGTTAATGGTTGAGAAAAATAGGCTTCTTTATAATGGTTCCCATTAATATATATATATATATATACACATATATATATATTTAAAACAACTTATAAGAATACTCAAATTTTATTCCAATAGAAACTATATTTATTTAATATTTATCTGTCTAAAGAATTTTCCTGAAATAATATATTATGATCATTATATTATAAATAAATACACTTGAAATTTTAATGATTACATAATATATGATAAATCAAATAAATACATTACAAACCATATTTTATAAGATCCTAAAATATTAAAATTTTAAGTAAATGTAAAGGACTTAATTAATAACATAAATTTTTCATAACACCTCATAGGTGATAATAAATATGTTATTTAATAAACATATTTATAAGATATAAAAATTCTATATTATTAAAAACATTATATTTAAAAAAATATAACTTTTTAATATTATAGTAAATTTAAATAATTTAATATTAAATTATATTTAATTATAATATGTAAGATTAAAATACTAAAAAATATTAAAAATATATAACCATACATGTACACATTTAACATTTTTGTCTCATAATATAAAATGAGTGTTGAAACTGGATTATAATTTGGATTTTTCTTTAGGAGTTTAAAAAATTCTAAGATAATAATCATTGAATATGAGCATATTATTCATTCATCAAAATCACAAAATGAAGTGATCAATATCTTTACACATCCAACACACAATCCTTACATTTAATTATGAATCCTTTATAATAAATTTTCTCCTAGAATGTAGATACATTATAATATATGATAAAGAACACACCAAGTATCCTCTTCTAATTGGGACAATTTTAGAGAATAAGTAATGTAATATTGAAATCAAAATCACTCTACACTAAGAAGACGTATCACTCAATCAGGAATTATTCGGTAGAGTGAAAAAAAAAGATGAATGATACTTTTAATAACAAAATGTCCGGGAAAACAGCATCACTATAATCAATGTACCCAATCAAATAAATGAGATTATAATAACAGAAATATTATATATAGGATTTGTTACAATGTATAATAAAACATACATAGCAAACAAATAATCATTAGTTTAATTCCGATGATTTTAGTTTTTTAAATTACCATAATACTTTGGGATTTCAGTTTTAGATAATAAGGACATCTTTTACATAAAAATTTTGATACTTCCCCCCATTTTGTGTTGTTTCCCCAAAAATATGTTCTTTTGTGTACACCCGTGTTTTATTGATGAAAATTTTGAATCATTGAATATAATTTATAAGATTAGATAATTTGAGTTTTATAATTCACTCATTAATCGTTAATCAAAATGAAAAAAAATTCAAAACAATTGATTAGAAAAATAATTAGTAGTAAGGGATGTCAAAAATAAAGGAAACTCTTTGGTCCATAAAATAACATGAAAACCCATTTGAGTGTTTTATTTTTTTTATAATATTAACTTTTAACTAATTATAATGTAAAATAATTTTTGAAATTAAATTTTTTTCAACAATACCATTATAAATTTTATCTTTAATTGATAAACCATAATGTCTTCTCGTGAAAATATAACAAACCGTTAAAAATATTTTCCATGAAAAAAACGTTTCTATTTCGAAATCAAAGGTAGATTCATAAAAAAATAAATTATTTCCAATATAACTCATTGAATATAAATAAAAGTATATAATAAAATTGTTACACTATATTCAATACCTTTTGTTTTACTCGCATCACATATGTAATGGAAAAAGATATAATCTATAAATTTTGGTAATAACGTCTCATGACAATAATAATTTTCTTAATTCATTAGCATGATATTTATTAGGATCATATGTCATCATAGTAAATGTAAAATAACAATTAAATGTTAAAAATAAATAGAAAACCCTTCAATTTTTATCTTATGATTCATTTTCACCCACGACCATTTCATAAAAAAACAAAATACCAATTTTCATTCGATAACTCCATAAAAAGAAATCAATTCTTGAACAAATTAGAATCAAATTTATTTTAGAAAATAATTTGAACATTAACATGAATATTTAGAATTAACAAGGGTATATATTGTAGAAAAATGTGTTCTTTGTGTACAATTGAAAATAAAATCTTCTACTACTCTTAAATGATCGTTGAAGGTGACCCATAGGGAATAGAATTGAGAAAACTCATATTACAACATGTAAATAATGTTAAAAAGTATTGAAATTTATATTATTAAATCATATTAGTATAAATAATAAAATTATTTACATAATATGAAGGTCATGAATATATAAAATACATATTCTATAATATGCCATCAAATGACTATTTTAATGAAATATTCAACACCTCTAGTTGAAAATCTCATCAAAAAAATTCAACATTATGAAATAGTATAATAATATTAAAATTTGACTTTATTTGGAAACTTTTTTATGTTAAATACCTTGTTAAAAGCATATTATTTCATTTATTATTAAGTTTTATTTATTTAATTATTTTTAATTTTTCACATCTTTCATCTTGATGTCATTCAGGTCTAAGAAAACATCTATATTTTTGTAAAAATCATTTTTAATTTAACATTGGATTAATAATATCAATAAATATTTAATTCATTAATATATACCATTCCAAAATAAAATTATTTCTATAGTTCATGAAATAATTATTTCATTGTGATTTATCAATAAATATCTAGTTTTAAATGACTGAAAATATCTATGTTTATTTACATTAAATTCCTTTTTGAAGATGAATATTTAACTATAAATGAGTAATAATAATAAATTTTAATTAATGTTAATGTTATATTTTATCATAAAATTTTTTCTGGATAAGATACATAAACTAAGTCAGTTAATGAATAAAAAACTATTAACATTTGTAAAGAAAAACTATCAGAGTGAGAGGTTCTTTAAAAAAGAGATATAAAATAAGAAAATGGGTGTAAACATATTTGTTTATATGAAAAAATTATATTATAAATGAAATTTAATATACTTTTTTAATGAATTATTTTTTGTGGAATGGAGTTATAAGATTATTGAAATGAAAAGACATAATTTTGGAAACTCTTCTACTTTGACATACTCATGACTTTTGGAAAAGATTTCAGTTACAAGGAAAAAGTAGTCTACGATAATAATTTTATTAAATTGAAACCAATAACATATAAATGTAACATTCTATAAAATATACATGAATATTTAATATTTCACGTGGATATTAACCGTAACTAAATTTCGTGAAGGTGTCTTGGAAACCCTTACCACAATCATTGATTCAATATATTTAGAATGATATTTTGGCCACTATAGTAGAAAATTTCATCACCCTATGAGATTAGAGATATGATATGGGATGTTTAGAGTTGTATTAGGCTATATTTTTTAAAGAAAAATTATCTCATATGTGTCTCTGGAATGGTGATTTATATAATTTGAATATTAAAAATGCAATCCCATTTTTTAAAATATGCAGTTATTAATTTTTAGAATGTACATATATATTGGAAAGTGGAAAAAATGGACAAGGAATAAATTTTAAACCAATTACCATTCCACTTTTCCTATTTTATGAATTTTTTATTCTAAAATTAAAAAATAATATATTTTTTAACAAAACAATACCCATAAATTGATTTTTAAAAATAGTTATATATGTAGTCATTAGAAACCTAAATAAAATAATGGACCTAAAATATTAAAATACAGTTAATAACTTAATCATAATAATTTTCTATAAAATTTATGTGACAAGATAATTTTGGGAAAATTTATAACATTAATTTTTTAAATATTCTATAATTTATTTTTCTACTATTTTCAAAGGAGATGTGTTGTTATTGAATAATAGTTTTGGTGAATTATAATGTTATTTAACATAAAAAATAAATCACAAGAAAATTATATATATTATTAAAAATCAATTCCATAATATATATACATGAATATTTTTTTAAATTATCATTATAATGAAAACATATTTATGATGTAATTTTGACTTTTTTATCATTGTACCAGCATTGCAGAAGAATTTTAAGAAGTTACATGTTATATAAGAAAAAATTCTAAAAAATTCATAAAATCATTATTTATGCATCATATTTATTTATTATTTTTTGAAAATTATTTTAAATTCATAAAGATTATCTTAATTTCACTAAACATGAAATTTTCCTTTTTATGTTAAAAATGCGTCAACATTGATAATCATATTCCCATTTATAGTGAAATATTATTTATTTTACCTGACATGAATAATATGTGTGTCATATTTCTAATTTTATAATAATGTATGATTCATTACATATGTTACTAAAATCAATATGTCACATCTAAAATATGATGATGTGATAAAAATATTGTATTCATTATAATTTTGTATCTTATATGTTTATTGAAAAATGCAATAAATCATAAAAATAAAAAAACATCTAAATATATTTTTACATGTATAAATTTAAAATAAATCCCTTTTAATTTTTTTTAATTTTGAATATAACATTTCTATAAAATAGAATTACACATGGAAAAAAATTTAATTGAAATAAAAACAATTTTACTTTCAAATTAAAAATCATATCCTTATTCTATGCCATAAAATGGTTTCTTATTATATTATTTAAAAATGAAAATTTGAAAAATGTGTTTATCATGTCCTAAGTGTGTCCCAATTTGTTATGTATATATGATATATAGTAACATAGTATAAAAAAATTTTAGATAGTATGTTATTATTGGGTAATATTACATAGCTTATATTGCTATAGGGTATATACAATAGATTACGTTTTATATGGAATAAATAATGGAATCTGATTTTCTCATTAAAAATATTTTTTTTGATACACAGTCAAATATATTTTTTTATAATCTCACATATCATAATTATATCATTTATGTGTAAATAATAGTAGAGATCAATTTGACATCAAACATATATCAAAACTTAAAAAATATTATATAACTCCATGATATTGAAAAAATGAGGACACCCCTATATTTTTATATTTGAAAAAACATATTCTATGAGGAAAATAATTCATGACTGATAATGTTTAGTCAAACTAATTAAATAAAGGAAAAAGGATTTTAATAAAAATGTAATTACCACAATAGAAATTTTACATAATAATAGTAGACAATTATGTTTAATTGAATTCCTTAATAACCACATTAGGGGATGAATAAGAATAAAATAAGATACCTATTTCCATTAAAAAAACCCAATACACATTTGAAATTTAGATTAAAATAAAAATGGTAATACTAGATTTTATGATCCAACACCACCTAGACATAAAGGCTTGAAATCTCCGATAAATTCTATTCATTTATTATTTCAAAAATTATTGTGGGTTATATGGGTCATATTTATGTATTATTCGTAATTTTTGATATTTTTATTCTTATTAAGAATATTATTCTATATTACATTACATTATTCCTTGTAATCTATCTGGTGGGGTTATCAAAATCTAAAATCATCAATGTTCGAAAATGTGGAGGATTAATATTTGATATTTCATATCATTTCTGTCAATATTATTCCATTGATCCATATTTTGGATGAATTTATATTTAATATTCTAAATATAAGATTGTTTAAGTTGGGATATGGTCTTTATTGTTAATGTATTGGTTGTTGGTATGAAAATTGAGGAAGAATTTATTGTATTGATATTATAGTGGGAATTATAAAATTTTGGTTACTGGGAATGGTTCAATAGGTCGAGCATATTATTTTTGTTATGGGAAAATATATTTTCTTTTATTAATGGAAGAGGTTCTTTAGATTTAAATTTCATTATTCAATATTTAATAACATCCAAATGGGAATTATTATTATCTGTTTATGACAATTATCATTATAATTCATAATTTTTCTTACTGTAACATATGAAATTGAATATTATGGAATGATTTTACACACATACCCCCTTCATTCACGATATTTTCTTGGAATTCCAAACATCTAAAATGATAAAATCACTATAGTCTCAGTCAAATGTGATTCTATTTGTTGTGTATAAAATTAAATGTAGTCCATCATTATTATTATGGTTTTATAAATATGAATTAGAATTTGGTCTCTAAAATTTTACGTGTGTTAGAACATGGAGGTCCTTGGTCACTCTTGCATAGTATATCATTATGTGATATTTCATTGAGAAATCCTTTCTTGAACTATGTTTTCATCATCATCTGGTCTCCATCAACTATGTTTGGATATCCCAAGACATGTATTCCTGGATCTAGTGAAAAAACATATTCCCTAATTTTTTATAAAAAAAATAAATTACAAATATAAAATCCTTTTCATAGAAAAGGATAATCGTGGTCTAGATTTTGTACTATTAGGAAAAACATTAAGACATATTATTGTCTTAAATAAATTTTTAAATAAATATCTAGATTCACTCGAGAAAGTTATTTAAAATGAAACCAATCACCATTGAAACATACAAAGAACCTATCAAAATAATTTTTGAATATTTGGTGATCGTAAAATTTAAGAGTATGGTATTTTAAAAAATGTATTAGTATCCTTTATATATATACACAGAAACTTCTTTTCAAACTTTATATCATATAAAGCATTTGATACAAAAACTATTCTTCCAAAATATAGATTTAGGGTTTTAAAAATATAACATTGGAAATAAATTTTAAAAACATTATAAATAAAGTTCACCTATAAAACCCAATTAATTTAAAAATATAGTCAATAATAAATAAATGGAATTATCCTTGAATGGAATTAGAATAATTTCATTGAAAATAATTATTTTCATCTGGAATATATTGATACTTTTAAATAATTATAAAATCCACGATACTAATGGTTGTATCACCTTTTTTGATAACATACCCTTAACATCGTGGGATCACCCAACTCCCCGGAATCCCATTTTATAACCACATTCTGAATAAAATTGTCTTAGAAAACCTTTATTTCTCATTATATTCACAATAAAACACCATTTCAAAACAATATAAATTATATTCTCGAGGTAAATAATATTTTCATAACATACTCTTTGCAAAAATTATCTTTAAGAAAAAAACAATATGTTCATTAAATTTATATATACGAATATTTTATAGAAAATTCTTTTAAAATAATCTCTATAAAAAATAATTGAAATGATCAATATTATTATTTGCACATTTCTAGAATGTGTACAATAATTATTTTTTATGGACTCTCCTATTATCATTTATGAAATTCCTAAATCTTGATGAAGATTTTATAAATCAAATAATAATACAAACACTTAAAAACTCTTGTGTGTATTTTATAAGTATAATTCCCTAATCTATGAATTTCATGATAGAGTACATTAAAACAAAATACATTCATCCACAAATAGGTGTTTGAAATAAAAAAACATTAACTTATTAAAAAATATTTCTCCCTTGAACAACAATGTGTTTTAAGATCATTAAATAGGGGTTTAATAATAATATTATTCCTTTTCAAAATGGGTTCCTAGAATATAAAAAAATCATTTGAAAATATTATTTCTCGATACATAAAATCACAGTAGGGATTTGATAAAATTAAATTTTTATCTTCCATAAAATATTAATATTCAAAATAAAAATTCATAACATTAATCTGGATGATATTATTATTCAATATATACTCATATACACAATATATCTTTGTATCTCTCCTTCTATATTATTCCCTTATTCACTTCTTCATATATTGTTTTTTTAATAGGACTAGGCTTTCGTAATGAGAAACACTAATAAGAATCTCCTTTATTATCCTTATTTATGATGTTTAGATATAAATACATATTTAATATCAAAATAACATTCCAGTACATCAATTTTTGAATCAATGCATGTATATTCAAATATATCTTCTATAATTTATATTTATGAGTGTGGTCATATGAAACCACTAGACTTGTTACATTTGATCAGTAGAAGATCTTAACAATTCACAACCCAAATATATCCTATCTTGAGGATATTGGATTTGAAAATTTTTAATGCTGACAGAGAAATGTGGGAATATGTTTATCAACTATTTGTATAAAAAATAAACGAGTTTAATATTTAATGAGCATAAAAAATTGACATATTGTATTGTTGAATGATATCCAAGTGGTTCGAGATGTATATCTATAGAAAATATTAAATAAATATATAAATATATAAAAAATTATATATATATTATTGTGTTTATAAGAAACCCATATGAAAGAAGAGGGTGTAATTATTTAAGATATTATTTTTCTTTCAATAGAATTTATAAGTTGAAACATGTATGTAAACATAGTATCATTGATTTATTTTCATCAGTTCATAACTATATATAGTGGTTCTAGCAATATAATGTTGAAAATTGTTTAAGCATAGTATGGTTTTGTTGTGAGATAGAAAATAAAGTGCTGGTCTAATCAAGTGGATTAGGTTCATCTGATCGTACGATCACACTATAAAAATTTGTTTTTAAGATAGGTAAATAGTTCTTACATATCCTAATAATAAATAAATATTTCGATTAGTTGGACACTTCCATACATATAATACACTCCCAAAAATAGCTCACAACATGAAACATTGTGATCGACACCTGAATACACATACACACACCCATACACCATGGTTAATGCCATGTTGTTCACTTTGAAATCTATGAGAGATTTCAGGAATATCTGAAGGGATCTATGCACCTATCCATCCTATAGTGTTGTAGCATGGTACATACCTACATCCATAAGGGTTGGACAAGCTGTTTTTCAGGTGTGAGTGATCTTTCTCCCACAAGTGAATGGTGGAGAAAAATAGGGTTCCTTGTAATGGTTTCCCATTATTATTATATATATATTTAAAATATCTTATAAGAATACTAAATTATTATTCCAATACAAACTATATTTATTTAATATTTATGCGTCGAATGAATTTTCCAGAAATAATATATTATGACCATTATATTATAAATAAATACACTTGCAATTTTAATGATTACATAATATATGATATATCAAATAAATACTTTACAAACCATATTTTATAAGTTCCTAAAATATTAAATTTTTAATTAAAAGTAAAGGACTTAATTAATAACATACATGTATCATAACACCTCATAGGTGATAACAAAAATGTAATTTAATAAACATATTCATAAGATATAAAAATGATATATTATTAAAAACATTATATTTGAAAAAATATAACTTTTTAATATTAAAATAAATTTAAATAATTTAATAATAAATTATATTTTATTATAATATGTAAGATTAAACTACTAAAAAATATTAAAAATATATAACCATACATGTACAAATTAAACAATTTTGACTCATAATTATATAAACACAATTCAATTATTTTATCTTCATACTTACATTTATATAAAATATATTTCAACTAGATTACCACTAGTTTTAGTAGTTTATAAATAATATTTTTGTTATAGCTTATTTTATAATAATTTTTATAAAATTCAAAATTAAATTATTATAAAAATAATATTGAATACATTTTTAAAACAAAATTAAAACTATTTACTTATCTCTATAAAATATAACACAATTTTAAAATTTTCTTTAGAATATATTTTAAAAAATTATATTATCATTAAGAAAATTAAATTATACTTCATATTCTGAAATTATTTTTGTAATTTGAGTATTAATTTATATCCAATACTTATATTTATTAAATAAAAAAATTCCTTTAAATAATATGGTTGTAAGTTTTTATAAAATATAAAAATTTCAATTATGTAACATTTATTTAATATTAAATTTTACATAAATTCACGGGATATTATATCCCCTCCATTAAAAATAATTTCTCCTTTGAAGTTACATCTCCACACGTAAGGGAATTAATTATCTTACGTCTCATAATTTTGGAAAACTATGATAGAAATTTTTTAATATTCTTAATATCCAACTAGAATTTATTATTTCTATGACATCCAATAAGAACACATTATTTTATAATTTTACAAAAAAAACATCATATTCTTTAATGATGAATAATTATTGATCTAAAACCATTTTGTGTAGGTTCCGTGAACAACGAAATCATGTTGGTGGGTGTGTGCAACATTAATTTTAGCATAAAAAATGATAAATCCGAGATCTGTCATGATAATAAATTGTCAGATCTTCAGAATAGAATGAATAATGGAAAAGAAATAGGGGATTCTTAGAACCTTGGATATAATCATCATATATTGGTTATAATTTATTTACTTAATTGAAAAGAATTACCTTGATGGAATTATTTCATCGTTGATGTTTCTGACCATGATTTGATGTGATTCTTCATTGCATCATAGAATCCAAGTGTAGGATTACTCAAGCGGTGATCCCCAGGTGCTCCACGTATCTCTGGATTTCAGAAAAGGGATATCAAGGTGTTATTATAGAAGATCCTTTGCTTTCGATGTCTTCCTTTGATCACCTTGATCCGGTGGAAGTGGATCTTTCTCTCGTAGCTTGAGAGTGTTCTTGGAGAAAGGGTAATTATTTGTTACCTTGAGATCATTTCCAAGTCCATTGTGCACAACCCCAAAAAAATGGCTTGGAATGTGAGAAATATATTATTCGGATTTGAATTACATAGAATAATAAAAATATTTAATTACCCAAAATCGTTTATTCATTTAATTTAATTCATTATAATACCAAAGGTCTAATAATAACAGTTGCATATTATTATTACTTGATATGCACCCAACAAATTACACCTAATATTATTTAATTACATAAATAATATTATTTCTCATAAATTCCCTCAAAAAAATACACGGTGTGTATATTTAATATACATGGCGTGTACTTGTATTTTTATATTTTTATTTATTTCTTCGACAATATTTATTAGACCTTGAATAAAGACTATTTATTTCTCAAATAAATATCACTGGATTACTCGCGAATAAATTTATTATTTCACCCACAATATATTTTCTCAAATAACTTTTGTCAACATAAATGCAATCAAGATCCTTAATAATTATTAAACCACATTCAAGAATAATCTTTATTCATCTTGTTAAATTAATATTTAACTGAGATACTTGGACACACTTAGTATATGACCCTATAGGCCACTTTTTTAGTGGCATTTGGGAAGTCATACCTAATGTCCAAAGTTAGCGTCTAGAAACACGCCAACGCACACATACAGAAAGAAGTTACCTACAATGACGTGTCACCTCCTCTGAACACTTATCATGTAATATAATCCCTTTTTAACCATATCTCAAATCAAGTGGGTTTCATGCTTGTGCCGTCAACCCCTGTGCTCGAATATTCTTTCTTTGACATTCTGGAATTGAAATCACCCATTCCTTACCATGACCATGGATTTATATGATATATCTATTCCATCAATGGTTATGAGATATCTACTTCTATTATGTAACAGAAGGGAAAAATCCATTCATGCATTATCTATTAATGCAGTATCACTAATGACGCACCCAACGTATCCTACCACGCTATGAATAGTGTTTCATCATAGTTTTTTTCAATAGATCTAAGTACACGATTTGTAATACCCATTAATAATAATCATAATGTATATGGACCAATACCCATGTGTGCAGATAGGATGATCTAATGACAGTATGATATGTTGATTTCCAACAGGCGAGTCTCGTTGTCATAATATCCTCCTGGATTTTACCAAGGGAGCATACAAAGAGAAGGTACCTCAATATTTTATGAGTCCTTACCCCTAATTGCCTATATTATTTGTGTCCCTAAAATAACATCATCCTTCCATAGAACATATATTCAAGAATAGTATTATGGAACTTCTGGGTGCTCATCATATCAGGGATCCGCTATGACCTTTTAATGAAATAGTTATCCATAGGAAATTATCTCACGCATCTTCACACAGATGAACAATCAAGATGTGATAAGTTATTTATTAATGAATAATGTAAAATGTAGTTGGTTCTAGGCCACCAACTCCAACATACCCCCACTTAGACTAGATCTAACTGCTAATAACTTTTAACCCTCTAGATCTCACATGATATTCATGCTTCTGCTCTGACAGGCCTTTAGTCATGGGGTCTACTACGTTCACTTTTGTGGACACTCTGCTCACTAAAACTTGTCACCTTTGATAGAAATCCCTCAATAGGTGATACTTCCAATGTATGTGATTTATCCATTGATGTGACCTTAGTTCTTTTTTAAAAGGCACTGCTGCCATATTTTCACAATAATATGTGACAGGTTCATTACTGTTAGGCACCATATCAAGCTCATGGAAAAAGTTCAAAATCCAGACGGCTTCCATGGATGCATCAGAAGCCTATATATATTTATAATCTGCGGTATAATCGGGAAAAACTATTTTCTTTGAACACTTCCATCTCACAACACCTCCATTGTGACAAAAAACATATACAAATTTCTTTTCTCTATCCTTATAATATATCTGAAAACCATCCTTACCATACCCTGTGAGGACATGCTCCTTGTCTCCTCCATACACTAAGAACATATCCTTAGTTCTTCTTAGAAACATAAATATAGTCTTAACAGTAGTCCAATGTTGTTCTCATAGTTCTACTTGATATCTGACTACCATGCTCAGTTCATAGGCAACAATATGTCTGGTACATAACATGGTATACATGATTGATCCTGTAGGCGAAGTGTATGGGATCATACTCATTCTATATTTCACTTTTTTTGTCTACGGAAAAATTTTCTTTGGAATATGTAGGCCATATGACACTGAAACCAATCCCAACATGGGTTGTTTCATAATAAATCACTTTAGTAACTGGTCAATATATGTACCCTGACATAGTCCATAAAGCCTGTTGGATCTATCACGAATGATCTTGATCCCTAGAATGTTGGATTCTTCACCCATGTCCTTTATGGAGAAACAGTTGTTTAACTAGTCTTTAACTGGTTATAAGACCGGTAAATTGTTTCCAATAGCAATATTTCATTAACACATATTACTAGGATAATGACCACATTCTCATTAAACATCTTATAAGCACATGGCTCACATTCGTTCTTAATAAAACCAAATTCTTTTAGGGCTTCATCAAATTAAATTCTCCACAACCTGGAGGCTCGGTCTAATCCATAAATAGATTTCTTCAACTTTGAAAAATTCTAGATTAACCTGGTGTCACAAATGCTTCAGGTTGTGTCATATAAACATCTTATTGAATGTTCTCATTAAGCAATGCTATTTTGACATCAATTTTCCAAATTACGTTGTTATGGTAAGCTGTTATGGAATGTATGAATCTTATGGATTTAAACATGGAAACTAGCGATAAGGTTTCAACATAGAAAATTACTTAACGTTGTCTGAATCATTTAGCCAAAATCCTATCATTATAGGTGTTAACCTGACATTCCATGTCCTATTTTCTCAAAAATACAAATTTTCATATAACAGGATTTACATCAATTTTCTAATCAACCAAAACCCAAACATGATTTTGATACATGGAATCCATCTCAGAATTCATAGCTTCTAGCCATATTTTAGGTTTTGAGATTTCTAGTCATTTATTTTAGGATATTGGTTCATTAATTTCCAACAATAATGATTCACCATCCCCAGTGACATGGGAAACCAATTCTCTTAGGTTCCCATACCTCTCTTGAGCTTCTAGGTAGTAATTGTGTTTCTGGAACCTCTTCTACAGGGACCTATGGAACTTGTTCCTATACCAAATCATGTGTATCTTGAGCATCAAAATTGTAAAACAAAAACATTCTCCCACTTTTCATTTTGAGTATGTCATCCCTCCCAATAATAATGGATTGTCTGTAGACATTGACATTCTTGACTGAGGGTTATATATGTAATATTCTCTCATTTCCATGTAATATCATATAAAGAAAAACATTGTTCCCCAGGGTGATTGTTTTTTTCCTGAGATGGCCTTAATGAATGCCTCAAATCCACATACATGTGTGTGTGATAAAATTGATTTCAGTCCATTCCATAAGTTGGAGGGAATTCCATTTTCTACCTTGGTTGGTACTTGGTTTAATGTGTATGTTGCAGTCTATAACGCATATCCCCAAAAGGATAATGAAAGATCTGCATGACTCATCATTGACCTCACTATGACTAGAATGGTGTTGTTCTTACTTTCACTAACACCATTTCACTATGGTGCATAAGGAGGAGTGAGGTGAGATAGAATCTCAGACTCTCATAGAAGATCGATAAACTCTTGGTTCATATATTCTCCACCTGAATCCGATCAAATATTCTTTATCTTCTTAACCATATGATTCTCTGCATCATTCATGAATTCCATAAATTTATCTATGGAATATGACTTATACCTCATTAAGAATACATTTCCATATCTACAGAAATCATAATTAAACTAATTAGGTAAGAATATCCACCTCTAGCATCCACTGGAAATGGTCCACACATATCTGTGTGCACCTATTGTAGAAGCTCTCTGGGCCCTACACCCTGTCCACCGAAATGCGGCTTGGACATTTTACCTTGTAAACAAGTGTGACATCTATCAAGTGGTTTTAGCTCAGTAGAGTCCAAATATCCATCTTGGAATAGCTTTCTCAAGTGCTTCCCATTTACATGACCGAGACAGTGATTCCACAACTGGGTGATGTATGAGTCATGTGAGTTGGTTTCTTTATTGATTGCCAACACTTTTTTTTTATAATTTAGTACATACAACCCATTTCTAAATGCAACATACCATAACCAACATTTTTCATATAAAAGAAGCAACCCTTATTTCCAAACATGAATATAAATCCATCCATATCCAATCATGATACATAAATTATGTTTTTCGTAACACTAGATACATAATAACAGTTATGTAAAAGCCAAAATCATCCCAGTTGGCAATGATAGGTGGTAATCACCAATGGCTAACGCAGCTAGCCTCGCGCTATTGAAATCTCTAAGATCCACCTATCCTTTATTAATCTTTCTAAATCTACTTGGTTCCTGAATTTGAATACATATGTTATTCCCAAAAGTTGTATCTAATGCCCACTATGTAGAAATGGAATGATTACACTCAATAAGGAATGAAATGTTTGCATACCCATGCTCCTCGGTGTATTTCCTCTTCCAGTGGAATTTCCAGCCACATGAAAAACATACATCCTCTCAATCCTTACCCTGCCTCTAGATCATTCTATTCTTGGAGGGATGGTGCTTGGGGGATTCAGACCGTTTATAAGTCCTTGGCCCGTTTGACTTTTCCTTCCTATTCTTATTCACCATAAGGACTAAGGGTTTGTCATTCCCCATGTTCTGATCTACCTAGAGAATTATGTTCAAATGTTCTGATAGAAAATTCTCATTGTTCCTCATGTTATAGTTTACAATGATGATAGAGAAGGTCCTGGGCAGTGATGATATGATGAGATCTGTATGCAACTCATCTGGGAACATAATCCCTAAGTTGTCCAGGCGTTCAATGTAGCCAATAATCTTGACTTCATGAGGCCCATCTAGCATAGAATATCTATTCATAGTTGTAAACAAAGCGTTAGAGATCTCATATCACTTTTGTCTTGCCTTATCTTGGTAGTGATCCTTAAGGTGATACATTATGCTATACACATCCATGTTTTCTTGTTTCTACAAGTTCTCATTAGACATAGCCGATAGCATGACACATTGGACATCTGCAACATCATCCATATGTATCATATACAGTGACTGTTCCTCATCACTAGCCTCCTTCCCAGGTTCAAATAGAACATGCTCTTCCAGCACATACAATTTCCTCTTGTGGTGAAGGATGGCGTGGAAATGACTCTGCCACTCTTGGAAATTGGTGTCAGTGAGAAGGTTTTCCTTCTCAAGTATGATTCTCAATGATATGTTTGAATTTATTTTTCTTCCATTTCTTCAAATTAAGATGAGACATGGTTCCTTACTGTATTATGATAAAACTAAGACAAATAAATAAATTACTAGTTATTATTCTCCCACTATATTATCGAAATCTAATAACCATCATCATTGACAACAAAATATTCTTTTTCCTTAATATTCTAGTGGTATGGATTCATATTTTATTTCACATTACCCCAACTAGAGTTGGTCAAGAAAATTAAAGGGTTGTAGGTTGGCATTCCAAATTCCAACTGCCTTAACTCGCAACTCCTTTTTATGCAGAGTGCACTCCCCAATACTAAAATCCATTTATTTTGGATTTTAACAACCATTACCTCTTACTCACACCATGTCCTACTATGGCAGTCAACCCTTGATGCGAAACAAGTCATGTCAACCCAAAACAATGATTTAGAATTCCTTGATAATTGAAATCACCCCAACTATGGTTGGTCAAGCACTTTAAACTATGGTTTGATTCTAACCAATATTATGGAAGGCTATACCGACTTCATATCTCCTATGAAGGATTTTATCCGTATATGTAAATTTCCATTTTCTTATCTTTGATTACTTGTTTGTTAATATTATGTGGGATATAATTAAGTGATTAACCATGTCTAAGATAATAATTTATGCATAAGCCTATCTTCTTTTAGTTCCATCAAGCATGCTTGTTTAATTCATTAATTGTTTGATCATGACAACACACACAAAATAAATAAACCATGAAACTAACATAAATAAAATAAATGGTATGATTAAGAGCGTTTTCCCTTGGTTAGTTTATCTAGCGGTTGATAAAATATCCCATGACCTAGGGGAGAAACACCTTGAACCTTTTGGGTTCATGTTTAAAGCTTTCCACATGTCCAACTTTGTATATCCTTGTATTGGTTTCACCATGAATACTAACTTGATCTGCCTCCACCATCATGGGAGGTCCATCCATTACATATGCTTTTATCTCACATGCATGTGAGTGGCGAAACTGGGTTTGACATAAATGAAACCTTGGGCACGCAGGCCCTACATATTAATAAGGAGAAGGCTCCCAAGCCAAATATATTAATATAAATAAATAAATTAAATGAAACTATTCACATACCATGGTCTCGGTCTAGGTCATGATCATCCATGCATCCATTGACATTTACACATAAATAAAACTAGTATTAAATTATTTAATCATTCTTATTTAAAATAAATCATGCTAGAATTAATTAATTATCTTTAATTAATCAATCCTTTTATCTTAAACCCTTTTCATAATTTCATTGTGATTCTCATCCATCATAATTTTAAACAAATAATTTTATGTAAAATTATCTTTGTACGTGGAGGGAACCTAGTGAATTTTTGTTCATAACTACCCCATGAGTATAAATGAACATTACACATATGTTTAATTTACCACATATATATATAACACCTATCAAATGTTGTGCCTCATCTTTATACATGTACTATGATACACATCTCAAAATTTTGTATAATATAATAGTATATTTTAATAAATCATCATAATTTGGATAAGCACATGACATGTAGTTCCAACTACATGGTTTGTAATATTTTTCAAAGTCCATCTGAAGTACACGCCTGGGGACATGGTGTGTAGATGTACAATTGAAATTTTCAGAGTATACGGAGTGTTCTGGGGGGATACACACCATGTAATATCCTCATTACATGGTTTCTAGTCATGTAAGCCATGTACAAGGTACATGGTCCAACCCTAACCCGAAGGGACTACACTCTGTGTTCAGTGTACCACACGGTGTGTAACCCGGAAAAACATGTGCCACCTATTTATGTCCAACACATGGTGTCATTTATGACTTTGAAATACTCCATCACATGACCTGATTTGGCGGACCAGTCCAATCCATTGAACCTAGACTACACGACATGTACTTTCAAATACACACCGTGTATTCTGGTGTTGTACAACCATGAATGATTGGAATCTCTAGATGAGATCCTCTAATTTATTTTTATGAAAATTAAAATAAAAAATTGTTTCTGTGAGGTTAATGAGAAATAAGAGAGGAGGAACATATCTCGTGATTCATATGTAAATAATTATTAACTTGAATTGAAATAACTAAATTATTATATGTGTAAATGACAAACAAAAAACAAAATTATTATAATCCACGACATGAACCCTTTGAAACAACTTGTAGGTTACATAAACAGTGGAAGAGTGTTGGTGGTTGTACCCAACATTAATTTTAGAATTAAAAATGATCAATTCAATATTCTTCATGATAATAAGATGTGGGATACTCAGAAAATAATGAAGAACGAAAAGGAAATATGGGAGTCCAAGAATGATGGATAGGATCATCATATGTTGGTTATAATTAATTCATTTAATTTAAAAGAATTAAATTGATGGAATTATTTCTTCTTTGATGTTTCCAGTTATGATCTGATGTGATTTGTCATTTTGTCATAGAATCCAAGTGTAGAATTACCCTAGCGGTGATTCACAGATGCTCCATGTATCTCTGGATGTCACCGAAGGGATATCCGAGTGCTAGCACAGAATAGCCATCGCTTGCGATGTCTGCCTTCGATCACCTTGATCTGGTGGTGGTGGATCTCTTTCTTGTAGCTTGAGAGTGTTCGTGGTGAAAGAGGAGTTCCCTATTTTCTTGAGAGATTTTCCAAATTCATTGTGCACACCCTTAAAAAAATTGCTACGCTAATGAGAAATAAATTATTGGGAATTTAATTATATAGATTATCAAAATGAATTAATTACCCAAAATCATTAATTAATTTCATTTAATTATTTGTAATACACCATGTCAAATAATAACATTGGACTATTATTATTATATGACATGCGCCTAGTGAATTACACCTAATATTATTTAATTAAATAAATAATATTATTTATCCCAAATTCCTAGAAAAAAATACATGACGTGTATATTTAAAATACACAATGTGTACTTTTATTTTTCCATTTTTCTTTATTTCTTCTACAATATTTATTAGAACTTGAATAATGACTATTTATTTCCCAAATAAATATCACTGCATTACTCGCTAATAAATATATTATTTCACACGTAATATTTTTTCTCGAATTACTAGTATCGAAATAAATGAGATCAGGATCCTTTAATAATTATTATACCATAGTTTGGAATAATATTTATGAAACTAGTTAAATTAATATTTAAATAAGATACTTGGACACACTTAGTGTGTGACCCTCTATGCCTCTTTCTCAGTGACATTAGGCGGATCCGGCCTAAAGTCCAGGTTTATCATCTATCAATATGACAAAGAACCCATAGTGAAAGAAGTTAATTCTATAATGACATGTCACCTCTTACGAATGTTTACCGTGTAATGTAATCTCTTTTTCACTATATCTCAAATGAAGGGGTTCCATGCTAGTTCCATCAACCCATGTGATCAATTATTCTTTCTTTCAATATCCAGAATTGAACTCCCCCATTCCTTACCACGGACATGGATTTATTTAGGATATATCAATTATACCAAAGGACCTCAGATATATACATCCGTTATGGAACAGAAGAAATTAATCATTTCTCACATTATCTATTATTGCAGTATAACTCATGACACACTCAACGTATCCTACCTCGTTGGGAATAGTGTGTCATCACATTTTTCATCAATATCTCTAAGTGTGAAAGTTGTAATACCCATTAATAATAATCTTAATGTCTAAGGACCAATACACATGTCCATAGATAGGAACATCCAATGACACTATGAAATGTGAATTTTCCAATTGGCGGGTCTTGTTCTCATAATATCATCCTAGATATTACCATGGGTTCACACCATGAAAAGGTTCCTCCTTGTTTTACGAGTCCTCGTCCATAATGTCCTATATTATTTTTGACTCTAAAATAACATAATTTGTCTATAGAGCATATATTCATGAATAGTTTTATGTCACTTATGTGTTCTCATCATACCAGGGATTTGCTATGACCCTTTAATGTAACATCTATCATTAAGACACAATCACATGCATCATCACATAGAAGAATAATCAAGATGTGATAAGGTATCTATTAATGTATAAATTACATTGTAGTTGGTTCTATGCCACCAAATCCAACATATGGGACAACCCAAAACACATACCCTAATATCTAGAGCTAAATACATTGTAAAGAATCCATTTAAGGGAATAATTGAACTTATACATAGGCTTGTACATCCCTTGATAGAATTTGATTTTTTTTCTTTAGATAGTCTTATGATCATGTATGACATTAATAAATTTTGAGGTATAGTGTATACATAAAATGATAATATGAAAACCTAAAAACTAACATGTGAATTTTTTATATTATATTAATGAAAATAAACACTTCAAGAATGAGGCTTCTCAAATGATACACTTTGTCCGAAAATAATGGTTTTAAAATCCATGATATTATAGATTCATAAAATATAAACACAAATTAGAAATAATAATTATTATGAATAACATTAACTATTTCATTTCAAAAAATAGTAATTCCATTACAGAAAAAATTTCACAAAAATAGTTGGGAATTTAAATATATAATTTACTTCCATATAAAATCATAATAGAGGTTTGAAAAAAAAAATTTATGATACATGAAATGGAATTTTTAGAAAATAAAAATCCCTTACCTAAATACAAAAAATATTGTTCTTCATAACATATTATTATTCTTATACACACACACACATGCACAAAATCTCTCTCTCTCTCTCTCTGTCATATTCACAAAATGGTTTTATAAATGATAATCTCCCATAATATGATCTGTATATATCCATATTACATCTTCTTATTGATTTTTAAAATATTAAAATAAGATTCCAATACATCAATTTTTATATCAAATCATATATATATACATATATATCTTCCATGATTTTGTTTTATGGGTGTGTTTATCTACAACCATCAGAGCAGATACTTTTGGTCATGAAAAGATGATCACAAAAAAATAACTTATAAAAATAAATACATCAATATTCTAGATTTTAAAATTCTTATGGGTTGAAGAGGAATTTGTGTATATATATATATATATATTTGAACTATTTGAAATAAAACAAGATTAAGGGTAATATTTAATTTGTAGAAAAATTTGACATATGGTTTTATTAAAGAATTTGTAAGTGATATTATATGAATATAGGTAGAGAATATATAATATATTCATATTAATTATTTTTCATGTATTTTTTAAACATGATAATAAACCCTCTAGAAAAAAGAGAATACTTTTTCTCAATCCATTTTTGTGGTTCCTACATGGTCTTTGGGTCAAGGAATAACTATAAACATAGCCTCCTAGGATTATATACATGTGATAATATCTATATATATATAAGTTTTTTCAAGAAAATAATGAAAATGGGATCAAACACATTAGTGTTTATATATAAGGTAAGAAACAAATCCTTACATTGGAAGATGACTATACTTCATCAGATCAAATGACTATAATAAAAATGTCACTTTTTTAACACAGGTGAACAATACCAATATTTCCTATCCCACATCAATTATTTTATAGGTTGGGTACTTCTATATATATAATTCTCTTAATGTAGCTCATACCATTGTACGCCAGTAACATCAACAAAACACACATACACACAACCTCCAACCATGGGTCATGCCATAAGATCGACTTGGAAACCCATGAACACCATCTAGCATAACCTATAAGTGTTATAAACCTACCCAACCTATCGTACTCCCACATGGTTTTCTCTCCAAGTGGTTTGTCATGGTTGGTTCCAATTCAACGGTTGTGAATTTTTCACACATTTAAATGGTTGAGCTATACAATGTATCTTGAAATTGATGGGAAATTTTAATATATAGATTTTTAAAATAAAATAATATTATATTATATATTTAATACATAAAACATTCATTTAATATATAGAACCTAATTTTTTATTCAACTAATATATAATTTTTTTATTTTTGTAAATAAATACACCTTACATTATAATTATTATTTAATATAATTTATATCTGATAAATATTATAATATTTATATTTTTTAGCCTCATTAAAAATATTAACCTTAAATATAATAATATGAATTAATTAATAACATACATTGTTCCTATTTCCTCTTAAAATATAAAATTTTTTTTATTGTAATAAATATTTTCAAATGTTATTCAAAAGAAATTGTATTGAAATCAAAAGAGATTAAATTCTATTGATTTTTCTATAAATTTATATTTATAGAATTTATCATTCAGCAGTATTTGATTATAAAAAATATATTATAATTATTTAAATTTAATATTTAATATATCTAACCATGCATAAGAACACATGACATAATTATTTCAGAATTATATTTAATACCATTACTTATTTTTTTCTTTTTATTAACATCTACATGTATTATATAACTACAATATTTCATCTTTTATAGTTAGTTTTGAAATAATATTTTTATAAGCATGTCATTTATATAATTTTTTTTAAAAAAACTTACAAAATAGTTGTTAAAAAAATGATATTAAAGAATTCTTAAAAATTAGTAATACTATTTAGACATAAATGTAAATTATGAAACGTTTTAAATAATTTGAATTTATATATATTTAAAAAATATCATAATATATTTTCATTAAGAAAAAAAAAACTATTTCCTAGAAGTTAACATAAAACATAATTTTTATAATTTTAATATTAGTTTACAATAAAGACATATTTTAATTAAGTAGTAATATTTTTTCATAAAATATATCATACATCAATCTTATCAAAAAAAATGATCCATTATATGAAATTTATTTAAAATATAATATTGCTAAATTTATTGGGATGTTATATATCCATATACCACAACCATGAAAATAGGACATAATCTATAGTAAATCATTTTAATTTTCAGCCAAAAAATAACCCCATGGGTGGTGGAAATATTTTGAACGGTGTTTTATGTCATCCGAGTCATCCAAAAATGTTTCACCTTTTAATTACATAATTATTTAGGTGAACTAGTAGAGAAAATATTTTTAACATCCTAGTTTTCTTATCATTAATTATCACCAATCTGAAAAGATGGGAATGTGAGATTTTTATGTTGATTTTTAGTTATCTAGTATGGAAAAAAAAAATTTCTCATCAGTTATATGAAAAATAATGTGAAAATTGCATATTCCTCGTTCATTTTCACCTATTTTATTATAAAACTGATGTTAAGGAAGGATTATTTTAATATAATATATTATAACTGATGTGAATATTATATTTTCATGCTAGTTAAATTTTAAATGACAATATAATAAAATAAATATTTATGAATCAATGAGGGTTCAATTCAGGGTCTTCTATTATTGCAACAGAGGTCTCGTTTCTCTTTTTCTGAAGCCCTAAGTCTCTGTTTTCTTTAATATGGTGGTCTAATCGCAAATTGAAATATTGTTAAATACTATGGTTTTATTAGTCTCATGTTACACATTGATGATAGATCTAAAGTATTCCTCTAACATTTTCGTTTCCCTATTTTCAGTCATTCTTTAGAGTGGAAAATCCAACCAATGATTGTTAATTCAGGTGTAATTAATTCTCACAAAACCATCTTCATAGACTTGGGTTTTTCGAGATTTGTCATTACACATTAGTTTTTAGATCTTATAGTCTTTAATTTTCTTGTTTAAATGATTTAATATATTTTATAACGTGTTAATTAGTTGATCCTAGTTTTATTTCTAGTATGAATTAGTTTTTATCATTATATATATTATGCCCTTATATTACTTTAAAATTATTTTATTCAATTTTCATTTTATATAGTATGTAAAAGTATTCATATCATTTGTATATTAATTCATACCATATTATTATTGATGTTTTGTATGGTCATGCATACCATATTAGTATTGGTGTTTTTTATCCAATGTGATATTATATGATGTGTCTGATGACATTAATGAACAAAAGAAAATAAATAACTCGTCATATATTATGGAGGATGTCATCTTACACCCACATTGAATATGCATGATCTAAAGGAAGATGTAGACCGATCTGACCAATCTTCCTTATGCGAGACATAAGAATGTGAAATAGTGTATAGTTTGGTGTAATTAGTTTATTTTTTTGTAAGCCTGGGAAGAAATATTACTATCAATGAAGAGACATCTATATAACTAAATTCATGTTTTTCATTTTAAAAAAACAAAATAATGTATCTATTCAAATCAATGGAAACATGATATTTAATATAGTGTTATAAATGATCTAGGATCTATTTTTTGGTATAGCATGGGATTTCACCAAAGTTGAGTGTTTATTTTACTATGTTAGTTGATTAAACTATCATTTTATATAATTTTCATCACACACCCTTCCATCATCTAGGATTTTCCAACTCTATGGATTGTGTCTTGTAGTCAAAGGGTATCTTGTGAGAGAATCAATTTTGAAGTGATTGAAAAAATCATTATAAAAAATATTTTAAATCAATCCAAGAGTTTCTTAGACTATACTTGATGCACAATTATATGACTAGCATCATTTTTCAACTACGGATTTGATCTAACTATATAGTTGGAAGATGTATCATAAGAATCAATTTAAACACACTCTATGAAAATAGTATGTATACAATTTTTTTGAAATACAAACCTTTTTATGAAAAAATAAGAACATTATAAATAGTTTCATTTTGTAAAAGATATCATAATTTTACTATATGCAATAACCGATGATCATTTTTTTATATTAGGAAATATCATTTTTAATTTTACAACTATTTCAATTCCAAATTTTGTTTCAATTCCACTTATGGTATCATTTGGTGTAGATTATATTCCATTTATAAAATACATTTGTGTTCATTAATGTTCCAGGTAATATGTTTCAATGGCACACCGGGGAATTAAAAAATGGTTTAATGAGTGATGAGTCTGATATTTAATATAGCAGGCCAATTGTGTACCTAATTATGGAATACTATGTAATATATAATGACCCGTAAAGAAAGGATTAATGCTGATTTTTTTTAAAATCAGAATCAATTTATGATTTTCAAATATTGATTATTATAAAATCGAACAAATTTTTTATTTTTATAAACAATCATATATGAATTAGTTGTTCTAATTCTATATATTTTTTTATGGATATTGTTTAATGGATGTCATTGTAAATATTTTTTTAATTATTTCATATGGTT
The DNA here is from genome assembly GCA_963277665.1 of Viscum album. NCBI lineage: Eukaryota > Viridiplantae > Streptophyta > Magnoliopsida > Santalales > Viscaceae > Viscum > Viscum album. Next base: position 713,552,220 of record OY728125.1, read on the forward strand.
ATATTCATTTATTTTTTCTTGAGATAATTTTTAAATGAATCTATTATGTAATTCCTTCCAATTGAATGATTTTTTAATTAAAAATTTACATATTCCTTTTAATGATTCCATTCGTTGTTTTCTATATTTTCCCATGTAATTTATAATTTTAAAATTTTATAAATTACTCCCTCAGTTTATGATTTATATTTTTTATATTTTTTTATACAGTAATAAATTAATGATAGATTAATACACATCAAATAGGTGATGAAAAAGAGGATGGTTTCGATGATTTTTTGGGATTTTATCAACAAAAAGTTCAAGAAAACAATATTATTCATTCCATGATTGAAATGATAAAATTCAACAAAGTTGGAAAGTAGAGAGATAAAAGAGAATTTAATTTTTTAGGGTATTAAGTCATGTTACTAGCCTTGGATTTGGAATAGTAAAATGAAGAATAATTTAAAGTATATTGATGATGGGGCCTTTAAAGATGATAAATCTGATCGACTAGATGAATTGATTCATGATATTGATTTATATGAAATTAAGAAACTACTAAAAATTGAGTGTTTATATAAGGATTCTGAAAAACCATTTTATCCATGTTATACAGAATATAATATTTTACCAACGATGTTGATATTGAGTAACTTGAAAGAGAAACATGGATAGAGTTACATGTGTTTAATAGATCTTCTATAATTGTGGAAATAAATTATTTTTGAAGATAATGATATTCATGATTAATAATATAAATCCATCAAAATATCATTCCCATTGGTATTGGGGTTAAATAAAATATATGTATGATCAAATGACATTATAATATTTTATAAAGAATTTGAATTTCTATTAATGTGTCCTAAATGTGGGGCATCGTTTTTTATGTTGAAAGAAACATCATATGATGATTTTTCAGTTTCAAAGATCCCTTCTATGGAATTTTGGAATCTTCCTATAAATCTTTGTTTCAAATTCCTATTTGCAAATTCATTTGATGAAAAATATGTTATGATGGCATGAAAATGTGTTGATATGTGATGTAAAATTATAGTATCCAGCTGATTTTCCACAATGGAATAAAATTGATCACCATTTTCTATCATTTAGAAATGATATTAAAAAACTCATACATAGACTATTCATGTATGTAATGAATCTATATCAAAGTCCTAGTATAAAAAATAATTTGTAGCCTATTTTATTAGAAATTTACGACCTCTCTTCTAAATATTGTATGATGTGAAAATACTTAATGTTAAGAATAATGATATTTGGACCCAAAATAGCCTGAAAATGATATCAATGTTTTCCTATCACCATTAGTTAGAGATTTCAATAATTTAAAGGAAGAAGCTATTATGTTGTATGATTCTTCTAAAATAAAATATTTCAACTACATGTGATGATTATTTTCAATATAAATTACTTCTTTGCATATAGTAATTTTTCTCGAAAAGAGGTTAAGGGAAATAATGCTTGTCCAAAATTTTAACAACAAACATCATATTAATAACTATACCATGGGATAAAAATAGTATACTTGGGCCATTGAATTGTTTTACCTATGGATCACTCTTATTGAAGATTTAAAAGGCATTCAATGACTCACATTATGTTTTTAGTACTCAAAATCATTTTTCCACAGACCTATATTTTAAAACAGTTAATGAAATTCATGTGAGATACAAGACACCGTAACATGGTAATGTTAGAAACTTTTTTAGAAATAATAAATATTTATTGAACTACCATATTAGATATTTTATGACGGCAATCCTAAATTAGATATCATTCGTTTGGAATATAATATATTTGAAATATATATTGGAAGATTGTTAGATATTGTTAGAATGACTAACGAAGGGTTGAATGACTGATTGGAATTACTGTCTATGGGATTCCAGTTGGAGTTATCTCCCACCCCTAAAGGAAGGAAATCAATCCTACCACTATCTTGTTATACATTATCCAAGAGGGTGAAATATATATTTTGTTAGTGTCTTTTTTATATCAAATCTCCACATTGTCATTAATAAAATGTAAATAAAATCATTAAGGGAATTGATATTGATAGGTATGAAATCTCATGATTGTCACATCATTATGAAATAACTCCCACAAGTTACATTACATTGAATATTTCACATCTGTTTCAGAATGAATATCACGATATTTTGTTGTTTATTAAATTAAATTTTTAACAAAGTGATTGATTTGAACACATTGAAAAACATAGAGAATGAATCAGTTTATAAAAATTGACAATTGGAAATGTATTTTCATCCAACCTTTTCTTATCTCGTGATTTTTTAATGGTTCATTTTGTACAAGAAATAAATCTTTGTGGACTTATATTTATATTTTGGAAAATTACACATGAGAGTTTTATGAGAATATCCATGGGATATGTTAGGAATAAATACCGAACTAAATCATCAATTTGTGAGAAGATTATTTCTAATAAATTTATATAGTTTAGTAAAGGCTATTTTTATACCGTGGAGAAGACCTGTTTTCTGACATCTCCCCACAAACGAGTTAATTATGGTGGAAAGGTGCTCTATGTCTTGAAAGTAAATCCACCGACATATGATGATATAAATAATGTACATTTTAATATATTTAATTGAATAGATTAGTCTCATCCATATATAACATTCCATTTTAATGTGTTGAAACACTGTTATCCAAAAAACGAAATATATATGGATTTTGAATGATTATAATAAATCTTTTTTTCATGGTTTAAAGAGACCCTTATTGTTAGATCAGATGCATATGAAACATTTAGGTGGTTAGTGGGAGGTCATAGTTCTAATTTGACAACATTATTCGAGTATGTTATTAATTGTTATAATTTTAATATGAATGTTCAAGACAAAAAAAGTGCATTTCAGAATAGTGGTGTATTAGTTGTTTCATATGAAATTCATTTTTTGAGTGAAAAATATAAAAACACAATATCATCATTAATTGAATTTTATGGAGTCAATGAATAAATTTTATAGGTTCATTACTTTAAATTTTATGTTCTAGTGTTAAAAAGAAAATTTTGTATTAGTAAAAATAGTTTCAAGGACGATAAAATTGGAATGTCCGGAGTTAATATAAATAAATTGTAATAGAATTTAATCAATTTATCAAGGTGAAACATTAAAAATATTTCTATGTTATTGAAAAATCCCATATCCAATGGTATATTGTTTTTCAAGGAAACAAATATTATTTTGGTGTTGATAATATTTATGAAGAATTTGGTTTATATGTGATCACATCATCCATAGAAATATTAATAGACAATGTAGAAGAACATTTCGAAGATATTATTTGTGCAATAAAGAATGATCAAAATAAAGGAATTTGGGAATATATTCATTTAGTACATTACAATATTTTGAAGAAATATATGTTTTTATTTTTAATTATTTATCAATATATCTTAAAATGGTAGATATTTTATTACGAATCTAATTACAAAAACGTGTATTAACACAATATTTTTTAATTTTACTACATTTATTTTTGTAATTTCATCTCACATTAATGGATAGATATCAAAATTATGAAATCATGTGGATTAGGTTTAGATTATATTATATATTGTTTAATAAATATTCATTTAAAATTTTCATTTGGTTTTTATAGTTATATTTTTAATTTTTAAGTCATTTATTGTTAATTTTATTTGTTGGATAATGCATGATACATCATCTGGTACACCACATAATTATTGAGATGATCGAGATCATGATAAGGAGCAATGCATGAATACTCCTATTGAAGAGACTCATAAAAATTATTTATATGAGATGACAACATCAATGGTGATAAAAATTAGATATAGGATGGGTAAACATATAATCGCCCATTTAAAAATTATTTTGATTCACGTAGGTAGGACTGGGACATATCAATATACTAGGATGATAATTTTATTCAAAGATGTCCACAAGAAAAATAATTGAATAATTTTATATCAGTGGAGGGTAAAATAAAGTCAATATTTTGATTTATAATTGGATAAGTGTTGAAAAAGTTACCACATATCACCTATGTGACACTGTTTTGGGGTGTTCATTTGTTATTATTTTACTTATATTTAATGTTTTATAGTGTTATATGATTTCTACCTTCATATATGATGATATATCATATACCAAATAAAGTGAAGTATGGAAGGAATTATTTTCATCAGCCGTTGGGAGATATAAGGATTTTAAAACTTCCCTCGCATCATAATTTATTTTTGGAAATAGGAAACAAGAAAATCCATGTCATATATATATATATATATATATATCAAATTTTAGATGAAAAGACCTGGAAGAAAATTGTTAAAGGAAAAAAGAAGTGAATAAATTTTGTTAAGTTAAATGATACCTTTTTGATGTTTTATCACATTAATGATCATAATAATTATCAAATTAATGATTATATCAATGAATATTTAATTATTAACTTACAAAAATCGAGGAGATCTCATTAAGGTATCCAAGAAAAAAAGGTATACCATCACATATGTATACCATCACACATTATCTCACAGAGGTTATATGTTATTAGAAGATAAAATTATGGATAATAAATTTCAACAGATAAGGGAATAAACATCAAAATCATCAGAGGTCCCCACCCAAACTAGGAATGAAAAATGGAAAAGGTCTTAGATGATAAATAAATGGAATTATCATACAGAATAATCAAGGCTTATAACGGAGAATATTTTAAGATGCTTAAATTATTTCATTATTTAATTTATATTAATTGATTACATATTTTTCTCCTTTATGTTAATTTTATAATATTTTATAGAGGATTATCTTAATGAGGAGAGCACACATGGGGCCTTTATATCTGATAATAGGCAGGATGTTGTAGATGCAACATTGGGAATGTTCGAACACCTAGGTCATGTATGATGATACATGATAGGTATACCTATAAACCAAGTGTTTCCCCATTCTGAATATTTTTCAAGTGAGTATTTATATATTTCATATAGACACATTTGAAGCTTAAGGTAATGAAATACTACGTGAATGTAAAGGATTGTGTAACACCCCGATATTATGTGAATTTATTTTTTAAATTTATTTAATCATATAAAATTGTCTCTTCTAATAACACATAAGATATATGTATATATTTGTATATATATGTATTATATAAAATCATTATGTTTGGATTTTGTTATACTCTACACCATGGGAATCTTGCACTACACATAGAACGGACTTTCCTTGCATTTCATGTAACACAAAGTTTCTAGATAACAACACAATACATTTATAATTATGAAAATAAGGTAGTTGTAACTTATATGTTAAACATATACAATAAATTGTAATTTATAATTTTTTATATTATTAATAGTGGTTTTTATAATGAAAAATATAATTTTTTGTAATGTCTTCATATGTTTGAAGCTACTATTTTCTAAAATGAACTTCTTTTCATGTTATTCTATAAAAATTATAAAACTAATTTTAATGTGTAATAGAAATTAATTTTGATAAAATATTCTTTTTTTAATGTATATTGTCAAAATTATACTTTGGTGATGATTTATTATTTTTCTATGATGTTTTTTTGAAAAGTAAACAAGGTTTTATCATAGTTGAAAACCACATTTTTCATTTAAATAATTATTTTTAAATAATATATATTAATTTAAAAATAAATAAATAATACATGTATAAATAAAATTTCTATCATTGGAAGAATTTATATATTGAATTTTTATTAAAAAAATTATATTTTGAACGTCTCTTTTACCAACCATCTAGCCACGTAGGTGGGATTAACATTTATCATAAAATTACTACTTATGTGAATCGAATTTAGAAAAATAGACATACTTGTGTTTTATTATTAGTAAACTTGTGGTCTAATAGTTTCCATAAGATTTTTTCTCTATAGTAACATTATTTTTTTATTAACCATAGTTAAAGTGGAAATCATGTAAATAACGGTAAAAATTATTTTATAATAATATTAAATTAACCTAACACTTGTCCTAATATCATTATATGAGTGGGTTTTCTCCAAAAACAACCATATATATAAATTCTAACCTTTTTAATCCACTAGAGTAAGAATATGGAATTTATTATTGTTCATTTAATGATAACTTATAAATATTATAAAGATTATATTAATAAATGAATTATTATTAATATAGGGTTACACATTAGATAAATACTCTTATAAAAAATTTCATTATAAATATAAAGTATTCATGTACATAATTTTATTTTATTTATAAGTTTTTATGAAATATATATAAATTAATGAAATGATAAAACAATGATGAGACATTAAATTAGTTTTTAAAATAAAAATTAAAATAAATGATGTTAAGCATATTAAAAAAACATCATTTGGAAAATTTTATTCTGTACACACTTTTTTCGGTTGACGATGAATGTTTAAGGATACAATAATTTTGTTTAATTTTGAAGAAATAAAGGTTTTATGATTTCTATAAAAAGTTATCTAATATATAGTATCAAAAGTTACAGAATGTGATTTTAAAATAAATAATATTTTATTAAATTATATAAAAATCATAAAAATCTATATTTCATTCAAAGAACAATGATAATGTAAAATATATAACAAATTATCCAATAATGTTTTGGTCAGAATTTTATAGTAAATATTTAATACACATATTGTAAAAAGACAAGTTTTCATGGAATGAGTAAAATTGTTTAACTAAGGATTAAAGCCAATAGGTAAGTTTAATTTTTTTGACATAAACATGTACAAAATTCATTGGTTTAAGGGATTTATAAACATACGCAATTAAAATTATAAACCATCCATTATATATCTGTTTGAATTCAAATATAAATCCATAATTAATTAATAGTTTTAGTGATTCCTAATGTTCCCCTACCAGATTTTATAAAAGGGAACTACTACTCTTTTATTTATAACATTGAATAAATTTTCCTTGGAAAAAATGTACCCCTCTTTCCTCCCAACATACCTAAAATAATCCTGGAGGTTATAATTTTTCTTAATCCCATCCTATGGAGTTATTTTGTGCAAATCCAAATGAGACACTCAATGATGAGGTAATTTTACTACCAAATTATTCAATGTTATTTTCCACTTCTGTATCATTTTCATATGTTGTTTCCTTAATAATTTAATGACTATATACTCCATTATATTATTAGATGTTTTTTATTTTGATACATTCATATTAATCATTTTACCCATAAAAAAACAATATCACCATGCATGCGTACGTACAACTTACCATCTCTACACCCTGGTGTAAACTCTTTACCACCTATACTTTAATTTGAAGTGTATAAGAATTAATATAAATGATTTAAAAAATAAATATGAAATTTTAATTATTAATTATATTTAATATTCCGTCCAATTCCATACTATTGAAACATTAAGGGAATGATAATATCGATCATACATACATACGACTTACCGTCTCCACCACACGATGAGATTTATTCTCCAAGTTAACCATTCAATAATGATTATAATGTATATATAATATATAAGAATGAAATATATTAAAAAACATTAATACTAAAATTATATATTTATATATATATATATATATTCATGTTTCATTTACTTTTTTGCATTCAATAAATTTAAAAACTGGAAAGGGAATTCAGGGGTATGTATGACCAACCGTCTCCATGAATGATGTATTCCATACCATTTTTCTCTATATTATTTATATTTTTATAATTAAAATATATTATATATAAATAAATTGTTACTTTTTTTGAAAGTATATCATGATCTATGTAAAAAGTTTAAAAATAGCAAGTCAAAACGCATAGGATAAACAAAGATATTATTACCAAAAATGTAATTTTAACATGGAATTGTTAAATGAAAAGTAATATAATGTCATAAATGAATAATATATGATACTATTAATATTATTATGGTTATTTTACAAGATAATAATATGTTTAAAACTAATATACAATAGTTTCAGACACATATGGAAGAAATCAGACCTGTGGTAAGGGATAATCTCACAATCTCATTTCTATCCAAGATTGATTATACATAAGTAATTACTGAAGTATATTTATCACCCATGTACATGTTTCCTAAATATTTATTATTATTTCTTTTCTTCATTAATTTATAAAATCCAATTTTACCTATTGGTTAGTTTTCATTAGATGGTATGAAGTGAATCTTTTTTTATTTTTGATACGATGTACTCTTTCACTTATCCGAAAAAAGTTTGAGAAGAATTTTAATTTAAAATTATATGGAAAGAATGTGTTACATTAATTTTATAATTACATATGTCCATGAATACTAGATTATATAATATAAATGTTATTTTCAAGTAAATTGTTATCATTTATAGTTGTGTGGTGTTTTAATAAAAGAAAACATTTTGGAATAAGAAAGGATATTTTCATTAAGAATTCATTTCAAGTGTTTTTATCAAAATTAGTCTTTAACTATGATAGTAATATTTAATAATGTTATCATTTAATTTAAATATACCTATTATTATTAAATAATTTATGATTTTAAAGAATCCCATTTTACTCCTTGGGTTATGCTATGATGAATGATTTGTGCTTTTGTGGTACACGTAAAAACAATTTCATTATGAGCTAGGTGGGACCTATCTCTCCTTCCAATGCATTGGTTAATTATTTATATATCATGATATTGATATGAAAGACCTTTTCCACCATGATGGTTATAGGAGTGAACCATGGCTTCCCATATGGAATGGGAAGTGAACCCATACGACCAAGATGGACTTGGAAACAATTCCTTGAATAATATTATAATCATTATTATATGATTTTTTCCCTTCCATAAATAATTATTTTATTCCTATTTTAAGATTCCATAACATATGTTCTTCATTTCCCCATGATTCATTTTTTATGAGCTCCCAATATTTATGCCATTATGTATTTTTATGGTCATTGATATAAATGGGACAATCATCTATTTTCATGATCATGTTCTCATACCTTTATTCTCATGATTATGTTTACATTTCTCCATTTTTACCCATATTAAGCATCTAGGGTCATATTTTTTATTATTTATTCTTTTACAACGTTTATAATGAAATTATTTAGTTAGTAGTACTTATGTGGATGATCATTATGTGATATGTTGAAGATCTTTCATCTAATTAGAATAATGTGTTTCTAGTTTCCAAATGCAATAAACTAATATAGTCTTTGGGTGTCTGTTTGTGTAACATATAAATTATTCCTCAAATGTAATTTAATTTCCATATACATCATGCTTAGGTCCTTATATGGGGTATCATAGAAAAGGAGTAGTTAGAATTTTGAAAATAGGATAAGAATATATTTGTTAGAACCTTAGAGTTATTTATAAGGATATATTAAGGGATTTACCTAAAGATAAGTCTAAGGATATCTTAATGTTTAGGAAAATATATTGGAATTTTTTAAATGATTGAGTATGTGGCTTCCTAGGATCACATCCATGTTAGGATAATACAAGTTGATCTGTCTCTATCATAATTGTATATAGAAGTAACATCTCTGGCAAGGTGTGTCGGGCGTGAATCGATCGTAACATGGTAACAACAATAGGTCTTGATACACACTCGGTTTCATACTCCCAGGGATATTCTTTGTAAATAAAAAACCATTAACAAACCATTATTAAATATTTACATAAATGTTGTCTATTAGTAACCAAGGGTGAACTTTAGGCATCATAGATTAATGAAGGTGTCAAAATTTAGATATAATATTAGGGACATTTCATGATTTAGTGGTTCCTCATTATAAAAATGGTATCTTACTATATTAATTTTGGTTTAATTAATGGATGGAAACCGATGGAATGACATGAATTGTAATTATGAAGGAAAATGAAAAAACTATCTATAAAAAACCAGAATGATATTGGATAAGGAATGGAATATCATGTTTTTATGCTCATACAACTTTCAAGTTATGAATCATGATGTAATAAAAAATTAGAAATAGAGGGAAATACATTCTTTTGATTTCTTCTTGAGGAAACGTCCTCCCTATTTCACATGGTCTTATTTTCCCCTTTTTGTCGAACAATGGATTAGTACCATTGAAAATATATTCTCTCCTCTCTAATTATGAGAACATGAAAAATTCATTATCGTTGTGTTCCATTTAAAAGGAAAGGTGGACCAATGGTAGACTCTAATCAATAATATGAGGCAAAAAGATGAAATTGAATCCACATATTGGTATAAGTTCAAGAAAATATTCTTCAGTTTGTAATTTCCTCATATTATTTTTAAAAAAATGGATGATGTGTTTCTAGAGTTAATGAAAAGGGTTGATGAATATATTGATACCTATGAAAAAAAATTCACTATAAAATCATGATGCTTCTAGATTTTTCATCAATCTTGAAAGTAAAGTTGATAGGTTTTTAGTTCTTTAAACTCAAGTCTCAGATGGGTGTCAGCCATAAGGTAATATATTAGGTATGGAGAAATTTTGTGTTTTGAAATCATGTTTTAAACAGAGGATAGAGTCATGTACCAATAACATAGTTTTTACAAGAAGAGGAAGGTTAATTTTAAAATAAACATTAAAAATTGTGTAGAGAAAAAGAGGATTCTTCCTTTATTCTCTATTTTTTTCAAAAACTTATTGAGTAAATTTTCATAATGATTTTAATAAAATATTTTGGTGTGAAAATGATGTTCATTAAGAATTTGAATGTTGTCATGATGGGAAGAAGTTAGATACCAATGAGAATTGAGAGAAAGCTTCACAGAATGAACCTCCCCCACATCAGTTATACATGTTTAAGGAGAATGTGGATTATTATAAATAGTTACTTAATATATTGGTTATTGATGATTATTGACCTCAGTATCATCTTAAGGATGAATGAAAAGGAAAATCTCAAGAAATCAATATTGGTGATGTAGATTAGGATAATGGAGTGGGGGGATGAATGAGTATTTATGTGTTAGAATTAAATAACAATGTTGTAGACATAATTATATTTCATTATAATATAATGAAACATATATGTATTGTCTTCACTATAGGTTTAATTTTGGATTTCAGTGAATATATTGAATGATATTCATAACCCTAAAAGTGAATGATATAATAAGTGCATTTTGTTTTGAAAAAAAATAATTAAGATAATCATAAACCTTAATATGAGCATTATGTTGAGATAATTATATTGGGATAAATATATGTAGGATATGAATAAATAAATTGGTAGATACTAGTTACCTTTTAACTAATTAAAGATTTATGTACATGTGGGTTATGCCATAATGAATGAATATTATATCTTTCTGGTATTAATAACAAGGAAACATGCATTTTTTCAATAATGATGTGTGGTAATTTAGGTTATTTACATGTTTCAAGGGATTACATTATTTAGGTATTCATATTTCTGGAATTTCCAAACAATTAACCACCTTATGATATATGTGAGATAAATGTTAAACCTATTTAGTGTAATTCTTTCTAATGATTTGAATTTTTCATCAATTGGAAGGATTTCAGGCTTATCCAATTTTGGAAAGTTTAAAATAAACTATAGATAAGTTTGTGTGATTAAATTATTATCTCATCATAGGTGGATTTATGCAAATTTTAAAACAAGTACTAAATTTTATTTATTATTATGTTAAATGAAATGACCCATCATTCTATTTATGGATCTCATGATCTGCTAACACTTTAAGAATGACATATTAAACATTATTTATTAGAATATGAGATGAAGTGGAATTTGATATAGGAAATAAAAAGGGGGTTGTTATGATGTAATTAAGTATGTATATCTTCCCTTGAAAATTTAACAACATTCAGAAAAGAATCATGACATAAAAGGTGTCCTGTTATCATCATTTTCTATGATATCAATAGCCTCTTTCATGGTTCTTTAAATTATCGTTTTTTATTGTTAAAATTATCTAGATCACAAAATTTTGCATGATCAGTGATATTTAGGTATCTCTATGATTATTTACAATTTTCCCCAATGCTCAAATCATTACCTATATTCTCAAATGTGGAAACCTAGTTATGGGTTACTTTGGATAACTATTATCTTCCAACTATTACTTGTTAAAATAATGTTTTATAATTCATTTATATGATGTGGGTTTCTATAAATGGAATTGTAATGTATTAAATCGTTGATAACCCATAATAATTTTGAGGGAGAAATTCATTATAAGTCCCGTATAATTTAAAACATCGGGATATTGGGAATTGTATTTCGAATTAATTTAATCTTTTCATATTTTCACATAATGAAACCCTAAATATAGATTTTTTGTTATATAATATCACTAAGTTTTGATTATTTTTTACAAAACAAAAAGGGAATCTTTCACTACACGCAAAAATGACTTGTCTTTTGTTGAAAGAAACATATAATTTCTACAAAACAACACATTTACTATTATAATTATTTTAAAAATATAGTTACAACAAAGTCATTACAATTTTAATATTAATAGTAATAAATCCTTTTTAAATATTAGTTATAATGGTTTTAATAATGAAAATTAGATTTTTTTGGAACGTCTTTATATGTTTAAAACTATTATATTCTAAAAGGATATGAATTAACTATTCCACTAAGAAAAATAAAAAAATTAATTTTAGATGCACATAAAAAATAATTTTGATAAAATAATAATTTTTTTAATACAAAATGAGAAAATTATCTTAAGATGAATTTTTAGTATTTTTTTAGGAAGTTTCATTTTTTGTTGAATGTTAGGAAATACTACATCATAGTTAAAAACTGTTTTTTTAAGTAATTATTATTTTTAAATATATTTTAATGTTAAAATATTTAAATAATACATGTATTAATACAATTTATTCCATTGATATAATATTTATATTGGAGTTAGATTATATAATTTATTAATATTTTGAACGTCTCATTTACCTGTTATCTAGTCACATCTGTAGGATTAACATTAAACTAAATTTTACCACTTTGATGAATTTAAATTTGAAAAACAGACATAAACCATAGTAATTTGTTTGAAATTTTTATTCTAATAGAATCAAAATAATTTTTGGTGAATTGTAACTTTACTATTTTATTTTCACCTGTTAATGGGTAAATCAAGTAAATATGTGTAAAAATAATATTTTAATATTTTAAAATTACCCAAACACTTTCCATAATTTCATTGGAAGAGTATGTTTCGACAAACATCAACCTTTGGTCGGAATTATACTTTTTTATGTAGCTTGGGTATGAATATGACGTTTATTATCATTTATTTAAAGATACGTTAAAAATGTTAAACTCGTAATTTTAACATCTAAATCATTTTTTATATCGGGTTATATATAAATACAATTAGACTATATATAGTCATTATAAATCTAAAAGGTTTATATAAATAATTTTGATTTATATATAAATTTTTGAAATATAAAAATAAATTAAATTTTGACCAAATGATGATGCAATAGTTGATTTATTAAAGGAGGAATCAAATAAATGAAATTAATAATAGAAGACTAAACATCATATGAAATATTTGAGGGAATACATTTTTTTTGGATTACTATGACATTATTGGGATGAGTTAATGATATTTTTGTGAAGTCATGTTTTTTAAATTTTTTATAAAAATTCATATAATAAATAGTGTCAAAATTTACATAAATGAGAATTTAAATAAACAATTATTTTATTAAATTATATAAAATTATTTAAAAATCTTTCAACTAAATAAAATGGATAATATTATTGATATCACAAATGATTCAATTGGGGTTCCTTTTTCATTTTATGGTATCTATATTACTCTTATATGGTAAAAAAGAGAATTCGTCAACGTAATAGTTAAATTGTATTACTAAGGGTTAATAACAATAGATAATGTTACATTTGTGACATAAAAAGATCTAAAATTAATTATTTGAGTTGATTTCTACACATAAACATGATAAATTCTTAATAACACCTTTTTTAGCTATTTGAAATGGAAAATAAATTTATAATAAAATAATATTTTTCGAATTTGCTGAAGTGCCCCCTCTAATAAAAGTGAATGTACTCTTCTATTTTATTGACTCTTATAAAGCCTTTTGGATAATCCAAAACTAGCAAAATTCTTCTCCAATCCTCGAATAATTTATTCTAGAAGCCAAAATTCGGGATGAATTCCAACCTAAGGAGTGATATTGTGAAAATCAAAAGGAGACACCCAAAGAAGAGGTAACTATTTTTCCAACTCTTTCAAAGTTCATTTCTTCTTCTACATACTTTTTCCTAGTATGTTTCCATAAAAATGTAAGAAAAATATAATATAATAGATTCTGAGTTGTTTTAATAATTATTTTACATCTAAATTACTCATTTCACTCATCCCATGAGAAATAATATCATCATGTGTGCGTATTAGGGGTTACCGTCTCCACATTGTAGTGTGCTCTGTTTTTAATCTATACATTATTTTTTAGGTTATAATGATGAATATAAAAGATTTAAATAATAAATATGTGATGAAAAAGATTATATATAATTAATAAACCATCCAATTAATTTCCATTTAACCAATAAGGGATTGATTGTATCACTCGTGCGTACGTACGCCTTATTGTCTCCACGACATGATGAGATTCATTCACCACGTTAACCATTCAATAATGTTAATAAAATATATATAATAAATAAGAATTCATTATATGACAATATATTTCTATTGAAATTGTATATATTAATATACATATTTCATTTAATTTATTCCATTCTATACAATAAAAAAATGGGAACGATATTCATGCGAACGTATGAAATATCTTCTCCATGAAAGGTGTATTCCAATTAATTATTATATCTATTACATAAATTTATTGAATGAATATATATGATATATAAATTATGTTTTACATATTTTTTAACAAAATCATGATCTATGTAACAATATCAAAAATAAAAAATCAAAATATATATAGTAAACAAAGCGATTATTACCCAAAACATTGCATTAATGTGGGATTGTTAAATGAATGGGTAATATAATACCACAAATGAATCATAAATAATATAATAAATATTATTATGGATTAATTTTAAGTAAAAAAAATTAAACCAAGTATTCATGAGTTTTGGACACATATAGAAGAAATAATTCCTAAGGTAAGAAATAATCTCTCAATCTCAATTTTATCTGAGATTGATTATACTAAATGTGGTTCATCCATGGTTTCGAAAACCCATGAGCCAAAAATTTATTAAAAAATTGAAAAGGTACAACAGACAGATAGAAATGCTTATGTGTGGAATATCACACTTGGAAAGAAAACTGGACAGACCCATCAAAAACCCAATTATTACCTTTTTCTAGGCCGACCTCAACCCCGAGATCCTCCCCGATGACTTGGATGTCGCCCTCTTCCCCTTTGCATCACTGATTCATCATCCAACTCTAGAAGCTCCATGTGAAAATCATCTTCTTCATGAGGATCTTCCCTATGAAGCATTGTATGCACAACCTCAAAAGAGGATCTAAAGTCCTGGTGTGAAGCATCATGAGAAGACTCGTCATGCACTTGAGAAGCCTACTGTACGTCCTTGGTGTCCTGCTCTACCACACAGAGGGTCTCCAAACCATCAACAACAGTAGGTGTCGAGGAGAGGCACACTCGGATACTGCATACTGTATTCTTGAGCCCTTCAAGATTAATCAAATCAAACTCATGAGTATTAACGGACTCTAACATGGAAAAAAATTGACAGTTGGCTTGGCAGTTCCTTGCAACTCTAGAGTACTATTTGCATCCATTAAGACAACATTCATTTTATCCCCCCATGATCAGAAACCATAGGGTAATATCGCACTCGGTCCATTACTTCCATACTAACACCCTTCTTAGATGCAGAAGATTGGGGTAGGCCCTCTCCTCCTGGAACAGTTTTCAGACCACCAGACTTCTCCACAGATGCAGATTTCTCTACCTGCACATCAATCGGAATCCCATGTTTGGCAGCAGCAACCCCTACAGCCTCACTATCCATCCGGGCATCCACTTGAACCTCATCCTGAGTTCCCTGCTGAATATAATCCTCTCCAGTAGAAGTATTATCCATCCCTAGAGCCACTTCCAGCCGAGTATCCACATTAGCCACCTACACCTCATCCTAAATCCCTATATGAACAACATCATTTCCTGTAGAAACCACATACACCTCATCATGAATAGCTGGGAAAGCCCTTGGCTTCCTAGGAATCACCAACTGGAATCCATCACCATCCAAAATCTTCATCTTACCCTTCCTTCCAGAAGAGGAAATTGCAGTTCGCTCCAACTCTTTATTTACTTCATTCTGGATAGCACCCTCTTTCTCAGATTGATTCCCTTCCTCCTCCTCAACCACATCAGCCCAGGACTTGCTATCAAGACCCCTATAAACTCCAAAGGTTACTTGCTCTACTGATCCAGCAATCACTGGCATGGTAACAACATTTACAGTCTTCTGAGAAGCAGCAGACTTTGGCATACCTTGTTGAACAGCCTCAGAAAACGTGGAGATTCTACCATTGTGATGATCCCTCCCCCTAAAAACCTACTTATTACCACTAGGATCAACTTGTTTCTTCTTACACTTCTCTGATGCATGACCCAATGATTTACATAATGAACATTCCATATTCCTATGAGTTTTCTCAAGAGAATGACCAATACAGAGACCAGACATACAAAATGTGGGCAACCAATCATATTGTATATCTAGTTCTAGAAACATTTCATCTAAAACAGGGAAGACTGTGTCAATCTGAACTTGAGCTAAATCGATCTTTACCAATATATGAGTAAAGTGACCATACGTAGGATGCTCTGTTTCCTTCTCCACCTTAATTGGACAACCAACAGCAGAGGCAACCTCCCACAAGACTGACAGATGCCAGAAAAACCAATTCAACCCCCTGATTCGAATCCTTGTCTGAGTGGAGGATTTCTTAACTGCAAGAGGAGATGCTAAGGGATCCCATTATTGAACAATAATGTAACCAGGTTTCATCGAAACCAGTCAAAAACTCCATGAAACATTTGGATGCTCCTTCAAAGGGAAAACAATCTGGAACGTACCTCTCCCAATTTATATCAGCTGCCAATCAGTGAAGCCCTAGCTATGAGATAAATGAGCCTACACATATTCAACCTTCAGGGGGGCATCACTCCGAGTTCTCGATAACCTGGCGAGGAGGGAGAACCAGCATTCTTCGAGACGAGCTTCAAGAATTTTTGGACATGCTTCCACAAAAGAAATCGAGCAATTCCTGGTAATCCGTTTTTCATAAATTTGAAAATTATTTATATTCTTTTAAAATTTTGGAAATTAAATTTTACACTTTTATTATTTTTATAAAATGGCATGAATATAACATATTTTCATTTGTAAAACGAGGTACTTTTTTGACTTTTCCATCAAAAGTAAGAGAAGAATATTTTTTAACATAAACGGCATGAAATATTAATATTCTATAATAATGATTTTTTAAATGAAACAGTCCTTACATGTTTTAATGTTTATATTAAATGATGTTATTTTCATTTAAAAATGTGTGATATTTTAAAAAAATGAAAACATTTTTGAAGAATAAATGATATTTTCCTTAGTAATTAATTTCAGGTGTTTTATCAAAATTAGATTCCATATAACATAAGAATATTTAATATAGTTATGATTCAATTATAATATCCCAATTATTCCTATGGTTTGATTGTTTTTATAATGGAATACTATTTATGAATTCCATTTGTTTTACATGGGTTATGTTATGATGGAATGATGTTTAAGAAACCCATTTTAATCTTTGGATTACGCTATGATGAACGATTTATGATTTTGTGAGGTATATAAGAATTATTTAATTATGATATTGGTGGGACCTATATATACTTTCAATGCATTGGGTAAATATTTATATCTCATGAGATAGAAATGAAGTACCTTGTCTGCTATGATATTTATGGCAGTGAACCATGACTACCAAGAAGGTATGGTAAGTGAACTCAAACTACCAGGATGGACTTCAAAGAAATTATTTGACTACTATAGAAATCATTATTATGTTCTTATGTGTTTTCTATAACCAAATTTCTAGTTCCAATGTAATGCTTTGATGACTCATGATCTTTATATCCTCACGATTAGTGATTTATGAACCTCTAATGATTAGGCCATGATTTTTGGTTATCACTACCAAAAAACCTACTTTATCTAATGACCCCTTCTATCTGGGATAAAAAAACACTATTAAACGGGGTCTCTAACCATGCTTTTTAGCGCAAATAAAGACGGTATTTAACCATGCTAATAATATCACTATTAATTGGGGACCATTATGAGTATACTTTTTCAATAGCTAATAAATGTTTTCTTTTATTAGTGCTTGTAAAAATGTGCTTATAATGGGGTGATTTTTATCATCTCTTTTTTAGAAGTGCTAATACAACCCCCCTTATGGGCACTTTTTTACAAGCATTGATACATGTATACAAGATAAAATATATTTAATAAAAATAATATTTGGTATATAATTATATTTATTTTGTAATAGATATAGAATATATCTTTTGAAATACATTTTAGATAATGTAAATAGGCACTTACACTTAATATGGAAGATATTTAATGAAAGTAGATTATAAAATAACTAAAAATATTTGTAATCAATAAATTTATTATTATTACTAACTAATAGTCATTTAATATCAATTTGATGGTATGAAAATTCTAAAAAAATTAAAATATCTAAAATAAGTTGAAAATGTAACTCAAACATTAAATAACCATAAATTTTGATTTGAGTGTCTTTTAGGGTTTAAAACACATTGTAGGTAGGGGTGCGTGAGATAGGATGGGATTATCTAACAGATTGATAATGGGGTGGGGTTGAGGAAGCGCTGGTAAAGGGGTGTGGTTGGTATTTTTAATAAAGGGGGTGAGTGGGATATTAAAAAAATTATATTACCTTAATCAATAATGTTTTTATCAATGCTGATGAAACACTATTAAAGGCCCCCTTTAAAAGCACTAAAAAACTGCTGATAAAGTGGGCCTTTAGTAGCATGTTTTTATCAACGGTGAATGTTTCAGGCTTTTAACTGCACATTGTTTATTAGTTTTTTATCACTAATAAATTAATTTTCTAGAGATTTTAATGGTTTATTTTGTAGTAGTGTATGATCTTTGATATATAGGTTGGGATCTTATATTTTCATGATCATGGTTTCATAACCTTATTCTCGTGATTATTCTTACATGTAACAATTTTTTATACTTAATGAGCATCTGATCTCACACTTTTTCATTTGTTCTATTTTCCCCATTTTATAGAGAATGGTTTTAGTTTGTGTTACTAAAGGGGAAGATCTTTATGGGAGATGTTGAATAATTTTCACCAAATTAGAAAAATTTGTTTTGTGTTTGAAAACCCTTTTAACTAATATGGTCTTTATGAATTTATGTGTGTAATGTATTTGGTATTCTAAAAAAGTAATTTAATTTACATGTACAATAATATTGGTTATTTAAAATAAGGTCATAGCATATATAAAGACGATGTCTTTAGAAATCAAAAAATTGTTTTACACAGGTGATATGAATCCTCAACATCTTTCACATCATCCAGCATATCCCCCCAATATTTATCCAACATATACAACTCTCCAAGAAGACCCCACTCCTTATCATCGTACCACAACACCTCATCTTCTATATCTTCTCAATTATCTCAATTTATATGTTGATGATATCTAGTATATTTTTTCATATGAGATGATATTTTATTTTGGAGATACCATTCATCATCAATAGATAGACATAGATCAACATAGGATAACTGTATGGGATATTATATATAGATCAACAATAATATTAGGTCATACAAATGAGTTGAAAATAGATGGACAAAGTATCATCAACTTTATATCTTGTTTATCTTTACTTGTTCGACATAATACCTTAGTGGTATATGAATGTGGTATATTTTATTTAATTTGGATATAATTTCTTATAATAATAATCATTATATATTTATATTTTGTTTACATGAATGATTTAAAGGTAATGAAATATTTTATAGTCAACAATATATATAAAATTTTATGGTTTCAACTGTAGTTTATTATACTTTTCATGGGATGTTAAGATATTCAAGCATGTTATTGTATTTATATATGATTATTATTTAAGAATGTGTTTTATGGAGTTTAATTAAAGTGTGGATATTTAAAAAATAAATCATGGATCTTTATTCTATTAATCAGTTGGGAATTATCACAATGAAACATTTTCCCATGTAACTCAGTTAACAAATTTTTCACTAAAGAGTTTATTTATTGAAAATTTATACTTATTTTTTTTTGTATTTGGTATACCAATCAAATTTTAATAGTGAAAGAAAAGATATATGAATATGAATTTTGGGATCAACAATTTATTTATCCCAAAAATTGGACAATAACTAATGCCGAAAGAGCAGTTTCTATAGATAAATAATTTCAAAAAATCCAATTATTTAGTGTTGAAGGATTCATTATCTTCATGATTGTGAAACATATTTCTCCAAAAGTGTTTTATATCTCTTAACATACTAACCAATCATTTTATATTTTCATACTTATTTGTGGCCATTTGATTTAGGTTATTTTTTTCCATGATATTTGAAATTGTAGTTGTTATACTTGATCCACGAGAAAGTGAATGAATTTTTTTATGATGTATTTAATTGGTACATTGTAGAATTAAAAAAAATTACATTATAATTAATGAAATTTATTTTATTCATATTATTTTCAAATATTTACTAGAATTTCAATAGATATAAAACATGAATGATGTAATCCAATATCAAATATGTAAAAGCGCAATTGAATTTTCATTTTCAATTATTAAATTTTCTATATAATATTTATTAATGTTATTTATAATTATTAAAAAAATTAATAAAATGATAAAAAATGGGGAGTAAAATTATGTGGATAGTATGTTTTATGATTTATGTATGATATAATTGAATGTGAAATGATTTACATGTTCAATAAGGAGATATTTAATTATAAACATTTCCTTGATATTTTATTAGTTTTATTCAACATAACTAAAAGTTAAAAAACTTATTTAAAAAAATTTTCTTTTTTATGACCCTAGTCCATATTGTACAATTGTTTTGAAGAACATAAAAAATGAATTAGAAAACTATTTAAATTTATGTATTAAATTATTACATTGTTTATAACATATCATGAAAAATAAAATGTTAAAATATCATGTGTTCTGGTATTTTCTACTTTTCAATACTATTTTCCAGCTTTTTGTACACGTTTTTTATTGATTCTACGAGGGAAGAGGTAGGTTGGATTGTTAGTATTTTAAAAAAGAATATTTTTCAAATTTGTTATTGGA
This sequence comes from Viscum album, assembly GCA_963277665.1. Taxonomy (NCBI): domain Eukaryota; kingdom Viridiplantae; phylum Streptophyta; class Magnoliopsida; order Santalales; family Viscaceae; genus Viscum; species Viscum album. The sequence continues at coordinate 713,573,646 of OY728125.1, forward strand.
TAATCGATGTGAAAATCCATAAGTAATTTTTTTTATTCAGTTGTATGGTAATCAATGTGAAAAATAATCATTCACGTTAGTTATTTTATAAAATCAACATGAAATACTTATATATTGATATTCCACATAGGTTATATGATTACCAAAGAAAAATATTTATAGTCTCTATCTATCGGGTCTGTTATATATTTAATCAATGTAAACAAATATTTGTCTCTATTATTCACGTCATTTATTTCACATCATCAATGTGGAGGACTATTTTCCATTTCAGTTATTTAAGAACTGATGTGAAAAACAATTAGTTGTTTTTCAAAATGTCAGTTATTTATAAAAAACATTATAGACATATTTAAAATGATTCTCACAACAATTCCATACATTAATTAATGTTAAAAATAATTATAAACTGACGTAAAAATCATCATTTTAACTGGTGATGTAACATCGAAGTTTCTATGTCCAAGTCAGCAAAATGTATTTTTCACGAATTTCTTTATATATTTTCCCAGGTTGTGATTAATTTTCGTTGGTGGATACTCTAACAAATTCATGGATCTAAATATTAAAGATAACTATAACACCATCAATTATATTACAACAAATTTCACCCTTTGATATTTGAAGGAGTTACAGACCTATAATAATTTACATAGCTACTCGTGCATATTTTCCCTCAATTCCACTAAATTTGAACATTTCTTGAATCATATTAGTTATAATGGGATGAATGTCACATTAAAAATACATTATTTGGTGATTAATGATTCTTAGATGAGCTCATTTGATTGATGAAAATCCTTATTCCAAGAGTTTATTCTCTATTAGTGGTGGACATGAAATATTATATTGTTCAAGAAATAGGGTATTCTAACCATTGTGAACATACATGATTTTTTTATTTGGACATGGTTTATTGGTTGTAGGCATATAAGTACCAGTCAATTTTAATGTCAATCTCAAGGGGATAAATGGAGTCTATGTTTTTAGAATGAGTCATGGGGGACTAGATCGTGCACTATAACATTCACATAGTAAACCAAAACTCCGTCTTGTAAAAGACAACATGAAATGAAATGAGATGGGTAATTTGAAATGTAATCCTAAAGTCAGTTTTGAAGATCACTTTTCAGTACCTAGAAATAGAGACCAATATTTAATTTCTCGCATAGTCATGTTAGTATATCACATTGTCCAAAAATTCCTAAATTTTTATTCTTATTGATATAAAACTATAATTAATATTAATAAAATAGTGATGTAATTGGATTAATCACGTAATATTGTTAATGGATCATTGACACATTATAGGTTTACCTAATATTGAATTATCAAAGTGAGATAAGAAAAGAATAGTGATCTATGTGGATTATCAAAACATTAATTGACTAAATAATTAATCATGATCTATTTTAGTGATTTTTTTCCAAATATCTCATTAATATAATCATGAGTTGATGGATTTATTTCAGAAAAAATTTTATCATAAAATAATTAATTTCGTTGGGAAAAATTAATTGACTATACTAAAATAAATAATTATTCCTCGGTCTCGGTACAATTACTAATCTAGGTACATTTAGTGAAACTATAAAAGTGGAATAAGAATCAAAGTTATTGATAATAACATAATTATATAAATATGAAGAATATTACACATATATAAATAGAAATATAATTTACATGAAGATGTATGTGTTGACTAACCAAATTAATAACAATAAAATTAAAATTTACTTGTTTAAATTAATTTTTTTTCTGGCACATCACCTATTACTCTTGATTACATACCCCATTAAAACTATCCTTTCATAGAGATAAGGTATTTCATAATATTTAATGAGTTAAAATCAAATCAATAATTCATGAAATGAAGGAAAGTACTATAAAACAATTTAAATTGAAACAAATAATTAAAATAAGAAGAAACACACTATAACAACAACTATAATTGAAATCAAACCAATTTTTTAAAAAAATTAATGTAAGCATATGGAATCTATTATGAAAATTATTCCATAGTTTATAATAAATTAAACTAGATAGTAAAATTTATTCCCCTATTATGTTTTGTTTATAAAATAATAAAAAATACATCCTCATTCAAAATATGAATAATATTTCTCCACATAATTATTTTTGAGCTCCTTCCAGAGATATTGTATCACATATATTCATGTTTGGAATTTAATTTTGAAAAATTAAATTAAAATAATTTTGTTAATTGTATTGAATTTCGTTGATTTATTTCATAAAAAGAAGGCTGAAATTTTATAGGCTTTACTGGTTGACAATGACTGAAACATTCAGAATATTAATTATAGTTCACATTATGAGTAATCCTATACATTGTCAATTAATGGAAAGAAATTATTCTAACATATTTATGGATCTATATGTATTTCAGATAATATCTATTTTTCTCAATGTGATATATTTAATCATGATCAAAATCATATACAGTTTCTTCTTTCAATAAGCATCTCCTAAAAACTCTAAAGATTATACAAATACACACCCCTCATGTTAAAAATCAAGGAATATTAGAGTAAAAAATATTAGAATCATCGAAATTTATATAAAAATTTTAATTTAGTTATGGAATATCAGACTAATGTTACAGAACTACACATTATCCTTGATCTCTAACTAAAAATAAATTATTTAGAAATAGAGTGGTGTAAATCAAATTCCACTTCAACATGAAAAAATTAAAATTTTAAGAAATTAAATATGTTTTACTCTAATGTATATTTTATACATTTTCATTAAAAAAATCAAATTAATAATTAAAACTATTCCACATAATCATATATTTTAATATGGAGTGTAATATCCATTAAAAGCAACATTTTACTAATATAACTAAGTATTAATATTCAATTATTGGGAAATGAAATAACAAATCCGAGGTTTAATTTTGTGGTAATAATTTTATAAATATACAGTCAATCAATATTTCATCGATAATATGAATTTTACAACTTTTATTCTTATAGATCCCAAATATACCACAATTGTAAATAATTAAATAGTTAAATGTATATTATTGATGATTATAATTCATCCTTGTTTATTTTCATTCATTTTCTATGAATAATGAAATATAAATTCAAAATAAAATTCATGATGGAAATTATATTATATATTAATACATAAATTACACAAAATATTATTTCCTCGAAATGTCTGATTTTCATTCCTTAATAATATGACAGCAGATATATTTAGGAAAATCAAACCCATTTAAAATAAGAAAATAACTATCACAAAGGAAACATCATTTCATAAATCTAATAGAATGATAAAAATTCATTTTTAAAATTTATAATATTATAATTTAACACTTATACACAAAGCACTAAATAATTTAATGAGAATATTATTAAAAATGTGTAAAAATACTTAAAAACAAACATGTTATCTTCTAATATTCTATAATTATATTCATCCTTAAAAACATAATAATTAAATATGATATGGTACTATACCCACCTAATAATTTATACCCTATGATATCCCCTAAATATTCTCTTTCATCCATTGGATGTGATCCAATTAAATCAATCATCTCTAAAAGGTATTAACCCATTGATCCATGATGACTACTAGGTTCTCCATGAAGGTGTTGTCACCCTTGAAAAAAAATGACATCATTCAACATTGTGCGAAAAATAATTTACATATCTTTTTATACATGACATATTGAATGAACTATTTACATATTCCAATTGTGGAGGTAAAAAAACATGGTATGCAACCATACTTACTATACAAGAATGGTTTAATGGACCAATTTACCATACATATATATTTTTCCCTATAAATAATCTATGCTAAACATAATGTATAGTTAACCTTAAGGAAATATGACCTCATTCATTAAAATACAAGGGTCCCTATCAATAGTTTATTTAGGAATTATATTGTCTCTAGTAAATCCTCATTTACTCTTGGATAACATGAAAACTCTCCATCATTAAAAATAGTAGTTTTAGACTATTGAGAGATGGATTTCAAATCACTATTAAATAATGTCGTGACTAGTTGGGCCACCCATAAAGATCTTCAAAAGGTTACATACCCATGTTTAAATGGTATTTAATTTTTATCATGATATCCTTGAATGGTATATGATCAACCTAGATATTTTAATAATATGCCATGAAATCATACAACATGTTCTTGATATCTTGTTTATTCCTCTATATAAAGTCATCCATAGTGGGAGATAAAATTGTAATCAACTATAATCGACATTCTTAATCATCGAAGAATCTCTTTTATAAATATACTGTTAATCACAAAAGAACCTCCCTCATTCGCTAAACCCAATTGTGGAAAGGATAACATTATATATTTTACTTTTACATATTGAGATTAGGATTTCATGCTAAGGGAATCAACATCCATGATTCCCATTTATAGTGTAAAAAGGATTAGGAATTCATAGTCCAAAATTTTCTACAATAGTTCATTATTCTTTAGTTAATAATCATATAGATAAAAACATACAACCTTATTTTTAATTGCGTGGGGACAATTCATAACTTCATATGAAGGTATGATCACAATGTTTATAGGATGAATACTAAAACATAAAAATCTAAATCACATATCACATAATAATTTATGTTATCTATTTTCTATCACTATCAATATAAATTAATCTCTTACCCTTGTATCATCACATATGCAAGCCCATATCTTTGGAAATCGAACACAATAATGCACATTAATCCTTCCTCCATAATATGAAAAACAAAAGAATTGTTCATCCTCATTCTGAATTCACGAATGGATAATTTTTATTCATTATAAAATATTAAATGATTCCCCCTTCTTGTATATAAGGACATTTGAGTCATAATCCAATGAAATAACACCATATAAATCTCAGAAGAACCTGTTGTCCCACGAAATATATGCACCTCAAACAAAGAATCAAGGTAGTCCACAAGATATCATGAGAAAAATATTATTGGGTTATATTACCACTTCACCCGGTGAGATTATATGCTATAAAAATTGAAATCCAAAATCTAGTACACACTCTTTGAGGGTTTACCATATAGATGGTCACCTTTGATATTCAGTACACTCTCCCTACAAATTAAAATATTTGAAAGTTTAAAAAATGACATAAACTAAAAATTGGTATATTTAATGATTCACTTGAATACTGCTTGGGTGTTTGTTACTGAACACCATAATAAAAACTCCTATATTATATAGAAAATGTGAATTTCACCTTTAAGATTATCTCATAAAAAATTAATATAATGAAACCATTCCTGTTTTTAGTTTTAGGGAGCTGGTTATCTTCATTCAACTAATCAAAAATGTAATCCATACTAGAGAGAGTTCATTTTTATTGTTAAATTTAAACTGATTTATATATTTATAGGTCAAAATACCATAATAATTGATCTAGTTTGTAACACCCCAAGCTTCTATAGTACGCTTCTCTTTGAATAATGTGATAGCGTGTGTTGTACGCAACTTCGAGTTCTAACACACCACAACCAATCAAACTAGCCGTTATGAATAGTAATACCTTCCTTTTGAAATTATATATATTTTATATTTCAAAATGGACTTCATTTTTGGATTCAGAATATCGAAATTATCCTAAGTTGAATTTTTTGTATTTTTCTGAGAACTTCCAATTTTTATGAATAGTGAAAAATACTTAAAAACAACTTTTTTAATAAAAATAATTTATAGTGATAAATTATATTATTGAGTGGTTTTAAAGCATAATTAGAATATATTTTTACCATTTTATCCAATGGTGTTCATTAAAATTAATTTCACTTTGAAATTGGACGTAAACAATTATCAATCTTTTGATATATATTATTTCTTAAAAACACGCTATTTGTTGTGACAAAGAGAATTAATTATAAAATTAATTAATGCAACTTATATGTTTGGAATTTTGTAAAATAGAAATCATTTTTGAATTCGGAATATCAATTATAGCTTAGGGTGAAATTTTGGCATTGTTCTGAAAAACTTAAATTTTTGATTAATAGTGAAACTACTAAGTGGTAGTTAAAAAACTGAATTTTTCATAAAACATAATTTTACCGCTTCTGTGAATGTAATTTCGAAAATCCGAGAGACACGGTTAATATCAAGAAGTAAAATGTGGTTCAATGAGATGAAAATAATTTTTGGTGAATAGTAACTTTTTACTTTTATTTACCACAGTTAAAAGTAAACTAGGGTAATTAAGGATAAAAATGATATTAATATTACCCTAACACATGTCCTAATTATATTGGAAAAGTGTATCTCGACCAAAAATAACCTTAGGAATAAAATATTATCATTTAGGTCCACTTGGATTAGATTAGGACATTTATTATTATTTAATTCAAAGAAGAGTTAAAAGAGTTAAAATCAACGTTTATTTACTAAACAAATTTTAATATAGGGTTATACATAAGATAAATTTGATTGTAAATATTCATTAGAACTCTAATAAGATTTAATACATAATTATATTTTATTTATAATTTTTAGAGTTTAAATAATTTTATTTATTTATGACACAATGATGATGCAGTAATTACCATAATTGTAAAAAATTAAAATAATTGATATTAAAAATTCCCAAATAAATATAATTTGAGACTTTTAATGAATTAAAATAATTTTATAGGCTAATATGACATGTTAGGATTGATTTAATTAACTTTTGTCCAAGTAATCATTATGTTATGAGTTTCACATAAATCAATTATTGAATAGTTCCAAAATTGACATAAAACAGTTTTGAAAACAAATATTATATTATTAATTGATATTAAATTCCTAAAAATATAAGGTTCAGCCAAGAGACTTATATCATGATAGTATCATCATTAATGAACCACTTGGTGGTCTCTTGGATGTATATAGTATGTTTATTAACTATATATTATAAAAATACAATGTGACATGGTAAATGTAAAACTAATTAACTAAGAGTTAAAACTAAAATATAAGGTTAATATAGTAACCTAAACCTGTATAAATTATTTTGGATGAGTGTTTTTCGACCTATCCCCACCTTAAAATTTAAATAATCAACTTTGGAGCCATTATAAGCCAAATATGAATTTATTATAAATTAATATTTCTAGCTTTTCCAAAGGTTCCCCTCACCCCTCTTATAAAAGGGCACTCCTCCTTCTCATTTCTTCAAACCTTAAAAGCCTTTTGGATCAGCCAAACTCTGCCCAAATACTCTCCCAACTTCCCTCACTACAAACTAAAGGCCATAGTTTGATCAGAAAGACAACCTAAGGATCCCTTTTGATCAAATCAAAAGGAAGAACTCGAAGAAGAGGTAATGTTTTCACCACCCCTTTTCAAGTTCCTTTCTTCTTCCACTTATTCTTTCTTTGTTATTACCATTCTAAAATAATAAATCTATTATCTTATATATATTGTGATGTTATTATAAATATGGTACAACAATATTCAGTATTCTATCCACCCTTTGAATAACATGTCACCATACGTGCGTACGTACGACTTACCGTCTCCACGTCGTGGTGTAATTGTTATTCAATATATTATTATTTGGATGGGTATAATAATGATGTGTAACTCATGTAAATAATAAATATAACATGTTAATGATTCTTTATATATGATATAACATCCATTTATATATTATTTTTATATCAAAAGAATGATATTGTCGCTCGTGCGTACGTACGGACTACCGTCTCCACGAACGCGATAAGATTCATTCTCCATCGTATCCATTATAGTATAATTATCATTTGATGATTTAAAAATGATGTTTAAGGACTTGATATAATTCTGGATATGAATAAGATACAACCTATCCATAACAAACACGACTTATGTAACAAAACATATAAAACAAAACGAGTAAGTTAACACCCGAAACGACGATAATTCTAAGATATTATTAACAAATCCATGTTAAAAGATCATATATGATATCATATTAATATATATGATTCTTGTATAATTTAATAACAATTATTTCACCATTATATAGGAGGTTAACCTACCCCAACTAGGGAAAAGTACAAGGTAAGGGTTATTTCACAATCTCTTCATTATCCGAGGTTGTTTATACGTAATAATCAACTGGGATCTCTTTACAATCCACATCCATGTTTCTTAAAAATGTATTTCAAAATTTTTTTTACTATTTACAAGAATATGGGTTAAAGTCATTTATACCCTTGTTTGAATTTTAATAAGTGTTTTATAAAGGAATCTTTCTGTCGTTTTCCAAACAAGGTGCTTTTTAACCTTTTCGACAAAATTAAGGTAAGAAAGTTTTTTTAACGTATACGACGGGTGCGGCTATTTTCCGCCATTATAAAATCGTCGAAGCTTCCCTTAGAAGCTTATAAGAATATTTTCAAATAAAATGTTTTATTTTATAAATATATGACTCTTAAATGATTTCAAAATAGAAAAAGATATTTATCTAAAAAGAGTTTTGATTTCATCTATGTCAACATCCTTTGATGGATTTTACGTTGATTTATTATGATACAAAACTTCTATGTTGTATTGAAGGTTTTGTGATATGTTTGACTGTGGATGCGATATTTTTATACCATTCATGGTTTATGGTGAAAGTATTGGCATTTCGTATGCTAGTTTTAATACGAATGTTTATGTTATGTTTAAACCTTTTCATATGGGAATGCATTGGACTTAATATGTGACGGGTGGAGCCTGCTATAGCTTCTCAACGCATCGGTAGGTATCATGATACAAACTAGTGTCTTGGCACAAGGCCTTGGCAAAATCTTATTTGTAGTCTTGGCACGAGGCCTTGGCTATGTGGTTATGATAGTCTGGCATTATGCGTTCCATCATTATGAAAGTGGTTATTGATATTGCATGTGTTTATTCGATTAGAAGAGTATCCATGTGAATAAGTAAATGGAATTATTTCATTTTACTTTTGCTATACTATGTTGAAGTTCACGTTTAAAAGTATTTTGTTTTAGTTATACATTGCCTTAAATGTTTATGCTTATTTTTGAAAGTTTCCGCTATATTGTTATTCTTACTGGGCATTTGAGCTCACCCCTTTTCTATGTTTTATTTTTCCCAGGATGTGAAGAAGTAAGTCATGAATGACCTGCAGGGATAGTATCTGGGGATATGAGTGTGGAATATGGATACTATGTTGTTGTAGTAGTTTTTCACTTTATGACGTAATGTAAAACTTTATGAATATATCTAGTGTTTCCAAGGCTACTAAACCAATCGGTCTTTCGAGATTTGATCTTTATTGTGATCATGCCAATGTTATGTAATAATGCTCCGACTCTAGGTAACTGGGGTCGGGGCATTATAGTTGGTATCAGAGGAAGTTTAGTACAAACCTTGGAAGCTAGATTTTGATAAACTCTGATTAGAGCACGTAGACCTAAGATGAACTTTGAGGATTAGTATCCTAAGATGAACTTTGAGGATTAGTATAGAAGAACTTCCTCGAATTTTGGTATTGTAGAGAATTTGTGATTTTTCCAAGCAATACATCCTTGTCTGGATACGAGCAGGTAGAGGCGGCTCTGGCACAGATGTACCAAGGGGTAAAACCCGAAAACACCGCTCTGAGATAGACTCAAACGGGAACTAGTGCACGACAATGGGCCTTGCTGCACTCTTGGTTACGACACTCACGGGGGATATTCTTAGGATAACTCTCATTTTCTTTACAAATCATTATGAAGGGTTTCTGAGTATATACTTCCTCAAAGAAAACATTTTTATGATTATGGATTATATCCATAAATAGTTCAATTTATGTTAAGTGTTTTATAAGTACGGGATTATGTATTTTGATTCATAAACTAATATAGTTAATGCCATTGTTTAGAAATGGCGCCTAGTGGAAGAAATGGAAATCGTATCAATGCACGCACTCCATGTAGGGATTTCCCTCCTGCTCAAGATAATTATAGTGGAGCTGGTGATGCAACTGGTGCCGATCAGATAATCACCATACTGGGACAACTCACTCAGGTTATGAATAATAACCTTACCCGTATGATGCACCCTGATCCGCAACGTGGAAGATCAATGTTAGATCGATTCATGAGGCAACAACAACCAATGTTCAATGGGATTACAAATCCCTTAGTAGCTGAGGAATGGATATTTTCCCTAGAGAAAATATTTCCGGCTTTGGGGAGTAATGAAAGGGAAAAAGTTATCATGGCAGTTTACCGCCTCACTGGAGATGCTGATCAATGGTGGTCATTGATTCAAAATACGAAGGAAGATGATGAATTATCAAATATGGAATGGAAGGAGTTCAAAGATCTGTTTTTAGAAAAATACTTTCCTCGCGACCATCGAGAAGATATGGAAAGGCAATTTCTGAGTCTGAGACAGAAGGAGGATGAGAATGTCACAAGGTATGAGGATAACTTTACAAGGTTAGCAAGGTATGATGGTGATTATATACGTAACCCAATAAGTAAGATTGATCGTTTCTTTGATGGGTTAAAACCATTTCTCTGTCGAGCATTAGTCTCATAATCCTTCTCGTCATACGAAGACATTGTCTCATGTGCTATCAAGACCGAAAAGGAATTCTCTAAGTCATATGACTTTAAAGAAAAGAAAGAGAAGAAGAGGCATGATGATCAATATGGGATTGAAAATAAGGGGAAGAAAGGAAAGGTTGAATATCCATCATGTGGTAAATGTTGGAAGAAACACCCTGGTACTTGCTTTAAGGGAATGGGCCTCTGTTACAAATGTGGTGAAAAAGGCCACCAAGCAAGTGATTGCAAAGGGAAGAAGGAAGCTACCAATGTTCAGTGCTACAATTTCAGGGAGATGGGGCATTATGCAAATGAATTTCCTAAGCATCAGAAGAACTTACCTCAGAAAAGGCCAAGGGATCAAGGCCAGGCATATGCTATCACTACTGCTGAGGTAGAAGCTCCGAAAGACGTGGTGGCAGGTAATTTAATGGTTTCCTCAAGTTTAGAAAATGCATTATTTGATTCTGTATCATCGCATTGTTTCATATCTTCCCAGTTTGATAAGAAAATTAGATATTTCCAATTTGATTTAACAAGGGAGTTGTCAGTTAAAACTCTTAAGGGAAGTATCATTGAAATAAAGTTTTGTGAATTAGTCCCCATTAGAGCACATAAATGGTCTTTATCTGCTGATCTCATCATCATACCTATGATTGAGTTTGATATAATCCTCGGTATGGACTGGATTTCGGACTATGATGCGAATATTTATTGTAAGAAGAAAGAGGTTACGATTCTTGATGATAATGATAAGGAACACATTATCTTTAGAGTAGAATCGTCACCACCTAATTCTTATTTAGATCCACCCCCAGTATCTCAACTAAATTCAATTATTGGGGAGGAATAGAATGAAATAACTATCGGTGAGGAAAGGAATGTTCAAATAGAGGATGTACCTGTTGTGAAAGAATTTGTAGATGTATTTCTGGAAGATTTACCTGGACATCCTCTAGAACAAGAAGTTGAGTTTTCCAATGATTTAATTCCTAGCTCAAGGCATATATCAAAGAACCCTTATAGAATGGCCACTGTAGAATTATTTGAACTAAAGAAACAACTAGAGGAATTTAGTAATAAGGGATTTATTCGCCCTAGTGTTTCTCCATGAGGAGCCCCTATTCTTTTTGTTAAAAAGAAAGACGGATCTATGAGGTTATGTATCGACTACAGGGAGATCAATGCTATAACAATAAAGAACAAGTATCCCCTACCACTCATTGATGATTTATTTGACCAACTGCAAGGATATCAATACTTTTGAAAGATTGACCTTCGATCTGGATACCATCAGTTGTGTGTGCAGAAGGAAGACATTCTGAAGACAGCATTTCGAACCAGGTACGGGCATTACGAGTTTACTGTAATGCCTTTTGGATTGACTAATGCACCCTCTTTATTCATGGATCTGATGAATAGAGTTTTTAAGGAGTATCTTGATGAATTTGTGGTGGTATTTATTGATGATATCTTGGTATACTCCAAAAGCTATGAAGATCATGAAAATCACTTGCACATTATCTTGAAGACTCTGAGAAGACATGAATTATATGGGAAGTTTAGCAAGTGTGAATTCTGGCTTCATGAGATTTATTTTCTTGGCCATATTGTCTCTAAAGATGGAATCTCTGTTGATCCTTCTATGACCAAGGCGATCCAAGAATGGCCAGCACCTACGAGTATAACTAAGGTACGTAGTTTTATTGGTTTGGCAGGTTATTATCGACGATTCGTCCAGAATTTTGCCCGATTGGCTAACCCATTAATGAAGCTCACACGTAAAGGGGTTAAATTTGTTTGGACAAAATAGTGTGAAGAATGTTTTGAAGAACTGAAGAGAAGATTAGTCAATGTTCTTATATTGATACTACCATCGGGGAATGATGGGTTCGTTATTTATAGTGATGCATCGCAGAAAGGACTTGGTTGTGTCCTTATGCAGAATGATAGGGTTAATGCCTATGCATCACGACAGTTGAAAATTCATGAACAAAACTATCCTACTCATGATCTTGAGTTAGCAGCTGTGATATTTTATTTGAAGATGTGGAGGCACTACCTCTATGGTGAAAAATGTGAGATTTATACTGATAACAAGAGTTTGAAGTATATTTTCTCACAAAAAGAACTCAACATGAGGCAAAGGAGATGGCTTGAATTACTCAAGGATTAAGATTGCACTATACACTACCACCAGGGGAAGGAAAACAGGGTAGCAGATGCTTTGAGCAGAAAAGACCATGGAGTTTTGAACAATATGAGAATTGAAATGGATCCAATTTTCATGGATCTAGTGAAGATGGACATGGGAATAACCAGGGAAGGCGAAACATCAATTCTTTTTCAAATGGTTTCCAAACCATCTTTACTAGAAAGGATTAAGAGTTCTCAGACCAATGATGAAGAATTTAAAAAGAAGATTAAAGCTGTGAACGATGGGAGATTGAGAGACTTTGTGTATGAAGATGGAATTTTGAAATTTGGGAAGAGACTTTGTGTTCCCGATTTACCTGATCTAAAAAGGGAATTGTTGGATGATGCTCATAGTTCTAATTTCTTTATACACCCTAGGACCACAAAAATGTATAGAGATTTGAAGGAACATTATTGGTGGGACAACATGAAGCGGGAGATTGCTGATTTTGTGTCCAGATTTATGGTTTGTCAACAAGTGAAAGCTGGAAGGCAACAGCCTGGAGGAGTCATGCAACCTCTTCCCATACCAGAGTGGAAATGGGACAATATTATGATGGACTTTTTCATGGGGCTACCAAAGACTCCTAGAAGGAACGATGCAATATGGGTTATTGTTGATCGTCTTACAAAGTTAGCACATTTTCTTGCTATAAGAGAATATCTACCCGTGGAACGTCTAGCAAGACTATATATTAATGAAGTTGTGATACTTCATGGAGTACCACTATCGATTGTTTCTGATCGTGATCCCCGTTTTACTTCATGATTCTGGAAAAGTCTTCAGAAATCCCTGGATACTGAACTTCATTTGAGCACTGCTTACCACCCTCAGACAGACGGACAATCAGAACGGACTATTCACACCTTAGAAAACATGTTGAGATCTTGCTCACTTGACTTTCAGGGTATATGGGATCAATATTTACCTCTGGTAGAATTTTCCTATAATAATAGCTTCCATTTGAGTATTCAGATGGCACCATATGAAGTGTTATATGGAAAGACATGTCGTACACCAACCTGTTGGGATGGCGTTGGTGAAAGAAAACTTGTAGGCCCAGAACTGGTGGAGGAAATGGTGGAAAAGGTGAAGGTAATCCAAAATCACATCAAAGCAGCTCAAAGTAGGCAGAAGAGCTATGCCGATAATCGAAAGAAGGATATGGAATTTCAAGTCGGTGATCATGTTTTCCAGAAGGTATCTCCATGGAAGGGTGTCATACATTTTGGTAAGAAAGGTAAATTGAGTCCCAGGTACATCGGACCCTTCGAAAATCTAGAACGAATTGGGGTTGTAGCTTACCGATTGGCAATGCCGCCAAGTCTCTCCAAAGTTCACGATGTGTTCCACATATCTTTGTTGAGGAAATACATGCCTGACCCAACGCATGTACTCACCTATAAGGAATTTTGAACTGGAACCCAATATGTCCTATTGTGAAGAGCCCGTCAGGATTCTTGATAATAGAGAACAAGTACTGAGAAACCGGACGACGCGTCTGGTAAAAGTTTTGTGGAGAAACCATAAGATGGAAGAGGCAACGTGGGAACCTGAGGAACATATGATGAAGAAACACCTGAGTCTTTTCATGTGATAACTATTGTAGAAATTTCTAGGATGAAATTATTTGAAGGAGGGGAGAATGTAACACCCCAAGCTTCTACGGTACACTTCTCTTTGAATAATGTGATAGCATGTGTTGTACGCAACATCGAGTTCTAACACACCACAACCAATCAAACTAGCCGTTATGAATAGTAATACCTACTTTTTGAAATTATATATATTTTATATTTCAAAATGGACTTCATTTTTGGATTTGGAATATCGAAATTATCCTAATTTGAATTTTTTGTATTTTTCTGAGAACTTCGAATTTTTATGAATAGTGAAAAATACTTAAAAACAACTTTTTTAATAAAAATAATTTATAGTGATAAATTATATTATTGAGTGGTTTTAAAGCATAATTAGAATATATTTTTACCATTTTATCCAATGGTGTTCATTAGAATTAATTTCACTTTAAAATTGGACATAAACAATTATCAATCTTTTGATATATATTATTTCTTAAAAACAAGCTATTTGTTGTGACATCGGGAATTAATTATAAACATAATTATTGGAACTTATATGTTTGGAATTTTGTATAATAGAAATCATTTTTGAATTTGGAATATCAATTATATCTTAGGGTGAAATTTTGGCATTGTTCTGAAAAACTTAAATTTTTTATGAATAGTGAAACTACTAAGTGGTAGTTAAAAAACTGAATTTTTCATAAAACGTAATTTTACCGCTTCTGTGAATGGAATTTCGAAAATCCAAGAGACACGGTTAATATCAAAAAGTAAAATTTGGTTCAATGAGATGAAATAATTTTTTGGTGAATAGTAACTTTATACTTTTACTTACCACGGTTAAAAGTAAAATAGGGTAATTAAGGGTAAAAATGATATTAATATTACCCTAACACATGTCCTAATTCTATTGGAGAAGTGTATCTCGACCAAAAACAACCTTAGGAATAAAATATTATCATTTAGGTCCACATGGATTAGATTAAGACATTTATTATTATTTAATTCAAAGAAGAATTAAAAGAGTTAAAATCAAAGTTTATTTACTAAGGCATTTTTAATATAGGGTTATACATAAGATAAATTCGATTGTAAATATTCATTAGAAAGATAATAAGATTTAATACATAAGTTTATTTTATTTATAATTTTTAGAGTTTAAATAATTTAATTTATTTATGACACAATGATGATGCAGTAATTACCACAATTGTAAAACATTAAAATAATTGATATTATAAATTCCAAAATAAATATAATTTGAGTCATTTAATGAATTAAAATAATTTTATATGCTAATATGACATGTTAGGATTGATTTAATTAACTTTTGGCGAAGTAATCATTCTGTTATGAGTTTCAGAAAAATCAATTATTGAATAGTGTCAAAATTGACATAAAAGAGTTTTTAAAAACAATATTTTATTATTAATTGATATTAAATTCCTAAAAATATAAGGTTCCGCCAAGAGACTTATATCATGATAGGATAATCATTAATGGACCACTTGGGGGTCTCTTGGATGAATATAGTAATTTTATTAACTATATATTATAAAAATACAAAGTGATATGGTAAATGTCAAACTAATTAACTAAGAGTTGAAACTAAAAGATAAGGTTAATATAGTAATCCAAACCTGTCTAAATTCTATTGGTTGAGTGGTTTTCGACCTATACCCACCTTAGCATTTAAATAATCAACTTTGGATACATTATAAACCAAATATGAATTTATTATAAATTAATATTTCTAGCTTTTCCAAAGGTGTCCCTCGCCCCTCTTATAAAAGGGAAATCCTCCTTCTCATTTCTTCACACCATAAAAGCCTTTTGGTTCGGCAAAAGTCTGCCCAAATACTCTCCCAACTTCCCTCACTACAAACTAGATGCCTTAGTTTTATCAGAATGCCAACCTAAGGAGCCATTTTGATCAAATCAAAAGGAAGAACTCGAAGAAGAGGTAATGTTTTCACCACCCCTTTTCAAGTTCCTTTCTTCTTCCACTTCTTCTTTCTTTGTTATTACCATTATAAAATAATAACTCCAGTATCTTATATATACTGTGATGTTATTATAAATATGGTACAACCATATTCAGTATTCTATCCACCCTTTGAATAACATGTCACCATACGTGCGTACGTACGGCTTACCGTCTCCACGTCATGGTGTAATTGTAATTCAATATATTATTATTTGGATGGGTATAATAATGATGTGTAACTCATGTAAATAATAAATATAACATGTTAATGATTCTGTATATATGATATACCATCCATTTATATATTATTTTAATATCAAAAGAATGATATTGTCGCTCGTGCATACGTACGGACTACCGTCTCCACGAACGCGATAAGATTCATTCTCCATCGTATCCATTAAAGTATAATTATCATTTGATGATTTATAAATGATGTTTATGTACTTGATATCATTATGGATATTAATAAGATACAACCTATCCATAATAAACATGTCTTATGTAACAAAACATATAAAAGAAAACGAGTAAGTTAACACCCGAAACGACAATAATTCTAAGATATTATTAACAAATCAATGTTAAAAGATCATATATGATATCATATTAATATATATGATTATTGTATAATTTAATAACAATTATTTCACCATTATACAGGAGGTTAACCTACCCCAACCACGGAAAAGTTCAAGGTAAGGTTTATTTCACAATCTCTTCATTATCCGAGGTTGTTTATACGTAATTATCTACTGGGATCTCTTTATCATCCACATCCATGTTTTTTAAAAATGTATTTCAAAACATTTTTACTATTTACAAGAATATGGGTTAAAGTCATTTATACCCTTGTTTGACTTTTTATAAGCAGTTTATAAAGGAATATTTCTGTCGTTTTCCAAACAAGGTGCTTTTTAACCTTTTCGATAAAATTAAGGTAAGAATGTTTTTTTAACTTATATGGCGGGTGCGGCTATTTTCCGCCGTTATAAAATCGTCGAAGCTTCCCTTACATGCTTATAAGTATATTTTCAAAGAAAATGTTTTATTTTATAAATATATGACTCTTAAATGATTTCAAAATAAAAAGAGATATTTCTCTAAAAAGAGTTTTGATTTCATCTATGTCAACATCCTTTGATGGATTTTACGTTGATTTATTATGATACAAAAATTCTATATTGTATTGAAGGTTTTGTGATATGTTTGACTGTGGATGTGCTATTTTTATACCATTCATGGTTTAGTATTGAAATTTCTTATGCTAGTTTTAATACGAATGTTTATGTTATGTTTAAATCTTTTCATATGGGAATGCATTGGACTTAATATGTGACGGGTGGAGCCGCTATAGCTCCTCGATGCATCGATAGGTCTCATGAGACAAACTAGTGTCATGGCACAAGGCCTTGGCAAAATCGTATTTGTAGTCTTGGCATGAGGCCTTGGATATGTGGTTATGATAGTCTGGCATTATGCGTTCCATCATTATGAAAGTGGTTATTGATATTTCATTGATTATTCGTTTAGTAGAATATCCATGTGAATAAGTAAATGACATTATTTCATTTTACTTTTTCCATACTATGTTGATGTTCAAGTTTAAAATGCTTTTGTTTTAGTTATACATTGCCTTAAATGTTTATGCTTATTTTTGAAAGTTTCCGCTATATTGTTATCCTTACTGGGCATTTGAGCTCACCCCTTTTCTATGTTTTATTTTTCCCAGGATGTGAAGAAGTAAGTTATGAATGACTTGCAGGGATAGTATCTAGGGATATGAGTGTGGAATATGGAGACTATGTTGTTGTAGTAGTTTTTTACTTTATGATGTAGTGTAAAACATTATGAATATATCTAGTGTTTCCAAGGATACAAAACCAATCGGTCTTTCGAGATTTGACCTTTCTTGTGATCATGACAATGTTATATAATAATGCACCGACTCTAGGTAACTGGGGTCGGGGCATTACATAGTTTTTTGGAAAAAAAAACTAGAGCTTATCTATAGAACATATAGGAACCAAGGAAATATTCCTTAGATAGATCATCATATTACACCTTATAAACAATATGGTAAAATGAGATTATTATAATAGTTTTATAATATGTCATTATTGTCTATATATATAATATTTTGATGAAATTGATCCTCTAAAAACATAGATCCCGGATAGTATAATAGAAATATGATCATTATCTATTCCACCATAGTAGGAAGATGATCTTCAATAGACACAACATCAAATAGAACTAAGCTCAATAATTGATTCGAAATCAATAGAAAATATTTAGGTTTATATATGATCACTCAAAAATAATTCCTCACTCACAAGTATTATAGAACAAAGGGCCTTCTACTTCAATTAAAATATCTATGTTATTATTGAAATTTACATATATTTTAATAAAATATTTCTAGTACACACAAAAGATGATGTCATAGGGTCACATATCCATGATGATGGAAGAAAAGAAAAAAAATTCATTTATTTTCATATAATCACAATGATGATAGATGAGGGTTAAATAATTATTTCCCCTAGTAGAAACCTAAATCCATATGGGTTGGGTTGGGGGATCATCACGTCTCTCTAACTGCATTACAGAATATGCATTAAAAAATTAATGGTTTACACTAGTGTTAATATGTAAAAGTATTTTTGTAGAGAATACATTGATTATAACTCAAACCATTCCTATATTTTCAATCCTCGTCCCTATGTTTTCTAAATTAATAATTTCTCTTTCCATGAGAACAAAATTCTTGTAATATGAAACCAAAAGCCAGTGAGAGAAGTTTATTAAAATCTAATCCTCATCAATATCCTCATTCTAATAAACGACACCTCTATCAATTCTACCTATTATAGAGGAAAATTTTCTCTCGCAAGTGTTTCATTAATCATAATGATACATATAATGTGGGTTTAAATGTATGTTCAACCCATAGATGAACTCTACTACTTGCCTAGTGGGACTACTATGTTATAAATTTCACCTCCATATGTATAAAACCTCCTATAATATTATTTACTAGAACTTTTTAAATAATGATTTTCTATCACTCCTAATGACAAGGACTTCAAATGAGTCTACATATAATCATGAGACCGAAAAATATGTTAACCAATGAAATGTTTTGATATAGTTTTTCTAGGAAAACCCAATAAATTTTAATAACTACTGGAAAACTCCATTAATATGTTATTAAAAATGAACCCCCATTACGAGACAACATATGTGGGTATAATCGAAGGTACAATTCCAACTCTTATATCTCTTTAAATAATCATACCAATAATCCAATAATTTTAAAATTCATAAAAAAATAGGACCCCAGAACAATATGAGAGAAGAGGGTTGAATCAGGGGGTCAAAATAATCATTTATAGTAATGAATCCTATTCAATCATTGGTAGAAACTTGTTAATCCTCTCTGATAGAAACACATAGATATTAAAAAATCACGTGAAATGAAACAATGCAATGATTTTACATGGTTCAACACTCTTGGCTATTCTACGGAGCATACAACGATAGTGTGTCAGTTATATCCTTTCATCTAATATTTACTAGTTCTAGAATAAAATGGTTTATACATAGACACTATATTCTATCCACACATCCTCTATGAGATTTATGGAATAGAAAACTACCTTCCTCAAAACTATTTCGTTGACTCCCCCTTAGCTTCCAACATTGGTTGAAGTATTTCTCAATTTTAATGAAATTAAGGTTTCTTATAAAGATTTTAATTTATGTTTTACCCAATATTTCATTATATTATTTATACAAAATATTCCTGAATTGATGAAATTGAACGCACTGATAAAAACAATAGAATATTAATATATTTCTAGTACTACAACTCAAAATCTTGCATCTAGCACTTGAACATGCATGGAACATATCAGATTGTCGTGCATGATGATTTTCTGACAACTATTATCAATCACACAACCATAACTTGAGTTTCACATGTACTTGAATGACACCATGAATACTCTATACCCAAATATTTCATGCCATATTATTTTCATATAATCTTTAGAAAAAGATACATTAAATAGAAGAAGATCCCAGAAATTAATATTCTTGGACAACCCCCTATATAAGTTCTTTGTGTGCATTCCCCCACATGCTCATGTATAATTTTGACATCATATATAGTGTGTAAGATCATCTCATAAAATTTCATATTTTTCATGCAGCTTACAACTTTTCTACTTTTTTATGTGTTGATATTGACACTCATCTTGCATGTGCATAAATTTTTACATCGTATTTTTCATTTAACATTCTTCAACAATTTAGTATTTTCATGATAAACATCACGTATCACTAACCATATTTCAATAAAAAAAATTTCCACTATTATTTTTTTGACGTATTTTGATTAGACGATCTGGAATTCTATCTTAAACAAAACATTCAAATTCACCATCTAACATGGTCACAAAATTATTTACAAAAAACACCATTCTCCATTCGTTGCTCAAAGTCATGTGGATTGAAAGATAATGAAATGTAGACTTCATTTCTAGGAAAGTAATTACATATTTGCAAAAAAACCACTCATTTGGGTTTATTGAAAACCAATAAATAAATTATATGAAGAACAATCTACTATCAATTTTCAAAATGTGAATGATATGTAATCTAATGATCTAAGTCTCTATGATAAAATATTTAAGTATAAAAAATAGTGGATGAATTACTTGGGTTCCCTTGTTTTTTAATGATTAAATATATCCCAAATACGTATAGATAAGAATGAATGGTTTCTTTATAACACATAAAACTCATCATGTTAGAAATTCATTGCATGGGTCATCCATACCATGTAACAAGAAAACCATTAATACTATAAATTTTCCCATCCCAGCCCTTTGAAAAAACCTAAAAAACATAGATTTTTATTTTTTATGCTCAAAAAATACTCCCTACATATTGTATCACCACATAATCCAATATCACTTCCACAAACAGAATAAAACTGGTAAAAATTCGGGATAGGGGACAACTCCAAACATCCTCATGCACTAGGAGGTGGCTGAATACCGAGGTTCAATCGAAGTTTCTCAATCACATGTTCTACTAAATAATTAGTCATAATTTCAACCACTTGATCATTAATTCTAACATTCTCTATATTAATCACAACTTGTTCATCATTTTCACTAATGGAGTGATATTTGATCTCTATCTATTTTATATGAACACGCTGAATAGGATTCTTTGTAATATTGATCACTAACTTGTTTTCATAGCGTATAATCATTGGAAATTTCAATTGATCATCAATATCTTTCAGTTGTTTCTTCAACAATTATAGTATAGTGAATGCGTTTGTAGGAGATATATACTCTATTTAAACCATAACATGATATGTGCTTTCTTATTTCATTCTCAACCATCTAATAAATTTATTGGAAAGGAAGAATGATCCACCACATATTAAATATATATCCAAAAAATGTTGACCTCATTCTTCATCATAATATAATGATAATTCACTATATCTTCCTATAGTAATGTATAATCCAAAATTAGGAGTACCATGCCTATTTCTCATGATTATTTTAACTACATCAAAATGATATCCCTTTAGATACATTCTATATGGTCTTCTAAGAATGTTTTAGTAAAAATATATATCAATGTTATAGTAAAGTATGACAATATTCCAATGATTCTTCTATATATTATAGAAACTATATATTTCCCATCGTCTTGTGTTCCAGTCTTTCTCCCACAATAATCATAGTCATTCTTTGTTCGGAATCATGGATGATGATTTATTCAGCAGCTACGTTATACATTTTCTATGATAAATAAACGTGTAATACTTTTTATGAATCCCCTATAGGTATAAAAAATACTTGTGTTCTCCAATAATGGACATTTCTTATATAGATTTTATTATATTAGAAATTTCCTTCACATATCCCTATCTTTGTCTTCCAGACATAAAATTATCCACATAAACAAACACTATAAATTGATTATGATGTGAATTATTTACCAAGATATTTTTATCATTAACTCCAATTTTGATTTAAATCTTATTCAACTAAGATTATGGTCGATAATAACATTCTTTTTGTCCTTGTTTTAACCATATAGATCCTTGTTTAGTCTACATGACATTGTTTCATTATTTCCAATAACAAATTCCACTAGTGGTTCAATATATACATCTTCTTCAAAAAATACATTTAAGATATCATTTTTGACAACCATATGATAAAATTTGTATCATATATGAATGGAAATATCAAGGAAAATTCCGATTGACTCCAATCTAGCCACTAGTGAAAAAAAATTTCAACATCAACATGCTCTATCTATGAATAACCTTTACACACTATGAGTGCCTTTTTTCTAATCAAAATTCAATTACCATTAAATTTTTCCTTGAAGATTAAAATTATTCTAGTAACATTGTGATTTTAATGTATCATATTATTATCCCAGGTCTAGTACAAGTCAATTTAATCATGTTCTTCGTTTATGGCCTTAACCCATGATTCATCATTCACTGCATCTTCGATGACGTTGGTTCCAAAACTGAAAAGAATGATGAATTTTCTTCATTGTTCATTATCCTTGTATTGTTATGGGAGGTCCAATCCTCACTGATGTAGGATTGATATATTTTTGATAATATATTTACCCTATATGGTTATGCTTATTTTTTTCATTAGTGGTTTAATCATTTGATTCATCTTCTAAATTATCATCATTTTGTGAGCTTCAATTTTTTTCATTCCTTCTACTATTTCTACATTTGAATTAATCCCCTATTCAAATTATTATTATAATTATTCCATACCAACAAATGATCACCTCACGATATTTATGGTTTTAGCTTCATTGATATGGACGTCACAACTCTCCACAATTATTCCATTATTTTAATTTTAACATTTATTTGGATTTACAATTAATTTAATATCCATGGAATATTCCCCCATCTACTGCATCCATATACAATCCTTGACTTCCATAATTGTTTTAAATCAAATTTTTACTTCAAAAAACACAAAAAAATACATTACCGATGGACTTATTCTGTCACATAAATCATATGGTATATTTATTTCTCCTATGAAAAGTCCAATTAGATTTTTAGTGTGCACTACAACCTGAAGAACTTGTATCTATTAATGACTAGAGATACAATTATCAATCATCATAGTTCTGGCCATATTTTTCACTTATCAATTTATGTGTTCAACAACTGCATTTTAATTTGGGGATCTCATTACAACTACCTAATTATTCATTCCATGTTTTCTCCAATAAGTTTAAAATTCAATGGATGTATATTCTCCTCCATTATTAGTTCATTGAACCTATTTTGTGTTCTTAGTATCATTCAAATCTATTCGATGATAAAATTTCATTTAATCATGAAATTATTATTTACTATATATAATCATCCTAAAATAAAATCTACCATAATCATCAATAATAAATTGAGGTACCTATCTCCATGTGGTACATCCACATTTATTGAACCACATACATATCTGTGGATGACGTGAAGAATATTTGATTCCCTTTTATTCTTCGAGTGATATGAGTTCTATAAAATCCTTACTCCCATGCATGCGTCACTTGTATTTTCTTCTTCATCATTCACATTTGGAATAATTATGACTATATTAAACATAAATAGCTTTTCCTTGACATTTTGGTAAATTTGACACATCCTCTGATGCCACAAGTTGTTATCTTATTCAAATTTCATGTAAAAATGATCTCTTTAATATAAACCTTGAATAAATATCCAATAGTTTTGTATCCTTTCATGAGATAATCACCATTATTTTATTTTACATTACACAACTTTTAGGATAAATGTCACTATCTATCCTATGTCATTTAGTTTACGAACAGTCTAACGATTGTGATGAAATCTATTTATATAGAGAACATTAGCTTTTCTAGGATCATGATTTGACTATTTTATACATCCAATATCTTTTATATCCAATACATATTCGTTATTGAACATCACTGTTCGATGAAACATTTTCATAAAATTCATCAAAAAATCTTCATTTCTAGATATATGTGCTTAAAATCATCTGTCAAGAATATACAAGCAACTTTTCTTTATAACATTGTGAGATATTTCTACAAGGATTGAATTCTATATATTATTCATTACAATCCATGATATAATTGATTTAGTGGAGGATAATGGAGGACTTTATAATATATTTTTCACATTCATTTGTTCATAATACTCATATTGTTCATCAGGGGGACAATACATTTTTAAAAAATAAACTCTCTCTAGTTAGATGTTACTGACTTTTCTCTGAGTTTTGTAGGTAATTTTCCTTCCTGTCCACTACCAGAAATAAATATATTAATGGCCATATCTGGACTAGTGATAATATATATAAGCTCTTTTATCTATCTAATGAAGGAAATGATATCTTTATTCATTATTGACTTCCAAGTGCTTCCTTGTTCAAATATTTCTTTTCCTCTTAATAGAATGATATGGTATGGCCCAAAAAATCACACAATTTAAATTTCATGATAGGAAATATCTTCTCAATTGAAATCCTTGCAGGTCCCCTTAGTTATGAACGTTAATTTACTATATATCATTTCAAGATATGTAATGATAATTTTTAGTTACCATTTTTTCTTGAATTGAGGCTTTATTTGTTAGGACATCTGGTGCCTTTGTGAATGGTTTAGCATTATTCTTCCATCTATTTTGTCTCATCTTGTTTCTAGAATTTGATGTTTCATAATCATAGCCAATTATCCATTTTCAATACATGTGTATCTTTAATAAGTCAAGGAATTTTCTACAACTTCTGAACCTCATTATGATTTTTCTAACATATCTACATCTAATATTCTTAAAAACTATAATTTATTTACTTTTATTCTTGATTATGATTCAATTTCATGTTTTCTTATTATAGTAACAAATTTTTCATCATGTCTCTCAACTATATTTTCCTTCCCTTATTGATTGTATATGAGGTCTTTGTTGAATTTTTTTAACTATTGAATCATGATCCTATATTCCACAAATTCATAATAGTTTTTTAGAGTTTTTAAAAAAAATTCCACTACTTGATGTCGATCAATTTCCACTTAATTTTGATAAACATACACTTATAAATCTTCTAGAAGGATGATCATATTTTTTTTAATTTTTCATTAAACATGAATATTATCAAGAGCACCCTCTTGTTCAACTTTCAGATCAAGACACTAATAAACATATTATATTTTTCTTTTGATGGTTCGTTATCCTTGAAAAAGTCATTACTATATTGTTTTTATCTATAAATGAAACACTTTATTTATAACATCTTTCCTAATTTGATGTATCCCTTTTGGGGATAATTTTTCTGAGGATTTCTCATACTTATAGATTCAATTTCATTATCATCGAACATACCTGAGCCCCGAGAGGCAATGACCCCAACTCAACCCCATCAAAAACATTCCCATGGAATCATTCCTTAAAATAAATCATTACATCTCATCAATATATTGGAAGAAAAATAAACATAATTGCATTTATCGTTATCTTAATTAAAACCATATTTGGAAATCACATGTTTCTTCATGGATTTCAATTCTATTTCCATGCTTACTCGAGTTTTTCATCTTATAATTTGACTCACATTTCAGAAGCCACCAGACCATTTAACAAATCATAAATAGAATTTTTAGAGTTATACCATTACACAAATGATGAAAATATTGGATTGTATAGTGGTGGAAGACCAATAATGTATTTCTGATCAATGTTAATATATTTGATTTCTTCCCAATGTTATTAAATTTCTCCAACAACACCAATAATTCGATTAATAAAAGTTTCTTCAATTTTCATAAGGATGAATTTTTTATATCATCAAACATATTTTTCAAAACAAATATTTTATCCTACTTTATATTACTATATTCATAGTATGCCTTTTTATTTTTTTCATAGATAGACAAAGATATAGAGAAAATCCTTATATTCAGATAAATTTGATTAGATAGATCTGAAAAATGGGAATTCTTTTTGTTTAGAGGAAAATTAATCATTTCCTACCAATATTAAATTAATTACATGAATACCTCTTTCATTGGTAAAATTAACATAAATTATATGGGATAATAGATGGAATATCTTCCCATTATTCTGAATCCAGAAGATGCTTCCATATAATATGGGTACTCTATAAACATTTACTAAAATTTCCATGAAAACATAAGAGGAAATATTTATCTCCATTAACATGTTCTCTTTGATACCAATTATACGATCCCAAAAACCCCGATTGGTGTGGGGTGAATTAGGGTGAATTTTTTTTCATTTAAATCAATAGATCTTATTTCAGTTTTTTTATGAACATGTTAAGACAATCTAATTGAAACATGTAGAAATAAAACAATCGAATGTAAAGAGAAAATATAAAAAATTTAAATTATTCAATAATAAGGGATAAAATAAGAGGAATATGCTAACAATGATTCAGTCATACCAAAATCCAATAATCATCATTATTTGTGGACAAAAATTCATAAATTCTTACTATGTTATAGTATCAATTCATTTACATGATTTTAGGAATAGCACACTAACTCTATTGAAACACATCCATTGACAACCCCAAGATCACTACATTTGAAGAATTATTACTAAATGTTAATGAAGTGAAGTTTGATTTAGTATATTCGAATTTTTTTCTTATTTCAAAAATTTCAACATGACTCTACTTCCACCATAGTTTGTAATTGATGAACATGAATGTACTTATCAATAAAACAAAATATTCAAAACCAGATAGTAGTGAAGCTCATGGTCTTTCCTGGAAAAACCAGAACATGTGTTCATGAGGTGGTATTTTCAATCATGTTAAATTTATTTCATCTCTAATTATTAACTCAATCACATCATGAGTTTTAATTGGACATGAATTACAAAAGGAAAATTTTTTGTGAAAGATTCATTGCACGAAAATATTCTCTACACATCTCTTGCACATAGAAGAAATATCATCTCGAATTATTAAAAAGTTACATCTAATATCAGGGGTTCCCATGTATTTATAGAACTGTAGGACCCTACCCACATTTTCTCTGTACATGATGACCCATTCCCACATGCAAAATTTTTATGTTGTATTTGGGTTATAATATCCTTTCATGAAATTTTTTATTCTTAACCCAGCTCATTCATTTTCAATATTTTAATTTTCCAAACTAATAACTCCACATTCACATAACTCAATTTTGATGTCCTGTTTGGCATGGAAGAGTATTCCATGCCATATGATTTATGGGAAAAATATCCTATCATAAAAACTATTATTATTAAAAAAGGTCATACATGTGATTCATACCTTATTCATATTTCGATGATACAATCCTAAAATATAAAATGTGCAAAAAAATAAAATTCACCAAAAAATTTACCACAACATCCTCTTTAGAAAACAAATTTATTAATTATTGATATTTTAGTCACAAAAATTTGGCAGACACTATGAAAAAATGCAACCTTAAACACATAATTCATCCACTACGTAAAAAAACCTGATTTGAAAACTTCTTGATAAATTGAATATAGTTGAAAAAAACACAAACTAGACTCTATTATAGCAAACAAATCCCTGGGATAAAATGGATAAAAAATATAAATAGTTCACTTTGATTTATATGATCCATTATTTGTAATCCTTAATGAAAATAATTCTTTATTGATGGTCAAAAATTTCACTGACAGATTCCATACTTAGCCTAACTAGATAATATTACTCCCCGAATAATAACTCAAACATAGATATTAGTGCAGTTCCCTCTTCATGATCCTATATAATAAAAATACACCAATGAATATTCAAGTACTAATTAAATATTTCATAATTAAATGTATTAATGTGTTATTAGTGTATTTATAAGGATCCATAGATTGTTAAAGTACAAAATAATTATATTTTATAGTTTTAGTAGAGGAATTATTTTTCTTATAAGGGATTTGATTGGGATATATTACATTAGTGATGATCTAAAATGATTTTTTTCAATTTATTTTGATTTTTAATTAAATTACTTGGGTCTTATGAATTTATAAAATGTGGTTTTACTATATCCTAGAATGAAAACTTACTCTATGTATCTAGTGGAAGGAATGAGGACACACTACACTAGAAAGAGGTCCTGAGGGTCTTATGGTGTCACAATGTACAATATTTGATTGGGGATTGTATCAGGTAGTGCAAACATATACTCTTAAAATGATGGGGGTACTTTTTCCCTTTTACCCATATATTTTACACCCATTAGGGTGTCATTAAACCTAAACTCTCTCCATTTTTATGTGACATGCTCACATGGACTCCCTGAATCATCCTAGTAATCCACCTTGTGTAATATATTCATGAATAAACTTTGTTATTTTATAATTCCTAATCTAAATAATGTATTCCACTTCTTATCTCATATTCACCCATCTTGATTTTTCCTAAAAAAATCTGTTGGGTATGGATTTTAAAAATATATCCAATATATCACTATGAAATTCATATGAAATAATGGTTCATCCTCACCTCTTTTATAAATGAGGGTTTTAGGTGTATTCAATCAATTCACAAATTTTTTGTTGCAAAGATTACGTGGTGTGATTTAATTTATGGTTCCCTTAATTTAGAGGAAAATATAGTAGTTTTTAAAGGGAGTTGATTATGAGAAAAGGTTTTTTTAATTTTAGATACAATATTATATTTGATAAAATAAGGGTTTAAATGATTTTTAGTTGTTCTGGATTATAGTGATGATAAAATTTTATTTTTTAGTCATGGAATTTGGTGTAGTGGTTCTCAGAAACTACATGATCATTAAATGAACATTGAATGTTAACTATTGGTATTGAATTGTCTCTCTGATATTCTTTATTATTCTAGATCTATGATTATGACATTCCTACCTCCTCTTGTTTAAATAATTTTTTTAATTAATAATACATTATATTTTATAAATATGAATGAATTTATTTGAATTTTTTTTTTTAAAAAACCTAATAATATTTTCAAAAAATTACCATATGTTTTTGAATAGTCTCATTTAATCCATCTTTCACATTATAGACTTCTCTTCATCTGTTTGGCATGATTAGTTTCATATAATCCTCTGTTATTAATAACGTTTTCATTATAATATTAATTTGTTGTCATATGTTAGGTTATTCCATGTGTTTTATATTGAATGAAGCATCAATATTATTATATGGATTTTAAAAAAATTAATAGAACCTTATGTACATAATTGTTTATGAAACCAACATCGGGATATATTATAGGAAATAAATAGTTCCATTGAGGATAAATTCTTAGTTTAGAATACTATAAAAAAATACCAAACCTCTTATGTATTGTTTTTTTAAAATAGAAATCATCTCATCTTATACAATAATTTAGGAACAAAAAGTCAAAATATCACAAATAATTGTTTTATATGTGAGTAATTCGGTGGATAAGTGGAACCTATATTTTTCTGATTTGAATAATTTATTTAACATATAATTTTAACCATTTAAAATATTAAAATAAATACATTAAATATGATAACTATAGGGGTTTTCAAAATACGATATGGTGTCGCGTGTTATTTTTTTAAAATGGTATATATTTAAAGAAAATTACTTATTAAATTTTCTCCTTCCATTCATTCTATATTTATGTAGTTTCTTAAATCATATTTTAAAAGGATTATACATTTTCTTTTTTAATCCACGTCTTTATAGTATAAAAATATATATGTTTAAAATTACTATATGTCTAGGATGATAGTCATTAAAAAAATTTATACCTATATAATGTTTAGTATTATTGTATTGAGAACCATGTTGGATTTCAATAGAACCTAAAACATAAACTAGATCATTTGACGGGGTTATTTTACTTGATACCACTATGATAAAAATGAGGGTTCTTATACAAATTGTTGTTTAATGGTTGAACGTTAAATGAAAATATTACTACAATTATTTTAAATATTATACCTATAATTTTTCCAACTCTAATAATAGTATACTTCGTTAATATCCCAATTTTATATTTCATCTTATGTCGTTAGGATTTGAATGTTCTTTAATGATTTCCATGGTTATCGCATAGAATGTATGCCTTTAGATTTTTTATGTTATTGCATGTGATTGGTTTGAAATAATAGTAGACTTATAGACTACCATTTGATTTCTTTTTACTAATGAGTAATATAATATTCCTTACATGATATCTATCTATGTTAGTGATGTATTGATATAAAAGTTTTGTGATGGTTTTATTGAGGATGTGACTTTTCTTTTCTAATGGAGTTTTTATACTTTCTCATAGAAAAATAATGTTGGTTTATTCATATAGATAATAGTTAAAACATTGATTTTATGAATTTCTACTATGTATATATATATATATATATTTGATGCCCTTTATCATAGAGCTGTTCATATGTGTTTCCATCTAATGTTTAATATCTTTTTCATAGTGTTGGATGATCTTTTTATTGGCATCATGAGTATAAAACATTTCAATGAAGTGTAGGGTTTACTTGGATGGGTTTTGGACACTATTAATTTATAACCGTTACCGTATTTCTCATAATAATAGGATAAAAGATGAACTCGACTGTAGTATACCACATCCCCTTTCCACATAGAGGTGGTTTCCCTTAACATGCAAGGTAACATTTGATATGGGTTGACTGTATATGGAATGGGATAACCCAATTTCCATCCCAACCCATTTCAAGATTCATTTCAAGACAATTTTAGGATATATATGTGGTAACCAATACATTATATGGAGTTTATCTTCATAGTTTATATGGATTTATGAATGTTAGAAATACTGATTTTTAATAATACCTCGATTTAGATGTTTTTAGGAATGAGAACTTTTTCCGATCGAATATTATCTATTTTTGAAAATAAAACCAATTTATAAGTGAATGAAATAAGGTCTTTTATAAAAAATATTCAATAAATGAGATGATAACTCTTCCAGTAATCAATTGTACCATTTTTTCAACATCTATCACCCCTTTATTTGTAAAACCATTATCTAGGATGTTTAATTCACGTTATGTATGATTTTAAAAATAGATCATGGATGACTGTGTTACCATAAATTTGATTCGTCGGTATGTTAGATTCCATGGGTTTTATTCACATAGTTGTTTGAAAAATTGTTGGTGGTGCTACAGTTATTATTTTTTGTAACATATAAAATGGACACATAGATGGGTATATAGCATCAACTATAAAATTTTATCTATGTAACTTTTCTATTATAGATGAAGAGATTCAAATATTTTAAATTTCTTATTCGAATGGGTGGGAAAGATCCCATGACTATGATGTTGTTGAAAGTGTTGTGGTTGGAGGACATGTATTACACATTATCTATTCTTTATTTTTTTCCCATGTAATATTCCATGTATGGATATTTGTTTTTCTATAGCCCAATTTTATTTTATGGATTTCTATTTGATTTACCAAATCTATATTCATATATAATATTTTAACTCTTTCAAACTTTTTTTGATATATATAGAATAGGAAAAAAATTATATTAAATTTTATTACTGTTGAGTAATTCTATCTCTTGGATATAATTTTTTCATTAAATCTGATCATAAAAAAATTATAACACCTTGATAATATATAATATATTTATATTCAATGAATTATTTAGATATATTATGATATAAAAACTTATAAATTATGTGAAAATTTATATACATTGTTAACATAACCAATCTGTATAGTATTTAAATGAAATATAATATATGAAAATAATACAAAATATACGTAGGTAATATTATAAAACCTAATGAATTTTTTATAAATATTTTTTTTCCTAATTTTTTTTATGGTTTTATATAATTATTAAGAATGAGTTTTAATCCTGTGAAAATATATTTTCTACACATATGAAAACTCAATCCATTGGTAATAAACTCTATAAAAATAGAAATAAAAGCATTTGTAGGTAACAAAAACATATTATTAGAAAAAAAATTCATTTTTGCATAACATTTGTTATCATAATAAATTAATTTTATTACTATTAATTAATTATTTTAATGTATGTTTTATATAATATAATTAATAAATATTTTCAATCACATTTATTGGTTTTATGTAGACATGGAAAAAAATAAATTTAGTATTATTGTAAAAAATTCATTTTTATAAAATAATTTTTTACTAAATTAATTTATTCCAGATATAGGAATTCAATTTGATATATTTATTTCCACATTTGGAATCATCTTGTGCAATTTTTTAATTTTGTTCTTTTTATGGTCATTATGATATGTAATAGTGAAAAAATAACATTAATATGGGTTATAATAACCTAAAATAATTTCTAATTACATGTTTCTGAGTGGATATCAACCCTATCTCATATTATCTTTCAAATTTAGTCAACAATGATCCGCTTTTCCATGGATGTAACATGATTTTATTTTACTATTTATAATAATTACAATTGTTACACTCCCAAACATATAAATGTTCCCCACCTCCCAATATTGATTTTAGTTAAAAAACATTACCATAAGAAAAGTGAATGTATAACTACTTCTTAACTAAAACACTAATGATAAAAAAAATAGGCAACATATCCAATGACGATTTTATTGAGAATTTTTAATAAATAGTTAATTAAAAATTATAAGGGAATTATTTCTTGTAAGAAAAATATTAATATGGTGTAGTTATATGTATATATAGAATTTATAATTATTATACAATGCATTAAGTGTGTGTTTTAATAATTTTAGGATTTGGGTTATGGGTTTATCTAAAAATCTAATTTATTCTCTTTATTTTCTATATTAAATTTCCATTGTGGTAAGTGTTACAATCCTTATATCTCAATTCTCATTTTTTTATTCACTTATATTTATTTATGGTTTTTACATTATTTTAAAATGAATTATCCTCTATAGGATACATTTTACGATTTGAGAGTTTTTTTAAATAAAATCACCCTTATTTTTTCTTTGTCTGAAATCATTTTCCTCCATATCCTTGTTCTTAAATAAATTTCAAGAATGTTTTTTTTCTATAATACAATGTTTATATATATCTATTTTTTTATAATATTTTACATTCTATTAATTTATTAAAAAATTTATTTTAGTAATTTTTTCAAAATAGTTTATTTACGAATTTTATCTAATATATGGAAGGAAATTTTGTTTTAATGTTTACCGCCTAAATATATTTTCAGTCCGTAATAGAAAATATTTTCATTAATGGTCCAATTAAATGTTTCTATAGTTATATTCAAAGAAAATATTTTTAAAACAATTTGAGTAATTTTTATTTAAAATGTTTTCAAAATAAAAGGATATTTCTATCATGTTTTCATATAAGATTTAAAATGTTATTTTAAATGTGTGCTACCTTGGATATATAATATTATGATACCATACACTTTCATTCTCTACAGAGATGGTGAAAAATATATTTTAATGGTCCATTTCATAAAACCCATTTCAATTTCATGGGTTAAGTTCAATATGATAAAATAATGAATGTTGTTATTATCTCATGTAATAGATATGTATTTTTTCAATATAGACACATGGGACTTTAATTATATTTCCCTCCAATTAATTGGGTACTTCGTTTTATCTCATAAAATAATATAAATGCATATGGGGAGTAAAACCCTTCCATAAATGTATGAGGCCGGTGAGTGAACATGTTCTATGAATGAAATGATATTGGGGAGTGATCTAATACATTAAGGGAAAAATACTATTATGTGATAATGATCTTGGTAATGATCCTTGAATAATGAAATAATTTTTTATATTGATTGTTGTGCCCTCTTAAAATTAAACAATTCATTTAACATATTATTATTATTATTATTATATGATCTCACGGATCTTGATTGATTGGAAATTCATTATAACTATTAATACTCATGTGTCTTGAAATTCTAATTTATTATTCTATGAATTAGGATTTATAAACTATGAAATATTTGGTATAAACATGATAATTTATTATTATTCACATATAAACTTAATTTTATCTTTTGTTTTTTGATGATAATAAATTTTTATCTAATTTAACTACCATTATTGAGCATATAAGATCACCCATTATGCGGTTTAAATTTTATCCATAGGCTATAAGTTAAATTTTAGTGTATGAAATCTGAATAAGGGTTATTTTAGAGAATACCATTTTTAGGGATATAGAAGATCACACATTGAATATTTTTATTATGTATCTAGTATTGAATTAAAAAACCCAATTAGTATTTTTGGGAATGAATTATTTTTAAATATCTATTTTATTCCTCTAATATGATTAATTATATATCTATTATTTTCTCATGTCACAAAATTATGTATCATATTGGGGTGTAGTTATTTTTTTAAATTATTTTATAAGTAAGATGAGAAACAAATAAGCCATCAGATGAATAAAATCAATTGATATTGGGTGAACATAATGTTTTCATGGAAAGATAAGGTGTTATAATTTAGGAAATCAAAAAAATTATTTTCATTATTTTATGATTTCTCACTCTTAATTTTTTAGGTTGATTCATAATCAATGATTTTATTTTCATTGATTTCTTATAAATAGTAGGAATAATATTAACAATGAATATGATGAATAATGAAATTATTATCCTAGAGAGAAACTATATAAAAATAGATATGATATTAAATTTCTTGGGCCTATGATCATGTAACTCTCTCAAGAACTAACTTTTATTGGGATTAAGAATTGGAAAAGTTGGGACAATCACATCATTGAATATTTCAAAAGGAAACATATACCTTCTTCAAATATATTATTCCATCCACTATTGGCCATGTAATGGATTAGTACCATTGAGAATATATTTTAAATTCTCTATTGATCAGAGCATGAATAAATAATACTTTTCATGTATCATTTGAAAGGAGTAGCTAATAAATTGTAATTATTAATAACAATAGTAGTTAAGAGTATTAATTTGAATTCATATGATGGGATGAGTTTTCTAATGTATTTTATCTATAAGTAAATTCCATGTACTCTTTGTAAGAAAGTGGAAATATATTTTTATTTTATTAAGTTGATGAATGGTGAATCTATTTGTATAGATGAGGAAATTTTTACAAGGATTGAAAGTACGATTCTTGTAATATAATTTAACCTAAGTGAAAAAAATATCTAATATTTAGTTGCATAAAACCATGTATCTAAAAGGAATTATCTGTAAGAAATATTAGTTTCTAAAATGAAATCTTTCAATGTGTTTTTTTGGTAGATATAAAGACTATATAGTTCCTTTATTCCCGTAGTTTGATAAGAAGTGAAATGCGAATTTTAATGGTCATTATAGTAAAACTTACATTGAGGAAAAAATTTCTTCATTTATGGTAGATGTTTGGTAGAGTGTGTGGAGAAATTTTTTTCCTATGGATTTGTAAATGATTATTGTTTTTAATGGATGTAAATCAAGGAATCTATTTCCCAAATGATGTAATGAGTAAATCCAATGAAATGAATGGGGTGAAAATTTATCTAAACACACAACCCACACTCTAATGTTGCAACTGTTTAGAGTGTCGGAATTATGACAACATGTTCAGGAATCCATCATTTAATGAAGACAATTAGAACCAAAAACCTCCTTATAAAATAGAAAATTCTAAGAATCATGTGATTAAAATATCTAATGTCATTAATAATAATGATGTTGTGAGAGGTACAAAAATCATACAATCAAAAACTAGAAAATTCATATTGGATTCTATTTCTTTGAAATCGTTTATAAATGATTTGTTTTCTAAGGGTATCAATTGAACACCTAAATGAAAAGATAGTGAATTATCTAGAATAACATATAATTTTATGATAATCACATATATATTATATAAATCCTCTCAAAAGTATATTTTTTTAATTGGATTTCTATAATATATATTTATTCACCATGTTGTTGAATGTGATGTGTTGTTGGACATGGAAATTTAATCATTATATAAAGCCCATTTTAATTTATATGGAAGGGATGTCACATTACATATTATCAATCAACCAATTACTTCCTATCTGTGTGAGGATGAATTTAAACAGAAATTGAAACTATATCAAATATATGTGTTTTACTACTTATTAATGATGGGTATTAATCTGAATTTATTTGGGAGAAATCAATACTGATGATATTATTATTTTTTGAGTATATTCTAATTGATTTCATGAATAGTTTTACTGTCTTCCCCTCAATCTAATTTTATTTAAAGTAAATCATATAAGGAGTTACACTAATTTTGAAGACTCCTTATAAAATGAAATTGATTGAGTAGTAAGGATTAAAAACAAAATATCAGAGAATTGTGATAAGAGATTCATTTATCCAAGTGAATAACCATAGGGTACGCCTATTAATTATGAAATTAATATTGAATAGAAAATTATTATTTTAATTTATTATCTTGAACAATAAAAATATTATTATAATCAACAAGTTCGCTTACCATATTAATCATTTTACTGGTCATCTATAAAGATCTCAATACATTTCAATTATTGAACTTTGATCACAATTTCAACACCGGAGGGTCAAATAAGGGACCTACACATTACATCCAACCGTATTATGTATACAAATATTAATTTATAGAGATTGTGTTTAGAAATATAAATAACACTACTATCTACATGTTTATAATGAAATGGGTATTTAGTGATTTTCATTATTATTATTTATAGACTTTATGTATGATATTTTTATATATTCTAAGACAAATAAAAAAATGAAACTTATATATGGATTGTGTTAAATACCTTGAGGAAAGAAAACATGTATGAAAACTTACTAAATTTGAATCTCTCTATAAATAGTATCATTTATGGGTTATGTAATCATAAGAGATGGTTTTCCAAATAACACATTAAACACATAAGTTATTAAAACATGGAATAAAACAACATAGGTGGAAAAAATCAATAGAATATTTAGTTGGATGGATACTATCGACACATTGTGAGAAATTTATCAGGTTTCAAACCATGCGAATCTAAATGTTTCCATGTTTCTATGGACAAGTGAATGTGAAGATAATTTTCTGGATAAAATAGAAGGCTTGTTAATGAAAATTTTCTCACTCTTACCAGTAGTGTAGATGGTTTAGTGATCTATAGTGATGCATTAATTAATAGAGTGGGTTTTTGTCCCATTAATAATGAAGGATAGTATCTCACTACACATGATAATTAATGGGTAATTATAAAATTACCTGAATCATTATCTAGAACTTTTAGTAACATTTGTTTCTATAATGATAGAGAGGCATTTTTAATGTTTAAATTAGTGATATATAAATGAATATTAAAAAATATTTGTGGGTATTAACACAGATATAGTCGAATAAGAATCAAATGAAACGATTTGAACTGATTAATTTTTTATGATTTCTCGAAAAAAATATGACCCTAAGAAGAAAACCAAGGGGTCTTATTCTCTATGTTAAAAATGTCATGATAGATTATCCATGATGAGGACTCAAAAAGAACTTATATATATTGATTAAAAATAGATAGAACATTAAATCATAAGGAATTAATAAATAACATATCATTATCATGGAAAATTACAACCATCCATTCATGTTATTTTTAAACAGTCATAAACAAAGATCTATATGTTTTATGTATGATAAACAAATGTTCCTAACTTTTTATATGACCATAATGGAATGATAAAAATTTATGAAAGGGGTATATATCCCCTCATGAATAAAATTAATAAAGGTCGGATTAGATGTGTATCATATATTATCATTCTTTATTTATTATATAATTACAAATACAAATAGATAATAAAAATATATTTTTGAGTATGAAAACAGAAAGAGAGATATTATATAGTATGTATCATAGTTCATGGTATGAAAACAAGTTAATACCAAGAGATATAACTCTAAATAAATATTTTAACAATTAATCTTAACTAAGTGAATATAAGATTAAATAACCATATATAATTTTTCATGGTACTCC
The DNA here is from genome assembly GCA_963277665.1 of Viscum album. Taxonomy (NCBI): domain Eukaryota; kingdom Viridiplantae; phylum Streptophyta; class Magnoliopsida; order Santalales; family Viscaceae; genus Viscum; species Viscum album. The sequence continues at coordinate 713,612,047 of OY728125.1, forward strand.
CCAAGACATTTATATGAAAAAATGATTATTCTGTTATAGCTGATTACATTAAAAATTCGGTGCATTTCAATGAAAACTGATAATTTTTCTCTCTTGATAAATTCAATATGATTTAAATTAAGAAATTGACAAGTCTTACTAGTGTAACACACTATATTATTCATGATTCGGATCTATGTTTTACCATGATATTTAGTATAAATATTTTTAAAAATTAGAATATGGATTTGAGATTTAGTATTGAATAAAATCCTCAAATAAATGGTTGGATTGTGAAGGAATTATAAACCTATGATATATGATGAGATCATGATCTAGAGATTACAATTGTGGTTGTTATCAACATCATACACTAGTCTTGTTTTTTAACATTTATATACTTCACTCATTCATTCAAATGGATCATTATGAATCTATCGATGGAAGGAATTGTAGGACTCTAACATTATAGAATGGATATAAGAAATATAATCTATTAAGGCATGAGATGGAAGATTAAATGAAATGGAATGATATATCAATTAAATAAAAATTTATGCAAGAAAAGAGTTAATGTATTTTTTTCTTCTAAAAATCCTCAATGAGATTTGGTGTTCAAAGGCGGCGATAAGGACTTCCTATGAATATCATCAAGGAATACGGTAATATGATTTTTATGGAAATTTAATCTAAAATCTTGGTATATAGGTCATTATTAGAATCTAGATAACATTAGGATGGTTTCTTATTAGTTTGAACATCCTGTAAACATATCTAAAGTTCAGGATGTGTTCTATGTATAACATTTAATGAAGTGAATACAAGATACGTAAAATGTATTAAGCTCAGAGGTTATACCATTAGAGAAAGATATATCTTTTAGTGGAAAATCAGTATAAAACATGGATCATAGATATAATGTTCTATAGAGCTGATGTAATCACCTAGTTAAGGTTATATATTGGAATATAAAAATGATGGAAGAAAATTTGGGTGATGCAATATAAATATAAAAAAAACTTAATATGTGTGTTATTATTTTGAGGGAACAATTCTTATAAGGTGGTAGAATGTAATACCTATAATTTTTATATTTAAAAATAATTTTTGTATGACATTTTAAATTCATTTTGTCTTAATAAAATGTTTTAATTTTTTTTAGTATAATTTTATTCATATATTATTTCTTTAACAAAAATATCATAATTTTTAAAATATTAAAACGTACATTTTAAACATATTAGAGATTAATTAATTTATAAATAAATATATTAAAAGAATTTGAATCTAAAAATCGTGTTTTTTAATAAATACTTTTATGTCTGTATATTTTTTTTATATAAATATATTTAATTATTAACTACTAAAAAATTAATTTGTATACTTTTTTATAAAATATTCCATAAATTTTTTAAAATTCATATAATTGGTTTTAGTAGGAAATAAATAAGAAATAATTTTTTGTTATTGTTTAAAATCCATTTTTCAAAAAAAGAGTTTTTATTGATTTCTTCACATTTATTATAAAATGAATTCATCTAACATAAAGAACCTAAATTTGATAAAATATTTTCAATATGTTGAAAAAATATGTGGAAATTTCATAAATAGGTCTATTTTGATTCATTATAGTGAATAGTAACTACGGTAAAATTAATTTCTATGGTAAAGGGTAAAAGGGTTAATGATGTGTCAAATTAATGTGATAAGTGTTAAAATATACTAAAACCATTATAAATTCATTTTAATGATTGTATTTTTAACCAATATCATTTAATCTTCTAAATTGATTCTATTTGGAGACACTTCTCCAGGAAGGTAACATAATATTATCATCATGATAAAAATAATTACAGGTTTGACACTCCCCCAGTTATAAAGGTAAGCCTTACCCTATATTCTTCACAACTTATTAAGCCACATAGATTTGTATAACCTAAATAATAACTTCAAAACATCTATATCATTGTTTTACATGTGATTCAATTTTTTTAATTACAATCACATGGGTCCATAATAAGATATTATGTGGAGGTTTCTCAAAGAAGAGGTAATCAACCTCAATGAATATTTCCCTATTTATTTAGACTTTTTCCTTTTAAAAACCCCATATTACCATATTAAAAAGTTAAAATCAATAGTTTTCCCCTAATAATGTGTTGTTATGTTAATAGTGCATCCATTGTCCACATATATTCCAATGTATTAGAAATGATAATGGTCATTGTGAATTTGTTATATATTGGACATCCATAATGTGAAGTGATTAATTTTTTGTCTACAATTCATGGATGGTAATATGGATGGATCTAATTAATATTTATGATATTTATGAAATTATTTTAATTCTATATTGATATATTATTATATTTCATTCCCATATTCCATTCATTAAAAAAATAATATTGATGTGGCTATTTTTTGATACACATTACCACATCATTTTTTGTATTTTATTGTATTTTTAATATCAAAATAATTTTTTATTTATAAACTAACAATTGATGCGTATTTTTATTTTAATTATTAAAATAGGTACATTATGGGAAATGTGTATAATTTTTCTTATTTTAGTTATCTATAGTTAATTTTAAAATTTATAATTAATTACATTGATTGACATTATTTTTTATTTCGATGCACTTGATTGAATTTTAATAATTTCTCTTTTATATTACTTTTATTTCATTTTTTTCATTTTATTTTATTTAAATAATAACTGAAATTATTTTATTCCACCTCCAGTTCTATTTATTCTTATTATTTCTATTTATTTAATATAATATAATTATGTTTAATTAATGTTTTATTTAATTGTCTTATTTATTTCTTTATTTATTTAATTAATTGTTTTTCTTCTATTTTTATTGCCTTCAATTAAGTCATAAAATAATTTAATTTATTCATTTTATTTGAAAATTAATATTTTTTTATGTTTTATTTTAAATATAACTAAGAATTATTGATTGATTTATTTTATTTGTTTTCATAATTAAAAAAAATTCTTTTTTATGTTTTTATTATATTAATGTAAATCATTATTTCAATATATTTATTATTTAAATATATTATTGTTTAAATTTCATTTTAAATGATTTTCTCTTGTTTGAAGTTAATTTTTTCATTATTTTAATTTTACAATAATTTTTTTTTAACATGGTTTCCTTTTTTTGTAATTTTAAAATAGGTTTAATTTTTAATTATTTATTTTTAGGTTATTCCATGCTAGCATTAGCAAGGCATTGTTGTTGTCACATAACCTGATTATCGTCATCCCATGATTCTGCCCACCACACTCACATTGTTCTGCGAACCCATACTACTACCACCACTTACTACTACTAGGCAGGCCATCCACCAACAGGATTTGGTGGTGGAACCCAATTTCCCCCAACTTATAACCATTTCCGCAATGTCTCCTCCATCTTACTCCACCAACATGTCTTACTCCACCAATAGTTCTTCCTCCAGCAACCAACAATGCTTCTCTAATGTAATAGAAAACAAAAATTTGCATCGAATTCCTAACCCAACTACCACCTTGAACTATACCCACCCAGATCCACCGCCATAGCTAAAAAACAAACCACGAATCGAGGAATAACCCAAAATGAAGCCCTTAAGACCCTACAACACCATATATGGAATTAGATGACCTCAAGCGACCACTGTAAAAGATAAACCATGTTCTCCCAGAAGCACCAAGACTGTATTATCCATAATTGATCCCTCTTAGCCCACCAAGTGGTTATCATCTTCTTAAAATAGAACTACCTACTAGAGAAAATACAGACGACCACACATCCCACTACGAGCTAGGGTTGTCATCGAATACCCTTCAACGATTGAAGAAGATGAACAATGAAGAACTTAACCACCAAACACCCCACCAAGAACATATCTAATATATATAAGATTCCTCAAGAGGGATCTAAACAAAAACGTACTGATTTCAAGACCAATTTCACCATGATCCGGAATCCAAACACTATAATTAAACACATCTGGCCAGCTACCTTTGACCACCATCGAGCGTCTCTAGTCCCAAGGAATTCGTTTTCTGCAATGTTATGTCGTGTCTAGTCTACTAGTAGAAAAAACCAACAATTCCACTAGTATAATGATAAAGAACATCCCTTCACATGAGCTATGATCCATCAAAGCTACATTAAGAGAAGATGCCCACATAACAACCATCGATACCCTACTGCCCTGATGATCCCTCACTGAGAGAATCCTAAAACCCTCCTACCCATTCTAATATGAGGTTGAAGATAAGGATAACGAATAGGGAAAAAATGCATAAAAAAATATATAAAAAAATTAATTTATATAATATAATATTAATATTAATATTAATATAAGGAAGTAAAAAATAATAAGTATATATATATACATATATTTATGTACATTATATATATATATATTAGTAGAAATAAATAAGTAAATATAATGATTATACACATATATATGACAATATTAGTAATAATAATTATAGGTATATGTTAGTATATATATATATATATTAATAAGTTTTTATGTGTGTAAAAACATTTATAGTATTGTATATTACAAATAATTAACATTTTTATTTCATTAATGTTAATTAGTCGGATCCAGTCATGATAATTAGAAAATCGTCTCTAGGGAATAATCTATCCACTTAATCTATTTTAGTATGTTCGTACATTTTTCTTATAATGGATGCTTCTGTCTATCTCTCTTCATTCAATCATACTTAAAAAAACCTCAATAAAAATGAAAAATTATATAAATTGTGATTTAATTAATTATTTATTTAATTATAGGATTTAACTAAATGATGAGAGAAGAAAACATATTTTAACTGACAATTTGAACTATGTGATAACTGATTGGTTATCACATAGTGATCAAATGATTTTTACATTTGGAAAACTATAGGGTATAATCATTGATTGGTAAAAATGATGAAAAAACAATAAATGCATTTTGAATCTATTCCAGGTGATTCGATTTTATTTCATGAATAAGGGAAAATCATTTTAAAAATTATCCATCCAATTCCCCCAATCATTTTATTGGTTATTGTCATTGTATTTGTTATTATTCTGCCTTTATGCATGATTTCACTCAATCACTCTCACTCTCACAAAAATCTTAATTATAATCATTTTTAATCACCATCCCCCATTAGTGATTTAATTTTTCATTTAAAATTTTGTTTTTTCATTATTATTTGTCACTAGAACATATCAGTCCTTCCCTATTCTTTGAACCTCATACCATTGTACATGTATAAGAAGTAAGTATACTTATAAATATTAAAATTTCATGCGGAAAATGAATAATAATTAAAATAATGAAATTATGCTGAGATAATTTCTTCACATTATCTATTTTCATTATTTACTTTCCTTTTCAACTGTTTGACGGTCCATTGTTTATTTTCACCATACATTTATATTTTCTAAAGGATATCAACATATTGATTCCCAAGGGTTTCACTAAATATGATTTCATTGGAGTTTAATGGTTGATAACTAGTGTTATGAAACACTTTATTAGTTTTCAATTTAGGAATTGATAAAGAGAGTGATATATGATCAATATTTATTGAATTTTGATCATGAATGTATGAAATTATAAATTTAAACTTGATTATAGGGGACTAAAATTTAGGGAACGAGTCACCTTTGTGATCTAATGCATTATACAATCAAATAAGTCATTTGATACTAGGGTAAAATGGAAAAATCAGATCCAACTGTGAAGATATAAGACAATAAAATCAGTTCATTTTTATCGTGCTCAATAAATACATTACTTGGTAAAATCTGAAAAAACCTTGATTTTTAGAACATAATAGAAAGTGAAAATTAAATGTACCATTGGTTAAGAATTTTTACATTATTATATAACCTATCATCACATATATATTTGGATCTTGAATACGAAATGAAATCGGGATATAAGTGATTTCACCTTGGAGGCATGCCATTTCCAATGATGAATGACTATGAGTTCTATGATTTATAGTGTGTACATGAATTTAGGAATGACCTAATATGTATAGTTCATTTGAAATTATTTAATGACCATTGGTCATTTTTCCATATTTTTAATATTCAAGATATTATAATTTTAAACTTGCTAAGAAATATAATATCTTTCTATTTTATAGTGAGAAAACATGGAATCGCTTAAGGAAAAATAATTATTTAAACATGGTGGAGTTCAATGTGGATATATTTTAAAAAACTTTTCCGAATCATTTATTGTATTTTATTGAACGTCTCAACAATAAATATGTTTTAATCCTCTTGGAAGGAAATCTTTATATTGTACAACTCTATACACATACATGGATGGGTAAAATTTAAAAAAAAAAATAAAGTACCTCATAGTAAAAAACAAGTTCATTTATGTGAGGGAAATTTTGAACCTCTCAGAGTAATGGAATAACAAATTTTTATGCATATCATTTTAGTGGTATCAATAATTTAATAAATTTGATATTTTAATTTCAGAACCTCCGAGAAATTAAAAATTGAATGTATTGTTTTCATTATTTTAAAAAATAGATGATCATAAAAAGAGGCGGTTCAGGCTATTCAGATGAATTGTACACATATTTTACTACATAAATTCATATACATACTAGAAATTAACATAACATAAATTCATACAACATTGAAAATCTAGACATTATAATTTTGAACAGACTGTGAAAAATCATATTTACATTTTCAAAATATCAAAATGAATGAAATTGATTGAAGAAAAATATATTTTTTTGTTGGGGGAGTACGATGTGTCTGTATTTGAACACATATCCACATAATTTGTTGTATTATTTATTATTTTTAATATATTTTTATTATTTAACACTTATCAGTTGTGGTTAATTTATTAGTTATTAAAAAAATTATATTGTTTTGAAAGTTTGTATATTTTCATTTCATTTAGTTATTTTTAGTTAATTTAACATTTATAAATTAATTTTCTTGATTACCATTATTTTTATTTATGTTTACATATTTTAATTCTATAAATTTTTCATTTGCAATGTTTTTGTCAATTCATTTTTTCCATCTTATAAGTTTTTTAAAAATAAAATCTGAAATTATATAATTCATCCACATATTCCATTTAATTATTATCTTACTTTTTGTTCAATTTTAATAAATATCAATATGTTTAATTAATAATATTATTTAATTGTTATATTTATTTGTTTGTTTCCAAAAATAATTAATTTTATTTTTTATTACATTTTATTAATTCACTAGAAAACTTATTTTATTCTTTATTAGTTGAAAATAATTTTTTACAGGCTTCTCTTTAAATATAATAAATAATATTTAAATAATTTATTTTAATTTTCAATGTAATTGACATAATTAATCCTAAGAATCTATTATTTTCATTTAATTAATTATTTCAATCAATTCATTCATTTAATTTATTATATTTTCATTTTTTTATAAAATGAAATAGTCTTGTTTCAAATTAAAATATTCAGCATTTTAAATTAAAAAATGAAGAGTTTTTAAATTGGATGTAATTGGACTTTTATATCTTTTGTTTGATTTTATTTTCTAATTTTTAAATGTATTTATTTTGTCATTATTTATATTTTGGTGATTCAAGGCCAGCTATAGAAAAATAGTGTTACCCCATCCTACACCTGTAGAAGCCAGCCCTAGCTACCAGTAGTCGTACTCAACTTCTTCTGCCACCTTATACTACGGCCAACCCCAAATATAGCCATTGACACTCTCCTAGTTCTAACAATTCCTATTGCTGCAATGCCATTCCAACATAGGTCAAAGCATCCACTACTAGGATGTGGTAGTAGTATCATGCATTAGGCATCTTCCATCCACCACTATTTCTTATCATCCCTCTTCCTCCACAAATTCTACTTTTGATAACACCCAACAGTTCTTCTTCCTTGAAATATAAAACCAACTGTTTTACATTAGGTTTACCTCTTACCACATCTACGAATCAAACGTATTCAGGGCTACTGCCACTTATGAAAATTTAACCAATTATTTTCCAATAATCCATACTAGATTCCCTACAAATCCTACAACACCATATCAGGAAACCAATGACCTCTACCATGTTATAAATTATATTAGTCACGCCACATTGGATGAACTATGACTATACAACATGAGACAAATACATTCAATCCCACCATGATTCCATGTGCCACTTGAACTAGAAATTCCTTTCAAAAAAAACAGTGCCACCACAAATACCACTCCGAGACAAGCCTTCTTTGATGACCCTATCGTGCTTGAAGATGATGAATATCATAGTCCGTGACAACCGCACATCCCAATGATCACAAATATGAAATCCATATGTTCCCCTAAGCTGGTGAAGAACACCAAATATCAATGATGATCATCAAATCATGACTATGATGACCGAATCACAATGACTAATAATGTCTCATTTGTCACCCCTATGGTGCTTCTACCATTCACATAGCCCCCAAATACCAATAGTGAGTAACCTCCCATATTATGAAAGAAGTTGTGGTATAGAGAAAGATATGAAAGAAAAAACAAAATAATAGTTAATATTTTTATAATATAAAATAAAAAACTATAATTAATATAATTAATATATTTATAATAAAAATGTTAAAAAAATTAAAATAAATATATTAATAATATATTTATACATATATTTATGTATATAATAATATTGTTAAATTATTTAATATATTTATAATCATAAATATAAACAAATAAATATAATTGTGAATATATGTATATATTTTTTTCCTGTGGTATTATTAGGATTAATAATAGGTTTATATAAATATATTAATAAGTATTATTTTTTTATAAATATTTTTATATTTCTAAATATAATGATATTAATATATACAAGAATATATCAATATTATAAAACTTTATAATGCCTTATTTAACTATGTTTTATTGTGGGGAAATCCTAGTGATCATGGTAGGTCATCTAAGGATAAGTGGTCATGGAAAATTTCAAGGGTGTGCAAGGTTACAACAAGAGGTTTAGTGAACTCACATAGAATTTAGTCAGTTCTTGTGATGGGCATATAAATTTCGGTAATATGGATTATTTTTTAGTATGTGTTAGTATGTTTTGAATATTTTTAGTTTTAAAATAATAATATTACTCCTCATCTGATTCCAGTAATGATGGAAATGGAATTGTATGTGATTCCTACAAATTTGACCTTCCTACTCCTTCATCATTTATTCTCACTATCCCCGTTTCTTCTTCTTTTCTTTACATATTTCTATGATATATTTATTTTTAAATAAAATTTTAATTTAATTTAATTAATTCTTACTCTGTCTATGTATGATATATAATATCCAATAATAGAGACCTAAATCATGAGTCCATATTTTGTAACAAAATATTACCACTTCCTAGATATGCACACATAATGATTATTTCTACCTCTTCAACACTATAAGTATATTGTGAAGGTTAATTTTGGCGTGCAAGAGTGTATTCTTACTCCATATCGGCTATATTCTCATTTCCTCTTGATTTATCTTCCAATTCTTCTTTTAAATTTATAGATTGATTTTTTAGGCATGGTTGAGTGATTTTTGATCTATTGACGATCACTTTGGTAAGTATTAAATTATTTCATAGAGTGATTTGATGTGGTTATTTATTTATTTCGGGATATATCTCATGTGTTTAATGTGATTCTGCACTTGAGTGCTATGTGTTTTAGGTGAGAAAGATTTGTGTATTAATAAATAAACCATGAAATATATGGGGATTCATGTTTTTTATTTATTTTGTATCAAGACATATGATAGGAATTTGAGGGTGGATCAACCTAGATCAGACCTTATCCTTGAATTTCTTCTGTATATTTTTTTATTTTCACATTCTATGTCTGGTTCTATTTTATATGATTACTATTTTATACTATTTATTCACATTGACTATATCTTTTATCATTGTCTCATTATTTATTCATTTAATACATTAAAAATTTAAAAAAGTAAGAACAATATTTTTAGAATGACCAATAAGAAACATGATATCATTTCTATGAGAGAGACCCAAAGTATAGCCACTGTGCTATATTGTGGGTTTTATAAATGTATCTTTGACCATTTTAATTACAAGGAAGAATTCAAATATAAATTTACGAACACGAAGATGTAAAATAGTGGCTAATATTAAGGTTACATTCAAGGAAGAACTGCTGAGTTCACTAGTGTCCGGTTTGATTGTTTTTTAAATTTTTTAAAATTTTGAAACAAGAAAACAAAAAAATAGTCAATGATGAGAGATGCGGAAAAAATTATCAAAAACTAAACAAATCAAAAATAGAAGAAACTGAATGACACAAATTACATGAAATTATAGAAAGACAATGTTGAATGTTAAGAAGAAATATATATCGAGGTTGAACCATTGTTAACTACATGTCACAGATCTTCTTAAGAAATAATTCATAAATAATCTTCCTCACTCAATGAATGGTCTATATATCGATACAAAAACACATCTCTCACAAAACATTGACAACATGGGCGCATAATCAATTCCAATATATGAGGAATCTTCCATAGGGTTGAAATATCATAATCAAGTTACCCCATCCACGGATATCATCTTGTCTAAAGTGATCATAACAAGATTAAAAATCATTCAATGTAACCTAACCGCTCGATCGATAATGAAAAGAGAATAAGGTGAAAATAAATCAAGGAGAAAATAAAATAAAAATGAACATGATCATTAATGATCTCTCACACACATTAGTTCACCATAATGATTAACACTGAGTTATGTAGAGGTGGTGATCATATTGAGGAGCGGATATACCATTAGAGCCGATATACCCTTCTTGAATATGGAATCATGATTTAGTTCTCTACTATTGGAGATTAAATATTATACAAAGATGAATGAGTAATGAACATACTAACATTGTAATTATATTCACAAATCAAAAATATAATATCTTTATGTATGGAATACATTAAGAAATAAAAATAGTGTAAATGGAAGACGGAGAAGGTTGAAACTCCCATTTTTAGGAATCATATATGATTACCATGTATGTGGTAGCATACATAAGAGGAGGATCCATCATCTTATTATAAAAACAAAACTAAATTCATTGATTAAACAAACTTATTAGGACCACCAACAATCCACATGGTGTGCTTTGTGATGCTTATCAACAACTTTGAGTGAATTTGATGTCAAGGAACCTAACCTCTTGCACTGACCTCACATACTCTTGAAAAATCTCATTTTCTTTTGACTTTCGACCACCAATCAACATAAACTAACATTCCCATACAAAAGATATTGAAAAATAATGCATCGTACATTTCATGAAAATGTAACTATTATATATATATATATATCAATATCACTACTTATAGATTTATAAAAATATATACAAATAATAAATAATTATTAATATATTTATATTAGCCTATTTTTATCATTACATATAATATTACAATAAATATATCTCATTATAAATATATTATTACCATATATTTATATATTTATATCCATTTTTATTGATATAATAAATAATTTAATTATATTATTACAAACATAAATAAACGTATATGTATATATATATATGATCTATTTAGTTTTATTATTTGTATTTATATTTTATTAATTATATTAATTACAAATATATTTTTTATATTATCTTTATTTTTTATTACTTTGTTTTTCAATTCTTAGCCTTATATGTGTCGCATATTAATTACAATGAGGGGTGGTTTCTTAGCATTGATGGAGGGTGGTTGGTGGAAAGACGAAGAACATGTGACCTGGTGGATGAGACATCATCAATAAGCGTGATTTTTTCATCTTGAAAAATATTCAATGAATTGTACTGTGATTTGGGGTTCTTCACTAGCTCGTGGAAACATCTGGATCTCAGATTTTTCCTCGGTGAGAAGTGTGTTAGTTATAGCCATTGATATTCATCATCTTAAATGGTGTATGAGTCTTCAATAGAAGCATAAACATGAAGAGGGATGTGTGGGAGTGTGTTTTTTATTTATTAGGATGTTATGGTTAAAGAATCACATAGAGAAATTGTGGGATCGGTGGGATCGGTCTCAGCTTGGATTGTCTCAATGTGTCTAATGTTGCACGATGGATCTATAGTAGAGCTATTTAGAGGATGTCATTTTCTAGATCTTGTGTTGTATGGTTTGTAGGTCTTCAAATTTTGGTTCTTCATTGATTAACTGCTAGATTTTTAACTATGGTTGTGGTTCTATGTGGGTATGCTTCGTGAAGGTAGCAGAAGTTAGGAAGTTTGTGTTTCCATTGGTTTTCCTTTTCATGGATGAAGCATTTTTAGGTGCTACTGGAAGCACCATTGGCGATGGTAGAGGGAGGAGAGGTAGTGAAAATGGATAAAGGCTATTTGTATTAGGAATAAATCACTGCAACCTTGCAATGGATTATCATCATAGCAGCAACATGGGTGTGCAGTAGCAGTCTCTAGCAGAAGTAGGTGAGTGTGGATAACGAGAATAAGGGCTAGTGGAATGAAAAGGATTTTCTCCCACAATAAGGGGAAAATGTAAAAATAAATAACTAAAAATTAAATTAATTAAAATATTGAAAAATTTAAAATAAAACAAATATAAAACAAAATACAACCAAGTAAAAAACTATTTGTTTCGAAATTAAAATAATGAGTAAATTTATTTAAATAAGAATAAATCATTTTATAAAAATAAGAAATTGATTAAATAAAAAGAATAAATTCATTGAAATAAATAATTTAACTAACATAATTTAATTTTAGTAGAATTAGGATAATTACAAAAATAATGAATATCAAAAATCAACCATTATTTAAAATTTGTAAAATAAAACATAATTTTTTTTCATTTTTCAAATAAAAATAATGAATTAATTTAATTTAAGAGTTAATTGAAGATAATATAATAATAAATTCATTACATACACACATAAATATAATAAATAAATAAAAATTTAATTATATATATTCGTATTTTATTAAATTGTATGAATCAATAAAATAAATAATAAATTGAAAAAGAGAATTAATTAAACAATTGTAGTCATTAGCTTGAAAAACATATAAATTCATAAAATAGATTAATGAAGGGAATTAAAAAAAAGATAACCTTAATTAAATAAGGTACATGAAAATTAAATTTCAAATTTAATAAAAATAATTAATTATGAAATTTTAAATTAACCAGAAATATCTAAAATAAAAAAGATACATACTTATTATACAGAAACTGTTGTAATATTTTTATAGATAACAAAAAAAGTAATATGTATTAAATAATAAAACAATTATTTTTAAACAAAAAATACTATGAAATACAATAAATTACCAGGAAAATTGTGTTTAATACTAGCCACATAATCAAAATTTAACTCTTGTGTCAATACAAACTACCATATCAATTAATTGTTTTAGTTATTTTTTCCAAGACACCTTATATGAAGGATTAGAAATGTATATATAATTAATAAATATGATAATTAAAACATTATTAATATTATGAAGATTATTAAACTGTGAAAATGGTGAAATAAATGAAACCTAAGAGCTGAAACATATATGAGAATTAGAACATTTAACTCCGTGAATGTTGATTTTAATGAATAATAATTAATAAAATGTAACTAAAAAGTATATGGGATTTATATTTTACAAAATAAATAAAAATATATTTATTCTATGGATTTATAATAAATATATGTTTTTTATACAGGATCTTATGATCATGTATAATGAACGTGGGACCTGAGTTAAGGGTTTATGTTAAAAAAAATTATTTACTGGAATATACAAGATTTATTTCCAGTGAGGAAAATTATATGATTTTTATCACATAATCTAATCCAAATTATTATAATATTGTTTTATTTAGGTTTCGGTGTTGTCATTTCATTAACAACTCTAGGGAAGTTTATATATTGGACAAAAGTTTTTAGGAAAAAGAAACAAAATATTACCTTTGGTTGGTGAAACATTTTATCATTGGCTATGTCATTTAAAATGTTTCAAGATTTTTATTTTATATGATCCAATTATTATTTAAATTCATTTACGTATATAGTTTAATTTATTTTAAATTCATAAAAATTTAGTTTTTATATTTTTTTATATTCTTTCACAAAATTATTTAATATATTGTTTTCACGTTTACCACACAAACATATCTTCCTATCATCATGATTGTTCATTTCATTGAATATTCATCTACAAGTACCCATGATCATTTAAAATAATTAAATTTATCAGTATTTCTGTAGTTTTATTTGTATTAATATAAAATCGAATGAAAAGTTTTCTCATATTTTCAATGAATGGTTTGAATGTTCTTTTAAAGGAGATTTTCAATTATGTCAATATCATTTGGTTTATACTTCATTTGAGATATTATATTATAATATCATTATATATATCTATCTTGATTGATTATGATGGTGATGTTATTTTGACTTATTTCATGAAACCCATTTCTTTCCTTTAGAAAATTATGATATTATTCAATGATGAATTTTTTTTAATATTTTGGGAGACAAGTGAATGGTTTTAATTAGGTAATGGGTCATCTTAGAATTATATGGCACACTAATTCATAGGATTTTACAGATAAATACTGAGATAATAAATATGAATAAAAGGAGTTAACTCATTCAATTAATGAATGATAATAATTGTTGTCCCCATTATTGGAATCAAAAGTGGTATTGATCTGAAATCAGTCATTTATGGTACTTTTTCCACATTGTGATGATGGATTTAGTAGCGGTCTTTGACTAATGAAATGACTTTTTATGTTTATGATTATGGAAATGTATTATTATATAATTTCTATGATACATCCATATTATTATGTATATATCTCATGGATTATGATTGATTGAAGATAAATACTCGCTCTTATAATCATTCCTTATAAAATATTATTGTTTTATCTAGTGATTAATGATTTTATAAAAAATTATTGACTAGAAATTAACATTATATAATATGACCTTACTGTAATAGACTTATCCATATATAGTTTTATCATATGTTAATCAATTTATTTCTCTCATGTTTACCCTCACTTAGCATCTAATAATACCATTTATTGTTGTTCAATTTTCCCCAAGTTTATGAGGAATGTATTTAGTATGAAATTCATAATAAGGGTTCCTTGAAAGAAGATAATTACGGGATATATTTTCAATATTATATCAAATATGATCCATATTTATAAAATAATAAAATTCACTAAACCTTTTCAGTTCTACGCATCATATTATTTCCAAATATATTATATATATTAGGTTCTTGGGGGTACTATTACATTATACACGCACCACAACCATAAAGGCCGAATTTGATTGCCCTATCCCCACAAGGGATAGCAAACCCATCATACTTTATTTATACAACACATGTCATATAGGACAATTGGGAATGAAATACCATTTCATGGACCTAAATGTACAACTCTTTTTACCTAATGTCACACTAGTGATTAGTTCCCCTATACTATTGGGTTCTTATAGAAATTTTGACTGTTCATTCCCCGCTACAGTTCCTATAACAATACCCACCTACACTATAGTACCACTGGTGAAAAATTTTCTCCTCCTCTAAAGTCGTTCTATAGTGGCCACTAGTGATGAATTAAGTTTGATCCTTAATCACGGGTCACCTCTCCATTCAGGTATATTATTTCAAAATCTTATAATGATACATTAAATTTTATTCACCATCTTATCGAGAGTTAGTATCTCTCTTGATGTTGTCAAAACATAACTAATGAACAATTTTATGTCTCTATTAGGGTCACTACTTGTAGTTTTAGAACAATATTTGTATTTATGTGTTTTTTTAATTTTCATAGAAAAGAACTAGGACTATAGAGACATGAGGAGAAACTTATAGAGAGGTATCAAAAACTACATTACATGTTAGGATTAAGATACTATGTGATTTTTGGGTACATAGAAGGACGTGTATTTTTGAGTGATGATTTTGTGACATGTCTTTTGTATGATAAATGGAAACTTGAGATGTTTGTATAGATTTGTGTAGATATCAGAACTATATTATGGTTAATGTATCGTGTTCTATGTGTTTAGATATCCACATGTATGATGTCATGAAAAATTTCTTATTTTCTTCTAGGGGATTATGTTAATGTTGGATGAAACTATAGTAATGTATTTACTAAAAAAATTAGAATATATAAATCGTACTTTCAATATGTGAATTGGGAATGATTATTCTATTTAAAACTAAAAATTGAGAAATTTTATTAAGATAAGAATATTTATTTCAATCGATATGTAGTCATTCCTATTTAAGGATTATCTGTGGAATAAGAACCATTCCATTTAGTTATATCATTTTTTTGAGTTGGTCATTTCATTCCTCTTTCATGTTACCTACTAATCCAGATGTTGTTATTCTTTTAGTCAAAACAAGCAATCAAATAATTTTTTTATTGTATAATACACTTTTCATAAAGATGTTATAAATCCCATTCTATTTATACTTCAACCGAATCATCTTTAAAATAAAACAATTGATAATTTATTTATCCATTAATTTGTTAATATAAAAACATGGAATTTCATTCTAATTTTATTTTATCATGTAGTAAAAATAAATTTTTACTTGTAAATGGAATTGTTTGATAATCATATTTTTTTAACAATATAAGTAAATTATGTAACATAAATGTGAATAATTATGTTCCTAAAATGGTGGATGTGTCTTCATAAACCATATCTTTTAAATGATTTTTATTAGGAAAATATTTCAAAATAGAAATATAATTTCATATTTATAGTTCTTATAAAAATTATATTGGTTGTGGAATTTTTTACCATTTCATATGTTTTAAAATAAAAAATATTTTTTTGAATAAATTTTTTGATTTTGAATGTTGAATGGAAATGTGATTTTGAAAAGTAAGACAATATTTATTTTAAATTGAATTGTTTCATATAGTACTCAATTTTACAATTTATTTTAAAATATAGTAAAATTATTTAATAGTATAATTTTATGTGTCTAAATTAATATGTGTTTGTAATGGGTTATAATTTTAGAATATCATATTATTGGGAATTAGTTTGTGCATGATTTCTGAAATTGGAAATCATTCAATGTCAATATTTTGATAAGTGAATCATTTGTAAAATTTTGATTCTATTAAAAAGTTAAACATATATAAGCGTGGGATGAATTTTATAGTTAGTGTATCTTACATCATCTACAAAGGATTGATAATATAGTGGTATATCTGTCGATAATGATATATCATGGTTTCTTGGAATCAGGGTTGTGTTTCAAGAGAAACACACCATAAGTATTATGAGTAATACACATATTCTCTTTTTTGATAGTTATATATAATAGTATTATATGTATTTTAATGAGGGGAACTAGATTTGGTTATTCTGATTTGTATTATTCGTAATTGTTTTGAAATATTATTTGATATGTGATTTTTTTCTATATAGGTGATGTGGTTATTTTTTTCAAAATTGGAATTATATTTTTGTTTGTTTTTTCCTTAAAAGTAGAATTGGTCCATGGATTAGAATCTATCAAGACAATGATGGGATGTGATATTGTATGGTCAGCATGTTATGTTGAAATGGGTCGATAATTCATTGATTGATGTGTTAATAGAGTATGAAATAGGAATCATTGGTGGTTAATGTGTGGTATCATATGATATTTTTTAATTTGGTTAAGGGTTCACATATAATTTAATTATTCGTATTGGGATTTTTGTGATTTTGTATGAATTTATTTGTAATATTTGAATATTTGCAAAGAATAATGGATGGTTCATGTGTTTGGATTTTTATAGGCTATAGTGACACATTTAGTTTAAAATTTTTGGTTACACTAGGTACCCATTAGATATATTAGATTGAAATGTGTCCTGGGTGTACCACCGGACACTTACTGGACCCATATAGTGAACCCGATAGAATTTATATATTTCTTCTTAGTTGAATTGCTTTATTCGTTTCCCCTAGTAACATACCTCATTTTAGGGTGTCCCTCAACCCCACTCTACTCTAATCACATCAGAGCCTCTCTCATATAATCACTAGGTCATCCTCTTCCTCAACCTACATCATCTTATTCATTGACAAACCAGGAAAATTTATCATTCTAAATACTATGTTTGACTTACTGACACTCCTCCACCCATCCCTTAAATTACATTTTATAAATAATTCATTTTTATTGGATGGTTATTTTAAGATGAATTATCTCATAATATGGTGTAATTTTTCCTAAAATAATGGGTATTCCTATTCTATATCCAAAATATGGTTTGTGTGGGTGTTCTACAACGTATTCATTATTTTGTTTTACTAATTAAGGTATATAATTTTTATATTTATCTTCAATTAGTACGATATTAATTCAATTGAATCCAATAATTGTTTCTATTTTCATGTTTTTTAATTTTTTGGGTATTTTTGGGGTCATTTATATTGTTTTTTCTAATGATAATATTTATTATGGATTAAGCTGATTATAAATTTACTTATATTTATTCATGTAATTTGAATTAGTGGTTCTTAAATTATTATTATGGATATATGGATTTTATAATGAAAATGTATGGTATTAGTATGAGACATCAACTATTTGAGTGTTTCTCAGGCTATGCCTTCAATATGATAGTTTCTTTTTATATAAAAAATATATTTTAGAAATATCTTTTAACAGATATTGAATATTGTTTTGGATTTAGCCAAAAATATATTTTTCATGATGATTCATATGTTATTATTTTGGGCTAGTAACATCATATTGTAATTTTATAGGCCATGATATATGTATTTTTACTGTTAAACCCCTTATAAGACTTCCTATATTACTAATATATTACTGGGTATATTAATTTGGATGTAATATATAGAACATTTATATATATTGAAATATCATGTTTTATAAACAATTGATGTAATCAATAGGTATATAATAAATATTAAACAGTTGAAATAAATAATGATTTATTTGACTAAATGAGAAAATTATATACATATAATAAATATATCTATGAGAATAATAAATATTAAAATGGTTAATCAAACTAAAAAATAAAATAATAAATACTTTAATGTTTATATAATCTTGATACACTAGAATCCCCACAATGATGAACACAAGTTTACAAAAGAGGAAGAAAATTAGTAATCCAATCATCATTATAAAATGAAAAAAGTTTAACCTTGAGAGTAATTTAGGTGATCGTTGAATGAAATATTTAATGGGTATTTATAGGAACTAATATAATGGATAAAATTGTAACATTACAATTGGAATAGTAAAGTGAATGTTGTGAATATTACCTTGATCCTTGGAAATGTGACATCACTACGAGAATTATAATTTGGCCTAAGAATATTAAAATATAAAATAAATAATACATATAATTATGACATTAAAAAATTACATAAATATAATACTTTTATAGAATAAATACAAGGATTTAAGGCATAAAAATGTGAATTTTTTTATAAATTGTATATCAATTTATTTCAAATTATTCCAAATTTAAATTTTAATAAATTAAATTACCTATATAAGAATTTTTTATAAAATTAAAATCATTTTTTAAATTAGTATGAAAAAAATTCGATGTTTGTTTTTTTATTTTCTTAAATACTTCTAAATTCATGTTATTAAAAAAATGTAATATTTTCATAACCGTTGTATTTAAACTACATCATCCAAGATGTTATAATATGATATTCATATTATATTTACTATGGATTAATATAAAATTAATTTAATACAAGACCAGTTTCAATTAAAAATTATAAATTTAAATATAAAAAAAATATATTTTTCTCATTTCAAAATTAATAACGTATTATATTAAAATATTACTTGGTCATTTTTCAAATTCCATTTTAGTAAACTAATAGACTGAGTATGAATATATTTAATAGTACTGGAAAATATTTTTAAAAAAATTATGAATTAATGTTTCATTAATATCACTATCAAAATGTGTACACTGTAAATAATATTTTATTCATTACTTTATCCAAAAAATACCTATATCCTCAAGAAAAAATAATGCATCTCCCTCCCTTTGTAAATCATGTTTTACCTCACTTACTAGAGAAAATTCATTACCTTAATAAACTCTATTATTCCCAATATAATTCTTATGAATGTTTCAGAGTCACCTAACTCTGATAATTCAAGTAATTTAGTTTTGTAGAAAATAACTAACAACGAGAAGAGTTTGTGGATTCTTCTACCTTTCCTCTCATTTTCTTCTTATCTTACTCATTTTCTCTATTTAATTCATCCAAAAACCATTTAAGATTAATTTAATAGTGTGTTAAAAATATATATTGTTGTTGTTAAGATATAATAATTATTATTTTAATTAAATATCATTTTTGATACTTGTCTTCCTTTTATTTTGACATCATGCCATCAATTGTTGGTAAACCTGACACATATAATTGTCAACACTCTTCTTATCACTGAAATCATGGGTAGTTAGGGTAAATTATATAATATATATATCTATTATGATTATATAATTAATATTACTATTTTATAAATTACATTGAATAAAAAAATGAAATTGAAACAAAATAGGATAATTTTATGAGAACGTGACATCAAAAAATTTCTTGACACGAAAATAGTATTATAAAATAGAATCAAATAGTCATAATTGATATATAGTAACATAAATTAATAAAATTCTCTAATTTTTTATTGTTTAAAAAAATTAATTTATTATATATGATCTTTATATGAGATGAAACAAATTGTGATTATGGTAAGGGGATTCTTATACCCAAAACATTTTTTATGGGTTTTTTCCACTTTCAAATTATTTTATTCTGGATATTATTAAAATTTCCATCAAATGTATTGATAATCTTGAAAAAATTCCATACAAGATTTGGGATGAATTTAAGACATCATTATAATTCATACTCGGCTATCTCTGGCTGTGAACAATTACCTTAACCATGTAGAACATACACCTTCATCAAACAAAGAGATTCTAGACAATGAATCCATTATGAACCAATGATCACCAACAACATTGTTGATATTCTATTCCCCTTTTATTTGAATAGTGGGTTTATTTAAATGACAAGATATTTTCTATTATCTATTATTTTGAAAATAAGAAATTTACCTTGTATCTCTATCATTTGGAGGTAGAATCTGATCAAAGGTTGGAAATGATAAAAAATACAAAGGTGAAATATGAAATGTAATAAGTTTATTTAGAATAATTTAGGATTATATTCCATAACAAATTATTTCCTCTCTAACATTGAAGAGATATATTTTTATAATTTATAATAATTGAGTAAATATGGAGTGAATATATAATGTCTTGTATGGAATATAAAAATAGTTGGATTCTTCAAAGGTCTAAATCAATATCTCAAAAATCTCTATCTATCAAATACATTTAGATATCTGAAGAAGTAGTTGTATTTGCTCTAAAATAAGATGTGGAATTTGGAAATTGTACCCATAGAGATAGAGATAAATAGAGAATAATAGAGTATCAATATTGTAGATTTAATAAATAGGGAGGAAAGAAGATACCCTAATATACATGTAAAATATGTAGGAAAACAATCTTGGGATTTTCCACGAATTGTACAAGGAAATTTAATAGGTGTGGTGGGGAAGGCCACCAAAGATAATGAATGTAGAAGTGACATGATAAACCTTTTGAAAAAAAAAATTTGAATGGAAGGAACCTCTAAAAAATCACCCCTTCTTCAATGCAACAGTGTAAGAAGAAAGAAAACTATAAAATCCAATGCACTAAAATGTAGGACTTTGAGGTTAATCAACAAAAGTAACCAAAAAATCCAAGGGATCAATGTAAATCTTCATTCATCACCGCCATTGAGGCTGATTACGAAGAATTAATTCATTGGTATTACACAACCTATTCACCGGATAATGGAAAAAGGAATGTTTCATTATTATTAAAAAAAATTCTATATGTCATGTATGTTTTATAGGACTTTAAATCAAAATCCAGATATAGTTATATAGGTATATCTAAAATAATACTAGTGTGGGATCAATGAATCACATGTGTTGTACTCTAATCATATTTATGAATGATGGATGATTCTTTCAATGACTCTCAAAATCATACAATTAGATGAATTTGATACTATACTAGGAATGAATGGGGGTATATTTATACTTATATAAAATAAACTATTATAGAAACAAAATCTATATCTATATTTTGAAATATCACAAAATCTTACATAACTTCATGAAATATCAGAAATTTTCGTTGGATAATCCCCTAATTGTGTCAGTTTTGATCCCCAGTGATGCAGTATATGCATACCAAATGGGGTTTTCAATGTAAAGCATAAAATAAGATAAAATTTCTATTTTTAGGGAATATATTGATATCTTTGTTGAAGGCTTTCATGAAAATACCCCATATCATGAGGAATAATTATAAATATAAATCATACATAGAGACACTATTGTAAGAAGAAGACCCTATAAGATATCCCCAAATAAAATATTAGAGTGGAAGAATCAATAGAATGCTAATTTAGGAGATGGGTTTATACACCCATGTGCACATCATTGGGGTGTTATATTTTTATTTTCAAGAATAAATACTGGTAAATTTGTTTTTTAATATATTAATGGGCTATTAATTTGATCTCTATAAACAAAATATCTCTCCAAACAAGGATTGATGTGTTTTTTGACAAAATATAAGGACACCAATACATCTCAACGGGGGATCAAAATTCTGGATATCACTAGGTGAAGGCGATGATGAAATATATTCATACGCTAACCTTATATATAAGGAATATACAATATGAGTTTATAGAGGATATTTTGATACATATTAATGACCTAGAAATCATCGTGGGTTTTATGAATAACTTCTTTAGATACTACCCATATAAATTCTTGATATTATTTATTGATGATATTCTTATATAATTATTTTGAAATATGGCACATGAAATAGTGTCTATGAATTAATATGATTATATTATGAAAATATACTTTTTATAGTATGTTCATAAAATATTACATTTGAATACAATGGTCACATTCAAGGGGTCCATGATCATAGATGAAGAAATTTCTATAGATCCTTCAATTAAGAATAAAATTTATGAATTTCAAATACCATAAATTATCATGTAAATCAATAGTTTCATTGGATTATATGAGAACTATTGATGATTTATGAGAAATATCTGATGATTTTTAGACCACTAACTATGTTAACACATATAGGGTTTTTGTACGTATGGATGAAATAATCTTGGAAAATAATTAAATTGATTTATATGATGGTAATCAATGTGCATGTAATCATAATACCCTCTTATGGATAAGTGTTTGAGATATATATTAGTAGATAACAGAATGGATTTAGTTTTTTACTCATATTGAATGAGAATGTGATAGCATATAACATAAGATAGTTAAACGACATGGAGAAGAACAACCCAACACATTACTTAGATCCTGTATTGGTGCTATTTTATTTGATGATTTGGTAGTACTTTATCAATGGTGAGAATTATGGCATAAATATGGATCAATATATTATAATATATATACTCATTGTGAAATATCTCAATAATCACCTTTTTACAATCACCAAAAAAGATGATAATATTTAATCAAGGACGATGATTTTTTATTTCAGGTAATCATTGAAATAAAAATAAGGTCTGTAAGTATTTTAGTATAAAATATCCTACTAATTTCCCATAATACTGACTACAAAGGAACTAAAAATCATGGATATAGAAAATTTGGACCTAGAAATAATAATTATAGAATTAAAATATTAATTTTTTAAAATATGTTCTTAAGAATATATCCATGTAAAGATCATTGAGGCAAAAATGTATGATTTGAAGCATCAAAATAAGGGAGACGTATTAACACAATGGGAGATTCATGAATTCTACATCAAGGAGATTGTGTCATTTAGTTTTTAAATACAATTTTAATGCCTTCAACACTTGAGATAAGGAATGATATATTTGATAGTGTTCATAGATCATCGTTCTCCATCCATCATGGAAGCTCCATGATATACTGTGAGTTTTAGAGCACATATAGTAGGTATACATGATAAAAGTGATAAAACATTATACATTAAAGTGATTTGTATGTAATAATGTTATGTAGTATTGATATATGTCTAATTTTATGATTTTACAACTCCCCACACCCACATATAAATGGGAGAAGAACACCATGTATAATATCAAGGGACTCTTAAAGACATCCAATTATAGAAAACGGATATCAGCTTCCATGGATTCAATCACCGAGACTTCAAAATTCATTACAATTCATTATGGTCTATCTTCTGAACAAAATCCTATTATATATTTGAAGGGTGTGAGTATGGTTCATGGGGAAATATTATTAATTGATTCTGACCATGATCAATGGTTCACCACAATATTCTTCAAGATTATTCCACATTCATTGAATACTAAAATAAATTTCAAAATGTCATACCACCCTAAAATATATTGATATTATGATAGGAAAATTCAAACACAATGGAATAAATAATATCCAACTAAATGTAATTTAGATTATGATGTGGTTAATATATACTATAAGTGGAGTTCCCACAGAACACCATGTTCAACTTAAGAATTTGAATAGCTCTATAAGAACTTTTATATGGGAAGTCTTGTCAAACACCAATATGTTTGGTTTATGTTGGTGAATGAAATATCAATTAAACGACTCTTTTATAAGATATTATTGAAATATTTCATGCCATGTATAAAAGTATAAAATCTATATGAGTCAGATGAAGAGCATTGTTGGAAACCATTGAAGGAGACTAGAGATTGATGTGGGAGAAAATTTGACACTTTAAATTTAACAGTAATGGTGAGTTAAGTAGTATGGAAATAATTCATTTATTATCCCTATGTAAATATAATCCTTCGAAATTTATGATCATATAGTATGAGTGGCCAATTAGAAATTACTTCTACCAATGAAAGATGAAGTTCATTATGTGTTCCAAAAATCCCTATTGAGAATGAACATTCTTGATACATTACGTGTACTAAATATAGGGGTGGAACAAAAATATAATGACATAACTGGTGGGGAAAGGATAATAAATATTATATATTTTAGTTATAAATTAATATGCAACAACTAAACACACCTCATTAAAGTGATTTTGAAATATCACTTGTATAAATATCAAACATGGGAACATGAAGATCAAATGAAAAAACATTCCTGCATCTATTATTATCCATGAATTTGAGTTGAAATTTGTGGATGAAATTTCTAAAGGGGGTAATAATTTATAAATACATATATATATTTGTGTGTGTGTGTGTGATTTTTCTTTATGAATATATAATACATGTCATCATTTGGTATATAATGTAGTTTAAAAAAAATAAAATTGATTTATATTATTTAATGAAAAATGATGTCTATAGAATAAATATATCCATGGAAAAAGAAGAATTTTATATTTGTAAATAAATATAAAGGAAAATAAAATTACAAGAATATGAAAATTTAGAGTATCTTGTTCCGCAAAAATCATCATAGTGATGAAAAGCACCGTAAAAAAGGTGAAAAACACTGTGACATGTGCCTGTCATGGGGTGTGAAAATTTTTTTTTACATAAGTTAAATTTTAGTAATGTGGTTAACCTAGGTTTTTTTCTTCAGTGGAGTTCAAAACAATTATGTTTTTCACTTAAATTAATGAATGAAGTAGTGGTTATTTTTAAAATTTATTGAGTTGAAAAAACAATGCATGAAATTAAAAAGAAAGGTTGAACTCTAACGGATGAAGAGTCTAATGGGGTTAGGGTAGGATCACTTTTTCAATTTCATCATAGTAATAAAGATCATCTTTTCTCTATTTCTTCTGAATGATTAATAAAATACTTTTCAATTGAGTTTTCAATCACCCATCGTTAAAGAAACTAATGGAACTCACACTTTTGTGCATGGAAGTTCAAAAACAATTCCTAAACAACTAATGTAAGTCCTGATCAGGACTTTTTTCTCCTTATAACTCTAGAAAAAGTTCATTTTTTCACACATGTTCCAATGATTTCGGGACAGTCAACAACTAACACGATCTTCTTGATCGTGAAAAATTGCACTAGGAAGGGTGAGATTGAATTTTTTCAACCAATGTTATTAATGATGAATACAAAAAAGTAAAAAACTAATCACATTACGATAATTGGGAATAATTGAGAATATAAAGCATTAAAAAGAAAAATATGTTTTTACATTTATGCCCAAATCGTTGACATTACAAGTGTGAAACTCCCCTTCCCCGATAACTCAATGTTTTTACCCCTCTGTGTGAAGGGTAATAGAGTTGAAAGGGGAAGAAGAGGGAATAATAAAACAAAGAAAAATGAAAATAGAAAATAACAATAACTTCAATTACTCAATCCTCTAACACAAACCCTCTTGCAATATCTACAACCACTTTGAATTGATGTGAACAATCTTATTTATAGGCTTATGGAGTTGAAACTTTCCCTACAAAATTTCTCCACCTAAATATTGAGCCACATTAGCATACTAAATGGATAACTCTAGGGAATATGTCTTCATAAATGTTGTTACCATATATATCTTATTTTTCCTTCCTCAAAATCTCAATGAATTTGGACAAGTGTACCAAAAGTTATACTTTAATTAATAATTACAACTTTTTCTCCTCGAGGTGACTCTTCACCTTCATCTTTCTCGGCTCATGAAATGGATTCCTTAATGACCAAATTTCGTCATGAAATTTAATGTGAAATTTTTTCAAGGAGGCATATTTCTATTCCAGCTAGAATCACCATATTTGTATAGATGTAGGCTGAGATATGCCTCGTTAATGACGGTGGGGCCCATTCTATTGACCAGCACACGTTTTCAACTTGATGAATTTTTCTCGACCATTGTGTGTGAAATTGGACATCGGTTGAGAACAAAAAGTTTAATCCCATGAGGCTAGAGAGCCTAAAAAAGGGAATCACTCTATTTTGATCAAAATAGTAAAATATATTTCCACAATAATGAATCACTATAAAAATGTTAAATATCCAGAATTAACCAATTTTCACAATTAAGACCATAATTCACCACAATACTAAAATGACATATATCAGCTCAAATATATTGATTTGAAGGGGTTAAAAAACTGAAAAAATTTAAAAAATAATGAAAATATTATATATATCAATTCCCCCAAACATAAAACTTGGAATCCTTGATAATTCAACATCAAAATCTAATCAAAGAAAATTCAAAACAAATTCCAATTGGATCCACCAGTTCCTTACCAAGAAACCAAATGATATCATACCTCACAAAAAATAAATATTCCACGTTCTCCATTCAGACTACTCAATATAATTCCTCCAAATTTATCCTCCCATGCACACAATCCACCTACCTCACATGAATTTTCCCTCGTCTCACAGATATCAAATTTTAACAATGTTTTTCTCATCCAAACCAATGCATGTGTCACCATAGGTATGAAAAACTCTTACCTTTCCACTATATTTGAGTCAAGTAAAAGTGCTTATCATGAAGACATTGAAGGGTTGTTCTATGGATTTTAGTTGGTAGGATTTTCATTTGTAATATTATGAGGCTGGATGAGGACGGATTGGATCTTTTTGAAACAAAATTTAAAATTTATAAATTTCACTCATGTATGGTATCCTCTTCACTCCCAATAGTATTAAATCAGCTCTATAATCATGAAAACTCTAGGAATTTTTCAAAACATTATAATTATAGCCTAAAAAATTTCAATCATGTCAAACAATATTTTTCATTAATTCCCTAGAAAATCTATAACATTCTTCCTCCATTAGATGCTCTAGAAAAGTAATTGTTTCATTAATCATGAAAGCTCCAGAAATGGAAATAAATTCAATAGAATGATTTATTTAATAGCAGACCCATCACTTGTACATTTTTTTTTCTTCCTAATGTTTCACTAAATAAGGTAGCACAATACTAGAAAGGTTCCCCCACACTATCGTTCAAATAGATCATGAAATTTTACTTCAGGAGAAGGTTGGATATGGAAAATTGGCTTCTAATGTGGATATCCTAATTGTATTTTCATTTATTATATGTTCTAAAATGATTAAATGTACATGATAAGCCAGACTTAAAGGGGTTATTTTGAAATAGGGGCGTAAAACAAAAAAATTCCTCATCCATTTAAAACACAATTACCCAAAACCATTACGTTTTGAAAAGAATAAATCAAATTTTATTAATACATGCATGGTATGAAATTCCCAAATAATTAATCTTGAAACAAAATCATTTTGAACATTCATATATTCCCAGTTTCATGTAATAAATTTGTTCACTCAATTAACTGGATTTAGAAAATGGCAATGATAATCATTTAAGATCAAAATATTCAAAAAAATATACACGCACAAAAACTGTAAAATAAACACAAAAAAATTTGAAAACACGCAATATTTTTTTAAATTTTTGAAAAAAAAACACAAATTGAAAATCCTAATCTACAAAGGTTCCCTCCCACACACTTAAATGGTGTACTGTTCTCAATGAATTCAGGTGTATTTAACAAGTAACCGGATTTTAAAATGAATCACAATATCAAGAATGTGTAAAGGTGATGTAGGACCTGAAGGATCTTATTAATAGATTGGATGGAGGAGTGGTATCTCCTCCACTGGATCTAATGGAATGGTGTCATATAATTTCTCCAGTCTATGTCCATTAATAGTGAATGGTTCATACTCTCCATCCTTCATAATCTTCACAACACCAAAAGGATATACATGTGTAACTACAAATAGACCCTCCCATATGGAATGAAGCTTACATGGAATTAGCTTGAGTCTATAATAGAATAGTATCACTTTCTCTATAGGATGGAATTATTTTGGTTTGATAATCTTGTCATGAGCCACTATTTTTCTCTATTTTTAAATTTTGGAATTTTCAAATGCTTCTCTTCTAATTACATCCTACACCAGCAACTGTCGCCTTCTCCCGTTCCCAGAACATTCACAATCCAAATTTATCTTCCTCACAACCCAATACGCCATATTCTCATGTTCCACAGGTAGGTGAAAACTTTTCCCATAAATCCACCTATATGGACTCATACAAAGCAGGATCTTGTAGACTGTCAAATAATCACATAATGTGCCTTCTTACCATTGGCTCCAAACCTTCCTATTTGATTCAAAAGACTTCTATAGAATTCCTTTGGTTTGCCTGTTGGATGCTTCAGCTTGACCATTTGTATATGGGTTATAAGGAGTTGATGATTTATGATACACCCCAGACATATTTATTAATTCATCCATTATTCTATTGGAAAAAGGAGTTCCTTTATCATTGATGATGGTTCTAGGCAATGAAAACCTACACTATATGTTAGCCCTGAAAAAATCACAAACAACATTATCATCATATTTCATTGTGGATTTTGCTTCCACCTATTTGGAAACATAATCAACCGAAAAAAATACATAAGAATTTACATATGAAATTTGGAATGGGCTCATAGAATCTATGGCCTAAATGTCAAAAATCACAAAAAAATTAAGTTGTTTTGGTGAATTTATTTTCACCATGTAATGTTTCCAAAAAACTGACATTTTGGACACATTTTACAAAATTCTTGAAAATCCTTAAAAAGGGTGGGCTAATAATGTCCAAATTATAAAAACATCATTACTGTATTTTGAGGTATAAAGTGGCCTCCACAAGCTAATGTTTTTGAAAAATCAAAAACAGAACAGATTTCAATTTCATGAACAAAATCTTCTTATAACTTGGCATTGAAAATCTTCTAAAGAAATGGATCATACTAAATTTAATATCTAGATTCAGTTTTTAGTTTGTGAATTTGTAGATAATTAAAATGAGATATGACATGAGATGTTAATAGATAATTGACCATGTCATCATAAAATGGAATGTTTCATTTAACCAAGTACAGAATCTCTCCTAGAAGGTGATCATTCAATTGTTCTTTTTCTATAATATCAACTTCAGTAGTGTGGGGAAGTCTAGTCAAATGATCAGCCACTTGGTTATCAGATCCCAATTTATCGATAATTTCTATATTGATCTTCTGTAGCAGTAACATCTATATAACTAGATTCAGTTTAGCTTTACCTTTCTTCATCACATACCTGAGAGATGCATGATCAAAAAACACTGTGAATTTAATTCCAAGAAGATATGATCTAATTGATTCTAAAAAGCAACTAAAAACTCATTTTCTATGGTTATCTATTTGAATTGAGCCATATCCAGAGTTCATGAAGAATATGAAATGACTTGTGGCCTACCCTTAATTTTCTAAGAAAGGACTGGTCGAATTTCAAGGTAGGAAGCATCAGAACGTAGCTCAAATGGTTCTTCCCAACATGGTGGGGCCGCATCATATGTGGTTTAACCAATCATATTATCAGATCATCAAAGGATTCCCTATATGAACCATTGAAATCAAAATTAACAGATTTCAAAAAAAACCTAGAGAGAGGGAGATAAATCATACTGAAATCTTGTATAGTCCTCTCATAGAATCATATGCATCCTAAAAAATATCTATTATGTTTCACACATATAGGGAATGGAAATAAATTTATCACATCAATTTTTGATTTATCCACATCATTGTCCTTTTTGGAAATGACATAAAAGTCAAATCCCTCTCTCAAACATGAAATGAATATTTCCAAACATTAAAACAAGATTTTCTTCAATGCATATTTTCAAAACATTTTCAAGATTATTCAAACAGTGATCAAAAGAGTTTCAAAAAACTATGAAATCATCCACGAAACCCTCGAAGAAATTTTCAATGTGAAATGAAAATATACATTCCATGCACCTCTGAAATAAACCTAGGGAATTATATAATATTAAATGCTTCCTTTTATTTGAAAAATTGCTGAAGGGGAATCTAATGGATGTCTTCCCACTATCCTCCAACAAAATGGGTACCTAGAAAGAACCTTAGTAACCATCCAAAAATAAATAATGAGTTCTTATTTCCAATCCCTCTAACATCTGATAAATAAATGGAATGGGGAAATGATCATTCCAATTGACCTCATTTTAATTCCTAAAATCAATGCACACTCTCTGTCTATTTTGAATTCTCATAGGGATTAATTCAGTTTTTTCATTCTACACACTGGTTAGGCCATTTTTTGGAACTACATGAATTGGGATAACCCACTGTGAATATGAGATCGGATAGATAATCCTAGGTTCCAATTTCTTCTCAATATCTTTCTTTCATAACCTCTATTAAGGCAGGATTCACCAACCTTTGGGGTTTCCTAATAGGTTTGGAATCTAGATAATGAAAACTTTTATGTGAGCATATTTTTGTGTTGATTCTTGGAATATCACCTAAACTCCACTATATTGATTTGATATTCTCTCTTAGAAGTTCATTTAAGGATTTCTTTTGGATTTCAACGAGATTATTTGTAATTATCACTGGTAGTTTCTCTCACTCACTAAGGTATACATATTTCAAATTAATAGGTAGTGGGTTGACGTCTATATCAGAGGGATGCTCAAGATATTAAAATTAATTTACATATCCCGCATCCTAATATTGGGCATCCTTTACAAAATAATCCATATCGTATTCCTTTGCATTTAAAAATTATTCAATGAAATCATATTTAAACTCTTCCTCCCACATGAACTCAGAATCTCTAGCATTTTTTGGCATCCACATGTTCAATGGTATTTTCAATAGAAGAAGAATCTTCTAAGTCTATGAATTCCTAGAACACACATGATCATTCAATGGGTTTGCACCAACTTCATGGGAGAGTGAAAAGTGGGAGTGATCATCTGATTGGTGCCTCATAGATTCAAAAATCATGAATCGGACAATGTTTTCTCTAAAATACATGGTAAGGGTCCATTCATGGAAATTGATGATGTTCTTGGTCGTCTTCATGAAAGGCCTCCCAAAAATGATGGGTGAGAATGAAGGTCTCTTGTATTCTTTGATATTTATCATGTAGAAGTATGTTGGGAATAAGAGATCTTTGACATTCATAAGGACATCCACCAAAACTCATCCATGGAAATAGTGGATCTGTTAGTAAGATAGGCCACCACTCTTGTGGGATTCAAGTCTCCCATCATAAAATATGTTTATAATTAGTGAAGAAATACATTAACTGTTGCACCTAGATCATACCAAACATTTGAAAAAATTAAAGAACCAATGGTGCATAGAATAAAAAATGCCTCTAGATCTTGACATTTTTTTTTGGAAATTGTGGTCTGATAAGGGATAATACACTTCTTCCAAAGTTGATCATATCGTTACCTTGAAGTATTCTATGCTTGTTACAAATACCCTTAACAAAATTAGCATTATTTTGAATTTGTTTTAATGCTTCCTGTAAGGGGTTTTTGAATTCCACTATCTGGAAGGTGTCCTGAATTTCTTTTTGATGTGATTCCTCTTGAAATTTCTTTGATTCAATCATCCCTAATGGAAATTTTGGGGGAAAGTCTTTATTCTCCCTTTTTCCTTTTCAAGGGGCTTTATTTTCTTTTATTTACTTGTCTTATCCTTTTATTCCTCCTATTTCTTCTCTTTTATATAATAGATTTTCACATAATCTTCTGAGTTTACAACTTCATTCTCTCTCATCACATGTGGTCTTGTTTCAGGTTCTTGGGATACTGGTGGTGAGAGTTATTTTACACTTCTTTTTGTTATCATGATTTCATACTCTTTTGGGTTTGGGATTATTTAGGAAGGTTGTTTTTTAATATTTTTGGTTATAATGTCCACGAGACTTTTGAACATGCTACACAAATCTTTTATAGTGTCTTTGAGTCCATAAGTTTTAGTTATATACCCTTGGTTCGAAATTATGGGTTGTTCACTAGTTGATGGAAGCTCATAGGATCTAGGGAAAATGTATTGTTGGTGGTTTGATTGATGTTTATAAGACAGATTTTGTTTACATGGGGGGTGTTTTGGAATTGCTGCTGGAATTGGGGTTGGTTCACTATAAGAAAAATTTGCAGCTCGTGGCAGTTTTTTTGGGTATGGAGGTAGTTTCCAAAAACCACGACTACATTGTGTTTTAGGACACTATTGTTGGCGGTTATAGGTTCTTAGTGGCAGTTTATAGGAACCATCGTAATTTTTGCGTTTCACATCCATTATGATATTTTTTTGGGTGGTTTTTCCATGTAGGGGATTTTTTTTCGGAGATTACAATCACCTCTAAAAACATTTATGTCCCTCGCCATGAAAACCACCGCTAAAAACATCATAACCGCCCCGAACATCCTGTGGATGATGGATCAATGTAGAGAGTGTTATAACCATCGTTAATAGAAAAATTATGACATGTAGCGGTGGTTTAAACCTCCGCTAAAAATAGATTTTCAAAAAATACATAAGCATCTGTACCCCTTCCCTGAAAAAAATCCAATTCGGTGAATACCAAAATATGCAAACCACACTCATCTGATATAATAACTATTTCAAAACTCACTAAGAACAACACATATCTAGTCTGTACTACCCTCACATAACATGAATTTTTTTGGATCGAAAAACCAAAGAACACTCTCTTCTTCCCACTATAGATTAATCCTCTGGGAACTGTCTCTCTAGTTCTTTCCAGTAATCCCACATAATATTTCCCAAACCTAATGTGTACACACTCCAATAATTCATGATCATAAAAGAATAATCATTATCCAATTAATCTTTTCTGGTCATTTCTATTTCATGTTCCCAACCCACTTAATATTAACCACTACATGTTAGTAAATTGAATATCCTAAAGCATCTTAGTCATACAAAGGCTAACCACATGTTCACCCACAAAATATGAGTCATTATCAAAATGGAGATCATATATCTATTCTATTCTCAAAATTATCTTGATAACCTAAGATCTCAATCTATAGGGATTGCTATCCAATTGACCCCACCCTGTCCCCTGAACTAAATACCAAAACCAATCAAAGTTTTTCTCATCCCATGGACCATGAATTACCATTACATTCCTCAACCCATTCATGGTGACCCACATAACCACAGTTTTTTGTTATGTATAATAACATAATTAAGATATATGAGAAAAAACTATATAATATGCATAGCATGACATTCCTTAACCCTTTCATTCCTAATTTTTTCCCTATTCTTCACTATAGTAATGTTGTTGGAAAGAGAATGGTAGGTTCTGTTATTGCTTTGGTAAGGGACTAATATAGGTTGTTGTGTCCTAAATATGAATACCACACTCAACAAATCAAGACATAAAATGAAAAATCATAAGTCAATAAAATACATAAAAGGAAACCTGACAAATCAAGAAAATGATAGGTCATGAAAATGATTGGTGGAAACATTGTGCCACACATGATACATATACAAACTGATTATGAACACTTATAGTCACCCTCTCCAACTCCAACATATCAACAATACATCTAATCAATGTCTGATGATGAACACATATCATCACCCTCTCCACCTCCTTCTCCACATCCGGCTACCACTTGTAAGAACATTATATTGAAAAATAAATAGTTTTTCATATATATATTTAAACATAAAACCATTAAAAAATTTAAAACTCAATGATTGTGAATTTTTGTGTTTTACCTGCTCACTATCAGGTGATACAGTACCATCGGAGGCATATCTAGTCATCTGCTGACATATTTCAGCCAACACTTTCTAAAAAGCGTATATCTGATCCCCCTCCTCGAGAACTATGTTTTATTGAGAAGCAATATCTTTCTTAGAATCTCCGGGTATGGGACGACTACAAACAGAAGTAGATTCAGCAACCATCTCCGGTGGCCTACTAAAAACCATAGATGTTACTGGTCCCAAACCCATCCATCACACTCTACTAGGAAGATCCTTCCCAGGTACTTTAGCAAACAGGTTATCCTGGGAGACTGAGTAGGACTGCTTAGGATTGTAATCCCATATTTCTTTAATTTTTACCTATAAATCAAATATCAATATATATTAACATAGTTAAAACTGATAATAAGTTTTTATTTTGAAAAAATAAGTTCATACCCCAACTTCTGTGGTAGGCTCATTAGAAAAATTTCCTTCATATTTTTTGGGACCATCCAACCACACTTCAGTTTGGGATGCTTCATGCCCTAAACAATGTGACTGCATTAAACAAAGATAAATCAACAATTTAATATATTAAATTTATATTATTGTCTTATATATATTTAAACTAGTGAAAAGATTACCAAAGTCCATCGGCTTCTAGAAAAGCTTTTTGACCCCGCAGTTTGAGGGATGACTTGATTTTCCTGGCTTGATGCATTATTTCTTGATAGATCCAGAAATAAATAGATTTAATATTAATATTAATTTATTCAATGTCATTTCTTCTTTGTATACATGTATAAATGTAAAATGAGGTTAATATAATAATATATATTTAAATACCATCTGTTTCTCATCACGATGTCTATCAACAAAAACATTCCACTATTGTTTGGGTACCCTATTAGTTAGCTTCTCATACATTTAATGGATGGTCAAAGAAGTATGGTTGAAATCTCCCAAAAATTTCCATTTCAAGTCTTTCCATTTCTTACTAATATTATTTAACATCCACTTTTGTGCTATCACATCCGCAACTATAAAGTCAATAAAAAACTGTATACCGAAATTCATTTTGAACATATTAATATCTTGTCATTTAATTACACCATAATATATTAAAATTACCACTATTTAGGAATCAAAAACATTATTTTTCCAACTTGTAGTCATATGTCTCTAATCATCATAATAAATTGGATGGGAAATGGGCTCTGCTACCAGTGGGCCTAAAATTTGGCCAAGTAATCCCACGACATCATCCGTAGGGAGCCCATATGAATAGAATGGGAAAAATATCTTCTCTCCATTCATAATCCATACATCTAACCTTTTTATATTTTTCTCCATAGTTGCATTTTTTCATATTTAATGATCTAACATTTATTATATAAAAAGGGAAATAAATTTATTTATTTTAAAATTCGTACCTATAACAGTGACCCTCCAGTATGTCCGTGATGAACTAGAAGTGGCGCGCCGCTGCCCGACTAATGAGGTTTCTAAAGGGGGAGTCAATGACTCAGCATCTATAGGGATGCTCATAGATGGTGTAAGAGATGTTGTAGGGGGAGATGGTGTAGGGGGCAGGCATCTGGTGGCTTATATGCCGTAGGGAGGTAGATAGATTGGTCGTCATCTGTCGTAGTAGTGGATGAAACATTAGATCACTTCCTCCATGGCAATCCTGTCATTTAATCAAATAAAATTAAGTTCAGAACATATATTTCAATAAATTATGCCAGAAAAAAAATTAAAAATGATAATAGATTCCCAGTACTAACAAACAAAAAATACATAGCAATGATAATAAATGACTGTATAAATCAAATAAGTTGTTGCTGAATGAATAAATAACTCTATATACAGTCATTTCCCATTCAATAATTTCTGTTTCTTGCTCCATTACATCATATAATTCATTCATCATTGCTAGAATAATATTTTAAATATCATGATGGACAAATAATTCTGCTTATTCTTATTGATGAGATTCAATTTCAGAGGTCAAATCTTCCACTTCATCACCCATATCATACAAATATTTTTGTATTATGTGATCAACTACACTCCACCCTTCATCCACAATATCATTCACATAATATACCATTTTTTTCGATGATAAGATATATGAATCATACAGTTAATGATCACCAACATACATCAAGAGAGATATGTTCACAGAAATAAATTGCAAAGAATCTCTTTTAAAACCTCTGATAATATCGACCCAACTTCATTTGAATAAAACAACTGAAAAATGAATATTTTAGTTTAATTAAAAAATATCAGCCAGCTTTCCATTTTATTCCAATTCAAAAAATGTAAATATACCATTATTCTATGTTTTGAAACCCTCTTCTTGATCGACTGTTCGAAATCTAAAGACATTCACATTGTATGCGTCGAACTTTCTACCTTGTTTTAGAGGACCTCGAGCAAGAAACATCAAATCCTACGACACCTCTCCTCAAGAATGATTATTCATGATCTAAAAAAATAAATATACATTATTATATTTACAAAATATATCTTTCAAATTAATATTAATATTTATTGCAGTATTTATGAACATACACGTCATGAAAACCATTCTACATGCTCTTTATTAATAGTATTCATTATATCATTCCCATTTCATGTTTGGCCTCTCATTTGTCTCTTTGTTTGTATCCTCAACTCTCAAATAAATGTATCTGCAATTTATCTATTTAGATGCACATATCTATGTGCCCGTTATAATTCAAATTCTATCAGTGTCACATTTGAGGTCCTCCCAACTGATCAGCCAATAACAAGAAATATTTTTGATTTCTAATATAATTGAGATTGAGTTGACTTGTCATCAACAAATCCAAATTGACTAAATCTTGTCTCAATATCATCGATGATTCTAGAAAAAAGGTAAGACACTCCTCATCCAAATAGAATTTAGCAATAGAGTCTTCTTGTTGAGCATTATTTCTCACGTATGATTTCAAATGCCCAATATATCTGTGAAATAAAATATACATAATTATGAATTTAATTAAGTGAAAAATATTGTTTACATAACTGAAAAACATATAAATAAAGTACATATCAATTGGATTCATCCATCGATAATGAACGGGGCCTCTGAATTTAACATCCACAATCAAATGCATAGTTAAATGCTTCAGTACAGTAATAAACAACATAGGAAAGATCATCTTTATTTCACAAAGGGTCAATAAAAACCACTCTTGGAGATTGTCAAGCTGAAATCGATATAGATATTTCTCACATAGTTGTCTGAAAAATGTGCAGAATTAGAGTACAACATCAGTAATTTTCAGGTAATAATGTACGCAATGCCAATGGTAGTAACTATTGTAACAAAATATGTGAACCGTGACTTTTCAATCCATGTAACTTACAATTCCTCAAGTCAACACTCCTCATGATGTTACATTAATACCAATCAGATACTTTAACATTCTTTAAAATTCGATGGAATGTATATTTATCCCTATTTATCATTGAATAAATTGTCGAAGGATACCTTTCATTCTCATCTGTCTAGAGATCACATTTTATGTTCATTTATATTAAGACTTTATGGGAATTGAGATGATCCTTCGACATTCCATGCTCATTAAGCAGTGTGAAAATCAAATTGTCACATACATTCATCTCAATATGCATCACATCAAGATTATGCCGCAACAAATTAAATTCCCAATACGTAAGTTTGAAGAATATATATTTTTTCTTCCATTGTTGTGTTCCAATTTCGATTGACGATGCACTTTGAACCCATTTCTCGCTATCATTCAAATGAAGAACCTTCCCAAATTCGGTTTCAGAATTTCCAACTTGTGTAAATTTTTCCTAACTAGTTAACAACCTTGGAGGAGGTCTACGATCAATGAAACCGTTAAATTTTGATTGGTTCAACTGAGATCTATGAGATACATCGTGAAATCTTCGATGGGACAAAAAGCACCATTTTCTACTATAAGGTATCCGTTTGGCTTTAAAATCAATGTTACAAACATTAAAAGCCAAACTCATGTAGGTGTTCCAACCAGATAAATTCCCAAGTCCAGGGAAGTCACTAATTGTCCACTTTAAAGATGTATGTATTTTAAACATTTTCTTAGAAGAAGCATTAAATGTATCAACATCGTCGCTACACAACTCCTGTAATTAATCAATTAAAGGCTGCAAGTATACATCAATATCATTTTCAGTAATTGATTTCTAGGAATAATCATCGAAATGATAAAAGACGTTTGTTGCATACACATCCATGGAGGCTGATTGAAAGGGATCAAAACAACTGGACAATTTCTATAACAGGTACTTAAAGACCCAAATGGGTAGAATCCTTCAATAGTCAATCCCAATCGAACATTCCTAGAATCAATAGAGAAATATGGATGTAATGAATCAAATTTATTCCATGATTGTGAATCTCGTTGATGTCTCATTAAACCATCATTTTTATTATCTAAAGAATTCCACTACATGTGTTCGGTGGTTTTCGATGACATGAATAATCATTGTAGTCGATTCATTAAAGGAATGTAACGCCAAACCTTTGTAGGTGTGTTCCTTTTTTTCTTATTTAGGAAATTATGTTGATTTAGACTTCCATCATCACCCATTGACTTCAATCTAGAAGAAGAATATTTTTTAAAATCTTATCTACTTGAATCCTCTATCCAAATAAAGCATAAGACAATTGGGACACACATGTATTATTTTATAATTCATACCAAGCCTATTGACAACATTTTTCATATCATAGAAAGACTCGGGGATGTTTGCATCAGGAAATGCATCATGCAACTATTCCAATATCATGGACATTGCCTTTTTTAATTCCACATAGACATTTAATATGGTACAACTTCAGCATAAAAGAATGTTTTGAATATTTATAACATCCCTTTACAACTCTTGACATCCATCGTCAACTAATCCATGGAACATATTGTGCTCTGTGATTGTTTCTCTAACATTAGTCTCTATAGAATCAAGAGGATGATTCACTAATATGTTACAATTCTGATATGGTTTTTCTACAATCTCAAAAACATCACTTGTCTCATTTCTATTTGTAACACCCTCATATGGTTGTTCTAATATTTTTTGATATTGATGGTGGTCTTTTGTAGTGTTTAATGTATCATTTATAAGGATTTTCATTTTGTTTTACATTTTTGTCAAAGTTTGGAGGTCAATCTGTGGATTAACATCAGTGATTAACTTTTTTTTAACGTTCGACTCTCCTTGCCAAATCCAACACAAATATTGACAAGGTAATTTCTTAAACAATAAATGTTCATAAACATCATCTTTCTTCAAACATCTTCTATATATACCTTTAAGACATATAAATCTTATTCTCCCATCAATATATCGATTGGAAATTTTAAAAACTAAAAACTCATTCAATCCCTTAATATACTGAGGTGCGTTCCTTGGTAATGTGATGTAGCTTTTATCAATGTATATCACGATGTTCCTACACAATATAAATAAAATTTAAAACACATAACTATTAAAAAATTAGGAAAGAGATTCATATATTCTATTTTAAAAAATATATAAATATGTTACGTAAGGTTTTCTAATATCAATACATATGGTAAATCACTCACTAGTGATGTCATCTAAAGTAGTACCACCACAATAGATTAGAATTAAATTTGGAGATTAGGGTGAGTGAAAAAAGTCCAACCACATTACTCAACTTATGAAAGTTGGAGGTTCTCTCTCCCATTAAGTTAAATAATTATAACCATTTTTTGAAGTGGCCCAATATTTAGCGGGAGATATGATCCATGGGGTGGATGTGACAATAATGTACACGTTATTCTGCTAAAGGAAGATCTGATTAAAACAAAGAAAATGCATGAAATAAGTGATGTAATAATTATTTCAAGTCTCGTATGATATAAAATGTGATCATAATATTTCATTGCTGATCATGAGTCGGAAAGTGGTGTTATGAAACCACTTTTTTCTTCAAAACATGATCTAGAATTTTCATGCTGATTTAAAGTCACTTGTTGAATCTAGAATTACATAAAAAAGGTTTTATTCTAGAAATAAAAGAGGTTTCTAAGATTTAACTAACAGAATCAATGATGTTATATTGAATATGGTTTTTAATAAGGGATATAGAGAACTGAAATTAGTAGAATTAGACATATAATAACAAATAGGTACCATCCATACCATCTCGTAATAATGTTGGTAAATCTCTTTTTATGAAGGTAGTGGGTACGAAAAAATTATTTATAAGTATGAATTTTGAAATGTTTGATGGAATATTCCACCTTAGCTATGGTTGATAAGGAAATTATGGAAGTTAGATTCCCTTAATGATCTAATCAAGTTATAAAAATGACCTAATGTCATTATTCAAATGAAATAAGATGATCATGGGTTATGGATCAATGATCGTGTCATGGAAAATTCATTTATTGTGAATTATATTATTGTTATATAATGTTAAATGAAAAATTATAAAGTAATTGAATTCTAAGGGATAAAAATCCAAATATGAAGAAGAAACATCCATATGATAATAGTTACATGTATACATAAAAATTAATTAGAAATATTTAAAATGCGTGTGATGTATGAAAAAGTAGAATTTATAAAATTGGTCAGTGTTCATATCAACCTATATATTAATCGAATAAGAAAATAAAGCCACAGTAGTCTGTGAATAAATAAAAACATCCTTAAGAAAAAGTGAAATAGAATTATAAGAAAATAACCTCCTAAGAATTTTTCACATAGGGAAGGTAAGAGGCCTTTTAATCTAAATTTGAGAATTTTATGAAAGGTTCATCATCTGAAAGAACTAATAAAAAGGAAGGAAGTTTTAAGTATCCATGTTGAAAGTTCAAACATTATACCAATGAAAAAAATGACATGTTAGTTATATTGATGGAAGATATAAAGAGACTCTGGAAACTAAAATAAGCACATGAAAAGTATAGTCAAAAGTAAAACTATCGATTCCACATAAATATAACATAGTTTAATGTGTGTGGTGAAACATGGATGGATACACTCCAAGAGATTGACATAAAAAAAATTCCATATTACCATCCAAGCATAGAAATAAAACCTAATATAATAATTTTTTTAATGAATCATTATGGGTCCCAAGGAGTATTCCGGATCACCATGGGAAAGTGACGAGCATCTGGGTATCAACACACATAACCATGGGAGTGATTTCACACTAAAACTACAATACAATAGCTCTCATATATAAAAAGATAAATACAATCAATCAGATTTCAACATGGATGAAAAATTATATGACCATGAGATATAAATAAACCAATCGAGAAAGATAAACATGAAAGGAAACTAAAACAATGTCTCCATGTGACTATATGTTACCACTATTCAAACCCACTATTAAAATAAAAATGAACCAGAGATGCATTCAAGCTACATGACATTTTTCTATTTATCTACATACATAATTAAAATACCTCCACACACCCAATGAAATATAAAAGTTCTGTGAAAAAATCATAGTAATATCCCACCATGAATCTATACAATGTTTATGACCAAGGTAATTTTTGATCTATCTAAAAAATGAATCAAATTGTATTAAGTATTTTTTTAAAACACTTCTAATTAAACATTCATTGGTTAGATTTAAAACATTTCATATTCTAAAAAATTTATAATATGGAAAAAAGGTTAATGAAATTTAAATAAATTGAAATAAACAAATAATCCATAAGAAAACCACGTGATCATTAAAACATGAAACACTGCCATCATGAATGAAACCAAAAACAAAGAATCAATGGGATCTAGCCTATAGAAATACATTAATACAACCCATAAGAAACACTAGACATGAAAAAATTTATCCTAGGGAATCTTATTCCTTCCATATTCTAAAATATTCAAAACCATACCACTTAGTTGTGATACACTAACAAAGTGTTCCATATGTCTATAACCATATT
Organism: Viscum album; assembly: GCA_963277665.1. Taxonomy (NCBI): domain Eukaryota; kingdom Viridiplantae; phylum Streptophyta; class Magnoliopsida; order Santalales; family Viscaceae; genus Viscum; species Viscum album. The sequence goes on from OY728125.1 coordinate 713,654,744, forward strand.
CACTGAATGCTCTAAAAAAATAGTAAAACCAACACCTATGAGTATGAAAACCACCAGAGATAGCGAGGGGAGATGAACTAGGGTAGGAACTCGACAGGGTCGGGGGAGAACGTATCATCGAGGGTGTCAAGGGGAGAAGGGGGGGTCAACAGCGATGGGTGACGAGGTCACCGGTGGCATTGGAGGGGAGCAGAGCTAGGGTTGGGGCTCATCAGGGGGAGAAGCGTCATGGGTGTTAAGGGGAGAAGATGGTCAGCTTAGGTGGGGGAGGGAGTGTCACCACAGTAAAAATATAAATTGGTTTAGTTGCAGTTTTTTAAAACGCCGCTAAAAGACTGCCTCTAAAGGAGATTAATGTTGTAGTGGTTTTGGAACTAGTTTTGGTTCGAGGATGTAGCTTAATTCTACAGATTTCCAAACCCATATTGAACATGGTTAAGCACTCTCCATCCTTGATTTTGTCGGAATTTAATTTTATGAAAAGCTACTACTCAAGTTTTTATTCCCTTTATTTATCCATAGTGTTTTGGGAAATGATCACGGGATGATCATAAACCACATACCTTAGTCCTTAATTGTTGGTCACCCACATGTTCCAAGACCATATGTCTCACCAAACTGGCCAGCTCTTCGATCATAGATTCTAGTATGGTTGATGAATGAGATGTATGTACCTCATTAATACTTATTTTTCCAGTACCTCTTGTACCAAACTGTTGCAAGTTTTGAGAAATCATCTCAATCAAACCTTGGCTTCTACTAGTGATTAGTCTATAAATGCACCTCTAGATGATGCATGGATAATGATTCTATCACTATCTAGTAATCCATGATAGAATAATACAACAATGTGATGATCCTAAATGGAATGATGTGGGTAGCTGAAACATATCATTTTAAATCTTTCCATGTAGTCATATATTGTTTCTCAAGATTATTATCTGATGGGATAGATCTCTTTTCTGATGGTTGTTCATCAGACAACAGGGAAGAATCATTGCATGAAGAATCTCACCATGTCATTCCAATCATCCACATCTCCAAGTTTTATACCATAAAAATATTTTTGAAATCTCCTTTCAATAAAAATCGGAATTCCTTCCACATTACATACTCTTCAGCTACTCTACGTGGTCTGAAAGTTGGGCAGACACGTGTGAACTCTATAATATGTGTTTTGGTATCTTCACCGACCAAGCCATGAAACTTTGGGAGGAATGGTATCATATTAGGTTTTATCTCAAAATCTTTTTGTAACACTAACTTGAAATGTTGATTATTCTGATTACAAAATTGTGGGGCAGAAAAATCTCTAAGGGTTGGGATTTGATTTCAAGCCATGTTGAGAGGCTCATAGTGAACACTTGATGTTTCACTCCAGTCTGTAAGAGAACTATTCTAAAATTCATATTTTAAATTTATGTTTCAGAGCCTATTCAACAATTTTCTTTCAATTTCAGGATCAAGTGGGAATGTTTCATTGACTGATGTTCTAGTCATCCAACATTGAAAAGAAAATAAGAAAAGAGAATGAAATAGACAAAAGAAAATGTTATCACGTCCTCCCTTGCAATGACACTAGGTTTTGACACGTTTCTGTTATAGGGTGCGACAAAAACAAAAATTAACTAAGCTCAAATGTAGTAATGTGGTTAACCAGAGGAGTCATTAAAGAGCAGTGCACTAAAATTATGTTTTTCACGTAAATTAATGAAATAAGAATTAGTTGTTTTTGGAATTTTTTGAATTGAAAAGAATAAAGAAATCAATTTAAAATAAAGGTTGAATAGTAACAGATGAAGAGAGTGATGGGTCAGGGTAGGATCACCTTTTTAAATGTCATTATAGTCCTTAATACCATCTTCTATCTATTCCTTTTGAATGAAAAATGAAATACCCCCCGACCAAGTTATCAATCACCCTTGGTTATTGTAAACTAATAGAACTCACTCCTATGTGCATGGAAGTTCCTACACAATTCATAAGTATCTAAGGAAAGTCCCGACCGATAATTGATGCACATTATAACTCCATAAATAGTTCACTATTTCCACACACATTCCAATGATAACTGGACACTCACCAACTAACACAAACTACTTGATCGATACAAACTATACTAGGCGGAGGGAGATTGAAAGTCTTCTACCAAAGCTGTTAATGGTGAATACAAAAAAATCAAAACACAATCACATTAATAGAATTGGGAATCATTAAAGATATAATCCATTCAAAAGCTAAATATGGTTTTACATTTAAAAGGCCAAACTCTGACATTTCAAAAGTGAAACTCCCCTTCCCCGATCACTCAATGGTTTTACCCCTCCTTGTGAAGGTTAATAGAGTTGCAAGGGGAAGAATAGTAAATTATGAAACACAGAAAAGAAAAAATAGAAATTAAAAATAACATAAAGAACATAATCCTCTAGAACAACCCCACTTTCACCTTCTTCATCCCCATTGCATGGATGTGAACACACTTATTTATATTCTTGTGGTGTAGAATTATTCTCTCTAAAAATACTCCACCGAATGTTTAAATCTGGTTAGCATATTAAATGGCCAAATTTGAGTAAGGTGTCTGCATAAATATTCTTCCAATATTTCTTCATAATTTTTATCCACTTAATGAATTTTTCTAGGCCATTTTGTGGAAAATTGGTTCTTATTCTACAAGAAAATATTCATGCCCATAAGCCTTGAGAGCCTTCAAAAAAAATGAATCACTAGATTTGGATCAAAATACAAAATAATATTCCCACAATACAGAAGATCCATAATAAATATAAATATCCAGAATTATCCAATTTCACAATTAAGCCCATAATTCACTAAAACAACAAAATGATACAAGTCAGCTAAAATTTTAACACACTAATCTATCTTAGTGATTTATTTCCATTAATATAATTCAATAGCTTGCGCTACCCGCAACACCATGTTCGACCGCACCACGACTTACCAAACTAGACGTTCAGAAAATGTTATGAAGGGTATTAACTGAATATTGAATTTATTATACTCCATATAATTTTACCATTCATATTATGTAATTCTTATTCATAATATTAGAAAAAATTAATTTTTTCAAATAAAAGTTGTATTTTTTAAAAAATGCAATATTACTGCCTTTTAATAGAGAACCCTTTTTCAATCCAATATTTGACACTTTTATATTTTAAATTTGACAACATAAACTTCTTTTTTAGAAGCAAGACATAAAAATTATGTTTGGATAAATATTCGGTGCTTTTCTGATAACTTCTATATTTTGATGAATAGTGAAAAATACTAAATTTTAATTGAAAACAACTTTTCTAATCAAAATAATTAATAATTTTAAGTTATAAATGTTAATGTTTTTGAAGTATAATTATATTATATTTTTATCATCTAATCCAATTTTGGTCATTAGAAGTAATTATACAATTATATTGGACATAAACACATATCATTCTTTTGAAAGATTTTAAAACTCAAAACATTCTTTCTGGTTTTGACAATGGGAATATGAATTTTTAAATTAATTGATTGATTTTCTTTGTTTTGAATTTGGTAAAATAGAAATAATTTTTTAATTTTTAATATCAAAATTATATTTGGTTGAATTTTTGGTATTTTTCTAAAAACGTTAGATTTTTAGTGAATATTGAAAAACACTGTGTTTTTAAACCTACTTTTTATTTAAATAAATATTTATTTTATTTAAATTTATTTTAAGTCATAATAGATACATAATACCAATATATGTTAAATTTAATTCATTAGAGTTATTTTATATTAAAATTAGTTGTATTAAATTTTATTGACCTTTTTTACAGCATTTACCCTCCTTCTTGGCACATTTGAAAAATTGCATAAAACGTATTTTTACCACTTCTCAGAATTGAATTTCAAAAAACCAAGAGACATGGGTATCAATAAGAAAAATGTTGTAAAATAATATGAATTTCATTTTTTTTTGAATTTTATTTTTTCAATTTTATTTACCATGGTTAAATGAAAAGAGAGTAATTAAAGGTAAAAATGATATAATAATTACCCTAACACGTCTAAAAATTCTGTTGGATAAGTTTATTTAGGCCAAAATAAACATTAGGAATAAAATATGTTCCTTTTTATCCACTTGTATTAGATTAAGACATTTATTACTATTTTATTTAATTAAGATTTAAAATTTTTAAATTCAATGTTTAATAACACAATAATTTTTAATATCATGTTATACATAAGATAAATTAGACTATAAATATTCCATATAATGATAAAAATATTTCATAAATAATAGTATTTTATTTTATGTTTTTTAAATTAAATAATTAAATTTTTTTATGAAACAATGATGACGCAATAATTACCTTACTAATGAATGATTTAAATAATTGATATTATAAATATCAAAATAAATATATATTTATACTTTTGTTGCATTACACTAATATTATAATTATAAGCCCCGACCTTAAACCTTACATAATCTTGAGTTATTACAAGATTACACATTGAGGATCTTTTCAGGTTTAGAGTTTTAGAGAATTAGGACATGACTATTACATCTCAAAAGATTACAAAGTAGAAACTTCTACTAAGTTTCCATAAAATAAAAACTCTTAAAAAGAAACATGTCTAGTTCCATGTTTTAGGTAGCATGACTTTCCTTTGATCTCATCCTTGACCCTATTCCGCGTTAAGTCCTATGAAAAATATTTCACCAACTTGGGAAGAGCATAAAAAGCTCAGTAAGGGTTATAAAATATGGAAAGGAAACATGAGTTCATATATACATAATAATGAAATCATACTTTACCTATAAAATATAGGCATATCAAATCATAAATAAATCATAGAAATCATAAGATATAAAAGTAACTTGAGGCATTCATAACATTCTTACGTGGGGAGTAACCCTCTTGGTTACGTTTGGAATACCCATCACAGTATATTCCCTAAATCTCTTCAGAGAAACCTTAACGTTTCAATCCTTTGCGTTACCCAATGCATTGGAGAGATATATCGGGCTCACCCGCCCTTAGTTTATCACGGAACCACCCATCTTCATAACAATGCCCAAGAACCATAACATAATCGTATCACATAAAATGTGTGTAAAGGAAACATAACATTTCCACCTTTCAATCACAAGATATCAATACAACAAATTGATATAAAAACATTATGAAAACCATTTTCAATAACAAAATAACAGAAAATTAAAACATGGTATTTATTTTTCTTTTAAAAAGAAGGTATGGCTTGTAGTGGAAGCAGAAACTCAAATAATGGTCACGGCGGTGGAGAAGTCGTTGTCGCCACATACGTATGACAAAAACATTCGCTTTTTCCGTTTAGTAAATGCTCCGTATAAAAAAAAGATTCATTTTGAATAAACATAAAATTCAATGGGGTTTATACACCGTATAAAAGAAAGTTGTGTATAAAACAAAATATGCCTCAATGAATGGAGATTGAGACGAAGTCCCATACAAAGACGGTATCCTTGGATTAAGGATAAAGCAGTTACATAATTATGTGTGACAAATGAATACACGAAATATAAGTTGATATTAAGTGTAAAAAAATTGGAGGTTATTCACACATATTCATAGAACGACATATTCAAGGAGTACATGTCTATCCCAAAGAATCAAATTTGGGTTAAGAAGTTCCCTTGCAAAAATTTGACATCCTAACGACGTCACTACAAAATTCAGAAAATGAGTTGATGAGAGATAAAAAGGGTATCTCATCACATGGAAATAAAATTTAAATCAATATGGATATATAGGAACATATCCCAACATAATATTATTTGAATTAAAAGACATAACAAAAGAAGTCTTTTAAAAAGAGGAGGGTGAAAGGTTCCCTTACCGACATGGGTATCTTTCGAAACATACACCTTGTGAAAGAAGGACAATAAAACATTGATGTAAATACACATAAATGAAAGTATATTGAACAATGAGTAAAATAATGGGCAGTACATACACCACTCAAATGAAATTGTGGCAAATATAGCATAAATCTCATGGGAATAAACGTGAGATGAAAAATCTCTTACGAAGACTCGGCAGCCTAACGGTGCCACTTAAAACTTCAAAATGGATTGATGAGAGGAAATAGGGTCTCTCATCATATAAAAATAATGTTTACAGAAATAGGAATATAAAAGGACATCCCCCAACATAACAAAGAGGAGCTAAAAAGAAGTTACATAAAGGTGAGTACTTAAAAAGAAAGAGAGAGGTTGGATCTCTTACGAAAATTCGGCAGCCTAACGGCGCCACTCAAAACATCCAAAATGGATTGATGAGATAAAATAGGGTCTCTAATCATATGAAAATAAGAAGTAAAATAGGAGTAATATAAAATAACATCCCAATCATAAGAAATATGATCTTAAAAGGAATGACATAAAAGAGTGTACTTAAAAATAAAGAGAGGAGTAGGATCCCTTACCACAAGTCCAACTTGTCTTGTTCGTTTGTTTATATTCCTGAATAATAAACATTGGTCAATTTATAATTTCCTAAGGACCTCCTTAAAATATTATTATTCAGTTCATATCCCATATTATAATGTTATAATAATTGTTTATTAATGTTAGTTCATATCAGACGTTTTTGTCGATGTTTGGTACATGAGTCAAAAATGAACTTGTTTGAAAAAATAATTGTCCATGTAGTTATAAGTAAATAATTTCTAGAATAGTATTAATTATTAAAATATCATATATATCCAGTAGATATTAATTTTATACTATTCCATATCATTTGGACATAAAAAACGAAAAGCACCGTTCATGGAGACGGTAGGCCTTACGTACGCATGAACGCTACTTTCATTTTTTTCTTTTTCATATTAACAGAATTAAAAAAATGATATATATATATTATAGTTAAAATATAATATATATGTTATATATGTCACATATGTTCATTAATTTCATTCTTTATACGTTCCATGTATTGCATGTACGAGTCACATCACTTGAGGGGCGGTAGTCCACACTTCCTCATATGAAATTATCGCATTTACACAACATGAAAAGAATAAAGGTATGGTTTAAATATAAAATACAGAAGCATATCGTAAAAATAAATACCATAAATACCGTATATAAAATACAGTGACATCATAATGGCCACCTTTAAAGGTGTTAAAATAATATTGAACAATCATCGTTTCGTGAGGCAGAAAATCCCCAACCACAGAAACAGTATGTTCTTTAACCATTAGACGAATGTGTGTGTAAGTGTAGCACTAATTATTCTTATAAAAACATCCTAATATATAGAAGATACTGGATTTTTTACAAAAGAAATGAATAAAAATAGTTTAGGGGGTTGGAGAAGCAAAATAAAACAAAAGGACACAAGTGAAGACATTACCTTAAAATCGGGTAACTCCCTTTGGTTTGAGCTCAAAGGCTTCCTTGGGAAGACTTCTTCCCAAAGTGAGGCTTCAAGGAGTTATAGAGGTATGTGGAGAGACAAAATGGTCAGGGTTTGGCAGAGCCAAAGGCTTTGGAAGTGTGGGTAAGGAGGTAGAGGTAGGGGCCTTTTATAAGAAGAGAGGAGGGGCACTATTGGAAAGTAAAGAAATGTCAGTTTATTTTAGAATGGGTATCGGATTTTAATGGTCCGACATTGATGTTTTTCGAGGCTAAGGTGATAAGGGTTCGAAATCCACTCATCCAATAGGTTTTGGACATGTGTAGGGCTTATATTTTACATTATCTTTCCATTTTATTTAAATTGTTAAATAATGAGGTCATCGCAGCATCATCATGATGTCATAAATAAATTAATTTAATTAATGTCTAAAAATTATAAAAAAATACTATGATGTAGGAAATATTTTTATATTTACCATTAATATTTATAGTCAAAATTCTGACTTATATAACCCCATGTAAAAATTGTTTTACTAAAACATTTCATGTTTGTCTCATTTTTACTTTAACATTAAATAAAACGGTATTTATGTCATTTTCCAACCAAAGTGGTTCCATGGGGTCCCCAAGTTATCCCATGGATTTCTTTGGTCGGAAATGACACATCCAATGAGGTTAGTACATGTTTCTAGGTTATTTCATCTTATTAAAACATTATTCTTACCTTAAACTATACTAATTACCTCTAATCGCGATTAAAAACATAATAAGTTACTATTCACCAAAAAATTATTTTAATCCCATTGAACCACATTTTACTTCTTAATGAAGACCATGTATGTCAGATTTTTGATATTCAAAACACAAATATGGAAAAATTTCATTTAAACAGAAAAATCAGTTTTTATAAGTACCACTTAGTAGTTTCACAATTCATCAAAAATTGATGTTTTTCAGAAAATTACCAAAAGTTCACCCTAAGCTATATTTGATATTATGAATTAGAAAATGATGCCTATTTTACAAAATTCAAAACATTTAAGTTTAATTAATTAATTTAATAATTAATTCCCGCTGTCAAAACAAATAGCGTGGTTTTAGGAAACAAAATGCATCAAAAGATTGACACTAGTTTAACTCCGTTTTCAAAGTGAAATTAATTCCAATGACCACTATTGGATTAAATGGTAAAAATATATTCTAATTTCACTTTAAAACCAATTAAAATTATAATATAATCATATAAATAAATTAGATTAAAAGAGGTTTTGAATTAAAATACAACATTTTTCACTATTCATTAAAAATTGAACTTTTTTAGAAAAATACCAAATATTTACACAAAGTAAATTTTGATGTCCCGATTCTAAAAAAGAATTTTATTTTGTCAAATATAACAAATAAAATTGTCAAAAAGTGGATTTAAAAGAGGTTCGCCATCAAAAGGCGGTTAATCGACCTTTTAAAGAATATGAGAATGTTTACGCTTAAAATTGGATTCATTTTCATTTTTAATATTCTAACATTTATTGTAAAAAGTAAAAATATTTGACAAACATATATAATCATTTTGTAGTTAGTTCTGTTAATTTCCGCCATTACAACAGCTAGGCGTTAACTACTATTTAAAATAATATTATTTTATTATTAGAGTGCATCGTAAGATTCCCAAGAAACTCATTGTTGCGTGTTGGGTACGCCATCGAGCATAGCATCCCCTTTAAAGTAATATTAATATTTTATTCACAAATATGGATAAATATAAAAATGTCATATTCTTTATTTACCTGAGGTGTTACATCCTTCCCCCCTTTTGGGAATTGCGTCCTCGCGATTTTAAAATTGAGCTTGGAAACATCCTTGAAAGTCCCACATTGGAACAAGATTCGGTAAAACAATCACTTTAAAATAAATAAAGATAAGTATAGAGGTCACCCGAGTTAACCCATACTAGGATTCCATGTAGGAAAACATGGACATGGAGGAGAAAACATAGGGTCATGTTCTGATGAAGACTGATAGAAAACATGTTTAGGAGAAAGTTAACCACTATAAAATCACAAACTTGTGATGTGTTAAACGGTATTCGATCCCCCAGTAGGAAAAGTTAATAGACAACATTTTTGTTTTAAGTTACTTTTTATTGAGGAATTTATTCATAAGGAAACATAATCACTTATCATGTTGACTTTCAACTTTTATTAGATTCCTTACACAAACTCATATTTTCTCCAAAAGAAGAGTATTTAGGAAGACATGTTCACATTAAGAGTACTATAATAAACCTCTAGAAAATCACCTAATCCACAAAAGAGAACTATATACTTCCCATGTCTTGAGACATTAACCAAAACCAAAACCAAAAAGGTTAGTACAAGATCAGATAATCCAGAAAAGGATAACACTTTATAAAAATAAAATCTATTCTTAATCTCCAAAATTTGTCCAAAGAAACCAAAAGTTCAATGAGGACCATTTGATAAACAATTTGTCCATAAAATTTTTCAATGTAAACCAAACTAAGATGGAAACCCAAATACTTGAAGGATTTAGTCACATAGTCTTCCAAGGTACAAATTAACTTTTACCTCCAAATAACATCAGTTGCTCTTAAATTCTCATATTGAAAAGTAATTATCCTAATCACATATCCTCGATGATAGGTTAATAATTTCCATAGATAACCCAAAATAAACATACTCTTGATTCCTAAAATCATCTAACTAAATAGAATTAGTAAAACTAACTAGGGACTTCACGTAGACCAGTGGTAGGCAATGAATACCAGTTGCACTTTGGTTGTGGGTTCGATTCCCACAGCTTTGTCCGACACGACGGGTTGTCACACGGTCTGCGTGTTGTCCTTTTTCGAAAACTATATAATTCTTAAAACATTCCCCAAAATGAGATAAATTCATCAAAAAAATGATCATAAAATATTTTAACCTCAATATTATCTCGTGCCTTTCATTTTCCATCATATCATATAATAACCCATAATTACCTCAAAAGTAAGGATCATATAAACTCTAATGGTTCTTTATAACTATGTCCACAAAAGAACAGATAACTATTCCTTAAATAAAATTTGCATATATTAAACATCAGGGTTACACAAACTATAAAAATACTTATAATGTAACCCCATCATCAAAAGAGACTTAATACTCTTAAGAATTTCACCATAACTCTTGAAGTCCATATATGTGGACTTCTTACTCACTCAACATTCTTCATGATCCATTAACCATTCCTTTCCAACTTATTCTTAAATAATTATTTCCTACAAACAAAATCATGAATCATATCCTAAGATTCCAAAATAGAAAAACAAAAGTTATGAAATAATCCATACATTTGATTGGTCATTCTCAGTTTCTTCATCCTCAATCGGAATGGCATTAGGTATTGGTAAACGAATATTTGTACGATCTTGGTGATCCCATTCACGAAACTTCTTCATAGGACATTTGTTTTCATAATGACCATGCACACCACATTTAAAACATTCAATTGATCCCTCAGAAAGATCTTCTTTCCCTTTCCTCGAGTCAACTGGATGCTTCCTTTTTCCATGACAGGTTCTTGCTTTATGACCTTCATTTCCACATCTATATCATATTTCTGTCCCATTGAAACATTTTTCTAGGTGTTTCTTTCCACATATTTGACACATAGGTTTTGAACACACTTACCTTTATGATTATTACCAATAGTTATGTAGGGATTTGTTACACGCATATATGATGCCTTAGAGAAATAACCAAGGTTTAGGTGGTCAATCATGACTCCAGATAGTTGGTTAAGGATAAACACAAAAGTTCTCATTGAAGCTCCCATATAATTCAGTTTCTTTCTCCAAAAACTATCAAAGTTTCCTTCACATCCACTGTTACTTTGGTGCCTGCTAGATCCAGCCATTTACGAAAACCAAAAAGGTCAGTGTGAGTATATCAAAAAACCCATAATTTACTAATGAGGAAGGTAAACACTAAGATATACTTACTTATTCACTTTATCTAAAACTAGGACTCTATCGGAAATCCTAACCGTTATGGTAAAGTCACTTATGCTTAAAGAGTACCCTAACCTTTAAAGTTATCTAAACTGACCTTTGATACCAACTATAAGGCCCCGACCTTAAACCTTACATTATCTTGAGTTATTACAAGATTACACATTGAGGATCTTGTCAGGTTTAGAGTTTTAGAGAATTAGGACATGACTATCACATCTCAAAAGATTACAAAGTAGAAACTTATACTAAGTTTCCATAAAATAAAAACTCTTAAAAAGAAACATGTCTAGTTCCATGTTTTAGGTAGCTTGACTTTCCGTTGATGCCATCCTTGACCCTATTCCGCGTTAAGTCCTGTGAAAAATATTTCAACAACTTGGGATGAGCATAAAAAGCTCAGTAAGGGTTATAAAAATATGGAAAGGAAACATGAGTTTATATATACATAAGAATGAAATAATAGTTTACCCATAAAACATAGGCATATCAAATCATGAATAAATCATAGAAATCATAAGACATAAAGGTAACTTGAGGAATTCATAACATTCTTACATAGGGAGTAACCCTCTTGGTTACGTTTGGAATACCCATCACAATATATTCCCCAAATCTCTTCGGAGAAACCTTAACATTTCACTCCTTCGCGTTACCCAATGCATTGGAGAGCTATATAAGGTTCACCTGCCATTAGTTTATCACGGAACCACCCGTCTTCATAACAATGCCCAATAACCATAACATAATCGTATCACATAAAACGTGCATAAAGGAAACATAACATTTCCACCATTCAATCACAAGATATCAATACAACACATTGATATAAAAACATTATGGAAACCATTTTCAATGCCAAAATAAAAGAAAAGTAAAACATGGTATTTATGATTCTTTTAAAAAGAAGGTATGGCTTGTAGTGGAAGCTGAAACTCAAATAATGGTCATGGCGGAGGAGAAGTCGTTGTCGCCACATACATATGACAAAAACATTCCCTTTTGTCATTTAGTAAACTCTTCGTATAAAAAAATATTCCTTTTTAATAAATGTAAAAGTCAAAGGGGTTTATACACCGTATAAAAGAAAGTTGTGTATAAAACAAAATTTGCCTCAATGAATGGAGATTGAGATGAAGTCCCATACAATGACGGTATCCTTGGATTAATGATAAATCAATTACATAATTATGTGTGACAAATGAATACACGAAATATAAGTTGATATTAAGTGTAAAACAATCGAAGGTTATTCACACATATTCATAGAACGACATATTCAAGGAGTAAATTTTTATCCTAAAGAATCAAATTTGGGTTAATAAGTTCCCTTGCAAAAATGTAACAGCCTAATGACGTCACTACAAAATTAAGAAAATGAGTTGATAAGAGATAAAAAGGGTATATCATCACATGAAAATAAAATTCAAATAAATAAGGATATAGAAGAACATATCCCAACATAATATTATGTGAATTAAAAGACATAACAAAAGAAGTCTTTTAAAAAGAGGAGCGTGAAAGGTTCCCTTACCGACATGGGTATCATTCGAAACATACGCCCCGTGAAATAAGGACAATAAAAAATTGATGTAAATACTCATAAATGAATGTATATTACACAATGAGTAAAGTAATGGGCAGTACATACACCACTCAAAGGAAATTGTGGCAAATGTAGCATAAATGTCACGAGAATAAAAGTGAGATGAAAAATCTCTTATGAAGACTCGACAGCCTAACGACGCCACTTGAAACTTCCAAAATGGATTGATGAGAGGAAATGGGGTCTCTCATCATATAAACATAATGTTTAAATAAAGAGGAATATAAAATAACATCCCCCAACATAACAAAGAGGAGCTTAAAATAAGTGACATAAAGGAGAGTACTTAAAAAGAAAGAGAGAGGTTGGATCTCTTACGAAAATTCGGTAGCCAAACGACGCCACTCAAAACTTCCTAAATGGATTGTTGAGAGAAAATAGGGTCTCTCATCATATGAAAATAAGAATTAAAATAGGAGTAATATAAAATAACATCCCAATCATAAGAAAGATGAGCTTAAAAGGAATGACATAAAAGAGTGTACTTAAAAAGAAAGAGAGGAGTAGGATCCCTTACCACAAGTCCAACTTGTCTTGTTTGTTTCTTTATATTCCTGAATAATAAACTTTAGTCAATTTATAATTGACTAACGACCTCCTTTAAAGATTATTATTCAGTTCATATCACATATTATAATGTTAAAATAATTGTTTAATAATGTTAGTTCATATCAGACGTTTTTGTCGATGTTTGGTACATGAGTCAAAAATGAACTTGTTTGAAAAAATGATTGTCCATGTAGTTATAAGTAAAGAATTTCCATAATAGTATTAATGATTAAAATATCATATATATCCAGTACATATTCATTTTATACTATTCCATATCATTTGGAGATAAAAAACGAAAAGCACCGTTCATGGAGACGGTAGGCCGTATGTACGCATGAACGCTACTTTCATTTTATTCTTTGTCATAATAACGGAATTAAAAATAAATGATATATATATATATATATTATAATTCCAGTATATTATACATTTTATATAGGTCACATATGTTTATTAATTTCATTTTTTATACGTTCAATGTATTGCATGTACGAGTCACATCACTTGAGGGGCGGTAGTCCACACTTCCTCATATGAAATTATCGCATTTACACAACATGAAAAAAATAAAGGTATGGTTTAAATATAAAATACATAAGAATATAGTAAACATAAATACCATATATATCATATATAAAATACAGTGACATCATAATGTCCACCTTTAATGGTGTTAAAAGAATATTGAACAATCATTGTTTCGTGAGGCAGAAAATAGCCAACCACAGAAACAGTATGTTCTTTAACCATTAGACGAAGGTGTGTGTAAGTGTAGCTCGAATACTTATTATAACAACATCCTATTATATTGAAGATACTGGAGTTGTTACAAAAGAAATGAATAAAAAGAGTTTAGGGGGTTGGAGAAGCAAAATAAAACAAAAGGACACAAGTGAAGACATTACCTTAAAATCGGGTAACTCCCTTTGGTTTGAGCTCAAAGGCTTCCTTGGGAAGACTTCTGCCCAAAGTGAGGCTTCAAGGAGTTATAGAGGGATGTGAAGAGACAAAATGGGAAGGGGTTTTCCGATCCAAAGGCTTTGGAAGTGTGGGTAAGGAGGTAGAGGTGGGGGCCTTTTATAAGAGGAGAGGAGGGGCACTCGTGGAAAGTAATGAAATGTCACTTTATTTTAGAATGCGTTTCGGATTTTAATGGTCCCACATTGATTTTTTTCGAGGATAAGTTGATAAGGGTTCGAAATCTACTCATCCAATAGGTTTTGGACATGTGTAGGTCTTAGATTTTACATTATCTTTCCATTTTATTTAAATTGTTAAATAATGAGGTCATCACTACATCATCATGATGTCATAAATAATTTAATTTATTTAATGTCTAAACATTATAAAAAAACTACTACTATGTAGTAAATATTTTTAGATTTACAATGAATATTTATAGTCAAAATTATGACTTGAATTACCCCATGTAAAAATTGTTTTAGTAAAACATTTCATGTTTGTCTCATTTTTACTTTAACCTTAAATAAAAAGGTATTTATGTCATTTTCCAAGAAAAGTGGATCCATGGGGTCCCCAAGTTGACCCGTGGATTTTATTGGTCGGAAATGACACATCCAATGAGGTTAGGACATGTGTCTAGGTCATTTCATTTTATTAAAACATTATTCTTACCTTAAACTATACTAATTACCTCTAATCGCGATTAAAAACTTAATAAGTTACTATTCACCAAAAAAATATTTTAATCTCATTGAACCACATTTTACTTATTAATGACAACCATGTATGTTGTATTTTTTAAATTAAAAACAAAAAGATGGAAAAATTTCATTTAAACGGAAAAATCAGTTTTTATAAGTACCCCTTAGTGGTTTCACTATTTATCAAAAATTGATGTTTTTCAGAAAATATCAAAAGTTCACCCTAAGATATATTTGATATTCCGAATTCAAAAATGATATCTATTTTAAAAAATTGAAAACATATAAGTTGAATTAATTAATTTAATAATTAATTCCCGCTGTCAAAACAAATAGCATGTTTTTATGAAACAAAATGTATCAAAAGATTGACACTAATTTAAGTTCGATTTCAAAGTAAAATAAATTCCAACGACCACTATTGGATTAAATGGTAAAAATATATTCTAATTTAACTTTAAACCCAATTCAAAAGATAATATAATCATATAAATAAATTAGATTAAAAGATGGTTTGAATTAAAATACAACATTTTTCACTATTCATTAAAAATTGAACTTTTTCGGAAAAATACCAAAAATTTACACAAAGTAAATTTTGATGTCCTGTTTCTAAAGAAGAATTTTATTTTGTCAAATATAACATATAAAATTGTCCAAAAGTGGATTTAAAAGAGGTTCTCCATAAAAAGGCGGTTAATCGAACTTTTAAAAAATATTAGAATGTTTACGCTTAAAATTGGATTCATTTGCATTTTTAATCCTCTAACATTTATGGTAAAAAGTAAAAATATTTTACAAACATATATAATCCTTTTTTAGTAAGTTCTGTTCATTCCCGCCATTACAACGGCTAGGCGTTAACTACTATTTAAAATAATATTATTTTATTATTATAGTGCAACGTAAGATTCCCAATAAACTCGTTGTTGCGTGTTGGGTATTCCATCGAGCATAGCATTCAATTTAAAGTAATATTAATATTTTATTCACAAATATGGATAAATATAAAAATTCCATATTCTTTATTTACCTGGGGTGTTACAATAATTTAATATGACATATTTTGATTGATTTAATTTAATTAGTTCGAATTAATCAAAAGTTGCTCACTTTCACAAAAACCATGTACTAAAGAGTGTCAAAATTGACATAAATGATATTTAAAACAAATTATATATTATTAAATGTTATGACATTACTATAAATATTAGGAACAGGCAAAAACAAATAAAGGAAAATGAATCAGTTAACACCCAAAACAGAGGTACTATTGAAATATCATTAAAAAGAAATATTAGAAGATAATATGTGATATCATATTTATGTATTTTGTTATTTTATAATTTAAAAAAAATGTATTTACCATTATAAAAAAGGTTAACCTACCCTCTTCTAATGAAAAATTACAATATAAGGGGTTTTCATATCACTTTTTTCATGCGAGATTCATGATAGGTTTTCCACTATTTTTTTTTGTGTTTGTATGTACTGCCCATGATTGTAGTATTTGTGTAATATAATTTTATTTTTTGGTATTTACCACATATTTTTATGATATTTATTTCAAGGGGTTTATTTGTTGTAAGTTAAAAAATCGGTAAAGAAATTTCTAATTTCGATTTCCACTTATTTGGTTTTATGCAAACTTCAATGATTATTTTACTCCATGATTTTGTGTTATATAATTATTTATTTATTTATGTAGTAATTTTAACACCCATTTATGTGGATATACATTATATACACATAATAAATCCTTTGATAAATTCTCAAGTCATCGATATGAACTTCATAAGAGTAATCGTAACCCAATTTCCATCCCTTGAGTAAGATATCCAAGTCATTGGTGTTGTGTTTACAAGAATATATGTGAATGTACTATGATTGATTTACAATGAATATACAATCATATTGAGTTTATTTAAACTTTTCAAACATAATTAGGTAATTGATTTATCCTTAACCTAAGGATACATTCTTTATATGGGATTTCATCTAAATTAAATTCTATTGAGAAATATTTATTATTATGTGCCAATTCAAATTAAAATGGTGTATATATTGTACATTTACATAGTATATCATGAATAATTTTATTCTAATGATATTATATAGTTTTTATTAACTCAATTATTTATATCCAATCATCTGTCATTTGGTTAACAACTCTAACTAAAATAGAATTTTAAAAGTTTTAAAGATTTATTTTTCTAAATCATTCTCATTAATTTCCTTGTTTTAAAAATGGTTTCAAGGATTGAATTATATGAACAAAACTATTTTAAAATTAAAATTCCTTATAGATGTTGCAAAATTTTATGGGACACATTGATTCAAAAATATATTTTATACATCTTCTTTATAAATAGTGATACTTTTAAATGTTTCCCTAAAAGGGCATATTTATCTCAAATAATTTTTCTGATTATTTCAATCTAAGTCAATATCATTCATTATTCTTTATTTAGGTTTATTTATTATAATACAATCTTCCATAATTTATTGAATGAGTTATATTTTACTATTGATGTCCTATTTTTAAACCATTTATGGTTTTTGGTTAACGTATTAACATTTCAAATTCTAATTTTAATACGAATGTTTATATTATGTTTCAAACATTTCATTTGATGAATAAATTGGACATAGTAATTGATTAGTGGAGCCCTCTATAGTTCTTAAATGCATCATTAGGTCACATGAGACATACTAGTATCTTTTCATAGGGCCTTGGCAAAAACTTATTTGTAGTCTTGGAATAAGGCCTTGACTATGTGGTTATGATGTCCAGAATTATGCATTCCATCATTTTGAAATCAGCTATTGATATTAAATATGATTATTATACTAGTAAAATATCCATGTGAATAAGAAAAAATAGTTATTTGATTTATCTTTTCCATAATATGCCGACGTTTATGTTTAAAAGGCCATTATTTTTTTCATACAAACTGCCATAAATGCTAATCCTTATTTATGATCGTCTCTTCTATTTTGTTACCATTATTGAGCATCTGAGCTCACCCCTTTATATATTTTATTTTTACTCGGATGTAAAGAAGTATATTAATATTATCCTGCAAGTATTGGATAAGGGATATGATTGTATTCAAAGGGGATACAATGTTGTTGTTTTTCTATTTCATGATGTAATGAAAAACTTGTGTATATATCTAGTACATCCTAGGCTACTAAACTTTTCGGTCTTTTGAGACATCATCACATGTGATCATGCCAATTTTAGGTAATATCTCGCAGAATCTAGGTTACTCGGGTTGGCGTATTAACCAAATTGTTTATTGGAAGGGGTTAAATCATTGAAACAAATATAAAAAATAATGAAAATATTATCTCTATCACAATGATAATCCAATAAAAAATAATAAAAGGAAATACTTTGTACCAATAGATGTGTGGAGAATAATGTTGAATAATGAAATTAAATATTATTAATTAGAGGTAAAATAATATTATTTTAATAGTAACCATGTAGTTTGTATTGTAATTTGACTGTTGTAAATAGTAACACGCCCCTTGGGAATAGAAACCTGACTATGGTAATAGTTATTTGAACTCAATATATTAAAATTTAATATAAATGAACCTATAAATGATTAATTTAAAATTATATATATATATATATATATTATAATTCATAAAATTTATATCAATATTTATAACTCAGAGAAACTATAAGTATATTTTTTTAAACATTTTTTGTTAATTTATTTCATAAAACTCATAATTTTCACTTTTTTTCATTAAAATTACCAATGTTAGAAAACTATTTCCATAAAATGAATTTTATTTTTATAATCATCTCATCATTATTTTATAAGGGATATTTTTTTTTGTAATTTTTGGAAATAATTCAGTTTGTATTTGAATAGTATATATGATGTTTATGCATAATCTATGTAATATAATAGCATCATAAATGATTTAATAATGATGAAATAAATTATATAACATTTTTATCAACCAAAAAAAATATCAATTTCAAGATAGTAACAAAAAAAATAAACATAAATTCAATACAAATATTATTTTTCAAATTCTAAACTGATATAGTATTCCACTAAAATACATATTTTTTATTTTTTCACATTTATTTTTAATAAACTAATGATTTTGGTCATAGAAATATTAAAATGTACTAAAATCATGTTTTATTCAAATACGACATAAAATTTCATTATTATCAATATTATAATATTTAGTAGGGAATATATATTTAATTAAATGTTTTATTCTAAAAATGCCCTTCTCTTTAAGTATAAATACCCCTTATCATACCTATTGGAAGAGAACTTCTCCCTAAAATACAAAAGAATAATACCTACCAAGATTTCTTCTATTAGGACCCTTATCATCTTTATGGATTATTTGGTGTCACCCAAATCCAATAATTCTTATATTATAATGTTGTAGAGAAGAAGAATCATTGAGACGAGAGAATGTTTTCATCAACGTTTTCCCTCATTTTCCTCTCCTCATCCTCTTTTTCGCTATTTTTATAAAAAACCTATTAATATTAATTGAGTATCATGGTAAACATAAATCAGTTATTTTATCCTATAATAATGATTTACATATGATCAATTTTATATCATTCGTATGTTCCTCGTATTTTGACAATGTCTCACCTACTACCGGTTAACCACCTATGGTGAAATTTACAAATAACTTCTGATCAATAGAATCATATATTTTTATAATTAATTATATCAAATATATTAATATGTAATAACATGTATTCAATTATTATATATTTAATTTTTATTATTTAAAAAAATATCTTGAACAATAATAAAGAAATCAAAACCTAATAGAAAATTTTACTGAATTCGTGAAATAAAAACAAATCCATGATAAGTTAAAAACATTATAAAATATAATCTGATATGTTTATTTAATTAATAGTAATATTAATGATTAAAATTTACTTTTGTATTCATGTTTTAAAAACATTTGTATATTATAGAGGAGGTGTAAATAGAGAAAAATTACCAAAATTATAGTTAGGGGTTTCTCAAACCCAAAATTTTTTTATTGGGTGACCAGCTTGTTGAAATTAAATTCATGATATAAAATCAATTAATTTAATAAAATTTAATTTTCATAATTATTTCATTTTAACCATTTTGGATATACTAGTGTCAGAATTTTTGAAAACATTTCAGATTAAATTTCAATTATTTTTAGAAATGTATTTATTTATCACAACATCACAATAACTTAACGTAAGATATTTTTTTTCCACTTATTATTTAAAATCACTTAATCCAAAATATTATCTCCCAAATTCATTTGGTAACCCCAAATATCATTAAAAAATATTTATTTTATGAATACTCCTTGAAATCCATTTTTAACCATGGACATATTTCATGTCTACAACTGTTTTATATTCAATGTAAAAATGGAATGAAAGATCATGACCATTCTTTATGTTACGAGTGTGATACTAACAATAATGAACTCCAATGAATTGAATAATTTGATATATTTAATAGGATTATGTGTATTTTGTTTTAACATGCTGGTATATTGTTTTCTCGGTTTGGATATGTTAATTTGTGCACATATGTTATGTGTTAACAAGATTATTGAATTTTTTTTCAAAACTATAGTTGGTATTATACCAATTAGTTATAAGGTTTCATTATTGCGTATACTCCACATGAAATGACTATTTAAAATCATTCCATTAATTTTATAATGATGATATCATGTTTCTTATATAGTGATGATGATTATTGTAACCCATGTAATATTGATTTGTGTCCCATTTTAGTATTTTTTTTAAACCCCTCCTTATTGTGATTTTAACTCACCACTTTTCCTTATGTATATATTCAAGAGATTACTTTAATTTATGAGAAAATAGAAATTACAAGTTAAATAATTAGGTAATTAAATATTTTTTTATGTACCAATGATGTATGAACCTAATTTTTATAGGATATTAATCCACTCAATTCTTGAAAGTAATATTAATAGGATATTTATATAATCAACCTATCCTAATATCTATGTAGGAAAATTTTGGGTAGCAATATATATGTCCAATTTTACATTGAGACATATGGCCCCTTTTGAGAAAATGATTCATTCATATTCTTTTGATATTAATTGGGGATGGAATGGGGCAATCGATTTCCATTTTGTATTAAATGAATTTGAGGGTAGGTTATTAATATAAAATGGATTCATAGAGTATTATTTATTAGTTTGATTTAATATTTATAAAACTTATCATCAATAGTTTGGATAGTATTTTATAAATAGATATCATCACATCCCACCAAATATTGATTACACCATAAGTTAATGAACCATTCTAAATCACTAGTTAATGGAGATATTTACTGATGGTGTGTGGAAGTGTAGATATGGTGAGAGGAAATGATTTTAAATTAAATCAATATATGTTTTTTATTAACCCAAATACTTATAATATGATTAAAATAATTTTATTTATATAATTTTATGCTGGTTGGAGTTTTATGCGATACCTAGTTTATGAATTTGTTAATTTCAAAACCAATTTATTATTTAATTTATTTAATTCATTCATTAATCATCAAAATTTGATACTAATTTTATTTACTGCCACATGAATTATATATTTTAAAACACGGTTTGGATGTACACAATTTGATATATTATAATGGATTGAATGTATAAAATGATAGTCCTAAAAATCTTTCTCTTCCTCTTTGTATTCAAGGTTTATCACTAGCGTGTTCAAAAAAAATTGTTTCCTTGTGAAAAAAAATCATAAAATAAAATATTTTATGCTAATATATGAAACATTATAATAATGATACTAGTGAGTATTTATATGGAAATTAGGATGTAATGGGTTTAGGTATTATGAACTTCTCTCTATCACAATCTATTATATCTTTCCTATAATTAGATTAAAAATATAAATAGTTGGCCTTGTTAGTGACTCAATATAATTATACATCCCATATCTCAAATTTCTCAGCGTTCCCTATTCATAAATAAAGTTACAAATATACATGTACATATTATATATTATTAGGTTGTTCTATACAATTCATTTAGAATGATACTTGACTTCATGACTACTATACTGTTATATTTTACTAATTAGTGGCCTGATTCTTTTCCATACCTACCTACTATGTCAATGTTATCATACTAGAATTGTACTATTATGGGTTTGTTGATCATAAAAAATTTTCTTTATAAATGACAATATATTTATATATCTTTCATGTATATTGATAATTTATTAATGAATAAAAGGCCTTTTTTTATATTGATCATGCCTATTATATATATATATAATGTCTTTCATCTTGGACTACAACATATGTATTTCAAATTGAGGTATAAATTCAACCTTTTCTAATTATACTATTATTTTTTATTTCTTCTTTTGTAAGTTATTTCCTTGATGTACATGGTTGAATGAGTCGGGTTTAACCCATACATGATATACCTAATAAAAAATTTCATAATGAGAATGCTACAATGTTTCATCAATCTTGTATACACCATCAACTTCCTATGGGATGTGAATTTCCAAAAACATCCATAGGTAATGTTTCCATGAGATCATCATATCGGGAGTGGGACAATGTAGAACACTTCCTTACTCATATAATATTTTCATTCATGATCAATGGTTGGAGTATAATAATGAATTCTCAAAATATAAAGTGTTAACAATCATAGATTAAAGATATTTTTTTTGAGCATCCTCAAAACTAATTTTATATTAAAAATTAATTTGTATGAAATAAAAAAATATCTATAAAAATTGAAAAATATTTTCTTATATATATATATATATTCATTATTTTAGTTGAGATATAAATGATAGTGTCTAACTGAGTATTTATGTTTACACACAACATTGTATGCATTAGTGGACATGTATCTCTAAAATGTATATTTCATATACTTATATGTATTATTATGGATGTGGGGGACCACAAATTTCTATTCATAAATTCCATTGGGTGGGTTAAAAACCAAAAAAATATATTTTTTTACTAAATGAAGGCTGAACTTTATGTCTCCAGCATCAGCTTTTATTTTTTTAATATTTCATGACATATATCTGATTTAAACTTGTCTATGTTCATGGACCATCTATATGTTTTAAATTTCATGATGATATTTTAAATTCATTTATATATAAATTAATAAATATACAAAATCATGTTTACATTCAAATTTTACATTTATAGAATATCGAAAAATGGATGAATTATATCATTTATCTAATAATTTACATTTATTACATTTTACAATAAAATTATAGGTCAGGACATATCATTATTTTATATTGTGACCTGTGATATTAATTTATATTTCATAGAGATTGGGTAGTGATAATTGTGTAGTAGAAACTTAAATTGAGTCCCATTCAGCATTCTGACTATGTTCAAAGCATGATCCCCAAAGAAGACCTGATATAAGAATTGACATCATGTTTGTGAGTTTTTCAATAAAATTGAAAACATGAGTAAAAAACTCAAACCATCCATTTACCACCTAAGGGGTTTTTAAAACATAAGTTTGGTGTCTTAAATAACTGAATGTTTAAAGTAAACTCATCTCATGGGATGTCTCATTCTTATTAGTAGGTAGTATCATTTTAATCTAATATAAAGGTCTAATTCTATTTTCTAGAGGTGTGGGATTTATCCTCTACATATATGGTGGAGAAACATTTAACTCTTCTAAATATATCAACATATGTTTTCTAATTTGATCAATATCTTTAGGATTTTGGACCTTCACTAGACAGTGATAATCATGCCTTTGAATCTAAGATTTATATATTTGAGGTTGTATCAAATTTTCAATAATATGTATCTATGGTCGTTAAATAATATTGTGTTGAGATGACTAAATAAATACATAGAAAAATTCAAAACTGACATGGTATATGAATCATGATTCAAAATGTTATTACATTTTATATCATTCTTTGTAGGTCTAATATAACTAAAAAAATTAAACTATATAGAAAGGATATATTAACTTATCATAAGTACATTGTTTTATATATTCTACTATTCAATCCAAAGATTGTTTTATATTTTTTATATGTTTCCCAAAAAAAATTACCTGGCTAAAAGATCCAAACAAAATCCCTATGATAGTCCCATTATAATACCTCAATATGATAACCAACCCCCCTTGGACCCAACCTAGGTCGGTAAATACCCATGTGTTCAATTATTTGAACACATCTAATACATAAGGGGTTGGTAATTACTATAAATAAAAAATATAATTCAGATGGTAGATGATAAAATAATACACCATCACGCAATTAATGATCTGCAAAATAGAATATAGAATTACCATGTAGGAAAAATAATTAACTATAATATAAAATACATGTGAGAAATTATATAATCCCAAAATAATAAAATATGAAGCACCTAAAATTCAATAATATACAATATTCCATCATCATTGTGTATACACAAACAACAAGAAATTAGAAATTTGAACAACACATCACTCCAGCACCCATGTGGGTTATCGACTATGTGTCAAATCTAAATGATATACATAAACACATTAAATATCTCTATAGATGGATAGTAATAAATAAATTATAATAACCCTATCAACATTACCCATTTAAAATCATTATCACACATTCATTATATATGTTGAGATATTATAAAATTTGACTATTTATTTATTTGATTCTAACACTCTAAAATAAGATATAAAAGGACACTAAAAATAAAATTTCTTATAATATATATTGTAATGTACCATGCCTATATGGGTGTTTTGGAATTCATATTGGTTTTGAATTTTATTTTATTTGTGGAAAGTAAAATTTTAGTCTTCTAATTAGAATCATGATTCAAAATGTTTGTGTATATCAAGATGATGTTCTTAGAAAAGGTTTTATCTATATGATATTCCTGAAGAGTTCATTTATATATTAGGATATTTATGGATAAATTCATTGGTTTTGGAAAACTCTAACTAGGGTTCACTATTTGGGTTTCACAGTTTGGAAAATAATGTGTAGTTACACATACCTTGCAGATGTTTTATTTAAATTTATAATGTGATCGTTTGTGTTTAATGCTATGAAATTTTTTTTATTAAAAATAATGGATTCTAGATTAATTATTTAATCTTTCATTGGACAAGATGGTTGGTGCACAACTTACACATGGTTTAAGAAGAAGTTTTCTTGGAAAATTAGAGTATATCAAATAAGGATTAACAATGGTTTATTTATGGTTAGTGGACTGTGTGACCAAACCATGTGTGTTTGTTTTACTTAGTAAATACCCAATTCATGTCCGAAAGTATTCGTGGAAAACCAAATAGAAAAATGTGGTAGAATCACATATTTTACTTAAATGTGATAAATGAGTAAAATTCACTCATATTGTTTGTATCCACTCAAGTACCATTAAATAAAAGGGGAAGATACATACATGGGGTATCCCTTCCTCTTCCTCCTCCTCCAACCCCTCAATAATAAGATATTTTGATAATTATTGTTCAGTTTTTTGATGAATGGAATCAACTATAGAAACCCTTATTCTTATTCTCATTCATCATCTCTATGTTTGGATTTCATAATTTATGGTTCTTAGTGATAATTCTGCTAAATAGTGGTTTTATCATCCTAGTATCAAGGGTATTTCATGTGACCTATGTAGTAGAGATATCAATATGAAATTTATAAATCATCATTCAATGTTTGATTATGGTATGAAATAATGCGTAATCTTCTAGGATTTTTATTGGTTTTTACAATAAATGTTGGAATAATTTTTCACCTTAATTAGTTGGCCCAGAATGAGGTTGGGGGTATGTTTTAGTTAATTAGCAAGAAGTTTTTGATGTTTACAATGTGTATAAATCTTCATGTAGGTTTCTTATAGATTATTTATTCTAGATTTTATTTTTTAGACAATTATAATTGATATTAATTAATTTTTTGAGATGTAAAATTTTGAGTTAGGACCTTGGAATGAGGGAATAAATCAGTTGGATATACATGAGGCAGTGAGGGCCTTTGAAAAAATTTACAAATGATGGAATTAAATGTTGATTTAATCCTTAAGAGTGGTGGTCTCTATTAAGGAAACATAGTCATTTTGTTTTTACATGTTCTTATTTTGTAAGGTTACTTCTCCCTCCCTGGGAATTAATATGATTTAAATTAAATCATTTAAAATGTCACATACTATAGTCAAAATCTACATAGATAAGACTTATTCATTATGATAAGATACTTAATTAGGGACCACCTTGGTATTTTTATTTTCCCTCAAATATTGGATAATTATATGGTTTTCAAAATGGAAATAGAATTCTGGGAAAATTTTGTTGAAATATAATTTTGAATTGGAATTTTGAATTAGTATATTAAAATAGGTAAATTGGATTAGTTTTTATAATGGGACATTAGAATGGTATAGATTAAACATATTAAATACATTTAGAAATTAAAGTCTGGAAATGTAATTTGAACTATACTTTTGAAGTAGTATTTTTGAAATGTGGTATCAAATGGAAAATCGGCCTTAGTATTGGAAATGGTATTTGAAATTTTATGGTCTAATAGAAATTGGATTGTTTTGAAAAAAATTCATTGGTCATTTGTTCCTTATAATTTTTTTGTTAAGTTGTATAGAGAATCATATATATTTCATTTCTTATAGTTTTGTTAGTCAGTATTGGGGTTTACATGGAAACTATATAGATTTATTTATAAGGATAAAACCCAGGGTGCTCATAGACCCTATATAGATGTATTTGTGATGGTTCTTCAGGGGGTGAACATGGACCTTGGGTAGATGATGGGGATTTAAGGTTGTGCATATTAATCTCAAAAATTGTATTTTTGTGTTGTGATGTGTATATTACAACATCCATGATATTTTCTGGAATGATCCTCAGGACATGCACAGAGATACCCATCCACAAGCCGAAGAATCTATAAACCTTCTGTTGAGAATGTGTTGTTTTCAACAACACTCTAATTTATTTAACGAGAGAGCATTGAGAACAATACTATATCTCATTATGATTATTTTCAGGTACACAAATACACTTATTTTTTATTCTAATGATTTTTCTTTGAGTATATTTTAGGAAATTAATATTATTTATTTCTTTATTTTTTGGAATAATATTAAAGCATTTAATCCGAATAGAATATTTAACAATGTGCTCTGAAATCTTTTTTGCATATTACCATGTTCTGGAAACAATATTCATGCTCTACTTTTTTTGGAAAGTAGTTGAGACTGTTTTGGAAAAATTGTTTATACCATATGTTGAGGAGCATAGTATAAGTATGGAATCCATCATTACATTACCGCATTTCAAAAATGTATTGGTAAGAAACCAAACGTTATAGACAAAAGTATAGAAGAAAAACCCTATGTTTGGAAGGACACTTACAATTGGGATATCAGAAAAGTATAGAAGAATAACCATACATTATTATGGAATGTTATGTTTGTTTCTCAAAAGTATGTTCATCAAACATAATTTTGAAAACAGCCTTACATTTTATCAAGAAGTTTGGATAATATACCTTACATTTAGAATATAATAAATGAATGGATTATCAACCATAATTTTATAATGAACCTTATGGTTCATGTATCATATTTTTTGCTAAAAGGAAAGTATGGATATTGTATCATACTTTTGAGAGTTGAATAGAAAATCATGGTTGATCCACATTATGTTGTGAACCTTACATTATCAACCTTACAGTGTAAACCTTACATTGTGAACCTTAGGTTGTGAACATTACGTTCAGAGATGCTATAAAATTTAAACCTATTTTTTCCGTCACAGATTCAAATATGACTTTATTGAGAAACGATCATTATGCAGATTGTTAGGATGATTTCAAGACAAATTAATAGTCCGATTTTAAAGCACATCTTTGACTGATTCAAATATATTTTTTTTATTCAAAGGATTGATGTAAGAGGATATTTTCATTACGAATATTTAGGGGACATACAACTGCTCTGTTATTCAATCATTTGAATTTCATGTTTCTAAAGGCGACTCTTGTTGAAGTTAATTTTTAAGGAAAACACTCATCATTATTCTATATATATCTATGATATTTTGTTTTACAAAAAGAAGGGTGAAAAGTTAAGAAAATATATAACCAGATCATGAGTTCTTCATGAATATAGTTTTACATATTCATTCGTGATTTACAGATCTCCTGCTACCACGATCTACCAAACTCTCTTTTTCTAAAGATGAAGAAACATGTTGAAGATTCCCAATTTCTACATCAAATATATTTCTTGAATACATTGTTTTTGGATTTTCTGAATTTATTTCTATATCTATTGAAATTGGATCAACTAAAAACTACCCTTATATGAAGAACATCTTTTCCGAATACGATGATCTATCTATTGTTAGTTGTGTGTTATTGCAACTGTGAAGATCGAATGAAAATTATTTCAATACAAATACTCTTTTTATTTTGAGTAACCAGCTTCTCATACTAAGCTATGTATTTGGTTCAATGTATGAACTAGAAGGATATGTTTTTAGCCTTAACTTGTAAAGGTTTCAACTACCTACACTCAATTATAGACGGTCTATTGATAAGAGGGCCAGATAGTGAAAATCAACAAGCTCGTGGAGTAGAGCATTCGTGGAGTGGACTAGGGACTGTCTATTCCCCAAGACAGTATAAAACATTGAATTCTTTAACTATTTATTCTATGCGGCATAATCAACCTTATAATGATAAATGGATATACTCATTCTTCATCACAATTTGTGAAGAATTTGTAAAAGACACAACTAAACCCCCTCTTTTGCGTATTTGGTATAACTCGATCCAATAATTTGAATCAGAGGAAGTTCTTTTGTCAAAACTATAAAAAGAAGAATGTTTTTGAATTATTCAAATCAAAATGGTTGATACTTGAGTGGGTATGTCAATGTTTTGATCTTCCTACTTCAACAGTGAAAATTATGGATGCTGTAAATCAAGGATGATCATTTACTTAATGAACCTTTGATATAATGTTTACTCAATAATTCTAACTCCCTATGTGATTCATGATAATCCTGAAATATGGATTGCTTGTATAGAAGTAGAGTACGACATAATCTCAAAATCTATGAAGGCTATCATCTTTGGTCTTGGACCATATGAATTCAATAGAGTATCTGAGTGCCCGACTGCTTATGAAATGTAGATGACAATTGCAGTTTCTTATGAAGGAACTGAAAATGTTAGAAATATGATGTATTCCATAGCTAAATTGAAATTTGACACATTCATAATTTTTGAAGGAGAAAGAATCACTCAAATGAATTGAAGTCTTATAGAAATTTTTAATAACATCACTACCTTGGGAGATCCTATAATACAAGAAGATCATGTCCTAAAATTACTGAGAGAACTACCACCTAGATGGAATGGGATATTTGCGGCTATTATAAAATCACCACTAGTCAAAGATCAAACTATGATAAAATTAATTGGATGTCTGATGATGTATGAAGTTGAGATGCAAGATGACGAAAATGAGCACAACTCCTTGGTCAATAGAGAAAATACTGATTTGAATGTGACATCCCAAATGAAGAGTATAAATATGAATAAAGAAATCAAAATGAAATCAGTGAATTATGGTTCATCTAATTCATATGTAGAACTTGATCACCTAGCCAGAAAGATTATAAAATTATACAAAAAGAAGAAGGGATTCAAAAAGTCCGCCATAAAGGATGAAAAATAACCAAGGGAAGTTATATTCTATGAATTCCATAAGATGGGTCAAATTATAACTAACTGTCTCTAATTATTAGGAGAAAAGAAAAATAGATTTTTCAAAAACATTGATTATGCATAGAAAGACAAAAGAGCAATAAAGGATACTTGGAGTGTTTTTAAAAACTCCAACAGATCATCAAAGTCTGACTTAGAAAAAGAAATATCAAATATAAAATCAAATTTGTTCTTTATGGAATAAGATGATGATGTACAATCTTATTAATCATCTGATTCTGATTCTAGTTCTAGTTGTTCAAATAATAATCATTAATCCTATTACAACATGTTGGAAGAAAAATATGATTCTTTATTTAAGAAACATAAATCACTAAAAAATATTCACATTGATTTTTTATGAGAAAGACACAATCATCCTAAACAACATCAAGAGTTAATTGAATAATACAACTCATCAAACATTTACTGTATATATAATGAATATTAAAAAAACACGACAAGAAAGAATTAAAAACATAATAAAGTGGAGATCTTGTTTTTACAGAAGGATAAAATACACTAAATGAATTTCATGGAAAGAACATCATTAAAAATAAATGATATTGAATAGGTTGTGAAGGTTAGAAATCAAAACTGTATAAAAAACTATTTTTTTCCAAGTACAAAAGGTAAAATTTGCAACTACTGTGTAACAAAAGGTCACATATATTAAAATTGTTATTTAATAAAACCACAAATAGTTGGGATTAATAAAGCCTTTGTTATAGGAAGTTTATATGATTGTATTGATTATTGAAAAACCAACCAAGTCTGGATTCCCATGAAATTGCGGGATAACATTACTGGACCCAACAAAAAATGGCTATAAAAAAACCATTGTTTAATTTCCATTGGAGGACGCAGGTCACCGAATCCAAACTGAAATATGGTATATCGAATGTGGATGCTCCATGCATATTAGTGGTAATTGATTAAATTTTAAAACATTAACTCAAAAAGATGTAGGATTAGTCACATTTAGTGGCAATGCCAAAGGTAAACATATTGGCATTTAAACTATTGGAGATCCAAAAGTTGTATCAATTAATAAAGTTCTCTATGTATAAGGATTGAAACACAACCTGATAAGTATATCTCAACTCTGTGATGATAGTAATTTTTTTGATATTTATAACATCTATTGTTGTATTTTTAAAGAAATGTTGCATTAATTAAGAGAAACCAGAACTAAAAATGTTTATACTCTGGTCTTAAATTCCTTTTGTAAAAAAAATTAAACTGCTTAACTACTAAGATAAATGAATCGTGGATCAGGAATAGAAGGCTTGGACATTTCAATGTATTTTTATTACATATGTTATCTTAGAAACAATTAGTTTCTAGGTTTCTTAGTCACATATTTGAATGTGACAGATTCTGTGATGCATGTTAAGTTGGCTAACAGTAAAAAACATCCTTAAAATATTTTAACCAAATTGCTATATCTAAACCTCAAAAACATATCCATATTGATTTGTTTGGACCTTCACAAATAGAATTATTGGATGGTAATTATATTTATATGTTCTAGTTGATGACTATTCCATATTTACAAGGATTTGTTTTCTAAAATATAAAAATGAAGCTTATACTATATTTGAATGTTTTTTCGAAGATGTATAAAATGAAAATAGTATTAATATAATTTCATTGTGAAGTGATCATGGTGGAGATTCTGAGAATCTAGAATTTAATTCTTTTGCTCAAATATGGGTATTAAATATAAATTCCCTACCCCAAGAACACCTCAATGAAATGGAATTATTGAAAGATGAAATACGATTATTCAAGAAATGGCTAGGTCTATGCTAAATGTGTATAGTCTTCTTACTTATTTCTGGGCAGAAGCTGTAAGTACAGCTTTCTATAAAATGAATAGAGTTTTATTCTGAAAAATTATTAAAAAGACAACCTAAGAACTCTGGAATAACATAAAACCTAAAGTAAATTTCTTTAATGTTTTTGGATGCATGGTTTACACCTTAATCACTAAGGACAATCTTGGTAGGTTTGATCTGAAATCTAATGAAGGCATTTTTTAATGATATTATACTACTTCCAAATATTATAGAGTTTTTAATAAAAATTCAAGGATTGATGAAGAATCAATTCATGTGAAATTTGATGTATCTGGCCCCTTTGAGAAATGGAAAGAGCAAATTGATGAATTTGACTCTAATGATATCATGATAATCGAGAACATAAAAGATGATTTTTTAAACAAATAAATGAAATTATGTACAATTCAGAAGAACCTGACATTGAATAACCAAATAGTGTACTACCTAGATAGTCTATTTCCCTAAAGAATCGCACTTTAGAAAATGTTTTCGGATAACAATACACTGGAATAAAAAAAATAAGGAATGTAGAAAATCATGTTGAATTCTGTTCCATTCTATCCCAATTATAACATAATACTTTATAAGCAGATTTACTTGACGACAGTTAGATTATATCAATCCATGAAGAATCAAACCAGTTCATAAAAAATGATTTTTTGAATTTAATTGAAAGAGCTCAAAACTGACAGTTATAGGAACTAAATGGGTCTTTAGAAATAAACAAGTTGATTAAGGAATGATAAATAGAAAAAATGAAATACAAGTAGATAAATCATATAATCATGAATAAGGAATAGTTTATGATGATACATTTTCACCCATTGCTAGATTAGAAGGTATTATAATTCTTTTAGCCTATCTATGTCATATGAACATTAAATTATTTCTTATGGATGCTAATTATTCCCTTTTAAATGGTTACTTTTTGGAGGAAGGTTATGTTGAGTAACCTCTGGGTTTTGAAAATTGACAAAAACCAAATTTTGTTTTTAGACATACTAAATCTCTTTATGGACTTAAACAAGAACCTAGATCTTGGTATAAAAGATTAAGTTCATTTCATTTTAAAAATGATTTTAATATTGGGATATAAGATCCAGCATTTTTTTAGAAAACTGTAAATTCTAATATTTTATTATTTCAAATTTATGTTGATGATATAATTTTTGGTTCTACAGACAAAAAACATTAACATTAGTTTTCAATGTAAATGAAAGAAGAAATTGAAATGAGTATGATTGGAGAATTAAAATTCATTTTAGGACATCAAATATATCAAAAGGATTTTGGAAATGTTTTAAATCAATGAAAATACATTACTGATTCACTGAAGAAATTTGGACTTGAAAACAACAAGACATTTACAACTCCTATGTGTACTAATATAAAACGTTATTTGGATAAAACAAGAATATCAGTTGACAACAAGTTATATAGAGGTATTATTGGTAGTTTATTATATCTTATTTCTAGTAGGACAGATATAATGAATTCAGTATTTATATGGGATAGATTTCAATCTGATCCTAAAAAATCTCAATTATATGTAGTTAAAAAAATGAGATGTTTAAAAGGAACTATTTTTCAGTCTGTTTCTATGAAAAAAAAGTTAGATTTTAATTTAATTTCATATTTAGATCCTGACATTGGATGTTATAGATAAGATATAAAAATAACCTCAGGTACTTGTCACTTTTTAGGAAAATCATTAGTGTCAAGGTCTAGTAAGAAACAATACTCAGTTTCCTTGTCAGTTGCCGGGTTAGAATATGTATTTTCATGTGGTTGTTGTGCACATTTTTTGTGGATTAAAAACACTCTTATGGACTTTAGACTAAATTTTAATAACACACCTATTTTATGTGATAATATGAGTGCTATAAATATTTCCAGAAACCCAATTAATCATTCTATAAATAAGAATATTTATATCATACATAATTTTCTATGATATCATGTTCTTAAAAATGATATATTCTTAAAATTTGTATGTACTGAAATTCAATTAGCTGATATTTTTACTAAACCACTTCCCACTGCAAGGTTTGATTTTATTAAGGGGAGATATTATTATTTAATTTTAAATTAAATTTTAATTTTAATTTTTACGAGTTTGTTTTTTTATTTACTCTTCTAAATAATTAAATTTTTTGTTTTTAGAATAATTTACAAATTCATTTTCATCACATTTGTTTTAATTTATATTAATAATGTAATGATAATTTTGTACGTAAATGACAAGAGAATCAAGGATGTCAAGAACCGTTTCAAATTCCTTACACGTTCATTTTTTCAAAAACTTTTGAAACACGAAAAAACCTTACCCCATTATTTTACCTTTTGATAAACCTTTGAAACCATAAAATTTTGAGCCTTCAGAACATTAAAACAGGAATGGCCATAAAATAGAGAATCGATGAAGGACAAGATAGTAATGTCAAGCGTCAGCACATGGACTGGTTGTATCAAACAGGTCTCATGCAGTGTCAAGCCCTCTATTTTTAAAACCTAGAAAATACATTTAATGCCAAATATAAAGAGTTTCTTAATGGGGTGGAGATTTTTCACTTTTTCAAATCTATTCAGTTCAGTCTTGGAGATACAAAGGACACCATAGTTACAAAAATTGAATATTGGGTTTTTTCAATTTCATTTGTAGAAATAGCAAGAATCTTAATCTTACCTCATGGGGGAGTTAATCATTTCATCTTAACTAATATTGGAAATGATGATCAAAAGTCAGAGGACATTATGTCATTTTTTATTTGGATCAGCAAGTATAAGAAAAATATTACTGTAGCATCTGGAACTTGATTAGAAGATTCTTGCTAAATTTTTTCAAATAGGGATTGGACCTAGGATTTTAGAGATGGATAATATTTTGTTTCCGGACAAGTATATATTTTTTGGGCTTATGAGTGATATAATGTTGAATTTTCCGAGATATATGTTAAGATATCTCAACTATTGTGGTCAACCAGAGACTAGAATGAAATTTTATCCCTATAGAAGGTTCATTTCTAAATTACTATTTATGTTATATATGATAAGATTAATAAATTCAGAGTAAGATGTCATCATAGTAATATTTTTAATGCTGGAACTCTAAGGAACATTGACGTCTTCTGGAGTACATTGAAAGAAATGATTATGCTAGTTGGAGTAGAGGAAGACCATGACTCGGCTTAGGGGGAGAAACCTGTTAATTATAAGAAAGCCATGGAAGAATCAAGAGCTTGTGGAACCTCAAGAATACTGAGATTTGAAAAACTTTATCCACCCATTGAAGAGGAATGTCAAGAGGCACATTGGAAGAAAAGACATAGAGTGGATCCAACGAGTGAGGAGCCTATTCAAAAAAATGCTGATGTAACTAAACCACTTCTGAGTTACATATTTATAAGAGAACCTATAGTAGGACAAATTGATCAATCAAAATTTCCAAGATTGTGGTGACTCAAAAGTGGAAAAAAGAAATTGTGCCTCAAACTGTTGAAAATCCTAGAGTAGTGAAAGTGGAGGGACCTAAATTTACTCAAACTGTACAACCTACTAAGATTTTTCAACAATAAATAGCTCATGGAGAAACTATATTAGAGGATTCACTCTTGGAAGAACTCAATGAAGAAGATTATGATGAAGAGAAACATGCACTACTACAAATATGGCTTATAATAGCGCTAAAAATGGCCTTTAACATCACTAAAAAGTGTTGTTAATATCAAAAAAGATAATGGGGGTCCCCTTTATCAGCGCTAAAAATAGCGCTGATAAAGGGGTACTTTTATCAGTGAAAAAAAAGTGCTGATAAAAGTTCCACTTTATCAGTGCTAAGCAAGTGCTGATAATGGTAATATTTATCAGCGCTATTTTCTGCACTGATAAATGTATAATATATCAGTTATATTGTGAACGCTAATAAAAACTACCTTTATCAACGCTCAAAATATCTCTAATATATTATCTATTTATCAGCGCTTAACTAGCGCTGATAAAGGCCAAATATCCTATCTAAAACCGGATCCTGCATAGAACCTGCCCAACACCTGCACACATTACATCACCTGCACATAGTCTAAACAAAACCTGCACACAGCACACACAACACCCACACACAAAGCACAGAAGAACAAAAAATGATACATACATTTACTTGAAATCCTGAATACAAAACAACACACTTCTATATACATTTAAAAAAATGATTAATTTTGTTACAATTACAATTATCCAACAAAAAGTTAAAAAACAATGACGTTCCATCCTTTTTTCATCCATCCGCTCTAAAAAATTGTCGTCCATGGCGGTGGTTTACGAACAAAAAATTTGAACTAAGGAAAAATATTTCACCTACATAATAAAAAAAATATTATGTTAGTAATACAATAATGAAATAAGGAATGGGGTTGCTAAATGGAATTATACTAGTGAGGCACAAAACATAGAATAACCAATTATACTAGTGAGGCACAAAACTAAAAACAAATATTATGTCCCCCATTGCCTAAAAAAGAAGCACCCCTGCCCACATCCCCAGCACACCCCCTACACACTGCCCACCCTAGAGCACACCCCCTACCCCTGCACACTCCCTGCCCCCTGAACACCCCCTGCCACCTTCCCCAGCACACCCCTGCCCACTGCACTTCCCCCCTTCCCATTGCACACCCACCTTACCACCCCCTACATATTTCAAAAGAACCCAGCACACACCCTACCCCTTCCCCCTACCACTTTTCGCCCTTCCCCCTCCACCAGAAAACCACCCCTGCCCTCTCACCCTGTCCCCTGCACATCATAAAGAAAATTCCTTTTATAGAAATTGTGCTCAATTTACATTATAAACATCATATATATCAACACATTCTCATGTACTTTCATTCAATGTAAATACACATATATAGAATCTCTACATCTCATAAGAAAACCCTCTTTAAAATTCACAAACACATTAAATCCATTTGATAACACCCATCACACAACTTTCTCATTTCTTCAGACACATTTAAAGGACTTAAGCATGAAAATCCACAAGAAATAAAACTACATTCATTTTAAAAATAACATTCAAGTCTATACACACCCCAAATTCCTATGATAACACATTTTTAACCACACAAACATTTCATATAGTATAGTTAGCAAGCAAATACAGGATAGTAAAATCATCATATAATTTAGAAGCATGGAATCACCTACATAAAGCATGGAATCTTCCGAAATCTACTGGAAAACATAAAACCACACCTCCACAATACCTTAATAAGGACTGATTAATCATTAATATTGAATATATTAATGGAAACCCATGTTTAACTTGTGGTATTCCATGTGTTTAACAACCCACAAGGATAGAGGGTCATGATTTAATGTATTACAGAGATGTAATACATGGGTGGATCAAAACACTTATAAAGGTGGATCAGGTAGGTAAATCTCTA
This sequence comes from Viscum album, assembly GCA_963277665.1. Classification (NCBI taxonomy): domain Eukaryota; kingdom Viridiplantae; phylum Streptophyta; class Magnoliopsida; order Santalales; family Viscaceae; genus Viscum; species Viscum album. Next base: position 713,692,077 of record OY728125.1, read on the forward strand.
GGAGAGAGCACATGGAATGTTTACCTGATAGATGGATCCAAACGCCCAATGAGGTCTGACCCAAGTGTGGTGCATCCCATAAAGGTAAGTTTTCTCATTTTGAAGAATTATTCGGACGCCACTATGGGAAATACAAGAGGGAAAATAAGCGAAGGTGTACCCCAGTGAGGGGGTCACCATGGTTTACCATTGGTTGGGATTTAACCTCATGGAGGCTTCCTATGTACCCTATTTAGAATACAAGGATCAAACCCCATATATTTAAAAGAGGTTTTTTGTGGGTATTACCCATGGTTAGCTTCCCTTCACACTAGGAATACTCTTGGTTGGATGAGTATGGGTCTTGTGGGTCTTATTCATTGTCGGATTCTCAGTTTCTTCCATGAGTAGCAATGGGATTAATGGGGCATACGTGCTATGATGGACCATGTGAATGGCGTGATCCTTATAAAGAGGCACGAGGCACAAAAAACAAGCGGAGATGTCTGTAAACATTATTTATGGTGGCCATGGGGCTTATCAGACTCCCCATACCTTCCATAAACACCTCAAAACATCACGAGGACCAGATTCTACATGATGGTGCATCACAGGGTTGATTCTTTTGATGATCTACTGGTCGTTTGAGCTTGGATTTCATCTCAACCAGCCTTTAACTTAAATGAATTATCCTAGGACATATATTTTGGTTCCAAAAAATCCCTCAATGATACTGATTATCTCATGCATCTACCTAGAAATAATTGTGCAAGTCAAACAACAACACATGTGCTCAAATACAAGTTCAAACAAACAAGATACAGAAAATGGATTTTGTTGATCCTCAGTGGTTTCGTCATTCACCCCATACGCACTACACACCATCATGCCTTACTTCAATATTGATTTGTTCAATGATCAATAATATGAATCCGGGGATAGAAAACATTGAGTAATAAATTAAGATTTCAATACATCGGAGAATTCGAAATTCACCAAAGAAGGTTGGAGGATAATAAATGATCATATATATATAACATAAGTGGTAGGAATTCACCTTCATCCTATTTGTGTACAATCATCCATCAGGTATGTTTCCCATTCGTCTCTAAACACATGTATATCATCTTCTGAATATGAGTTTTTGCGACAGTCATGGCAGTACTAAAATAATATAAATACACAAAGGATTAAAAAATATTTTAAATGAACTCGTAATTATTTTCAATAATACCTCATTAGGGATGATATTTTGTTGATGAAATACGATCTCTTTCATAAATTTACAAACATAATAACCACAATCCTTTCCGTTTGTTTGTTTTGGACACTACAGAAACATCGAAAACAATAAGTAATTTGTTTTGATATGTGTTTGGATAGTGAAATGTTATTATATATACCAAGATAATTTTCCAGTTGTAGATCTTATAGGCGTGCTCATCCTTATGCCTTTGATTCATTCCATGCATTAGATGATATTGATGCACCGCCCTATCATAACAGAATCCTCATTAAAAGATAACATTAATTATATAACTAGATGTTTAGTTTTAAAATGTTGGATCTAGGGTATTACAAATTAAAAAACGCCATCATGCGTGGTCGGTTTGTTGGATATCCATGCATTGAATCCAGAAAATAAATATTTGGAGTATCCAAATTGACTACAATCAGCATCCAATGCTCCCTAAAAATACCAAAAGGACTAAGTAATGAATGAAATGAAAATATAGTTGATATGATTAAATTGTAGAGTTTTTCCCCTGCATTGTTGGTATTAAAAATATTCTGTCATCCGTAATTTTGTTTTAAAATGATTTGAGCAGGGATGACATTATTGTAGCCTCTTTAACAGAATCTATTTCGTCTTTTGATGATGTGGTGTGAGGACTAACGAGTCCAAATTTTTGTTCATGGGGAAATCCCTTCAATTGTTTTTCATATATACGTCTGTGACAAATATAAAATGTATTTAGTCAAAATTATCAGAGTATATCAGCTTTTGTAAAATCAAATCATGAAAACTTACCTCATGTATACATTTAAAACTGAGGCGCCTAGCCATTCATACTTGAAGAGTTCATTTACATTTTCAGAACTAATGAAATCTAATATCTCTTCTCCATACATACCTTTTTCAAAAGCAACTATGTGAGTACTACCGTCTTTCAACATTCTATCCACATGAGCATGCAATGATATTAACTGTGGATATAGAACAGGCGGGGTGAAGGTGCTCTCAGTAGACCGTTTCAATCGGTTGGTTGATCCTTGAGATAGATTTGAGCTGATATTTTGTTTCACCCCACAGTCTTTTTCATTCTGTAATAACTGTCATCAGTTCGTACCTTTTTTCATTAAATGTTAAAGGTCCAGCTTGAAAAATAAATAAGAAATAAATACCTTTTTGTCGACATGTTTTTCTACAAGAACTGTCGGCCATGCGATGAATGTTCCAACAGATTGTTCAACCATATGAATGTCGTCATCGTCATTTGGAATAGGTAGCTCGACACTTGGCTCATTAGCTACGTTAATTGACCCTCTAAGATGATCTTTTGGAAGCTGTCTTTTGTGTATCATTTCGTTTTGCATATTGAACACCGTAGCCCTCGCTACAAGGCGATTGGTGGGAGTTGATAAATATAAATCACAGTCATTTTCACCCTATGGAATATTAGTATAGGAAAGGTATCAGTGTCTATGTAAATCTCATTTCACAGAAACAATTATTAAAACATTGATTACCTCATCTATGTCAGGTTTTTTAGGGGAATGTCTCGCCTCAATGCTGGTGGGGGTGGGGCGAGATCGTCATGCACAGTTTGTTGTTGAGTTGTTTCTTCTCTTTGCCTCTCCCCCATCAATTTTTCTATCATCTCTCTCTAGAATTTTAATTCTTCTTGAGAAATAGATATTTTTTCTTGCATATTTTCCATTTTTTCATTTTGATCCTCCACTTGTTTTTGTTTTTTAAAATATGTTCGGGGTGTCACCCCAAAACCCGCACCTATGACATGGCCATACTTTTCTGGCAGCTTCAAGGCTGCTGAAAGTATGTCTGCATCTGGTGCAGTTGTTGTTGATTCTTGTGACTATTTTAGATAGAAAATATAGAAAATTAAGTAGTTATTGTAATGTAATAGCGATTTAAAGCAACTCAAATTTATATTATGTCATACTTACACATGTTTCCCACACTTTTTGTGTGTTTTCATCTATCAATGTCCCCTCTTTATTTACACGAGCCTCCTTCCATAGCACATGGAATGGGATTGATATGGCTTCCGATTTCGATTCATCAATCTGCATATAAATAGAGAAACATGGTTATGATGTTTTTTTATGTCACATACTAGTTTTAGGGTAGATTTAAAAGACATACCAATTTTTTCTCAAGTTCAGCGTACCCCATCCTTGCTTTACGGTAAGGGTACGCTGGTTCTGTTGCACATTTTTTATTTTCAGCACTCAGTAGTTGTTTCATTAATAAAAAACAGTCAATCAGAGTGATGAATACAAGTAAACGTCAAAAAACGTATTACCCCACACAATGTACCTGAAAAGTATGCTCCCCACGACAGTTTCTAAACGCATCCCACGCTCCATGGGATATCAAGTGTGCGTAAAGCGGAGGTTGGTGTGGCTTGATTTTACCTTCTGTATCTTTAAGATGATATTTCGTTAAAATTGTGCGGAAACCTCTATGAATCCTTCCTGCAACTCTTTATATGTATTCCTTGTGCGAGACATCTACTATAAATTCACTCTACAATGGATGATGAAGAGTAAGTCAATGTTTTGGTATTTTATTTTATTTTAATAAATTAAAAAAAATGATATCATAATGTTACCATAATCTCTTCCCACATTAGTATCTTCAGCCCGGTGACAACATGGTGACACGAATGTACATCAATCAGCACGCATTGCCGAGTGACGATTCCAATGTAGCTACTAAAGATGGATTTGTTGGGGTTAACATGTTGGCCTCGCTTATTCCATCCCACTTCAAATTTGATTCCTTTTTCTTTTGCCTTAAATATTTTGGCCAACACTGTCAAACTATGATGCTCTTGTTTTTTTGCGCTTTCAGGGTTTCATTTCCTACCATTTCCTCATAAGTATCATCAATATCTTCCCCCGGATCGCTAGCATTGGCAATGGGACTAGCAGCAAGAGGTTGAGAAACCTGTTATACCTCAGCACTGGGACCAATAACAACAGGTTGGGAAACCTGTTGTCGCTCTTCACTGGGACCACCAACATTTGGTTGAGAAACCTATTTTTTCTCTACAGTGGGACCACCAGCTACTGGTTGAGAGACCTTTTGTGCCTCGGGATTGGGCGCATCAGCAGGTGTAGAAGTCATTATCTGCAGAAGTGGTTTAATATTTAACTTATATTACATAAAAACAGCAGCGAATAGATAATAACATAACGTAACACAATGTATGTTACAATAAACAAATAACCTGATTATTGTACACTCTTTTTTTTCTTTAAATGCTAAAGTGATTTTACACATCTATCGACTATGTAAATTCCTTCATTGTGGTCTCCTCTGACATAAAAAACACCATCTACATTTGGACCGTTGCGAAATGATTGTAAAGTCCCTATAAAAGGGTCAACCTCCATTGAACATTCATCTGACCCTTAAGATGTTTTGGTCGATAACAGAACAATTGACCAATTTCGGTTTGCGGGGTCTAGAACATAAAATACTTGTACTGCCTGTGATGACATTATAAATGTTTCATCTTTCTCCCCTTCCTTACTGAAATCATAAATCATAAATCCTAATTCATCTATTTTAACATCAGTCTTGTTATCAACCCACTTTCATTGAAAATCAGCACTTTGAATTTTGTATAATCCAACTCCAATATTCGTTTGATGATGCCAAAGTATGACATATTCGCATAAATTGGATTTTTGTCCTTAGCACCGGAAACATGCATCGCCTCAGCCACAAGTGTAACCCCACTATTCTGCATGGTACTATCTTCATCATGTTCATTAGTATACAATGTATAACCGTTAACTGCATAATCATAGTAAGATAATATGTACACACTTGCTCCTCCGGCCAGCCATCGAATTCATTCTGAAATTGAGTCTGGATTTTCATCTAACTGCTTAAAATTATGGTCTCGAAACCATCCTATAAACTATCGATTATGTGTATCTGATATCAATTTTTCATCCCTAGAAGGATTCAAATGCCTAAGAATTTCTTTGTGGGTTTGAACATATGGGTCAACGTCGAAACTGTTATGCAAAACGTAAAGGTGGGCCTGCTCCTGATCTGTATTATTGATTGTGACAACCTCTCTTCCAGAAATTCCATCACCCTCAAGCCACTCAGTGTGACGAGATTTCGGTAGGCCAACGATTTCCACACTAGACAAGTATTCGGTACAAAATTCAATCGCTTCCTCAAAAATATATTGCTCCGCAATACAACCCTCTGGCCAACTTCGGTTTTTGACATACCCATTCAAAATCTCCATCTACCGTTCAATGGGGTACATCCATCTATAATGTATAGGACCACATAGTCGAATCTCTCTCACCAAATGAACCATCAAATGAACAATCATATTGAAAAATTTCGGAGGGAAAAACATTTCCAATTCACATAATATGATGGAAATTTCTCTTTCCATAGTTGGCAATTTCACCGGGTCTATAACTTTGCTGCATATAGCTTTGAAGAAGAAACACAGCTTCATTAATGTATGGCAGACATTCTTGGGAAAATTGCAATGCAAAGATATAGGAATTAGATCTTGCATCCAAACATGGCAGTCATGTGATTTCAGGCCCTTTAATTTTAAATCTCCCATTGACACGATGTTATTGATATTTGATGAATACCCCTCTAGAAACTTCACATCATTCAAGAAGTTGTAAAACTGATATCTCTCCTGCCTGGAAAGAGTGTAAGCAACAGGAGTAAGAAATGTTCGTTTTTCACCCTTCACTGGTGCCAACTATTCTCGTATTCCCATCTCAACCATATCCAATCTAGCCTTAATTCAATCCTTTGTTTTTCCGGGTGCATTTAGAAACATGCCGATGACACTATCATATATATTTTTTTCAATATGCATAACATCATGAAAATGTCTGACTTACAGAAAATTCCAGTAAGGTAATTCAAAAAAAAACTGATCTCTTTTTCCGACCAGTTTTCGTAAGGTTTTTCGAAAACGGTTTACCAAAAGTAGTGTCCAAATATTTCACATTCTCAAACAATTGATCACCTGTTAGTGGATACGGTGATGTACGTTCCTCTGAACTTCCACCGAATGATGTCGTCCAATATCGGTACTTATGTCGTCGGGGTAGAAATCTGCGTTGTCCTAGAAACACGGTTTTAGATGAATGTTTCAACCTAACTAACTATGTACCTTGTTCGCAAACGGGACACCCTTGAGTTCCTTTAATGCTATATCCTGAAACATTTCCATAAGCAGAAAAGTCATTTATCATCCCGTACAACATGGATTTCAAAGTGAACTGTTCATTTTTGTAAGCATCATACATCGTAACACCTGAATCCCACAATATTTTCAAATCCTCAATCAATGGGGCCAAATAAACATCAATATCATTACCCGGTTGTTTTGGTCCTGATATAAGCATAGATAACATGATGTATTTTTGTTTCAATCATAACCACGGTGGTAAATTATAATTTACCAACATAATCAGCCATGTACTATGACTGCTTCTTTGAAAACCAAAAGGATTCACCCCATCTGTAGATAACTCCAGATGAAGGTTTCTCATCTCGTTCCCAAATTCAAGATACTCGTGATCAATTCTCTTCCACTGAGGAGAGTCTGCAGGGTGATTTAGTTTCCCATCTTTAATTCTTGTATCTGCATGCCATGGCAATTGTCTTGTAGTCTCTTAACTTCCATATAGTCATCTAAACCGAGGAATGATTGGAAATTACCATCTAAATTTCGTAGGACTAGAATCATCTTTCTTGTATCAGGAAGAACCACACTTTGGGCATTCTTTAAGTGATTTGTGGTCCTTGATAAACAATATACAGTCATTTGGGAAAACATGTATTCTTTCAGAGATCATACCCATCGATCGTAGCATTCGTTTGGCATCATATGTTCGGCTTGTGAGTTCATTATCTTCTGGGAGCATGTCATTCTGGAGAGCAAGTAGTTCCGTAAAACTGGCGTCACACCACCCATTGCCTGCTTTCAAATTATACAGCTTCAATACGGCTGACAATGCTGTATATTTAGTGCAACCAGCATAAAATGACGTTTTTTCACAAATCTTTAACTTCTCAAACAATTTTGGGCAATCACGAAGTTCATCTTCAACTGTCCTTATCATTTACTCAATACAATCTTTATCATCATTCACATTTGTAATCACACCCTCCATACGATCGTCTTCACTGTTCACGCTTCTAATCAAATCAGATGATCTATTAAATGTCGTGTTCTCTCAGTCACTACCTACATTGGTTTTTCCCTGTGTTTATTACAACATGTATAACTTCGATCTATTCCGTGACAGATCAGGTGTTCTTCCAACTCCTATGGACTAATTTGTCTTGAATAATAACAGCGTAAACACGGACAAAGGATTTGAGAAAGGTCACATGCATGATATTTTGCAAACTTGATAAAATCTTACACGCCATCTTCATACTCTTTTGTCAACCGATTGGCATTCATCCATTCTTTATTCATATTCATCGTCTTTATGGGTTCGATCTCGAGAACATGCCTAATATTATGTTTTAATTAATCATGTAGCATTATTTTGGTTTTATAAAAACAAGTCATGGTACAAATGCCTTTAAACACATGTGAAATCCATATACATGGTGTGTCTAGTAGGGTGAACATAGCATATGTATAAGATACCTGATTTAATATGACATATATCAAAATTATTTCAAGTTAGTATTACAAAGACTGAATGATGCCTTAGAATATACATGACATGCGAACAAGAGGAAACCAATGAGTAACAGGAGAAAACAGTAATAAATATGATGTTATCTCAATGTACTCAAGGTGATGATAAGATGTTGGTCAAGATCAACTATGGGTTGGGAGTACACTAATATTTAATTGAAAAAAGCTACTAAAAACTGATCCAGAAAAGGATGAAATATCATATTCATCAAGTCCCTTAATTCAACCAATGCAATAGTTAAACCAAAAATCATCACTAAAAAATCATACAGGACATAACTACTCCTAAAAGCAGTCCATGGTAGGTCTAACAATGTCCAACTCATCTAATGGTATCCCAATGTCAAATCTATCTTGGAAAAGATCATAGAACCTCATAGATGATCAATGTGACTATCAATGCGTGGATGAGGATACATATTCATGACTCTCATCAGGTTCAATCTCCAATAGTCCAACAAAATAATAAATACCAATCAACCATCTATTTTAAGGAACTATAAAACCCCATGGTAAAGTACTATACCATATGAAACCATTATATTCTATATCATCAAATTGTAATTCAACCAACTGATGCTCTATTAGTGTTATTTTAGAAATTATGATAGAAAATTAATTTTCTCCCAAAACTAACTAGATTATAAAGTTTATCTATTTATTAAGAAGTAAATTTTATACCTCATCAGTGAAAATATCCTAAAAATGTACTACCATTGGGGAAAAAGAATCCTACAGCATTCTAAAAACATCTACAATATGCCTGACTATTTGAGCTATTAGGGTACAGTAAATATATAATTATAACATGTTATTTAAAATGAAATGTGGAAATAAGAAATCATACAAACTCCTGATAAACCCATAATACAAAACATATCACCTAGTAGGTCTGTCACATATACAAATAAATAAATTAGAAAAAAACATGCTACAAAGCACAAAGGTACCATTAAATACTTACATAGGTCAACTTGTTTTAGAAATTGTTTATCTTCATCCTTTCCTTGTACTTGCACCCATGAATTTGAAGGTGAGTATGCGTAGACGATAGTTGAAATTCTTAGAGAAGTGTTTCTGGAAGAGTATAAGAGACATGAAGCAATGAAGATCTTTCTATTCATTGTGGCTATCGGCTTGTGCAACATGGCCTAAGTTACTATACCTGCAAGTTTTAACTTAGGCCACGATGCACAAGACGATTTCCCCATTGTTTGTAGCAACGACATTTTCTCCAACACTCTAATGATCTTCATTGGTTCATGTCTCTTATACTCTTCCAGAAACTCTTCTCTAAGAAGGTCAACTATCGTGTATGCATACTCACCTTCAAATTCATGGGTGCAAGTACAAGGCACGGATGAAGATAAACCATTTCTAAAACAAGTTAACCAATGTAATTATTTAATGGTACCTTTATGCTTTGTAGCATGTTTGTTTTATAATTTATTTATTCGTATATGTGACAAACATACTAGGTGATATGTTTTGTATTATGGGTTCATCTTTGTCTAATCATATAACTATGAGATTATGCTATGTGAAGAAAATTAATATGGATCCATCATCATTTCCATTGGGATAATCTTTGGGAATCCATATAACCATAATATTAAAAACTATTTTCTTTTGTATCTCATACATAAATATTCAACTCGAAGGGGTAGAACTTACTGCCCATGGTAACTCAAAATAAAAAATATGAAAACAATGGTTGGTTATCCACAGAAGTCATCACACATAACCTTGATAGACCTCTCACACATGTGAACCATCATAACTAACCAATTACCATATACTTCATCTTAGAGTCAAGATATCTCTATGGAACCTATAGGGTATCCAATTCCACATCATTCACAAAAAACCCACTTGGGTTGCTAAATATCAATAACATCTCTTATTTCGACACTCATCACTAATTATGAATCACATCCCTAGACATAATCATAATCACATTAATACCACACTAGCTATTATGGAAATACTTACTGGAATTAGGCCCAAGATATGGTATCATTCCTATCTCACATCAATATTGACTATTTGGTCCTCACACACACAATATATAAATAATATACCAAGGGAATACCACGAGACGGCGCGAGTTGTGGCAGCGAGGGTGGCGGCGGCGGCGGTGGCGGCGGCAGAGGCGGCAGAGAAGGAGGAGGACGAGGAGGACGAGGAGGATGAGGAGGAGGAAGGAGGAGGAATGATGGGGAAGGAGGAGGATGAGGAGGACGAGGTCGCGCGGTGAGGGGCATGGTTCAGCTTCCATGAGAGCTTGACCGTGTGCAAGCGAGGATGGCCTGTATGGGTTATTAAATAAAAACCGACAGAACCTTTATCAGCGCTCGTTAAAAGCGTTGATAAAGTTATGTTCTATCAGTGCTAAAATAAAAGCGCTGATAAAACATTCATTTATCTTCGCTTTTTAGCGTTGATAAAGATCTACATTTATCAGTGCTAAAAAACGCGCTGATAAATGTTACCTTTTATCAGTGCTAAAAAAGACATGATAAATGTAATATTTATCAGCGCTTTTATATAGCACTGATAAAGGCATACCCCATTATCAGCGCATTCTGTTTAGCGCTGATAAAGGGCAGCGCTACCCTTGCCTTGTTTTGTGGTAGTTATCATACTAATGTGAATTAAGAATATAATCCTTTTATGATTGGTACAAATGTTCTTAATGAAAATTATTCTATGGATGGTTTATTTCAAGTGTCTATTGAAAATAGTGTTGAGAAACTAGCGAAGTAGGTTACATATCTGAGATCTAATGCTCAATCATTTCCTTTAGCATTATTAAATTAGGATGAGAATCACACATAGGGTTACTTTGAATTTGAGAACGATAATGTTGAGAAGGTAATCTGAAAATGTAATAAAGTTAAATCAAAAAATGACTCTTTGAGATAAGAATTAGAAAAGGGTAGAAAACAAATTTCAGAAATTAAAATATATTTCAGTTTCATAAATGAAAGTGGATTTTTTAAAGAAGGAAATGTTAACTGATGATGAAAAATTAAAATAAAAAATGGTAATGACTTCATATTTGTATGATTTTACGATTTTCATGGAGCAAAAGTTCGCAATTGACTTGGATAGTCAACTAGGAACCTCAGTTACTTCACCTTATATGATTATGATATTTTAGGCCATTATAGTTGTAATGGGAAATATGAATTACATATTATTTAACTTACAGTGTTACAATGCTCCATTATCTGTTCTTCTAGATAATCAAAATCATCTTGTTGACCAGCTTACCTCAGATGAACTAGGGATCAGAGTTTTGTTGAACATATTCGGAGAGAGGATAAATCCGTTTATAGAGAACTAAGAGAGGTTACATGAGTTTTTTAGAGTAAATTTGAATGAATATATCCATTTGACTCAAGAATGAAGGTATCTCATAATCCAATTAGGTGATAGACCGATGAAAACATTGCGAGTGCAGATGTCGGAACTCAAGGAAGTCATTCAGAGGCACTGAAACTTGTTTCCCAAACCTATTTCCCAATCCTTTTTATCCCAAACTATATTCTAATTTTCATTACTATATATGTAATTATATAATCAATAAAATATACTTTCATATCATTTTTATATGTTTTGATTTGTTTTACTGAACTTTCTATGTTAAAATTCCAGTAATCCAGTTTCATATATTGATAAACAGTTTATCATAGTATTTACCTAAGTTTCGTGCTACATTTAAATGTTTCATATTCCTTATTCTATCATTCTATTGGATATCCCAAAAGGGGGAGAGATATGAATAAACACAGCATTCATTTTATATAAATCTTTTTTTCATAGGGATAAAAGAAAACATTTCATTTTAAGGGGAGAAATTTCATACGAATTTTTTTTTAAGATGAACTTTTTGGATAAACACAAAATGTTATTCTATTTATTTATAAAGGAGGAGATATTATTTTACTTTATAAAAAGGTAAAAAATTTAATAATTATTAAATATTTTTTTAGAATAAAATATTGTTTTTATCTTGGAAAAATTTTCAACTACATATAATTATTTTTGTAAGATAATTTCATTGGTAATTTAATGGGTTTTGAGATCATTTAAAAGGGGGAGATTTTTTAGAAAATTTTGTTTTAAAAAACACTCTATTTTATTATGGAGAAATCATTGAGAATAATACTCTCTCTATTTATGATTATTTTTATGTTTACAAATACACTTATTTTCTATTCTAATGATTTTACGTTATATATATTTCTATAAATTAATATTCATTATTTCTATTTTTTTGGAATATTTTTAAAGCATTTAATCTATGTGGAATATTTAATAAATTCATAAAAAAACGTTTTTCACTTATCAGCATGTTCTGGAAACACTATTCATGCTCTATGAGTTCAAAAATCACTCGAGCATGTTCTGGAAACACTGTTCATACCCTACATTAAGGATCGTAGCCTAAGGATGGAATCCTTCATTTACTTTATAGCATATCAGATATGTATGGTTAAGAAACAATAAATTGTAGAAAAAATAATTGATGAAGAACGCAACGTTTGGATGGAACCTTATGCTCGGGATATCATAAAAGTATAGAAGAAGAACCCTTTGTTAGTATGGAATGTTATGTTAGTTTCTCAAATGTATTGTGCATCAACCATACTTTTGCAAACAACCTTACGTTTTATCAAAAAGTATGGATCATATACATTACATTTAGAAATTCATAAAAGTATGGATCATCAACCATACTTTTATAATGAACATTATGGTTCGTGTATCTTAGGTTTTGCTGAAAAGGAATGTATGGATACTATACCGTACGTTTGAGAGTTGAAGAGAAAACTATGGTTAATCAAACATACATTTTGAACCTTATTTTATCAACCATACATTGTGATCCTTATATTGTGAACATTACGTTGCGAACCATACATTTAGAGAATGTATGTTATGCAGTTCATCCTTATGTTTGGCATCAATTATTCAAATACGAAATTATTCAGCAAAGGTCTTTATGCTAAATATTATTCTTATTTCAAGACAAATTCAATGCCAAATTTTATATCACATATTTGAATGATTCATATCCATTAATTTGTGATTCAAATTATCAATTTAAGAGGATATTTTCATACAGAATATTCAGGGGAGTTATGACTGCTCTATTACTCAATCATTTGAATATCGCGTTTCTAAAGGTGATATTTAGGGATATAATTTTTTAAGAAAAATTTTCTTCATTATTCAATATATATCTGTGATATTTGGTATTAAAAAAATTAATGGAAAATCGTCAATAATATTTATAAAAATATATATTGTTCTTCACAACTACTGTTTTACAGAGACATTCAAGATTTATATATCTGATGCTGCAAAGATCTATCAAAAAAAATTTATGAAGAAGAATAAGAAACTCATTGAAGATTAACCGTTTTTAAATCTAAGATATTTTGAGAATCCACATTTTTTAGAGTTAATGGATTTATTTTTATATATATTGAAAATGGATCTACTTAGAATTTCCCTTATCTAAAGAACGACTTTTCTAAAGATGAAGATCTATTTACTGTTAGATGTGTGTTGTGCCAACTGTAAAAATCAATGGGAATGTATTTCAAGAAAAACTCTCATTCTAATTTTAGTAATAGTCTCCTCATACTGAGCTATTTATTTTGTTATGTTAATGAACAAAAGGCTCTATTTTTAGCCTTAACATGTAATGTTGTCAACTGCATGCACTCAGTTGTGGAAAGTCTATGGATAAGAGGACCAGATAGTGAAAATCAGTAATCTGGTGGAGTAGACTATTAGTGGAGTAAACTAGGGGACTTCTGTTCCCCAAACAATAATAAATCATTGCATTCATTAACTGTTTATTTTCTTCCACATAAACAACATGAAAAATTTAAAAGGATAGACTCACACTTAATCATGATTTGTAAATAATTTTTTAAAGACACAATTCTCCCCCTCTTGTGTGTATTTGTTATAAGCCGATGAAACACATTATCTGAGGTGAATATAGTCCTCTAGATCAGAATTTTATTTAGGAATATTATTTTAAATGTATTGTTGGATATAATTATACGATTCTATATTGAAAACATCTAAATAAAATTATATATTGGTTATATTTAGGGATTTCATTGGTGGTGGACTATTGAAATGTATATAGAGCATGGTTAGGCATCCATGAAACTTGTTTAACTGAGTACACAATGTATTGGATTACAATTGTACGTTTTATAGACGGTATGATGTTGATTCCTATTGGATGGATTCGAAGAGGAAATTTTATGTCGGGACTTATCTAGTATCAAAACCCATTATGGATGGGTTCTTAGCCATATTTCATTATTTAAAAACATATTTTATATGATCCTCCCACATGGTATCCAATGTGGTATTATTGACATATAAATTTATTAATTCATTTTTTGTAGAGTTTATTCATGAAAACATTCCATGTTTTTTATGTTTATCTATATCTGAATGTGGTTTGTGTAATTTAAATTATGTCAATGACTGATAGAATTAGTATATAGTCTATATTCTGTAATAACATAGGTTATTTTCAGTAGTTGGTATATGGAGGCATATAAGGAGGCACACATTAGGTATGTAGTGACCACCAGTTTAGGAACTGATTAGTGTCTGAGGTTTTGGGACATCACACATACCATGTCCAACCACATGTATGATACCTCGATGTTATACCATATGTTTTCCACCACTAGTAGAAAAAAAATATTTCCAAAAATGATTGTGTATAATCCCGTGAATTATTTTACATGGAACCAATGATGGGAAACCAAATAGAATTATGCTTTTCCCCATTTATCTCTTTACCCTAAATCTTAAATATCCCAAATTTGAAACAAAACATTTCAATTTTGGAAATAAAATCATGTAAATTACATCCAACTCATCCCACAATAGTCAAATATATTGTATACATATACCCTAAAAATTGAATGGAACTCATTTCAAATTGGCACAATCCAAGAAAATGATTTTAAACAGCATCTCTTTCCTAAGAAAAGAATATATATTAAAATATTTAGGCTTTAAATATCAATAAGAGACATAACAAGATATCTCATAATCATCCAATTTATAATGAAGAATAAAATTCATTATAAATAATAAGTTGAAAAAACATAAGAAAAATCATAAATCGTTGTTTGAAAAAGTGACATTCCAATGTTTTGAATGTATTTTTTCAAGAAGGGTGTCCATGTATATTGGTGTTCAAATGAGATACTTTCATATTACATGAAAAAATATAATAATGAAATTGGTCGTTTTATCATGAACATGTATGAATATGATCATGAATACTTATATATTATTGTTGTTGTTGAATTTATCTTAATGATTTAATATATTTTTAAATTATTTTCAATCGAATATTTTTTACACTAATTATGAAGATTAATATTGGATGGGGATAATGGTGAAGATTAATAAAATCATAACATATTAAAAATATAATTATAAGGTATTAGAATTTACATAGATGTATTATAATTCATTAGAAGCATCTATATAGATCCAACTCAAAAAACCGTGGACAATTCACTGGAATGTCAGACTCCCTCACCCAATTTTCATATTAGATAATTCCATATTGTCATAATACTCAAACAGATGTCTCCTCTTACAATCTTAGCACCATATTTAAACATTCCAAAATTTACACAAATGTATAGAAGAAATATTCATCTTGTTCCATGTAAACATCCTCAATGTTGGTCACATGAATGTGATCTGGAATCTACCTATGAAGCTAGTAAATTTGGAACACATAATGCATGCCTTCATAATGTAAAGGCAGGTATAGCTGGTAAATCCCCGCTGTGATTTGTTCATTTATCCCAAACATTCTTAGATTCAATGTAACCATCTTTCCCTTATTCTAGAAATGTCATTTCACTAAAGAAGGTGTAACAAATAAAAAAATTCCCAAAGAAAACACCAATGTTGCTATTATCTAGTTATCTTATGATCATTACCAAATCTACATAGAAAAATAATTTTTCTTCCTCAATTTCACTCTCTCTAAGACCACTCACTATACTAAACCCAATGATAGCTTTATATGCCACATAATTCAAACACATTAGTGACTGAAATAATCAACAATAGAGTGCATCCAAAGGATCTATATAATTTAAATATTGGAAATTTTTGTTGTATGAAAAATCATTCAAATATAGGTTCTCATCCCATGATTCTCTAAATTCATTGATGCATTCCACAAGATTACCCTCATGAATATGAATCATCATACCTAATTCATTATTGGTTGTCAAATAATATATTGCATTCAGTTTTAATTTTTTTACTAATTCCTTATGAAAGAGTTTCCAAAAAACAACATAAAATGTATCTATCTATCTAATATAACACTAGATGGTACTCAATTCATTCTTATAATGCATAAAACTTTTTTATACCATATAAAGAGTGAGTCCCTTGGATTATCAAGAGATGTTATACTTTACATATCCCATTGACCATTACCTAAAATAGGTCATGAGTATTCATGGTTTGAGTTAAACCAATCAAGAAGTCCATCATCCCAATGACCCCAATACACATAGGAACACAAAGTGGTTGAAACATACCACAATGATGTTGATATTTGAACATCACTCTCTTGATGGTGAGTCATTGTGACATAAAACCATCAATGTTCCAATTCATATCATGACACCAAAACTAATGTCAGATATAATGGAACATCATTATTAACACTATATGCACTTCCCATTTTGATACATCAGATTCTATCATCATCTCATCTCTCCAAGGGGTTGACACTATAATGACCCCTTGTACACTAAGCACATAATCATAATCTGAGGACTATACTAGAATAGAATCATCAACAACCTAGAACGGTTACATCAGTATGAACTAGGGGTTCAACTACTAGTTTGCCTTTACATAATGTACTAATGAAGATTTGATAACCTAATGTTAAAATTTCATGACTCCATAGACCTTAGATGCATTCTTCATCCATTCCATCATCGAATTTATCAGATAAAATTACTCCTTTGATGGTCTCTCTCTCCGATAAAACTTCTCTAATTTTTATCTTTAGAGAGAATATTCAATTAAATTATTTTATCTTATATCTTTGACCACCCCAATTTACAAATTCTCTCTATATTACACCCAATTACCCTACATCAACCACAAATGTTGATAAGATAAGATATATCTAAATATAAATTAGTTACATTCACGGGGGTCGTTATTCACATGAACCATACAGAAATACATGACATTTCAGCATTAATATGATCCCAATACAACACATTAAGCATGAAATTACACTATTTTTTAGAAAATAGGAATTAGAATAACAAAAACTTGATTTTTAATCAATATAATCTCTCATACATGAAAAACCATCCCACACTGATCAGTCTAATTAATCATCACAAAATTATTTTTAATCCTTATAAATGGAGTATTTAAGAGGGAGAATACATCAATTAAATTTTGATATTATGTAGCCAACCTAAAGAAAATCTTAATCTCAAATAAATAAGATAGAGTACCCAATACATTACAAATTCCACATTTTATGGGTTTAATGAAAATCCTACATCATAGATCACAAGGTTATGATAACACATACATCATTTCTTGAAATTACAATAAGAAATCATTGAATGATGTTGATTAATATATAGTGTACTCAATACTATCTTAAGGTGTTTGGGATGTAACTAAAATGTTAATGATTATATATGGATGTTTTCAACAATGATAATGGTGATTTTTTGAGAGATATATATATAATATGATTTACAAAAGATTTTTTTTTAGAAATTCATCAAATTGAAAGGAATAGTGATGTAATTATACAACACATATCTACTCATGAACATCGCCTTATAAATATCCTCCTCCATAACCTACAACTGATGATATGATGAATAATGATCAATACTAAGGAACTATTGGTATACTTGTAATAATTCAATGAGATTTAAAATCATTGGTAAATGACACTAGTTCCTCCTTATCACCTGATTCAGCTTCCTATAATCCACACAGAGACACATATTACCATCTACCTACATGGAAAATAACATTGCATCACCCCATGGATACATGATTGGTGTAATGGTTCCCCTTATCTCCATGTCCTCAATATTTATCTTAAATTATATCAACTCATACCGAAATGTATGACATGGAAGAACTGATATTGGTTTCAATCATGTCAAGTGATATAAATAAATATCTACTTATTAGTCTGTATTAATTTCAATGATTTCACCTAGATAAACATTATCTAATTGTTCAAAAACACAAGTTAATAAATAAGAACATATAACTAGTTAAACTATGAGAGTGAATCATGCTACATGAGCTAGAATGGCACTAATATATATTTAATAGAGTCCAACATTTTGACATTCTGCATCCCACAAACATATCAACAAAAACATATCTCACATATGAGAGATAAAGGATACATTTATATAATAAAATATGATGTTAGAATGGAATATTTTCTTCCATTAAATAATATAGAACACATAAAAGTATGTAATTATAAAGATCAAGAAATCTGAAAGATATATATAGTATGAAAAAACTATAGGATACTATGAAAATATATAAATATGATAAAATCACATCCCGTATAGCATGTGTAGAGAATGAAAGTTAAATGGTACCAAAACTAGTACGTTGAGAAGAGTAAAACAGGAGAAGATGTAAAGGAATGGGAAGAACTGATATAAAAAACAGTGGTCAAAATAAAAGAGTAGATCAATACAATACATCATTTTATTGATGGTCTATCTCTTTAGTTAGACAAAACTAGGTCCATCACATATACTTCACCTACATCAACTACACAGACCGATCCATTGGGTCCAGAACGTAACCAAGACAATGTAGTTTTAGGGGTCTCAATATAATTAAAAAGTCATTATATACATTAAAATTAAATCACATTTGTGAAATACTTAAAACAATATTCAAACAAAAACCCAAAGACTATAGTAGACTAGTGCCTTTGTAAACATGGAAACATAAACCATAGTACATAAATGTGCTACCTAATCTCCCAATTGGTTCTTTTTGGCTATACTCCTTTTTAGAAACATCAATCATAATACATATCTTAATAAACTAATGTAGGCCACCATAAAATAGGTGAGATTAGGTGCTCTGTAATGGTAAAAAAATGATACATTGAAGCATAAACATTAGTATATTGTATAAGAATGTGATCATGAAAATGGGAGAACATACCGTTTATATCAAAAATCATAAATAGGAATCATGTCAAAAATATTTTAATTTTATTAGAAATGAATCATAAGGAAATATAGGACATAATACATGAATTCGCAATATAGGATTAAAATCTAGAATTGTGCAAACACATAAGAATATAATTATTTCCATAGTAGTAAACGAATTGCTACCAAGACCATTTTAGTGGACAAGGACCTTAACTGAACTGGGTAAACACCCATTCCAGCCCCAAATTAATGAACCACTTTCATTTATGGTTTCATCCATGTTCTACTAAGTCAACATAATTTTTCATTCTAGCCATGTCTCTCTCATAAAATATAAATCATTACTCATTGTATTGGGGGGAGATAGTGGTCCCACCCATCTCATAATGAAATCATAGATACATGTTCCACATAGTCATTAATAACATATCATATCATAACCCATGAAATGAAATCTGTATCATAAAAATATAATCATATCATAATATTCATAATCATTTCATAAAAAGCATAACCTGTGAAATAAAAATAGATTTCATAAACAAATAACCCATGAAGGAGAAATGTGTCTAATAAAGACCATTAAACCTGGAATAAACCATTAAGAGAAAGAGTATGAATGGAACTTTTAGATCATTTAAAATAAATTCATGAGTAACATCAACATATTTTAACATATATGGATAATTTTTTTGAAATATCTTTCAGACATGTCTCTTGAGTAAAATATACTTTTTTTCATTAAAAGTGGTTTTTAAAACATAAATCCATTTGAAAACATTAATAATTGAAAATTTTTAAATGATTCATTGAAATCATTAAAAAAAATTAAAAAATTTAATTTCATTGAAATTTTTCATCAAGGATCATTTGAAAACATTTTTTGAAACATGGTTTTTGAATACATTAGATTTCAGACCGATGAGACAGGCTGTGAGATTTTGTGTAAAAAATTATCTTAATTAATATACAGTGAAAATTTTTTAAAAACATAGGTGGATAAAATTATAAAATATAGGAGAATTAAAATCATTTATGTTCTTTAGATATGGATAATAAATTTTAATCAAATAAAATACAAACACACACAATACAGAAAAGTGATTTGATAGTCTTAAAGAACTCTTACATATTGGTCACATTGTATCATAATCTATATGTAATAAATTAAAATAACATGAAACTAGATATATAATGAAATGATTTATTTTCATCATATAACATGTAAAATTGATGTATATATAAGTCAAAAATTAATTTAGTTGAGTAACAAAACATGAGTCTCAATAAATGAAAATGGAGACTCATCTTTTTTACCGATTTGGTTACTTTTGAAACATTAACACCATGAAAGAAGGATCATAAATGGATAGGTGAACACCCATAAATTTA
The DNA here is from genome assembly GCA_963277665.1 of Viscum album. Classification (NCBI taxonomy): domain Eukaryota; kingdom Viridiplantae; phylum Streptophyta; class Magnoliopsida; order Santalales; family Viscaceae; genus Viscum; species Viscum album. Next base: position 713,712,700 of record OY728125.1, read on the forward strand.
TCTATAAATATACTAGAAAAAAATCATATGCATTACATACACCTCAAAAAAGGAAAGAGTGGCGAACATAACATGTATCTCACAAAAATAAGACATTTTGATGGAATCCCAATTACCATGAGAATCGACTCTCATCATACAAATTCAAACCAGCTGTATAGAAAATATATATTTATTATAAATACTTTACAAAACCATATTATTATATTTAATACCATAAATGGGATGATTATGACCTTATATTACCCAATTGTTTACCATCCTATGCTACAATTTTACATTAGATAATATTTGTTTTGTTCATCACATGTGCCTTAATTTTTATATAATTGGTCCATATATTTATATCATTATTATAGAATGTAAAACATGACATAAATATCATTTATATATAGTATAATTTTTTTATAATAATTGATAGAATATTTAAATATTAAATAGAATATTTCATTCATGGAGACGACAAGCCGTATATACGAATGATTGCAGAATATTAACACAAAATGGAACGTATAAGGATGTGTGATGTAAAATAATTACATAATATTAAATAAATTAATAAATATTTTTTCCATAGTAATTTCCACCATGATAGTATATGATGTAATAATGAACAATGACTTTTTAGCGAGCTGATTGTCCGCCTCCACATAAATAGAATGTTCATTACCAATTAGAGAGATGTGTGTATAAGTGTAGTTATAACTATTAACATTAAAATATACTAGTATATATAGGATAGTTGTGTTGTAATATTATAAGGTTATAATAATAGTTTATGGAGTGGGGAAATAAAATAAAATAATGGAGTTTGAGGGAGGGTTTAACTTTTTAATTGGGTGACACCTTTTGGTTTTCAACAAACAGGTTCTTTGGATTGTTTTATGCACAAATTAGGACTCAAGGAGGATGTTAGGGGTTCTAGGGAGAGACATGGGAGTATTTTCGGTCGATCCAACCTTTCATGAGAGGTTAGAGGATTTCTAAGGAGAGGGTGCCTTTAATAATGGAGGTGGGGTGACACTCTGGTAATATTTTAAAAGAAAAGAACCCCACCAACATTTTTTTTATTATCATTAAAGAGTTGTTAAAATTATACCATGGTAGTATATGATCGAAATATATTTTTCCAATGGATTTATGAAAAAAATTTAGGTCGTTTTGGGCCATTATATTATTGTTTAGTCCCTTATTAAGCTTAATTTAAGCTTATTTTTTGTAATTAATTTTAATTAATTCAATTATATTTTTGGTAAAAAACTAAGTTAACCATATTAGACATTATAAATTTTTATTATTTGAAATATGGAATATATTTTTCCTAATTTATAACATTGAAGTGGTTGAAATTAATTTTAATTTAATCTTGCAATCGTTTTGATAATGTGGGGTTTTAATGAAAAAATGTTAAAAAGTTTTGTATGATTTTATTTTTAAATTCATAGTGAAATAGATTATAATGACCTAAATTTTATTAATTGGTAATAATATTATCTAATTATACATTGAAACTAATTTTATATTTAATTTATCCTTATAAATAAATGAGATGAAAAGGTAGTTTTGAATTTAAATCTATTATTTTTAACAATACATTAAAAAATTAATCATTATAGAAAAATAAATAAATTTTTTTGTACTGACCTAAATTTTATATTTCCACTAAAAATATGAAATTTATTTTTAAATTTTATATATATTATTTTTTCAAAAATTGTTTTTAAAATGGGTTCTCCATTAAAATGTAGTCAAACTATCTTTATAGACAATATTGGGTATAAAGCATAAAATTTGGTTTGTTCAAATATTATGTCTGTCTAATATTTTGAGTGATTTTAAAAAATAATTTATTGAATATATAAATTATATATTAAAATATTATAATTACTAATTCTAATTAATTATATCTATTAGGATTAAAACATCTTTGCAAGCATAATAATAGTTTTCTATGAAATTACTTCCTTTATATTAAATTCAGTTCCTATATTAGTTTCTTAATATTTAATTAATATTATATATTTTGCAAACCATATATTTAAATAAGATATTTTAAAATATTTAGATATTAAAATTTTGAAACATTCTTATATATTTTTATACATATTATTGTTCAGTAACAATCAATCATGGGTGTTATAAAAGTCTTCGAGGAATATATGTCTCTCATGTAACATAAGCTAACCACATTGTTCCTTTTAGAGAATGATAACCGTTATATTTCATGTACTACACCTCATTCAAACATAGTTTTTTAATATGAAATAAAATATTTTCAGTTTTCTGTGGAATGAATAATTTCAATAAAATTAAATTAATTCAAAATAAATAATTCACAAAATCTTGGTGTGTTACCTTCAACCCCCCCCCCTAAAAATTAATTTTATAATTAAAATTCATCTTGATTATCAATGGATTAAAAATTTAGTGGTTCATTCATTGAAAACCATATTGTAAAAATTAATACTAAAAATTCCCTTAAAAGGGGAAGATTGGAACCGTAACGGTTGCCCAAAGTAACAATAGTTGTGTTTCCACATATGAGAACAATGGTTCAAAGTGATGATTTCACATAGAGTAAAAGAATAAATATTTATATGGTGTGATTAATGTCATCAATCCCAAAAAAATAATTAATCAAATGAGTGTTGAGGGCCATAACTTCATAAATCTTTGATGATTAAATGGCCTTCTAGACCCTGAATGTTATGGTATAAAGACAACATTTTTTGATCATTTTTTTAAGATTGAGTAATCATTTATTTCCCAAGAATAAAATTTTATATACATATATGATATATTTTTATAAACAAAATTTTATTCTTTGTTTTCAAATTTAGAAATTTATAATTTATCCATTACATTATGTAATGGATGTTTATAAATTAATTTTTATGCCAATAGAAATAAAATAAAACTATAGTGAATCATAAATCCAATTAATGAATGAAAATTCAAACTCATTTTATCTAACTATTATTAAAAATAAATATGGTTAATACATACATCTGTAAACATAAAATGCAACTCTACTAGTTTGTCACTAATAATTTTAAAAAACATGTACACATTTAACCGAGACATCGAGTAGGATAATGTTATGTGTCAGACCCTTATTTTCATTTGATCTTTGGTTCCAGACATGCTGCTTTGATGGATATGAATAGTTCCCTCCTGACATATATAATTTCATTTTCTAAAACCAAACTTATATATATTCCAAAATAAATATGATTTACATCCATTAAAAAATATTAATCACTAAATAAAGTATTAAATGTGGTTATCAATTCAAAATTAACATATAACTTCTCCATCATAAGTTTAACATAATCTTTTCATGAATTATTTGACTTATAACCCTACTGAATGATGAAAATAACCAAAATATTATAGATAAGGTCAAAAAATCAGCATATCATTGATCCAACATATATTACAAAGTATGAATTTATTGTCACATTATACAAATGTGAATACCCTTACCATATATTCCCTTGAATAAGGTAATAAAATTAATTATAATAAATCATTTTGTAAAAAATTAATGCTAACTTATTCCAAAACATTTTTATATTCCATAAATGTATGACTTTTTAAACATCATCAATCATAGCATAACACACCTTTAAACATTCCCTTATTTAGTTGCAAGTTAATTACTACCATCCAACTTACTTATGCATAATGGAATTATATATACATAAAGAACATACAGAGGGATACCTTCACATAGTAAAAATATGAACTTATCATTAAATCACTTCACTAGTACAATGTGAATATTCAACATAAAATTTAAAATACTGAAAAAATATAAGTAGAATAATCCTTGTATATTTCATCATTCATATAATATTTTATTATCTATTCCAAAGACATAAAAATTTGATTATTCCACATCATCCAAATGACATTATTAAGGTTAACTCAATGTATTACACAATACTATCTTCCTTTCATATTTCATAAGTATTCTCTTTATCATCAAAAATGAAACCATTATGCACACAACCATTTTTCTTCCCTTCACGAGCATTCGTCTTTAGAGATTTACATGCATAATGACAATTTACTCCACTCTTAAAACACGTTACCATAGATGATGTTTTTGAGAAGCCAATATTATAATTCATTTCAATAACCAAACACTTAATTTATTTATTATAGTCAATGGATTTGTGTCCTTATTTTCTACTATCAAAACATCTTCTTATTCCTCAATGACATTATCCCAGGTGATTCTTTCCACAGTCGTTATATAAAAGAAAACCAAATCTTCATTCTTCTATTGTATCCATTTCCTAAACTCTCATCAAATTTCATATTTCCCTTATATGGTGATTCCCATAGATGGTTGGTGTATACATTGTTAATCATGTTCCATGGACATTTATTAGGCATGATCAGAAAATCATTCACTCTGTTGATCATCCCACTTGACTACTCATCAAAAAATAATCCATCACATTCATGATTAATTTAGTTCCTTCTAATTCCAACCATTTAATAAAACGAGAATCATAGTGTGGGCATTACTTAACATAGATGGAAACGGCATAGTTAGGAAAATAATTTCTTATAGTTTATCTAACACAACCTGTTTATCCTATGTTATAAATCATAAAACTATATTTAAATACATAGTGATGGTTCATGAATAGTTTGTGATTTCCCAAAGCATATCCACTGGGTATGTAAAAACGTTTCTGTAGCAAAGACCATTTTCAGATACCATATTTCCATCAATCAGGACCAGAACATCTTATCAGAGTTATTACTCATAGGTAAATCAATGCCAAAGACGCATCCACGTGTAGTATCAAGATAATGATGTATTTATAAGATACCACTCACTATATATTTTTTCCAAAATTCCAGTACAATTTCTTAGATGTTAACTCATCCTTATACTTGTCAACCGTAATAATCCAAGACACATCCTTTTAAATATAAATAAGGATCAAGATAAATTACTCTCATACTAGTTTCCAAAAGTTAACTAAACTTTTAATATGATACCAACATTAATGACCCAGTCTTGACATTATAAAATAGATGATAACTTTTATCAAATTCTTAAATCATATACAAAAAAAATTCCAAATCCCTTATTAGTCTAGTTCATTTTGAAAAATGGAAAAATTAAAACTTGTACATAAATGAGATACATCATCTCCCACGAGGTTCTTCATGACTTTCACCCTTCAGAGACACATCAAACATAATACATATCTTCATAACCTATGTTATAAATCATAAAAAGTGGTGATATGTCGTGCCTATAATGGTAAAACAAGGGTTACATTTAAGCATAAACATGACCATAGGGTATATGAATGTGATAATGAAAATTAATGATTGTACAATTCATATCCAATATAATAAACAAGAATCACATCATAACGATTAAGCATTCATAAGACATGAATCCCAGGAATAATGCATGAAATCATATCATGGGAATAAAATATTGAATTTTGGAAAACACGTAATCATATATTATTTCCATAGTAGTCATGGAATTTCTGTTGAGAGAATATTAGTGGATAAAGTCGGTTAAGGAACTATGTAAACCCCCAATCCATCCTTGTATTATTGAACTAGCTAAATCCCCATTGTATCTCTATATTACTGAACTGAGTTCATTTCCCATTATATCACTATAATACTGAACCGAGTTCCTTTCTATTTCCATCCAGGTCTATCTCAGGACATTTAAATTTTTTCACACTTCATTGGAAAGAGATATAGGCCCCTCCCATCTCATAATGAAATCATAAATACATGTTCCACATGATAATTATAATCATAAACTATATTAACGCATTTAATTAAATGGGTATAATAAACATGTAATCATATCATAACAATTTAAAGACGATACAAGTTTCATAATCATTTCATAATAATAATGACCCATGAATCAAAAAATCAATTTCATAAGTATAAATTTTGTAAAAGAGGAACAAGTTTCATAATGATCATTACATCAAACATAAACCATTCATAGAAAGAATCTTAATGGAACCTATAGATCATTTCCAATAAAGATATGATTAACATTATCTCGCATAAACTTAGATAGAAAATAATTTTGAAATATCTTTCAAGAACATTTCCTATGTAAAACACCATTTCTTATTTGAACACTCTTATTAAGACATAAAACCTTTTGAAAAACCATTTTTTAAATTAGATTTGAAAACATATAATTAATGATTTTATGATGATCAAAAAATTTATAATTTCTTTTTTCCTTTAAAATTATCTTCAAGGATCCAATAAAAAAATTGAAAACATTTTTGAATGCTTTGTTTTTAATAAAATAGATTTACAACCATAGATAGAGCGGTTATATTCTACATAAAAACATTATTTGAATTACCAAAGAGTAGAAAACATGTTACCAACACATGGGGATATCCTTAATAAATATATTATAAGAATAATCATGAATGTTATTGGGAAATATATTTTAATATTTTATTAATGGAAACATAAAAATAACAAATGTGAAACATATCAATGTGAAATACATCATATATTTAAAACCATATTGGGTTGAATCATGAAATTATTGTTTCATAACCAGGTTATTAAATATAAATTGTGATGTGATCACCTCATTAATCTTCTAATTCTAACAGAAAAATTAGAAATTAATAGTATGGATATGAATTCATTGAAAATTTATTTCAACGTAACATTAGAGAAATTACCTAATTTTTTTGTTTTCCACCACATGATCGTGGCTAATCCAGAAAATTCATGTGTAGGCCATGAAATACCATCCCTTTAGAATAATAAATAACTAAGGCTTTTAAGGTAACTATTGTTATAATAAACATCTAATAACCATCATTTTTGAAATTACCTGCCCATTAATAATTTTTGGAATAAGGGGGTCTCCCACTTATAGGATAAGGAAACCTGATAGGCATTCAAAAATGCATTGTAGTACCTATAACATCCATCATTCATGATGCCATTAGATGAATTAAATATGCTTATTGTATATATGGTCACTATTGAAAGATATCTTGGTTCTTGAATAACTCACTAAATTGATGTGGGGAATAAAAAAATATTTACTATCTTATTCAATTGATGCTAGGTAATTGGACACTATATTGTGATGTTGATAATAACTACCCCACTATCATAGTCATAGAGAAAAAGGTGCAGCATTACGTGTAGCTTCATGAGGTCCATTTTTCTATCATTCCAACTTGATCAAGTACATACTTGGCCACCCTATGTTAATTGGTTGATTGAACTGATGGGTGGTTATCCCCTAAAATTATGATATCCAATTCATGTCATATAATATAGTTAAATGGAATGCCTTAGCTGATTTCATTGTTACCCATCCCACCATGGAAAGCACATCATTAGATAGAAAACATCATGATGGGGATGTTTTCTATTACCATGAAGCTCCAAAAACATAGGAGATGTATTATGATTGTGCCTCCAACATTTATTTTGGATTATAATTGATGTATATAAGCTTAACATGGTATTAAAGGGATCATATTTATTCCCCCATGCACAGAGAATTTTCCATATTCATTCTCCCTATCTGTCAGCTATACACATAATGAGGTAGAGTACTGTTCCCGACATTCTTGATTGGAGGTAGCTATGCTATTAGTAAAATCCATACTGAACATTATCTCAGACTAAGTGCCAGTAATAAAGAAGAAAATAACTGATTATTCTATAAAAAATGAATAAATAGACCCCCTCATCTGTTACATCAACATATTGATGGTAGATTTTCCATTCGAACCAATCTTGAATGATATCATTTAATCATAAAATGATTGTTCCAAAGAATTGTATGATGTATCCATATTCATGGTGGGACCTAATAAAGACAATGTGGTTTTCTACATCACTCACATAAGGGTGACATCTATTATCACGGTCTATGAAATGGGTTAAATCATTTCTGTCAACACATCCTTATATCATGATGAACAAATAGCCACACTTATATTGATGGTTCTAATAATATATTACTTGAAAACATGGAACCTACCATATGATCGAGATAACAGGGAAAAAATTCAACACCACTTATAGATATTTAGATTTACTGGTAGTATATGCATGGAATTATACAACTATATAAATAAGGATTTGATAGATTCCTTATAATATTCATTGTAGAAGATATTCTTGTCATCATGAAAGAAGTCCATGCATGTTCCTTTGGATCTTAGTGGTCTGGAAACGAACACTCGTACCAATTTATGAGGCCTGGATACAACTGGGAATCAATGATGTAGGACTAAGTAGAATTCATAAAGAGATTTGTATTAATATTTTTTTGTAAAACTACATCCATAAATCCTCATATATATTATATATTGGTATGTATTCCTAGCCATTTGTTGTATAGAGAATGTTTATTCTGGGGCCATATACCTAGTTACAGCTGATTTTTTTATGTATATACATATTGTTGCTAACGTATTTTCCTTGTGGGATGAGTCCAGTCCCCTCTAGAATATTGGAGAGAAAAACAATATCATATTAATAATGTCTAATATTATCACTAGATTTGGTGTCCCTCATGAAATATTGACAAACCATAGACCACATTTCAATTCATCAAAGCAAAATAAGTTATATAGTGAGTAAAACACAATGTACCACCATTTTTTCTCCTAGAATGTAGTGGAAAATGAATATATAGACAAACTTAATACGGAATTTTTCAAATGTACTCTATAAGATAGTGGGAAAGGTTAAAATATCATTGCCCATAACTGTCCTTTATGCTTTATGGGACTACCCAACCACTATGTATACTACCAAAAAAAGAATGCTATATTCATTAGTTTGTGGGAACAATTTATTTTTTCACATCAATTTAATGTTTATCTAATTGCATATAGGTAGCCATGGATATCTCTCAGCTGATCAAAAATCGTAGATACAACTAAATGAATTAGAATGACTCAATGATAAAAGGTTGTGTTACTACATACACTTGTGTTCATTAGAATTAGATCACGCATTACATCATTAATAAGGATCTCCTCTACTCATTCATAAAAGGATAATTGGTATTAGTTTTCTGAACAGAATTGATATCATTGAATAATACTATAATGATATAACCCATGTTGGAGGGTACTTATATCATATCTAATGACTATTACATATAGATTACTCATTAGCCATAATTTATGGGGAATGAATCATCCCCATCAATATGTGGTTTATAAAGTTGTATTTGAAAAAATTTCCATAGGCAGTATAAACTCATCGAGGAAATATATTATGAAATGTATCAACATACATCCTTAATGATTGTTGTTAATCTTAATGGAAAACTTATTTACTGCATGTTGTTAAACATAATGAAAGACCTCATACGACATTATTTAAAAATTCACAGGGGATTTTAATTCATGAATTGTTCACTTTCCCTGAGAAAGACCATTGGGTAAGAGAAAATGGAGTACCCATTTCACTATGTCTGAGTCAGATACATATAGGTGGATTTATGAACTATGTGTGGCTTGATTATTATTACTATGTGATACATAATGACACCCAGATCCTAATTCATTGGCATATCCTCAATATAATTTGATTAATTACACATCAATGTGTATAGTATAGACATTCATATGGATTTTCAATTAATGAACTATTTTTTGATAGATTCAAATTACCATGTCATACACATTGACACCCCAGTCTCAAATCATAGGTCCAGCCATAATACAAATTGAAAATACTCCCCTCCATACGTATGGGTTAGGCCATTACAGGGAATATTCCCTTCAATAACTACATGTTAATTAATTTCATTTTCCATGGGGTACATAGTCATTCCCTTATCCAAAATAATTATCCCAACTTCCATACAAAATAGGAAAAATTCCCCCTCCTTACATATGGGTCAGACCTACATAGTGAATTTTCCATTCAATAACCATGTGTGGATTTATTAAAATTACCATGAGTTATATAGTGAGGCCCATGCCCCAAAATAATGAGCATACCTATGAATATATATATCAACCCCTATATGAATTTGGGTTGGACCTACTTAGGGTACCTTCTTAAGGTCATCATTTGTCTGCATTCCTATTATCACAGGACACATAATAATCCCTCGATCTCCAATAATGGTACCAACCATAATATAAATGGTAAAACTCCCCTGATAATAATATGAGTTAGACCTAGATGGGTAATTTTACTCAAATGAACACTGTGTTTTTTTTATTATTATCAAAATATATATAGTGATTCCCAAATCCCAAATATTATTCCCAACAAAAATATGATAAAAATGTTCTCTTCATAAATGGGAATGCTCTCTTGGAAATTTAAAGAATGGTTTTTTTACCAATGGATGTATAGTTACAACTATATATGCAATATTGGGTCCAAACATTGTATAAATAGAAAACACACCCTTTGAGAATATGTGTTATAAATGCACATGGAGGATTCCTTTTCAGAACTTTGTACCACATGATTCCTATCCCCGAATGTTTTATAGTTATACATGGATCTAAAATAATATTTATAGAAACAATATGAAAGTGAAATGTAGAAAGAAATTATCTCCTCCTGTCATATGAGTTAGACCAAGGTAGGGACCTTTCTCCTGAACAACTTGTTGCTTGATTTCTATTACTACAAAATATGTGGTGATGCAAGGATGTTCTCTTCGAGGAACAATAGTATGATTCTATCGCTATAAAACATATTCATACATTAGATTTAAATTAGTGATAATGTTCCTGTATTAATTAATTATGAACACCCCCACCCTGCATAATCTCTATCACACACCCACATACAACTCAATCGAGTTATCAATTATCAACTATTTCAAATGTCAATCATGACTCATATAAGGTTATGAAACGAATAATGTCACGCTGGCTAGTGTGATCATGGTGTGTTAAATCCAAATATAAAAAACTATGATTTTTTCACATGACACTAAACTTCACAATACCATCTATGATGCACGAAGTTATTCTTCATGAAAAGAGGTCTTTGTTCCAAATATATCATCACCCTGGTGACTGTGTATTCAATAATATCATGTTTTATCCCTTCCCCAAATATATGTTCAGTACATATTTCTATACCCATTATGGGTACCAAACCCTTTCTTGAATATTATTTTACCTATGGACCAGCTTCATATCATCAATGTTTGAGCTAATACAAATCAATTAATCAAGTTTATATTTACCTCCTTGAATCCCAAAGAACTTTCACCAACATACTTATAGTTACTCCATAAAGAAAACTACTAATAAATATTGGGTAATCCAAATTGTCCCCAAATGGAATCACTAGTGAATAACATAATTCTTCATAGCTTTCACATAGTGGAGATTTGGGTCCCAGATGGAAGGCCCCCATGAAATCTATGACATAATGCCCTGATTGGGTGGAATATAGGATTTTTTCATTACCAATGGTCATATGATTCCCACCAGTCCCCATCTACCAAAGACGCATACATTATTAGTTTTTTTACACTTACCATAACAAAAATTTTCATATAGGTTTGAGTTCCCTTGATGTTACCATCTATTCATCTTTCCCGTTGCCATAGAATGATTATGACACCACATCCTCATAAATCTTAGGTATTGGGTATGTGCCACCTTTGAATAAATAAGTTCATTGAGCTTAAAATTCACATTAGAGATCCTCCTTTTCCACCATAAAAACATAATTTATTCTTTTCTATGTCTCAGTGTCCAAATAACCTAAGTGAAAAAATAAATTAATTTCACAACACATTCGTAAAAGGAAAAGAAAAATTTTAATGGGACATTTCTAGGTGTCACCAACAAAAAACATTGCAAAATAGCTTGTTCCTAAGAGATTTTTTTTATAGGGAACCCCAATAGTATTCACTAGTGAATAAAACAATGATTAAGAACTCATTCTCTATGTAAATGTTGTCCAAAAATTAATGTTCTCCATAAATCCATGATCTATTTCTCTAATGTTGGGGAATTAACACCACCATCGAATGAATAATTTTATATATTCGCCTAAATAAATAATTTATTTCAAACATTTTACCCATTCAAAAAAGATATCATGAATGACTCAGTATTATATGCCTTCAAATTCTATGTCCAAGTATAAATAATACAAAATTTATATAAAAAATATCAAAACATGTTGTGGATTGATTAATGTTACCACCAGGCATGAATTTATTCCTAGGTCCCCAATCTTGGGTCCATCCCTTTCAAAATTAGGAAATTACCCCTTAGAAATAATTATGGTTTGATTCCAATTCTATGAGATATGTAGTGATTCCTAGATACCAAATTTTCATTCCAACCACAATATAAAGGAAAAATACCCTTTTTATTTATAATTTAGATGTTTGAGTGGAATTTTCCATATAAAAACTATGTGAGGCTTTATTCTTACCTATTAGGAAAAGTAGGGATTCTGAGATGTCACTTTATTTCACAAACAAGAATCATTCCCTTCATGAGATATAGATCCATGTAGAATCCTATGACACGTGAGGGGATGTTATTGAATTTAATAGGCCCCATCCCAAAATATGAGTCTAATATGTTTAGAGAACACTCTTTTGACTAACTACATGTGGCTTTACTCATGCAGCCATAGAATACATCGTGATTCCCATGTTTCCAATAAATGGTATTTCTCTGATGAAATGAAGATAATATTTCCATTTCCATACATAAAGATCATATTTTTTCATGGTATTTTCTAATAATAACAAAATTTGGATTGATTCCAATAATATCAAGACACATAGTGACATCACGGTTTCCAAACCAAGGTCTAACTGCGAACCCATGAATAATAATTTCCACTTCCCTTCCATATGGATCAAACTAGATTAAGGGTTTCTAACTATTTATGGATTTATCCCAATAATATTGGATATGTGGTGATACTAATATCCTCCATTTCTATCCTTTACATGTGTTCTCATCACTCCCAACCATGATCCTTAAGGAATTTTTTAGGGAATTCCCATTTGTACCTAAATGTTAATTCCCCATATATTCCTTGTCATGAAATATTTCATGAAACAATCGATTTTATAGTTATCACTTATTTCTCATGATTATAATGAATCATGTGATCATAGGGGACATGGAAATACAATCTAACAGACATGATAAAGATTTTTTCTATTCCAATATTGGGATCTACATCATAGTCACATAACATTAATTTCATGATAAAAACTTCATTTCATGATGTTATAATGCACATAAAAAGGTATTCACATATAACACTTCATCCCCTTTTATGTTATACTTTGATGAATCTCATGTTTTATCCATCTAGCACAGTATTTTATCAATACAGTCTAGAATAAAAAATATGATTATCAATCCCTATATTAATCTTTTATTCCCTATAAAACAACTCTATATTTTTTTTATTTTTGTTGATACAACAAGTTCCCCAAGTTAATATCCTTCTGTTGGAATCCCATGGACCTCATGGTCCCCTATTACTGGTTTCCCCTATTAGAATACAGTATTAGGTACATTTTAATCCAAAGGTACACCACAAGGTTTTACTAGTGAAAGACATAATTCTTCAGTGATGCATTGATTGGATGTATTCAACCTAGAGGAAAGTCCAAACATAATTTGAGGATCCACTATCATAACTGTGTAGAATATGAGATTATTACATAATTAATGGTTGACCTATACCCATCGATAATCATCATCAGTTCCAAAAAATACTATTGGTTGATGATTTATACCTTTCATTGCCAAACTATTCAATAAGATTCATATACCCTCGATTTTCCACATATGTGGTTAATAACCATTTAAAATAAAATATTATAATATCATATTATATTACCCCGTTATCTTGTGGTATGAATATCCTATAAAGACCAAACATGCCTTATTTAGTCATTAATCACGATGATGTTTCCAAACTACATGATGTTAAACTGCATGTAAACATCCAAGTCGCATGATGTTAAATTTCATGACAATGTAATATCAAAACTATTTTAATCTACTATATATATTTCCCATCATTAAAATACTAAAATATCATATACTTGTATGTTATATCCATTAATCTATGGATAATATTATTGATTCACCTCCATCTATAAATGATAAATAGAACATCCATTTCACTATGTATGAGACTGATCTTTATAGAGGACCCCTTATCCAAATATAATTATATGGATTACTAAGGGAAGATAAAAAGGCCTCATTCATATGAGTAAGAAAGATATATATATGGATCATATTTGTTTAGGAACTATGTATGGAATAATTCTAAATCAATAAAGACACATACTAATTCCTATACATATTTTCCAACACTTGATCATCTATTATACAACATAACAACCTTTTTAGGTTCATTATCTATTTTGAAATATGACATCCTCATCTATCCATGTTATTATAAAAATTTCACCATCTGTGATGTATCTCGAAATATTTGTGGCATTCATCTCAAAGGTATCAATGATAGTATGACACAATGTACCCAATTTGTAGTGGATCAACTCCCTTTTCGGGGAAACATCCACTCTACCATTCATCGGAGTTAGATATATGTATAGGTTATCCCTAAAAAGAGATGAATGTGGCATGATTCATTCTATTAAAATATGAATAGAGAGACCTAAGGAATCCTAATCATGGAAATTTTTTCTTCCCCTGATCTCTATACAATCATCAGATACCTTAATATATATAAGGATGCTCGAGTAACAAAAAATAGTCTCACCTACATATGAATAAAAAAATTATAGAATGTGTGTGTATGATATAGATCTTTGCTGGAAGGTATCAAACACATGGCCACCCACATGTAAGCATGTTCAAAGATATGAGATTCATCCATCATCTGAATTCCCCCAACTAGTGAATTTTTTCATTATGTATATGTTGAAAATTTTAAAATCATTTCCCACATACATACATCGTGATTTTAGAAGATTAAATATAATTTATGTGTCACACGATGTTACACATAATAACATATGTGTTCTCACTACATGATGTTAAACTATGAAATCCAAATTCCATAATCACTATTTATCAAAGGACCAAAATGGTCAAACTTGATTAACAAATGTTTTGGATACTTCAATAATATTTATAAAAACCACACTCAAAATACTACACTTCATATCATTATTTCCCTTGATTTCCAAAAACCAAAAACGAAAATTCACAAAAGAAAAAATATGAATTCAAGGGAGTATTTATTTGATTATGCATATCTTCCGCAGTCTCTTGTAAATATCATACCATCCTATCACACAAATGTGTATCTACCTAAAATAATGAGATATTTATTCTTGATAACCATAACATCATTATCATGGTTCTCATCACCATAGAGTAATTCACATTCACCCTTATCATGAATACCCCATACAATTATTCATGATATAAGAACAATGGTTCATAATTTACAATATTATCACCCTATTTTTTAAGGTATTTGTAGTACTTTTAAAATTGATAATCCTTATTTGGTTGTTGTGTAACACTCCCTTGAAACTAGGACTAAATATTAAGAACATAATCCCTTACATAAGTGGCAATAAAACATGTTAGGATAAAAAAACATGAAGTTATGTATGATTCAAATTCAAGTATTTTCTCACTAATATAATAAATTTTATTATTTAGATAAATGTTATTTTTTGAACAAAAAAGGAATAAATATTTTATCACCCCTAATGTGTCCCTATTCAATGATGATCCATTCATGATGGACACATTGGTAAAAGAAAGAGTTAGTGTAATGATTATTCAATTATCCTTAGTATTATAACATTTTCACTAGGTAGTGAAATAATTTCAGAGTACTTGAACCATTAAAAAATATTATATTTTCCACTAATTACTTTCATGTATTTTATGTTTCAGACTACACCAAAAAATTCATTGAGTTTATACACATATCCAAGAACCCAGAAGCCATGAGTTTCTTCAGCTGGTTCTTCCTGATAGTGTGTATGTTATGGTGGATTACTACACTAATGGGACACCACAATTATTCACTGTTGGAAAAAAATATTTTCTAGAGCTTGTTTTTTGTGGGAGTTATTGTACCATAGAACATTACCCCTTAAAATCAATTATCTATTTTCATGGATACATGTGTTACCAGTTTCCATCGTTACTAATTGTTGACATGTACCTAATCGAACACGTTCATAGTTGAATTAGATATTCATAGACCATGATTTACAGAAACAATAATTTGGATGTTCTAGGTTATTATACATCTGTGATGTTATGTTTTCATGTATTATACCCTCTATCAAATAAGGAATGTGATATTCCATTCTCGGATCACTTGGTGGACCTCATCAAATTTCATAAAATCACATGATTTATTGCCCATGCTTCATGGACATTATATAATACTACCCCCACGGTGTCAAAAAATGTTATAATTTGTATGGTCATAAATCAATTCTATAGAGGGTTTAAGCTACAAGACCCTAAAATACAACAACATATGGCCAATGATCATAGATCCTAAAATATATAAATTGGTATTTCATGGTAACGAACATTAAAATGTATCAATAGAATGTAAAAGATATTAATTATGAAATTATTGGATATCATTAATCTAGATGGACCTAAAACAAATATTCAATTGAAAGAGATACAATTCTCTTTAGGATGAAAACCCACGAAGGAAAACATAGGAAAAGGTTAAGACTGTACATTTTGGGAAAATACTTTTTGTGAATAAAAAAATATTGATAATATACAAAATTGAATAGGAACATAAATTCCTAGTATAATAAACACTAATGGTTGGAATGATAAAAATATGAGTCCATTCCCACAATGTTTCCGCATATAAAGCATAGAAAAAATTTGTCGATAACAAAATATTCAAAGATTTTAATGACAATTATATACTCCTATAAAAAATAATTATATGATAAAAATTTATATTGATTTTAGAATAAGATAGATGACTCTACCTTTGGGAAATATTTAAGCATGTTAATATTTTTCTACCCTGTTATCTAATATCAATTGTAGAAGATAAAAAATGATAATTCATATTCCCTTAATAACATAAATGTAGCTATTCATAGAATTGTTGTTATGATTTGAGATTTTAATTCAAAATATGGGTTACATTGATACTATAAAAACAATTTATGTCCTTAAAATTCTATATGATATTTATTGGGTGAAATTATGATCACATGAGGAATGTATCGTATCTTGACAGAACAATTTTTTATTCAAAATGTTTGTTCATTGATCATGAAAAAAGGAATAATGGATCTCAATATCATAGAGACTATAATGTGAGTCCTAAAATAGATGAGAATTAATACATTTTATTCCACTTAAATTATTTTATCAGTTGACTCTGTGTGCTCAGTCATTTTTGTTTTAGTGAGAATAGGGAATGGAACAATAATCATCGGATTCAGAATATGCCACCAGAACCCATTCCAATAATTATTACCTAGGAAAACTTCTCATATGGAATTATCTTCTAGGTCATGGAGACCATGTTTCTATAATACATATTTCTAGTAATTTTTATATGTGTACTGCAACTATTAAAACTCTTACGGAAGATGATCAATTTTTATCTATACACTTCCACTCTCGACCTTCCCAACAATGATAAATTATCAGGGACGCGTTACCGTAATTTCATAGTAGGACGACTCATTCATGGTATCATTTTGAAATAATTTGACTAATTCTTAATACATAGCTTCTATTACCCTAAATTCAATGGACTTTCACTATTATCGTAATGAAATCATTTATTGCACTCGATAATGGAAAACCTTATAGTAAAATCCCTCATAGTTTTGTGTGGTAAAAATATACATGAGAAGACATTGTGTGTAGTATAACTCCACCTAGGGGCCCTAGAATAATAGGTTCTAAATCCCCCCAACACCAATATCCATATAAGAAGACATAATTCCACTTACTTTGAGTCTCAACTCAAAACAAATCATGGAATGGTAATATATTCTACGACTATGTCACAGAGCGAGGGACTATTGCATATGTCATTTTAAATTCATTGAATGGAGTATGTTTATATATTACACACCCTAGTTGGGGAAAATATATAAACATTATTAACCATGATCCCCAAACTAAAAGGATATGGTAATGTAATGATATGTATGATTATTATTGACTAGAAGATGAATAATTTGATGATTTCAAATATTGAATGACCAAGATTAATGATAGGATCATAGCTATTTTAGTTAAATCACAGGATATTTTTCTTACCCAATCCAATCATAAGAAGATTAGGAGACACATTCTATCATTTTGAAACTTTTTTGCACTACTAGTGCCACCAAATATGGTTTATCTATTGGCATAGTCAGTATAACACCCATGAAGGATGTAAGAGAATTGATGTGTTTAGAATCCTAAAAATAATTGAAAAATATGTTGGTATGCAAATAATAAATCACCATCACCTAGATATGAATCCATAAAGAATAAATTTTTAGAAAAATATCTAATAGTATCAACCTCCTCCAAATTCTAATCTTTACATTCCGAGTCAAATGGAACAAATGTATGATCATCAATTGTAGGAACCCAATCTATCTATTCCAACACCTCTACCATTTAAAATACTTGATAGACTCGTCACATTGACTATGATTCTTCAATATTAACAAAAATAACACTTATATTTATAGGAATAGATTTATATTCATCTAAATAGTATCAGTTAAAGAATGTTCCTTTTTTATGTAATGAATCATTTTATAATGAAGTGGAAATAATGTGTGATTCTATCTCAATGATTCTGGGTGAATAACCTCTAATGACTTGGAGAAAATTCATTTTATTTTCATCACTAATGAAGGATACACCTAAAGGGATGCAAATAATGGTGTTTAAGATGGTTCTGATGGAGGTGTAGATTGTGATATCTCCTGAACTATAGCTAGTACCATTACTATCTCAATCTAGATGGAAGTACTGTTATCATTGGTCCCCAGCTCAATGACCA
The DNA here is from genome assembly GCA_963277665.1 of Viscum album. Taxonomy (NCBI): domain Eukaryota; kingdom Viridiplantae; phylum Streptophyta; class Magnoliopsida; order Santalales; family Viscaceae; genus Viscum; species Viscum album. Next base: position 713,731,756 of record OY728125.1, read on the forward strand.
AGCTATCTCGAGAATCTATACCATCAGGGTATTATACATAATCTAGTGAGCATTATTGGTCTTCATAATCTTTTTTCTATTTCATGTGATATAAAAAAATATTTCACCATGGTCTTGATCTTAATAAAAAAATTTCACAATATTCATAAATTAATTTTTATCATTTATTTTCAGATATATTGGGCACCCTCGTTCATGGAAATTATAATTATTCTAGGATCCAGTATCGATTAAACCCATGTAAAATATTAGATTTACCTTTCACACAATGTACCACCACATTTAGGTCCTCAATGAAATATATGACCAAAGAAATATTATCATTAAAAGTAATTTTCTTAGAATAATTGATGTGTGAAATGACATTCCAATCTTTTTTAACTGGCATAATAGACCCAAGATCTTAGAATATGAGTATCCCTCCTAAAAATTCCCTAAAACTTATATGCTAATGGAAACACCATCATTGTGAAAATTTCAATTACATAGACCTCTCTCCTTGTAGATATTCTATATAGAACCCAAAATATTAATTAAATTTTTTATAATCCTCATTTATTTATGTGGAATCTCATAGGTGATTGATTTACTGGATTTAAGATTCGTTCTAGGTGTTTGGTTTGACATGATAATTAGTGGTATCTTTTTCAAATTATCCACTAATGTAGATAGTTTCCAATTAAATAATGTACAGATCCATGTATCGAAATAGCATTGGGACACACCAATATCACAATAGATTGGATGTAATTATATTTGAGTCTGAGTCTGCACCCCGATAAACATAAAAAAAATTGTTGGAAATCATCAGATCCATTGCAGATTTGACGTTGAAATAATCTAGAAACTACATATTGATGACTTTATATTTATTCACAAACTAATAGCATACATAAAAATAGTAGAAAACACTTCCATTATTTCATGTGGAAATTGAACCCTCCATAATTGAAATCATGTAGGTCCAACTTTCATAGTTTTCATCTCCATTTCTAATTATTTAACCAATGGGTGACTCAAAAGGAATGAATCTGATGTGGATAAAGTGGTACATGTGATCCCATATTTCTATTTTTTTAATGTGATAGGACTCCCCTCGCTAATAAACTAAAAAAATTATTTAAAAGGAACACCGAAGATATTCTGTTTACTAGTTTCTTATATAAATTCTGGTGAGCCCTCATCAAACCCTATAATATATAGAATGTTCCAAATAATTTTTTCATTATTTGGACATTATAAATATGATATAGAATTCCACAGAGTTTCTCCACCATAGGATTGAAAAATAGTTCTATCTCACTAATATATATATATCATGATCCTAAATATATAAACCCTTACACCACTATTTTCCTAGGTCAATAAAAGGTAACTACTTATGTACATTTCATGAAATCTATAGAATTGAATGGCTCATTAGATTTAAAAAATGAAATCTACCCCCAGATGTTGAAGGAACATGCTTCCACCATGATACAATAGAAACCTTGGCCCCAATAAACTCTAGGCATGTACATGACATCAGCTTCCTGACTACGTTTTTGGAATATTCCTTTTGATGAAATATCTCACCCATTTAGTGAACAATATGTCATCCAAAGGAAAGGGGAATTTTTGAGGTCCTTCTTGGCCAACTTGATAATATCCATGGAAATGATATTTGTTTTTATCTACATAATATTTGGAAGATGATGTTGTGTAAAACTAATGATATATCTCTTAGGTAAAATTTTTGCACCACATATTTTCTTGATATACCAGAGATTGATTCCCATTTTACCATGTGTTAAAAGAATTAAATTTGTGTCTATAATATATTATCTGACTAATTACATAATTTTTCTATTGTTACAATAAAAATGACCTTTTGAAATCATGGTGGCCTAATACATTCCAATTCTCATAAAACAATAATAAAATTTGTGTCATTATGCTTCACATAGAGAGTCCATCCCCAGTATATCCCAATATTTATCACAACTAAAGGATATATCCGAGAACACTTCCAAACGAATAATTTATAATAGTTATCCACATTAAAAATCAGTATATAATAATACAAGGATAAAATTCTCAACAAAACACATAAATTTTTGTTTGCATAGACATTAACATATAGCCATGCTTGTATTTTATTCACTAAAATGATGGATCCTGCATGGGTTATTTTTCAACTAAAAGTATTATGAGTATACCAGAACCAAGAAGGACAAATGATCTAAAACTGGGGTTCTAGAATAAGAGAATAATTTTTATGCCAACCTTCTATAGTGGTATAAATTTGAATAATGATATTCTAAGATATTATTACCAATCAAGATCTATATCTCCACTAGCGTTTACTAGATGACCATAAGTTCATAAATTTCCATGCATCAAACCATATAATTTTGATGATATATTGTTGTGTAGGATTTTTTTTTGAAGAAAAATTTGAACATGAATCCATCTACACATATAAATAATCTCATTTATGATATGTAAATAAATCATACAAAAGGAATAAATTATTTACATAGCACAATAAACATCAGAAAATCACATGAAACATAAAGGGATTGAGATCGTATGACTCGGTACAAGTCACACGAATCACATAAACCAATAAGAATCTCACAATCTCAAGATATATTTTCATATTTTCAATCCTATAATGATATTAAAGTCAAATTAATCAAATAAATATTATATGATCACTTGAAAAGTCCAAGACTAATTCAAATCATGATAACTGACCATGCGACCAAAGAATGTATGAAAGCTCATGAGACTTATAGTTGATCAGTTAGCTTGTTTGTTTTCTGATTTATTGGGACATGGTTACCATGTGAATAATTGATGTGAAGATATGACATGATCAGGTTTGGATAATGGTTTTTAGGATGGGTTTATGTGATTTGGTAAGGTGAAGATGCCACATGATAGAGGAAATATTGAGAGGTATAGAGGGTATGGTCACAAGTTAAATGAAAGGTCACCAACTCCCCTATTTATAGAGAATGCCATATAAAGATAAATACCTTCAAAAAGATCAATTTATGCTCATAACACTAAACAAGTAAATTAAAAAACACTCATCATTGAATTTATTTCCTTAAAAATGAGTATTTATTCTTTCATACCTCACTTATGAGGGGGAAGTATTTTTTAATACTACCAAAATAAGAATCATAAATTTTAGGATCATAGAAATACACGATGTAAAAGGATTATTCTCTATGAAGAGGGTTTAAAAGGGAATAATATGTACATGGGTATTAAAATCCTAGTTCATATTAATAACATGACACTATAAAAAATGCATAATGTCGTTATGAACTTCACATTATCTATTCACGATTAAGAGAATCCCCTTAGACAAGACCGTGTTACATAGTAAAGGCATCTAGGCCATTCAACCTAATAAAATGAAGCCCTAGCATACATCAATCATGATAATGAAAGATCATTAATATGTGTCTTTTTGATAACGAGATATGGAAAATGGAAATCACTTTACATTAAACAAATATGACTATATAATAAATCCTTAAAAGGTTTAGGTTTCACATGAATGGAGTTGTGATAATTTTTATGTGAATGGATTTTGTTGTCCACATGATCAGTTTGTTTATCATGTAAATCAATAGGTACATTCCTACCATTTCATGAAATTTCTACTAAACATGTCAAATTCATCATATCATGGATTTTTAAGATTTTATTTTGATCATGAAATTCTAGTATGGACAGACCAAGAAAATATGTCATCGTATTTTTAATATAAAATCTAAAATATATTGTACCATTACACTAAGTGGGTTTATGTTATTATTTATGTGAAGGGGTTATGCGCTTTATGTAAATAATATAATTTTCACGTGAAGTAACTCTGACATGTTTTCTGGATCATGCGAGGGCCCCATTGCAAGTCTGCATAATCATGAAAGGTATATCTATCATGATTTATTTATAATGTTATTTTTGGATGTACAGCTAATGGGAAAAGACTCAATATTTATTCCAAAAAAGAATAAAATTTCATAGATATCATGCGAATGGAGTTATATTGATTTTCCCATGATGAAATTATAAATAGAACATGATCTATAAAATTACATGATAATCCCTTCAGAAAAGACTCCCTCGAACACGTGGATTCCACTTTGATAAGAAATGTGATATTTAAATGTCTCCCAGACTTACTGGCCTAATTTTATGAATTTCCATCAGCAAGTCGATTCTAATATTAAAGATCCCTTTAAAATTCCATGGGTATAATAAATATAGATATTATGGATTGATCATTTGATCTCTATTTATCACATGACACAAATATGACCTCATATATGACCCATGGTGAGGTCATGCAGAAGGTCAGGTGTGACCCTCTCTATATCAAATAAAACCAATATATGTGATTCATGAAATAGAAAAATGGGTGTTGATCAGGGGTGTCAATTTATATAAATTACCCCCCCCCCCTTGGGAATATAAAAACACACTAGATTATAGAGGCGAGAGAGGAATTTATAGATTTTCATAATATTTAATGACATGATTATTCTACAAGGTAATCCCATGGAATGATTTAAGGGATTATGTAGTATGATTAAAAATTTCTTTTTATCACCCCATTGATCACCTAATGTGCTTTCAGCATGACATCCATATCATGCTATGGATTTTTTGTGCCTCGAATGGTCACCAGATGCCTCAAATAGTGAAAATCCTAATAAATATTGTGAATTTATATTATAAAGGACAATAATGATGGAATCATTCAGAAAATAAGGATATGCTATTTTTTTAAAATAGGTCATTCACATCACATGATTTTTTTCATATATCATTTTATGACCTTAGGATATGTTAGACCATTCATGGAATTTTCCCCAAACAATTAATCCTAATCATGTGTTTACCTCTGGACATGTCAACATTGTCACATGATGCCCTCCAGACATTCCAATAAGATCATGCAGCAATTTAAGAATATACCATATAAACCAAGCCCTATTCTCTGGGCTTGACTAGCATGTCACACAAAACACAACAAAAAATTTTCCATTGTTTCACATGAAGTCCTATAGAAAAATAAAAAATTCATATGAAAACCTTCTTTCCTGTAAGATGATTTACATTATAGTATTCAGGCGTGTCCGCAAGACACATCAGAAAAGTCATAAAGACACTCCAGACATTTCATATAGACACCCAGACATTATATGGAGACATCTATGTACATTTTATCATTTTACCTGTAAGAATAAAAGGGTATGTTCTCTCTAACCACCTGGACCACCAACAATGATTATATAGTTGATCATTCCCCATTCATTTAGGAAGTGTCTGAAATTGGATGGGTCTAGGAACTGATGAATCATTATTGGATTACAGGATCCTTATTCCACTCCAACAATCCCAATATACACCACATGGTACTAACACTATTTGGTTATAAGGATATGACTAGGATATATCCAATGGGAATCCACCTCGGTGTATGTACCTTGACATTCCATAGGACCTACCCCTTATGGGTCTACCATTCTTCATCATCAATCAATGGATTTGGGAAATTAATAAAACTATGAGCACTATATATTTTATTCATATATCATTTGTATAAAAACATACAAAAAAGAAACCAATAATGGGTTTCCACAATTGTGTAAGTACCTACAAATCCAAAACAATCTGACTCATAGGAACCATATTTTCATATTATCTTATCATCATTTAGTATCCATAAGAAAATGATTAATGGGATTATTTTTGGAAATACTTTAATGTTTCAACGTTAAAAATGAAATCCAGAATTTGAGATCCATTAGTGGGTTATGGGAAAAATAAAATTATTTGGTCTATGATTCTTGAAATAAGTAGGATATGTCGAAGACCTTCCAGAGGCTAGAGGTCCATATCAAACACTCTATATGGGCTACCCAAGTTCATAAGTACAATTTCTTTATGATGTGTTTTATATTATAAACAATCCCTTGTTTGTGACATTGATCATGTATCACATGGACATAAGGCCTTGAAATGATCATACCACTAGTATAAGAAAATACCCCTAATCATGGAATAACTAGTGCGTATGACTTATTCTATTACATTATACAAATTACTCATTACATGGTCCTCCTCATTTGTTTAGGTCCCTATGGAATTATAATGTTTATAATATCTCAAGAGATAACCCTATTTAGTATTAATAATTTATTCAGACCAATCTGGTGGTTGATGAAATAAATAACTACAGAATATCTAATTTTTATTCTGAGTTGGAAATATATGATTCCTTCCTAAGGGTCAAGATCTGTAAAAAATTCATATATATAATCATAGATTCTATTTCCAAAATATATTAAAGTATACGGTGTTGTCCAGTTAAAAAAATAGAACTATGTTAATCATACTATGTGGGTTATTATTCTTATTCTCATAAAATATATAGGTTTCCTCGTAGAGGTTTTATCCTACACTTGAGACACCATACCTTTCTTATATGGTTGAAAAATATTGAGTTCCTAGTCAAATGTATTTAAAAAAATTACAAAAATTATATAATCAATAATGGGATCAATATTTAGATACATTGATTCATAAATAAGGACTCATTGATAGTCTGCCGCTTTTCATAATGATTTATTCAATGACTAATTGATTTAATAGGTTAACAAATCCCATAACGAGATTTGGGGTAGTTTCAAAAACATATATTAAATCATTAAGAGAGTCATGGGGTAGGATATAACCCCCCCCCCCCCACCAATGTTTACGATGACCCCAAACTCTCATCCACTTTATCATTGTGTGTTCTTATGTATCATTATTTTTGAAACCACAATTGTCCACTTTCCTTTGGAAAAATGACGTAGATTTATCGCAAAAAAAGTGGATAATTGGGTGTTTCTACAGATAAACCGTATGGAAATTATCAAATGTGAATGTATAATGATCCCATCATATTAAAAAACTGGATCAATGGATCTGGAAAAAACATATTCAAATGAACTCTTTTTCTCTCACTTCAAACTCTAGGTCCCTTTGATTGTTGTCAACATAGCTTTTCTAAAGACTCTATGAAGATTTTATATGATTCTTTATAGATTTTCCCTTTACTAATATGTCTTCTATAATTTTTGGTCCTATGATATTCATTTTACCAACTGCATCCCAATTGATTGTTTTCTAAATAACATCCAATACAGAGCATGAGATGGTTCCATTAGAATTCCCAAGTGTAATATTTCATTTTACGAGAATTAAAATAATTGGTGATGATTCTCCCATACTCTTCCATATTTCATTAAGATAGATATCAACATTCCCTCGGATATTTTAATGGTTTATTTATATTGGTAATTATTATGCATATAATAAAAATAGTAAAATTACATATAATTAATTGATCTTGTTGAAAACACATACAGAATTTAGAGGTGAACTTTAGATAAAAATTTAATATATTTGAAAATTATTTTCCATGAATCCTCACTACATAATTTATATATATTTTTAATGTTTATCAATAGGTAAATATTCATGAATAATGATTAATCTGGGAGTCCTGATGTGTCGGTTAACCACTACCCATATCACGTCACTTCCCATGGATGTCATTGGGAGACTACTAATAAATAAAATAGTGATTTTTCTCTTTTTATATATGGATATTGGAAATTGTTACATCATCCCATTGGAAATATATAACTCTTCCTTTACATTGTGACATACCAAGAAAAACAAGGTGTACTCAGTGATCCCTTTGTTCATGTTATCACACCCAAATAGCTCTCAAACATTAGAGTGAATCATGGTGATTCAATGATGGATTGAGAATGGTGAGCTTTGCGAATTAACCAATAGCTATTTCATTATCTGAGGTGGTGATGTGTTACAATTTATACAACCCAAATAAATTAAAATAACTTTATTAATGTGGAATTAATGAATATTTACTTCATTCGCAACTTCCACCATAGTTAAAAAAACCAAATAATCCCTCTATGTCTCCTTTTTATTCTCTAGATGTTTGGGATATTATCTGGGAATGATAAGATGTATTATATACTATTATTATTTCCAAATAGATCATTTTTATATCCCTAAATAAAGGGTATTTATAAATCATGATTATTAATTTTTTTCGTGTGTATGATTCTAATAAAATAATCATCATCCTCATTCATGTTCTTAGGAAGGTACGGAATAAGGAAATATTAGTTCTTTATCATCTATAATCATCTACTTTTATTTGTGTTGATCTATTTACTTGTGAATAAATATTTTAAAATCTTATATTATCTATATATGTAAAAAATATCACCATTTAGTTTATGCTTCTAAATCATCAAAATAAAGATCATAAATTATAACTATAAATCACGTGTCGACTAGTTTTCTCATATAGATCACTAACATTATTAATTCATAAACTATCACTTTATCATTATTTAATTTTATAATCCATATAATGTTTTTATGAGTCACTATATATCAAAAAACCTTCTCCAAATTATGGTAGTTTTAGTACATGTATATTTATTTACCTCTTCCTTATAAACATGAAGCATTATTATAATTGTTTTATCCAAACACACCACACCTATTTTTTATCTTAGATAAGTTGTAGATAATATTGAGGCATTTCCCCTAAAACATTTTATATAAAAAATTAATCATGGAAAAAATATAGATTTATATGACATATGAGGGTCTGGTCCATTCCTCAAACTCTTTCTTATTTCATTATCCATAGATATTCCAACACTTATGTCCACATTCCCTATAAATTCAACTTTTTATATCCAAAATATAGAATTGATAAACATAACATTAGACATGTCTTTTATTAATTATTATAACAGAATTATTAGATATAATTAATGTTATTCCATTATATTTTAGTAAAAAATAATATTACTAATAAATACTACCAAAAATATTAGTTTTTCTCTATAGTAATTATTCCAAAAATCAATTATCATTGTTGGGGGATTAGTAAGTCAAATGGTCATCACTATGAACTCATAGTGTCCATACCCTATAAGAATTTTTTCTCATAAATATCTATCATCTTTTCATTCACCTAAAGATTTCCAAAATTAATAGCCACATTTTATATGTAATGACCTCCTTGAATATGATTGAACAACTATTAATTACGTGGTATGAGATATGTTTTCTATACGGATATCTTATTGATCTCATGATAAATGATGAATAGTTTCATAGACCCACCATTTTTTTGAAAGAGTGCATCGAAAATCCACAATATGATTTCATAGAGTATATGAACCATTTGAAAACAAAATCAATTATAACTGATTATTTAACTGTAGTTCAATTAGGGTGTTTATATAGGGTATTTTTTATATAATATTTGTTATGAATTTTAGTTATATTTATAATGTTACCTCATGATATGTTTGAATTTTAGTAAAATAAATGGGATATATATTGGTATGTTTCCTATAAAATAAAATTTTCATAAGGTAAAAATATTATATTATAAAAAACATTTGAAAAAAATATGCTTCTTCATTGGGTTCAACAACCACACTATTGAGGGATTTTCCCAACACGGTTCTTGACCTTCAATGAATTTTTACTATAGAATTGGGATGTTTTAGAATATGAAAACAGAGTTTCCTTTATTCAATAATTGATTAGAAATATATATATATATATAAAGGATCAGTCCATATAAATTATATCATAAAATTCTACAAAGGGAAGGATTAAAATATTCTCTAGAATCCTCTTCCCATAACACTATAAAGAGAAGCTCCCAGTACTTAAGTATCATTAATCACACCATTATGGTTTTTGATGGATTTATCTACATCGTGGTATTGGGTTTTGGATTCAATGGTACTTTAAAAAAATATTGGATATAATAGAATCTGTTGAGCCATAATAAAATAATTTATTTTCAATTCACAAGTGAATATGAATTGTACCTATTATATAGATATTTTCTTGTTTCACCACAGTGTTGGGGATGGAAAATGTTTTCCATTTCTCCCTATGATTAGGAATTTTATGACAATGATTACCCATGAAGACCGAAGATTTAGAGAAATAACTTGTATTCTACCCTTTATCCTTAATGTTGAAGCATTGAACCAAGGGATGGGAATTAAGAGGCTCATTATATTTATTTAATATAGTAACCGACTTCTTTTTTCCATCAATATTTGTGATCGTGGTGGACCTCTCTACAATACATAAATCATTTCCTTATACATTTGAGTAAAATTCTTTGATTTTTATTTCCATATATTTGATTGGTTCTTAGTTGGATATTTTGTCCTAATTTGTTAGTTGATGCTCATGATTTACAACATACTAATAAATTATGATATGTTTTCCTTTAAATTAATTTTATTTCTTTAATATCATTCTTTACACACAACATCATCATTAAATGGAACATGATAAACTATTGAAAAATATTTAATATAAATATGAAAATTATAATCTAGTGGTCAGATTGGTGTGTAAGAATATGAATAAAATCATTGTGAAATAAATGTATATTGGTCATAATTGTTTTTGATTATGCCATAGTAATTAAGAACTCAATTTTTCGTGAAATAATTTTATGATTGAAAATACATCATATGAAATTTTTTATTACTTTTTCTGAAAAAATTTATTAATTTATTTTATCGAACATTAGAATTGTTTTATAAATGGATTTAATTTTTAAATAATATTATTTAAATAATCACATGGTGAATTTTTTTATATTTCATAAAATATTAATTTTTCTAAGAGTAATGAAAAAATACCATTTTTAATAGAAACTACTTTTCATCCAAGTACATAAAAATTCCATTTGTAATTGATTTTAAAATATAAAATGAAATTTCCTATTAAAAATATTCCAATAATAGCCATTATAAAAAAAATTAAGTTTTCCTTTTTCAAAAAAAATATTTCTATTCAAGAAAATTCATTTGTCTAGAAAACCATTATTTTCGAATATTACAGGTTAATTTTGAAAATAATTGTTTTCAGTTATAAAAAATTTATTCTTTTAAATGATTTTTATTTTCTTACTAAAAATAAATAATATTATTTAAGATGATTAGCATTCAATTTTTTACTATGAATAGAAACCAAGGTAATTATTCATTATTGTGTTAAAGGTTAAAATGGGTTATAATGGGGTTAAAATAATGAAATAAGGGTTAAAATTATATATATAATTTTAAAAATCCTACATTATGTTCTTATTTTGACCCTATATCATTTAATATTCGATTGATAGTCATTTTGAATACATTTCGGTTGAGAAAGACATTAATATATATTAATCTTTTGAAAAAATTCATGTGCATCGTTTACCTCCCTTATAAAAGGGAACCACTTGTCCATTCATCCTCATACTTAATGAGCCATATAAATATTATAATCAATTCCCAAATTATTTAATAAAAATATCTCTATTTCATAGAGGTCTTTTTTATCTAAATATCATCCCTTAAAAGATTAATGTGCAATCTAAAAGATGTTTCTCAAATAATAGTTATAACTCTTAACCAAGTACTTTCAATATTTGTTTATCCACTTTATCTATACCTATTGTATCTATTATAAAATGATTAATATGTTATCAAAAATAAAATTCTATGATATTTTATATACATAGAAACGTTTATTAGTCACACATTCCATCAAATCAGATATGAAAGTTTCATTTATGAGCACGTAAGGACTACATCCTCACAAAGAGTTGTATTTATTTTTTTATCACTATCATTTGTGGTCTTTTATTATGATCTATTTCATTATTATAAAGTACATTTATAAAATTATAATACTGAATAATTTTATTTCCATACCTACATTCTATAATTTATATCCCTTAGAAAATAATAACTTTTTTCCATACATGTCGACTGCAACTTCAAAAAAATGATGTTAGTCATTTTTGATTTTCTATTTACATGGTTTGTAATAAGGATAAATTTAATATATATATATATATATGATACGATATGATATTTATGGTATAGTATTATTTCTTTAATTTAGAACTATAATTTCTCATTCTTTCTTTCTATCTATCAAAAGGTTGAACATATATGTCATGTATACAAACAGACTATCATCTCCACAATAGGATGCAAATCATTTTTAATAACTGATTTTTTGAAATGGTTATAAAAGTTTGTGTGATAAATAAATATTATTATTATATAATTATAAATATTATATATATGTTTTATCCATGACCAAAGAGAAAGTACATGAACCATTGAATGAAAACATGAATGAAAAACAGACCAATCATCAACAGAATGATCATATTAGGGATGAAAATTTTAATAAAATTATGACATGAAATTGTAATGGAGTAGTGAATTTTATGATCTATATTAATATGGTTCAATGATATTTTTTTGTATATATATTTATTATATTGGATAATGAACACATATGAGGAATGACAGTTCTTGAGGTCTGGTAATTGTATTACAATCCCATTTGTCTTTGGGATTGTAAATAGTAAATTTCTATTTATGGTACTAATATAATTATTATACATTGAACAACATATATTTATAATTATTATGGGTATTTTACTGAATTTTTAGAAATATTAACATTTTCCTCTCTTTGGAACTAAAAAACTAAAAATGAGAGAGAAAATGTTATTTATAAGACAACACGTATTTCATCATTTATCGGGAAACTTTTTCTTTGATATCTTTATTTTCATGATTTTTTTTATTGAGTTTTGTTTGTAGATTCAAATGATTTATTAAAATACTTTTTACAAAAATTTTAATATATATTATTTTCAGAAAAATAATATTCTCATATATTTATGAATGAGATGTTGTTTAATAAAGCTGTCAAAAAAATAATTATTTAAAAATATATCGAAATATTTGATTCAACTGTTTTTTTAAATACTCATTAATTTGGTTATAACTTTTCATGATTCCATGATTATTTTTAAATAATTTTTTTTCATAATTATATGGAAATTTTTATATTTTAAATAAGTTATTTCAAAATAAAATGGATATTTTCTTAAAAAAATGATCCAATTTTTTTTAATGGAGTATTCATGCATGACAACTTACATTTATATTAATAATAATTCACTTGGTACATAATCAAATTATTTTATCCATATTATTTCTCTATATGATTAATTATAAATATGTATCTATATTTATTAATTTCTCTTTATTTTCCATGTGTTTTATTATGATGAAAGGATAAAATTTTCCAAGACAAAATGGAATACATATGAATGGAGTAAGATTATGTAATTGTTGAGACCTATATATCCCTCTAATTTAATGGGTATTTTGATATAGATAATTAATTATATGATAATGATAATCATGTATATTATTGAGTATATCTATGTTAACATGTTTGTTGGTGAGTATGATTGTTTTGTCCTATGCTCAAAAGATTATACATGAACATGATTTTTAATGTAATGTTACATTTTCATGTGTGAGTATTATTTATTAGTGACATAGTCAAATTATTTGGCTTATACTTTATTTCTAAAGTATATTTTCACAATATTATTATTTCATAAGCTTATGATCCCATATTCCTAAATTATATCTCTTGGATGTTGATTACTTATTTGACACACATTAATCATATCTCCATATATGAATTAACATTAGTGTTTATAATCCATGATTTTTTGTTTATGAATATCTAACATTGTGAGAACATATTTTATTTTGTTACAGTACCCTTATGATCCTTTTATTATATTATAGTTTTTATCCCCCGTGTATACTGTTATTGATCATGTTAGATCACTATTTAATCTATTTTTCTTAACTATAGATTGATTTAATATTATAATTATGATATTTCTAAAGGGTAATAATTTCAATAAATTTGTGGAATATGTTTATTATCATTTAATAAATATTTTTAATGTGTATCGAGTCTCAGAATACATTAACCCTCTACGATCCTCGATCATGTATAATTTTGATATATATTAAATACTCTCTATGAATTATGTGTCATTAATGTAAGTTATGAAGAGGTCACATCATTCTATATCGAATGATGGTTTAGTTAATTTCATAAATTATATTATGGAACATATGATAATATAAATTAATAAATACTATGGTGAACCAAATTTGATATATGATGACATAATGTACCATATGTTGAAATGAATTTTTCATAATTTAGGACATCGCATATAAATTGTTCCTAATGATTTCCATATATGTATATTATTTTCCAATACTTAATTTAGCATATTTTAGCTTTAGTAAATCTATTGAAATACAACGAATACTATTAACATTGAATGTTATTGATGATGAAATATGTATCCTCGTGATAAAAAAATCACATTGAAGTAGGGATTTAATATATAGTAAAAATTATAACCCAAATCTCTAACATCATGAGTAAAAATTTAAACCATGATGATATTAAAAAAAACTAATTTTGAAGAAACAATCCATTACAATTTTATGATATAATATCCACCCATCTTATATAGATCTTCGGATATATTATATTCTATGTAATGGATCAATGTGAATGAAAAGATACATTTAATTTATTAGTTATCAGAACAATATATAATTATCCTTTCAGTATACCACAATAACCTTAAAGAGAATCAATGGTGGAATCTTATCAAGAAAAAATGGCAGGGGAAGAAATATAATCCATGAAATTGGAGGAGTATAAGGGGATATTTCTTAGTAAAGAAATCCATTTTAATAATTCAATATAATGGAAGTGGACTTCATGGAGATGAAAATAAATCATGATGAATATAGAGATAGCTATGAAGAAAACAATACACAACAATCAATGTACACTTCTAGATTTATCAACAACCATAAAAAATAAAATTATCGAATATGTAGTTGCCTAAAACAAATTATTTGAAAAGAATTATCCATAAAAGACTTTGGTATATATGTAGAAATAATAAAATTTTCTCTTAAGGTAGGAGTGTATTGTGGGAACATATATTATTATTCTTTTTTAGAGACAAGAATAGAAAAATTGATATTTATGGAAATAAGAATGTTAAATACCTTAATGGAATGAAACTAAAACCAAATAAAAGAATAAAAATTAGCCAAATCACCCATAAAGTTTCTTGATGAAAAATAGGAATCCATTCAATTATTAAAACAATTTCCATCAATCAGATTATTGTTAACAAGGGATTAAAAGGTTAGTAAGATAAATATAAGATAAGAGGGATTAAACCATTTATGTTTAGTGGTTGAAATGTATGTTTTTTGGAATTTTACAAACCATTACCAAAATACATGAGATATCAAATATGGTAGGCCTAAAAAACTATCTATCCAAAAGTATAAATAATTAGCCTTTGAATTATCAGTTGATGTTGGTTAGGAGAATGGTGTGGTGAAATATATACATAATATAAATTCTAGAAATAAAAAAATATTTTTAGATACCAATTATACCAACTCTTTTATGTCTCAATACTTTTATCTAAGGGTATCACAATACAACATCAATAATTATATGTTTATATTTTATTAAAAAGATCATAATTTGATAATGATCACATATCAGGTATATATATCCTCTCTCAGAATTGTTTTTTGGAATTTTCCCCCAATATATAATTTGATTCTCTCCATAGTAAAATTTTACTTGATTTTGTTCAGGTGTTTCTTGTATATATATATATATATATCAATTACTCTAGATTTATATTGAAATATGATGTTTAAAATCAACTAATGATCATATTTTAGTTCTGTAATATATATGAAGATCTAATGGATGTTACCTCTATTATATTTTTATTATTTCATGTTCATGAGGGATATTTATTTAAAATATTTATGGTGAAATTGAACATCATTGATATTCCTATTTTTGTATATTTTGTATATGTATTTCATAAAGAAATTCATTGTCATCATATAAATCATGATATTGGTTTTTAGTATTACTCATACCTAGTTCTATAACTATTTGATAAAAACCATATATTGTTGCTCCATTTGAGTTGCAGGATGTAAATAAAAAACTCTAATAGATTCTGGATAATGTATCCAAATTCCTGAGTGCATTGTAGCTGGGAAAAGATAAATGTTTTCATAAAATAATTTATGGATTTATTTTTAGTAGTATTTATATGTGGTATTATTAAATATTCAAATATAAATTTAGATCTTCAAGATCATTGGATGATGGGATTTATGAATATGAGAAAAGAGATGTTGTGTACATCATTAACCAACTGTGAATTTTTTATATATAAGGATTCATTCCTGGGTCATGTACTCTCAGGGGAGGGAATGTATGTATATCCTTCAAAGGTGGAAGTTATTGATCAATATACTAGATTAACCATTATAATTTTGATCCATAGTATTCCATTCTTATCAAGATATTTTTAGTAATTTGTAAAGAATTTATCGTAGTTATCTAATAAATTAAATTATTGAAACAGAAGGGACCCAAGTTCATATTGATAGTTTAATGTGAGGATAATTTCTTGGAGCTAAGGAATGGATCATTAGTGAACTTTCTCTAACACTACCCTATAGTGGAAAAGATTTTGTGATCTATAGTGATCTATTTGAAAACCTAATGGGTTAATTGTATGGTGATAGAATGTGACTAACATTGGTTTAAAATTCATTAGAATAATAAAAAACACTCAATTTATATCAAGAAGTAAAATTTTTTTCATTTAAAACATTGAGACATTGTATATATGGTTAAAGATGTGTTATATATAATTAACAGAAAATACTGAAGTATATATTCACAAAGAAATAGTTCAATTTGCGTTAGAGTATATGGTTTGAATTGATTAAAGAATATGATTGCAGAATACACTACTATCCTTGGAAGGAAAACATGGTTTTTGATGCTCTGATCCTGAAGGGACATTCTCGTTTTTCCATATCGAGGAATGATAGAAACATAATATTTTTGAATTTACAAAATATAATCCTTGAAATCATGAATAAAAGGGTTAGGTCATATCTTTCTCATACGAATCATAAACCGTCTCACCATCTGAGGGTAAATGAGATTCAGAATGAGGTTGTGGAACTATAAAATTATGAGAGAAATGTTCTTGAGTTAAACAATGATAGTTATAGAATGATAAAGTGAAAAAATTAAGTATATGTATCATTAAAAAAATTTGAATTAGGATCTATTGTATAATGTCATATTTTATCTTTTTATCTTAATCATGGATGTATGAAGATATATAAGGATCTTTTGGTGTATTTCTAGTTTGATAACATGAAAAGCGATATAAGAGTTTGGGTATCATAATACATGGTATATAAAAAAATTAAGACCGAGATGAATAATTGTAATGGGATTCTATAACTGTTTCCCATACGAGAATTGAAATTGTAAAATATTTCCATGTATTTCTCCATTGTACTCCCCAAAACATTTAAGTGGAAGAATGAAATTTTAGATGTATTAAATATTACAACTCTTCTTTGTATTACAACTTAAACATGCTTTATTACATATAACTTCACATGATACAACAAAGAAGATCGAGAGGTTTAGTGTCTTTGGGGCTTAGGATCATTACATAAAAACTTTAAATGTGAAATACAACATCTTTATTGAAAACTTCCTTTACATGACCACTACATTTCTTCGTACTTAGCATTGCATGGGATAACCTGAGGACATGCATAAGAAAAGGGTGAGCTATAAAGCCCAATAAGGGAGTACGCAATGAATAACATGGGGAGTTCAATACATGTTAGGAAATAGGAATATCAATAGAGCATAAGAGTAACATGAACATAAAGGCATGATAAAGCATGATAATCATAACATGGAAATGTGGCAACAACACTTAACATTGAATTAGCATGAGCTAAGGCTCATTGCACATGGAGCATGAGTAAACCCTAATTGCACTTGAAGCACGAGTAAACCCTTATTGCACTTGAATTAGCATGAGTCAACACTCATTGCACATAACGTATCATGATACTATACTTTACCCAATGCATTGGAGTGCTATAAGGGCGCACCCTTCTTAAACATTTCATTTCATGCATAAGTGTGCCACATGGATCATAAAACATGGATTCATAAAACATATTCATTTATTCCACGAATTCATACATGAAACTATATAATCAATATGTTAATGTGCATAAAGGTTAATACCCTTGATAGAGAAATGGGCATGGTATTCACTACACAATGATATTGGCTTAGAAAATCAGTGTGATTTCGGCAGCGTAATGGCGTGAAATAAGAATTCATAAAAAAGGATGATGAGAGAGAAAGGGGTTCCTCATCATATTTACATGTAATGGACAGTAAGTAGGTCATATAGATACATGTCCCAACAATTTAAAAGGAATTTAGATTCATGATACAAAAGTATTGCTTGAATATGAAAGAGGAGAAAAAAAGTCCTTTTGGAATTTCGGCATAGTAACGGGTGTACATTGGAGGCATTTAATGAGAGAGAAAGGGGTCTCCCATCATTCAAACAATAAGAGGGTAGTATGGGGGAGGTGAAAAACCATACCCCAACATTCATAATTGAAATTAAAAGGTAAATACAACTTAAAAAAAATTGACAAAAATGAGAAAGGAAGAAAAAACCCTTACTTGGAAGTGTGCTTCCAAAGGCTAGAGAGAGGCTTGTGATAGGCTTCATGGGAGCTTGGGGCACCTTGAGAGGATTCTATAGAGAGTAGGGTAGAGTTTGGACGAACTCTAAGGGCTTTGAGTGTAACGCCCCGACCCCAGTTACCTAGAGTCAGTGCATTATTACATAACATTGGCATGATCACAATAAAGATCAAATCTCGAAAGACCGATTGGTTTAGTAGCCTTAGAAACACTAGATATATTCATAATGTTTTACATTACATCATAAAGTGAAAAACTACTACAAAAACATAGTCTCTATATTCCACACTCATATCCCCAGATATTATCCCTGCAGGTCATTCATAACTTACTTCTTCACATCCTGGGAAAAATAAAACATAGAAAAGGGGTGAACTCAAATGCCCAGTAAGGATGACAATATAGAGGAAACTTTAAAAAATAATAATAAACATTTAAGGCAATGTATAACTAAAACAAAAGCCTTTTAAACTTGAACTTCAACATAGTATGGAAAAAGTAAAATGAAATATTGCCATTTACTTATTCACATGGATATTCTACTAATCGAATAATCACATGCAATATCAATAACCACTTTCATAATGATGGAACACATAATGCCAGACTATCATAACCACATAAGCAAGGCCTCGTGCCAAGACTACATATAAGATTTTGCCAAGGCCTTGTTCCAAGACACTAGTTTGTCTCATGAGACCTACCGATGCATCGAGGAGCTATAGCGGGCTCCACCCGTCACATATTAAGTCCAATGCATTCCCATATGAAAAGGATTAAACATAACATAAAAATTCGTATTAAAATTTGCATACGAAATGTCAATACTTTCACCATAAACCATGAATGGTATAAAAATAGCACATCCACAGTCAAACATATCACAAAACATTCAATACAATATAGAAGTTTTGTATCATAATAAATCAACGTAAAATCCATCAAAGGATGTTGACATAGATGAAATCAAAACTCTTTTTAGAGAAATATATCTTTCTATTTTGAAATCATTTAAGAGTCATATATTTATAAAATAAAACATTTTCTTTGAAAATATTCTTATAAGATTGTAAGGGAAGCTTCGACGATTTTATAATGGCAGAATGTAGCCTCACCCTCTGTATAAGTTAAAAAAACATTCTTACCTTAATTTTGTCAAAAAGGTTAAAAATAACCTTGTTTGGAAAACGACGGAAAGATTCCTTTATAAACCGCTTATAAAAAGTCAGACAAGAGTATAAATGACTTTAACCCATATTCTTGTAAATAGTAAAAATGTTTTGAAATACATTTTTAAGAAACATGGATGTGGATGATAGAGAGATCCCAGTAGATTATTACATATAAACAACCTCGGATAATGAAGAGATTGTGAAATAACCCTTACCGTGTACTTTTCCTTGGTTGGGGTAGGTTAACCTCCTCTTCTTCGAGATCTTCCTTTTGATTTGATCAAAAGGGCTCCTTAGGTTGGCTTTCTGATCAAACTAAGGCCTCTAGGTTGTAGTGAGGGAAGTTTGGAGAGTATTTGGGCAGAGTTTGTCCAAACCAAAAGGCTTTGAAGGTGTGAAGAAATGAGAAGGAGGAGTTCCCTTTTATAAGAGGGGTGAGGGGAACCTTTGGAAAAGCTGGAAATATTAATTTATAATAAATTCATATTCGGTTTATAATGGCCCCAAAGTTTATTATTTAAATATTAAGGTGGGGATAGGTCGAAAAAACTCAACCAATAGAATTTAGACATGTTTGGGTTACTATATTAACCTTATCTTTTAGTTTTAACTCTTAGTTATTTAGTTTGACATTTACCATGTCACTTTGTATTTTTATAATATATAGTTAATAAACATACTATATACATCCAAGAGACCCCCAAGTGGTCCATTAATGATGATCCTATCATTATATAAGTCTCTTGTCCGAACCTTAGATTTTTAGAAATTTAATATCAATTAATAATATAATTTTTTTTTAAAACTCTCTTATGTCAATTTTGACACTATTCAGTAATTGATTTTTTTGAAACTCATTACAGAATGATTACTTCGACCAAAGTTAATTAAATCAATCCTAACATGTCATATTAGCCTATAAAATTATTTTAATTCATTAAAAGTCTCAAATTATATTTATTTGGGAATTTATAATATCAATTATTTTAATTTTTTACAATTATGGTAATTACTGCATCATCATTATGTCATAAATAAATTAAATTATTTAAACTCTATGAATTATAAAAAAAATATAATTATGTATTAAATCTTATTATATTTCTAATGAATATTTACAATCGAATTTATCTTATGTATAACCCTTTATTAAAAATGTTTTAGTAAATAAACATTGATTTTAACTCTTTTAACTCTTCTTTGAATTAAATAATAATAAATGTCCTAATCTAATCCAAGTGGACCTAAATGATAATATTTTATTCCTAAGGTTTTTTTTGGTCGTGATAAACTTGTCCAATAGAATTAGGACATGTGTTAGGGTAATATTAATATCATTTTTACCCTTAATTACCCTATTTTACTTTTAACCGTGGTAAATAAAAGTAAAAAGTTAATATTCACCAAAAATTATTTTCATCTCATTGAACCACATTTTACTTCTTGATATTTACCATGTCTCTCGGATTTTTTAAATTCCATTAACAAAAGTGGTAAAATTTTGTTTTATGAAAAATTTAGTTTTTTAACTACCACTTAGTAGTTTCACTATTTATCAAAAATTTAAGTTTTTCAGAGCAATGCCAAAATTTCACCCTAAGCTGTAATTGATATTCCGAATTCAAAAATGATTTATATTTTACAAAATTCCAAACATTTAAGTTGCATTAATTAATTTTATAATTAATTCCCGTTGTCACAACAAATAGCGTGTTTTTAAGAAACAATATATATCAAAAGATTGATAATTGTTTATGTCCAATTTCAAAGTGAAATTAATTCTAATGAACACCATTGGATAAAATGGTAAAAATATATTCTAATTATTCTTTAAAACCACTCAATAATATAATTTATCACTATAAATTATTTTGATTAAAAATGTTTTTTTTAAGTATTTTTCACTATTCATAAAAATTGGAAGTTCTCAGAAAAATACAAAAAATTCAACTTAGGATAATTTCGATATTCCGAATCCAAAAATGAAGTTCATTTTGAAATATATATATATATATAATTTCAAAAAGTATTTATTACTATTCATAACGGCTAGTTTGATTGGTTGTGGTGTGTTAGAACTCGATGTTGCGTACAACACACGCTATCGCATTATTCAAAGAGAAGCGTACCGTAGAAGCTTGGGGTGTTACATTCTCCCCGCCTTCAAATAATTTCATCCTTGAAATTTCTAGAATAGTTATCACATGAAAATACTCGGGTGGTTCTTCATCATAAGTTCCTCGGGTTCCCACGTTGCCTCTTCCATCTTATGGTTTCTCTACAAAACTTTTACCAGACGCGTCGTCCAGTTTCTCAGTACTTGTTCTCTCGTATCAAGAATCTGACGGGCTCTTCACAATAGAACAGATCGGGTTCCAGTTATAATTCCTCATAGGTGAGTACATGCGTTGGGTCAGGCATGTATTTCCTCAACAAAGATACGTGGAACACATCGTGAACTTTGGAGAGACTTGGCGGCATTGCCAATCGGTAAGCTACAACCCCAATTCGTTCTAGAATTTCGAAGGGTCCGATGTACCTGGGACTCAATTTACCTTTCTTACCAAAAAGTATGACTCCCTTCCATGGAGATACCTTCAGGAAAACATGATCACCGACTTGAAATTCCAAATCCTTCCTTCGATTATCGGCATAGCTCTTCTACCTACTTTGAGCTGGTTTGATGTGATTTTGGATTACCTTCACCTTTTCCACCATTTCCTCCACCAGTTCTGGGCCTTCAAGTTTTATTTCACCAACGTCATCCCAACAGGTTGGTGTACGACATCTCTTTCCATATAACGCTTCATATGGTGCCATCTAAATACTCTAATGGAAGCTATTTTTATAGGAAAATTCTACCAGAGGTAAATATTGATCCCACATACCCTGAAAGTCAAGTGAAAAAGATCTCAACATGTCTTCTAAGGTTTGAATAGTCCATTCTGATTGTCCATCTATCTGAGGGTGGTAAGCAGTGCTCAAATGAAGTTCAGTATCCAGTTATTTCTGAAGACTTTTCTAGAATCTTGAAGTAAAACGGGGATCACGATCAGAAAAAATCGATAGGGGTACTCCATGAAGTCTCACAACTTCATTAATATATAGTCTTGCTAGAAGTTCCAGGGTTAGATCTTCTCTTATAGCAAGAAAATGTGCTGACATGGTAATACGATCAACAATAACCCATATTTCATCATTCCTTCTAGGATTCTTTGGTAGCCCCATGACAAAGTCCATCGTAATATTGTCCCATTTCCACTCCGGTATGGGAAGAGGTTACATGACTCCTCTAGGTTGTTGCCTTCCAGCTTTAACTTATTGACAAACCATACATCTTGACATGAAATCAGCAATCTCCCTCTTCATGTTGTCCCACCGAAAATGTTCCTTCAAATCTCAATACATTTTGGTGATCCCAGGGTGTATAGGGAAATTGGAAGTATGAGCATCATCCAACAATTCCCTTTTTAGATCAGGTAAACCGGGAACACAAAGTCTCTTCCCGAATTTCAAAATTCTATCTTCATACACAAAGTCTCTAAATCTCCCATCATTCACAGCTTTAATCTTCTTTTTAAATTCTTCATCATCGGTCTGAGAACTCTTAATCCTTTCTAGTAAAGATGGTTTAGCAACCATGTGAAAAAGAATTGATGTTTCACCTTCCTTGGTTATTCCTATGTCCATCTTCACTAGATCCATGAAAATTGGATCCCTTTCAATTCTCATATTGTTCAAAACTCCATAGTGTTTTCTGCTCAAAGCATCTGCTACCCTGTTTGCCTTCCCTGGGTGGTAGTGTATCGTGCAAACATAATCCTTGAGTAATTCAAGCCATCTCCTTTGCCTCATGTTGAGTTCTTTTGGTGAGAAAATATACTTCAAACTCTTTTGATCAGAATAAATCTCACATTTTTCACCATAGAGGTAGTGCCTCCATATCTTCAAAGCAAAGATCACAGCTGCTAACTCGAGATCATGAGTAGGATAGTTTTGTTCATGAATTTTCAACTGTCGTGATGCATAGGCAATAACCCTATCATTCTGCATAATGACAAAACCAAGTCCTTTCTTCGATGCATCACTATAAATAATGAACCCATCATTCCCTGATGGTAGATTCAATAAAGGAGCATTGACTAATCTTCTCTTCAGTTATTCGAAACATTCTTCACACTCTTTTTTCCAATAAAATTTAACCCCTTTACGTGTGAGCTTCGTTAATGGGTTTGCCAATCGGGCAAAATTCTGGACAAATCATCGATAATAACCTTCCAAACCAATAAAACTGTGTACCTCAGTTATACTCGTAGGTGCTAGCCATTCTTGGATCGCCTTGGTCATAGAAGGATCAACAGATATTCCATCTTTAGAGACAATATGGCCAAGAAAAGAAATCTAATGAAGCCAGAATTCACACTTGCTAAACTTTTCATATAATTCATGTCTTCTCAGATTCTTCAAGATAACGTGCAAGTGATTTTCATGATCTTCGTAGATTTTGGAGTATAACAAGATATCATCAATAAATACCACCACTAATTCATCAAGATACTCCTTGAAAACTCTATTCATCAGATCCATGAATACAGAGGGTGCATTAGTCAATCCAAAAGGCATTACAGTAAACTCGTAATGCCCATACCTGGTTCGAAATGCTATCTTCGGAATGTCTTCCTTTTTCACACACAACTGATGGTATCCAGATCGAAGGTCAATCTTTAAAAATTATTGAGCTCCTTGTAGTTGGTCAAATAAATCATCAATGTGTGGTAGGGAATACTTGTTCTATATTGTTATAGCATTGATCTCTCTGTAGTCGATACATAACCTCATAGATCTGTCTTTCTTTTTAACAAAAAGAACAGGGGATCCCCATGGAGAAACACTAGGGCGAATAAATCCCTTATTACTCAATTCCTCTAGTTGTTTCTTTAGTTCAACTAATTCTACAGTGGCCATTCTATAAGGGGTATTTGATATAGGCCTTGATCCAGGAATTAAATCAATGGAAAACTCAACTTCTCGTTCTAGAGGATGTCCAGGTAAATCTTCTAGAAATAAATATACAAATTCTTTCACTACAGGTACATCCTCTATTTGAACATTCCTTTCCTCATCGACAGTTATTTCATTCTCTTCCTCCTCAATAATTGAATTTAGTTGATCTACTGGGGGTAGATCTAAATAAGAATTAGGTGGTGACGATTCTCCTCTAATGATAAGGTGTTCCTTATCATTATCATCAAGAATCGTAACCTCTTTCTTCTTACAATAAATCTTCGAATCATAGTCTGAACGCCAGTCCATAACAAGGATTATATCAAACTCAATCATCGGTATGACGATGAGATCAGCAGATAAAGAACATTTATGTGCTCTAATAGGGACTGATTCACAAAACATTATTGCAATGATACTTCCCTTAGGAGTTTTAACTGACAACTCCCTTGTTAAATCAAATTGGGAATATCTAATTTTCTTAGAAAACTGGGAAGATATGAAACAATGCGATGATCCAGAATCAAATAATGCATTTGCTAAACTTGAGGAAACCATTAAATTACCTACCACCACGTCTTTTGGAGCTTCTACCTCAGCAGTAGTGATAGCATAAGCCTGGCCTTGATCCCTTGGCCTTTTCTGAGGTAACTTCTCTTGACGCTTAGGACATTAATTTGCATAATGCCCCCTCTCCCTGCAATTGTAGCACTAAACATTGGTAGCTTCCTTCTTCCCTTTGCAATCACGATCTTGGTGGCCTTTTTCACCACATTTGTAACAGACGCCCATTCCCTTCAAGCAAGTACCGGGGTGTTTCTTCCAACATTTACCATAGGATGGATATTCAACCATTCCTTTCTTCCCATTATTTCCATTCCCCGATTGATCAGCAGGCCTCTTCTTCTCTTGCTTTGCTTTAAAGTCATAATACTTAGAGAATTCCTTTTCGGTCTTGATAGCACATGAGACAATGTATTCATATGACGAGAAGGATTGTGAGACTAATGCTCGACAGAGAAATGGTTTTAACCCATCAAAGAAATGATCAATATTACTTCATGGGTTACGTATATAATCACCAGCATACCTTGCTAACCTTGTAAAGTTAGCCTCATACTTTGTGACATTCTCATCCTCCTTCTGTCTCAGACTCAGAAATTGCCTTTCCATATCTGCTCGATGGTCGTGAGGAAAGTATTTTTCTAAAAACAGATCATTGAACTCCCTCCATTCCATATTTGATATTTCATCATCATCCTTCGTATTTTGAATCAATGACCACCATTGATCAGCATCTCCAGTGAGGTGGTAAACTGCCATGATAACTTTTTCCCTTTCATTACTCCCCAAAGCCTGAAATATTTTCTCTAGGGAAAATATCCATTGCTCAGATACTAAGGGATTTGTACTCCCATTGTATGTTGATGGTTGTTGCCTCATGAATCAATCTAACATTGATCCTCCACGCTGCGGATCAGGGTGCTCCATACGGGTAAGGTTATTATTCATAACCTGAGTGAGTTGTCCCAGTATGGTGATTAGCTGATCGGCACCAGTTGCATCACCAGCTCCACTATAATTATCTTGAGCAGGAGGGAAATCCCTACATGGAGTGTGTGCATTGATACGATTTCCATTTCTTCCACTAAGCACCATTTCAAAACAATGGCATAAACTAGATCAGTTTATGAATCAAAATACATAATCCCATACTTATAAAACACTTAACATAAATTGAACTATTTATGGATATAATCCATAATCATAAAAATGTTTTCTTTGAGGAAGTATATACTCAGAAACCCTTCATAATGATTTGTAAAGAAAATGAGAGTTATCCTAAGCATATCCCCCGGGAGTGTCGTAACCAAGAGTGCAGCAAGGCCCGTTGTCGTGCACCAGTTCCCGTTCGAGTCTATCTCAAAGCGGTATTTTTGTGTTTTACCCCTAGGTACATCGGTGCCAGAGCCGCCTCTACCTGCTCGTATCCAGACAGGGATGTATTGCTCGGAAAACTCACAAAATCTCTACAATACCAAAATTCTAGGAAGTTCTTCTATACTAATCCTCAAAGTTCATCTTAGGATACTAATCCTCAATGTTCATCTTAGGTCTACGTGCTCTAATCAGAGTTTATCTAAATCTTGCTTCCAAGGATTGTACTAAACTTCCTCTGATACCAACTACAACGCCCCGACCCCAGTTACCTAGAGTCGGTGCATTATTACATAACATTGGCATGATCACAAGAAAGATCAAATCTCGAAAGACCGATTGGTTTAGTAGCCTTGGAAACACTAGATATATTCATAAAGTTTTACATTACATGTAACGACCCAAAGTTTCATTAATGGAAAATCCCTCTTGATCCAGTTAAATGTTTCTTTATGAAAAATGTTTTTATAAGATATCAACTTTTTTAGTTTTACTTTAAGATTTGTGACCGTTACTTTTTTAGCCGTGGAACAGTGATCATCTGAGTAGTATAAATATAAGGCTTTAACGAACCCATTTCTACTCAGACAAAGGAAGCGATGGCCTCATCCAGTAGAATTTCCCCTTACGAAGCCCATTTTTCAGAGCTCGGAAAAGAGGTGGTGTCTTTGGGCTCTTCCCTTGGCCAATCCCAAGCTGAGATTTATCAAGTCAAGCTCGAACGTGGTTGTCTACGGGAAAAGTGGAAGTTGATTGAAATTACCACTCGAGCTATGTTATCCGAGCCACCCCAAGAGTCTGTCACCATCGCACACCTTACCCTTAGGTCTTATGTGGCTATTTTAAGGGGTTATGTAACAAATAAGTAGCACCATGTTCATGTACATTATTATTTTTATATAATAACGAATATAATTTCTAGTCATTTTTGATACATTGTAATTAGTTTTTAAAGTACAAATGGTGTTTTTAGTTATTATTTAATAAAGAATTATATTTTATTAAATTAAAGGATTTTTGAATTAAATAATATTTTAATAAAATATTATTATTAATATTAACTTAATTTTTTTTATTAAGTACAAAT
This sequence comes from Viscum album, assembly GCA_963277665.1. Lineage (NCBI taxonomy): Eukaryota > Viridiplantae > Streptophyta > Magnoliopsida > Santalales > Viscaceae > Viscum > Viscum album. Next base: position 713,759,611 of record OY728125.1, read on the forward strand.
GATCTTATAATTTTATGAATGCAATTAAAATTTTTATTAAGGTTTGAAAGCCATTTCTGTCAAAACCCGTGGATTTTTTTATAAACGTCGGTTTTTATTTTAAAAGTGAAAATTCACTTATTCAAAAAATTATTTAGATAAAATAAATATTATTTTTGGAATCAAGATGTCGAAATTATCCAACGGTGATTTTTTCATAATTTTCCGAGATAGTCAAATTTTTGGGTAAAAATTAAATACCATTTAAATATATAATGTGTTTTATGACATCATAATGACCCAATGGTGATGTAATAAAATACCATAATCCTTTTGTTCGGCCAATATGTGTTTTATCATTAAAATAATGAGGTTTTGGGTTTTTTTGACTTACTTTTCAAAGCATTATTGGAGCCCTCAAGACTTATTCAACACTTTGCCTTTTTAAATTAATTTCCATGGGAGTGTGACTCACCTCCACATAAGCAACCCTAATTTTTTAATATGTTCAGACCTTGTCCTTGTACAATATTTTTTTCCTCTTTCCGTTTCCAGAAACCATGTGCAAATACCATGAGATGGTTTGTGGTTTGGATTATTTTAATATAAGGGGTCCCAAACCTAAATAATAAAGAATTCCCTCACCTTTCCTACATAAACCCACCCAAGCTCCCACTTCCTCCTCATTAAAATCCCTCGGAGTTCGTCTAACCTCTGCCCTACTCTCTCTAGAATCCTCCCAAGGTGCCCCAATCTCCCAAGAAGCCCATCACAAGCCTCTCTCTAGCCTTTGGAAGCACACTTCCAAGTAAGGGGTTTTCTTCCTTTCTCATTTTTTGTCAATTTTCTTTAAGTTGTATTTCCCTTTTTATTTCAATTATGAATGTTGGGGTATGGTTTCGCACCTCCCCCATACTGCCCTCTTATTGTTTGAATGATGGGATAACCCTTTCTCCCTCATTAAATGCCTCCCATATACACCCATTACTATGCCGAAATTCCGAAAGGAACTTCTCTCTCTTCTTTTACATTCAAGCAATACTTTTGTATCATGAATCTAAATTCCATTTCTATTGTTGGGAAATGTATATATATGATCTCATTACTGTCCATTACATGTAAATATGATGAGGAACCCTTTTCTCTCTCATCAACCTTTTTTATGAATTCTTATGTCACGTCGTTACGCTGCCGAAATCGCACCGATTTTCTAAGCCAATGTCTTTGTGTAGTGAATACCATGCCCATTTATCCATCAAGGGTATTCACCTTTATGCACAATTACATATTTATTATAAAGTTTCATGTATGAATTCCACATTCCTTTATCATGGAAGAAATGATTATGTTTTATGAATCCATGTTTTATGATCCATGTGGCACACTAATGCATGAAATGAAATGTTTAAGAAGGGTGCGCCCTTTATAGCGCTCCAATGCATTGGGTAAAGTATAGTATCATGATACGTCATGTGCAATGAGTTTTTACTCATGATAATTCAAGTGAAACGAGGGTTTACTCGTGCTTCAAGTGCAATGAGGTTTTACTCATTCTCCATGTGCAATGAGCCTTAGCTCATGCTAATTCAATGTTAAGTGTTGTTGCCGTATTTCCATGTTATGATTATCATGCTTTATCATACCTTTATATTCATGTTTCTCTTATGCTCTATTGATATGCCTATTGCCTAACATGTATTGTACTCCTCATGTTATTCATTGTGTACTCCCTTACTGGGCTTTATAGCTCACCCTTTTCTTATGCTTGTCCTGAGGTTATCCCATGTAATGCAAAGTACGAAGGAATGTAGTGGTCATGTAAAGGAAGTTTTCAATAAAGATGTTGTAGTTCAAGTTTAATGTATTTATGTAATGATCCTAAGCCCCAAAGACACTAAACCTCTCGATCTTCTTTGTTGTATCAAGTGAAGTTTTTTGTAATAAAGAATGCTTAAGTTGTAATAAAAAGCAGGGTTGTCATAGTTGGTATCAGAGGATAGGTTTAGTTATTTTTGGGATTAGGAAACCCTAGTAAAGCCTTAGATACAAGACTAAGCATAATAAAAACATCCCTATGTTTTGGTAAATAATAATTAAGTGGTTTATCAAACAAATACATCCCTGTCTGGATACGAGCAGGTAGAGGCGGCTCTGGCACAGATGTATCCTAGGGGTAAAACCCGAAAACACCGCTTTGAGCTAGACTCGAACGGGAACTGGTGCACGACAACGGGCCTTGCTGCACTCTTGGTTACGAAACTCCCGGGGGATATGTTTTGATAAATTCACAATCTTAGTATGAACCCTTATTAAGGGAAAAATGCCCCTAAGAATATATTTTAGAAGGAAGATCATGAAAAGCCTGGATTGAATCCTATAGACTCATGAGTTAAAGAGATTAAAGTTTATTTATAAGTCATCAACTTTTGTCTTTGGATTACCCTTTATGTGTTACCCCTAACTATCCTTTTATTCCAGCAAATGGTCGGTAATAGGAGAACTCGGGCTAACAACCGTTGTGAAGATCAGTGTGATGATTGTACTTATGAGATGCCCAATCCAATGGGAGCGGGAATCGCGAACTTTGTCACGCTTCTCTCCCACCTAACTCAAGTTTTGAATAGAAACACTGGTCAAGAAGAACGTTCAACCCCCCCTAAGAAAGAACAAGTCGCTATTGAAAGCTTCATGAGACAAATGCATCCTACTTTTAGTGGATCATCCGATCCCACGATCGCTGAACAATGGATCAACTCCATTGAAAAGATATTATCCATCCTCCAATGCTCTGAAAAAGAGAAGGTTCTCCTGGAGGCTTATCGTATGGAGGGTGAAGTTGATCAATGGTGGACGTTGATCAAAAATACGAAGCCTGAGGAGGAGATCGAGGCTTTTGAATAGAAGGAATTCCGGAAGATGTTTTTCGATAAATATTTTCCGCGCACCCTCCGTCTTAAGATGGAAAGGGACTTCCTTTCCCTCAAGCAGAAAGATGAGGAATCTATGGGAGCGTACGAGGAAAACTTCACAAGGCTTTCACGATACACTTCCAGCTTTGTCGTTACCCCCGAATGCAAGGTTGACCGCTTCTTTGGTGGGCTGAAGCCTAGCTTGAGGAAAGCATTAGCGATCCGTGACTTCGACAGATATGAGGAAATTGTCTGATGTGCCCTCAAGGTTGAAATGGAGATCGAAGAATCATAGGGGTATCATGGGGACAATAAGTGGAAGGTGGACTTCAATGCTGGTGGTCCGATGGATAAATCAAAAGGCGCTAAGAAATTCCAGCACCCCACTTGCCAAAAGTGTGGAAATAAGCACCCTAGAAATTGCCTTAGGGGGACAAGAAAATGCTTCAAGTGTGGAAGAGAAGGGAACCTAGTTGTTAACTGTCAGCAAGAAGGACCCGCGGCTGCGACAGAGGATAAGAACTCTTCGTTCGAACCTCAACGCATTGTTCAATGCTACAAATTCAAAGAACTGGGTCATTTTGAAAATCAGTGCCCTAATCCAAGGGTTATCGGAGGCAACCAGCAACCTCCAAGACAGCAAGGAAGAACTTTTGCCATCACTTCTGCCGAAGTGAACCCCGACAACGAAGTGGTGACAGGTACGCTTGTTATTCATTCAAGAATAGCGAACGTACTTTTTGATTCAGGTTCTACGCATTCTTTTATATCTCAAAAGTTTAGTAGAACAATACCTACACCACCACAAATCATGGAAGTAAAGATGTTGGTGAGTACGGAAAATGGGGCAATCATTGCATCCCATGTGTATAAGTCCGCCCCTGTTATAATATGTGGATTGAATTTCCCGGCGAACCTCGTCATACTCCCTTTGGTGGAATTTGATGCAATTCTTGGCATGGATTGGCTTTCCTTATATAGAGCCAACATAAATTGTCGGGAGAGGGAAATCACACTCCATATGGAGAATCGACCCTCGATTCTTTACAAGTGTCAGGAGGAAGATGAATCTCCATTAGCTCCATCATCTCAAGCATGGATATTACTGCCTTATGAGCATGCATATCTGGCTTAGATGATTGAGTCCAAGGAAGAAACCACCCTTTAAGAAATGCCTATTGTGAGGGAGTTCGCTGAATTATTTCCTGAGGAACTTCCTGGTCTTCCTCCAAGAAGAGATGTTGAGTTCTCAATTGAACTTATACCTGGGGTGCTACCAATATCCAAGACTCCATATAGAATGGATTTTTTTGAGCTTGAAGAGCTGAAGAAACAACTACAGGAGAATCTGGATAAAGGGTTTATACGCCCAAGTGCATCACCATGGGGTGCACCAGTCCTCTTCGTCAAGAAGAAGGATGGGTCAATGTGGCTTTGCATCGATTATCGTGAACTTAACAAAATCACGATAAAGAACAAGTATCCTCTCCCAAGAATCGATGACTTGTTTGATCAGCTGCATGGAGCACAATACTTCTCCAAGGTGGACTTGCGGTCAGGATATTATAAAGTAAGGGTGAAGAAGGAAGATATCCCCAAGACTGCTTTTCGTACAAGGTACGGGCACTATGAATTCATATTAATGCCTTTCAGACTCACCAATGCTCCAGAAATATTCATGGACTTGATGAATTGAGTCTTTAGAGATTACCTAGACAAATTCGTGGTAGTCTTTATAGTAGATATTCTAATATACTCCAAAACCAAGGAGGACTATGAGGAGCATTTAAGAACTGTACTGGAGACATTGCGCAAGGAGAAGCTCTATGCCAAGTACAGCAAGTGTGAGTTCTGGTTGAAGTAGGTCTCATTCTTGGGCCATATCATCACAAGCAATGGGATATCTGTGGACCCCTCCAAAACAAATGCGATTGAGGGATGGTCGAGGCCAACATCGGTAACTGATATCCGTAGCTTCTTGGGGTTAGCTGGATATTATCGACGATTTGTGAGAAATTTCTCACGATTGTCCAACCCTTTTACCAAGCTAACTCGAAAGGGAGTAAAGTTTTCTTGGAGTGATGAATGCGAAGAAAGCTTCAAGGAGTTGAAAAGGAGGCTTATCACTGCACCCGTGCTCACTTTACCCACAAGTGGGGAGCTTTTTGTGGTATTCAGTGATGCTTCGAAGAAGGGATTAGGATGTGTGCTGATGCAGAATGATAAAGTGATATCCTATGCCTCAAGGCAGTTGAAAATCCATGAGGGAAACTATCCAACGCATGATCTGGAGTTGGCGGCGGTGATCATTGCCTTGAAAATCTGGCGGCATTATCTCTATGGAGAGAAATGTGAGATATATACTGACCACAAGAGTCTTAAATATATATTCACACAGAAAGAGCTTAATATGCGCCAGAGAAGATGGATTGATCTCATCAAGGATTATGACTGTTCAATACATTACCACCCTGGGAAAGCGAACAAGGTGGCGGATACCCAAAGTAGAATGGATCCAGCTATTCTATCAATGATGAGAATTGAGAAGGATCCAATCTTCTTAGACTTGATGAAGATGGATGTGGGAATCATAAACAAGGGAACATCATCAATCCTTTCACAAATGATTGCTCAACCATCTCTTTTGGAAAGGATAAAGGATGCTCAAAAGGATGATGCAGGAATCCAAGAAAAAGTGGAAGCTATAAAAAAGGGAAAATCCTCAGATTTTAATGTTAATGAAGAAGGAATTGTGCGGTTTGGGGAAAGACTATGTGTTCCATCATGTTCGGAGCAGAAGAAGTAACTTTTGGATGATGCACATAGTTCAAATTTCTCTATTCACCCAGGGAGCACAAAGATGTATCGAGATCTCCGAGAAAACTTTTGGTGGGATAATATGATGAAGGAGATTGCTGAATATACATCAAAGTGCCTGGTGTGTCAGCAAGTGAAGGCAGAGAGGCCGAAGTCTAAGGGGATGATGCAACCATTGCCCATACCTGAATGGAAATGGGAGAACATCACCATGGACTTCGTCACTGGACTTCCAAGGACATCCAAAGGCAACAATGCAATCTGGGTTGTTGTGGATCGTCTTACAAAGACTGCACTATTCATTGCTATTCGAGAGGATTTCTCTTTGGATCAACTGGCACGGATATATATTAGGGAAGTGGTACGGTTTCATGGAGTACCATTATCTATTGTGTCTGACCGAGATCCAAGATTTACCTCTATGTTTTGGAAGAGTCTTCAACATGCTCTGAATACTGAACTGAACTTCAGTACAGCCTATCATCCTCAAACTGATGGCCAATCCGAGCAGACTGTCCAAACACTTGAGGATATGTTGAGAGCGTGCTCAATGGACTTTAAAGGAGGATGGGATCAACATATTCCTCTAGTTGAGTTCTCTTATAATAATAGTTTCCACTCGAGCATCCAAATGGCACCATATGAAGCCCTGTATGGGAAAAGGTGTAGAACACCGGCATGTTGGGATGAGGTCGGTGAACGTAAGCTGCTTGGACTAAAAATGGTCGAAGAAATGGTGGAGAAGGTGAAAACCATTCAGCAGCATATCAAGGCATCCCAGAGTCGACAGAAGAGTTATGCAGATAATCGTCGAAGAGACCTTGAGTTTAAAGTCGGAGACATGGTGTTTTTATGCATATCTCCGTGTAAGAAGGTCATGAGGTTTGGAAAGAAAGGGAAGTTACGTCCAAGGTACATCGGCCCCTTCGAGATTCTTGATCGTGTTGGGGTTGTGGCCTATCGACTAGCACTTCCACCTACTATGGCCAAGGTGCATGATGTCTTCCATGTATCCCTCTTATGGAAGTACATACCAGACCCTTCACATGTACTCTCTTCCGAGGTGGTATAATTAGATGACAATATTTCTTATGAGGAGCAACCAGTGAAGATCTTAGATCGTAGAGAAAAAGTTCTACGAAATAAGACAATGCCCCTTGTAAAGGTGTTGTGGAGAAACCACAAGTTTGAAGAAGCAACTTGGGAGTCGGAGGATATGATGAAGCTATGTTACCCACATTTGTTTTAGTGTGGGAAAAGGAAAATTTCGAGGGTGAAATTTCTTAAGGGGGGAATGTTGTAAAGACCCAAAGTTTCATTAATGGAAAATCCCTCTTGATCCAGTTAAATGTTTCTTTATGAAAAATGTTTTTATAAGATATCAACTTTTTTAGTTTTACTTTTAGATTTGTGACGGTTACTTTTTTAGTCGTTGAACAGTGATCATCTGAGTAGTATAAATATAAGGCTTTAACGAACCCATTTCTACTCAGACAAAGGAAGCGATGGCCTCATCCAGTAGAATTGCCCCTTACGAAGCCCATTTGTCAGAGCTCGGAAAAGAGGTGGCGTCTTTGGGCTTTGCCCTGGACCAAGCCCAAGCTGAGCGTCATCAAGTCAAGCTCGAACGTGATCATCTACGGGAAAAGTGGAAGTTGATTGAAATTACCACTCGAGCGATGTTATCCGAGCCACCCCAAGAGTCTGTCACCATCGCACACCTTACCCTTAGGCCTTATGCGGCTATTTTAAGGGGTTATGTAACAAATAAGTAGCACCATGTTCATGTACATTTTTTTATATAATAATGAATATAATTTCTAGTCAATTTTTATACATTGTAATTAGTTTTTAAAGTACAAATGGTGTTTTTAGTTATTATTTAATTAAGAATTATATTTTATTAAATTAAAGGATTTTTGAATTAAATAATATTTTAAATAAATATTATTATTAATATTAAATTAATTTTTTTTATTAAGTATAAATGATCTTATAATTTTATGAATGCAATTATAATTTTTATTAAGGTTTGAAAGCCATTTCTGTCAAAACCCGTGGATTTTTTTATAAACGTCAGTTTTTATTTTAAAAGTGAAAATTCACTTATTTAGAAAATTATTTAGATAAAATAAATATTATTTATGGAATCAGGATGTCGAAATTATCCAACGGTGATTTTTTCATAATTTTCCGAGACAGTCAAATTTTTGGGTAAAAATCAAATACCATTTAAATATATAATGTGTTTTATGACATCATAATGACCCAATGGTGATGTAATAAAATACCATAATCCTTATGTTCGGCCAATATGTGTTTTATCATTAAAATAATGAGTTTTTGGGTTTGTTTTACTTAATTTTCAAAGCATTAATGGAGCCCTCAAGACTTATTCAACACTTTGCCTTTTTAAATTAATTTCCATGGAAGTGTGACTCACCTCCACATAATCAACCCTAATTTTTTAAAAAGTTAGGACCATGGCCTTGTAAAATATTGTTTTCCTCTTTCCTTTTCCAGAAACCATGGTCAAATACCATGGGATGGTTTGTGGTTTGGATTATTTTAATATAAGGGGTCCCAAACCTAAATAATAAAGAATTCCCTCACCTTTCCTATATAAACCCACCCAAGCTCCCACTTCCTCCTCAATAAAATTCCTTGGAGTTCGTCCAACCTCTGCCCTACTCTCTCTAGAATCCTCCCAAGGTGCCCCAAGCTCCCAAGAAGCCTCTCACAAGCCTCTCTCTAGCCTTTGGAAGCACACTTCCATGTAAGGGGTTTTCTTCCTTTCTCATTTTTTGTCAATATTCTTTAAGTTGTATTTCCCTTTTTATTTCAATTATGAATGTTGGGGTATGTTTTCGCACCTCCCCCATACTTCCCTATTATTGTTTGAATGATGGGAGAACCCTTTCTGTATAATTAAATGCCTCCCATATACACCCGTTACTATGCAGAAATTCCGAAAGGAACTTCTCTCTCTTCTTTTACATTCAAGCAATACTTTTGTATCATGTATCTAAATTCCATTTCTATTGTTGGGACATGTATATATATGATCTCCTTACTGTCCATTACATGTAAATATGATGAGGAACCCCTTTCTCTCTCATCAACCTTTTTTATGAATTCTTATGTCACGTCGTTACGCTGCCGAAGTCGCACCGATTTTCTAAGCCAATGTCTTTATGTAGTGAATACCATGCCCATTTCTCCATCAAGGGAATTAAACTTTATGCACATTTACATATTGATTATAAAGTTTCATGTATGAATTCCACATTCATTTATCATGGATGAAATGATTATGTTTTATGAATCCATGTTTTATGATCCATGTGGCACACTTATGCATGAAATGAAATGTTTAAGAAGGGTGTGCCCTTTATAGCGCTCCAATGCATTGGGTAAAGTATAGTATCATGATATGTCATGTGCAATGAGTTTTTACTCATTCTAATTCAAGTGAAATGAGGGTTTACTCGTGCTTCAAGTGCAATGAGTGTTTACTCATGCTCCATGTGCAATGAGCCTTGGCTCATGCTAATTCAATGTTAAGTGTTGTTGCCACATTTCCATGTTATGATTATCATGCTTTATCATGCCTTTATGTTTATGTTTCTCTTATTCTCTATTGATATGCCTATTGCCTAACATGTATTGTACTCCTCATGTTATTCATTGTGTACTCCATTACTGGGCTTTATAGATCACCCTTTTCTTATGCATGTCCTCAGGTTATCCCATGCAATGCTAAGTACGAAGGAATGTAGTGGTCATGTAAAGGAAGTTTTCAATAAAGATGTTGTAATTCAAGTTTAATGTTTTTATGTAATGATCCTAATCCCCAAAGACAATAAACCTCTCGATCTTCTTTGTTGTATCAAGTGAAGTTATATGTAATAAACATGCTTATGTTGTAATAAAAAGCAGGGTTGTCATATTACATCATAAAGTGAAAAACTACTACAACAACATAGTCTCCAAATTCCACACTCATATCCCCAGATACTATCCCTGCAGGTCAATCATAACTTACTTCTTCACATCCTGGGAAAAATAAAACATAGAAAAGGGGTGAGCTCAAATGCCCAGTAAGGATTACAATATAGCGGAAACTTTCAAAAATAAGCATAAACATTTAAGGCAATGTATAACTAAAACAAAAGCCTTTTAAACTTGAACTTCAACATAGTATGGAAAAAGTAAAATGAAATAATTCCATTTACTTGTTCACATGGATATTCTACTAATCGAATAATCACATGAAATATCAATAACCACTTTCATAATGATGGAACGCATAATGCCAGACTATCATAACCACATAGCCAAGGCCTCGTGCCAAGACTACAAATAAGATTTTGCCAAGGCCTTGTGCCAAGAAACTAGTTTGTCTCATGAGAGCTACCGATGCATCGAGGAACTATAGCGGGCTCCACCCATCACATATTAAGTCCAATGCATTCACATATGAAAAGGTTTAAACATAACATAAACATTCGTATTAAAACTAGCATACGAAATGTCAATACTTTCACCATAAACCATGAATGGTATAAAAATAGCACATCCACGGTCAAACATATCAAAAAACCTTCAATACAATATAAGAGTTTTGTATCATAATAAATCAACGTAAAATCCATCAAAGCATGTTGACATAGATGAAATCAAAACTCTTTTTAGAGAAATATCTCTTTCTATTTTGAAATCATTTAAGAGTCATATATTTATAAAATAAAACATTTTCTTTGAAAATATTTTTATAAGCTTGTAAGGGAAGCTTCGACGATTTTATAACGGCGGAAAATAGCCGCACCCGCCGTATAAGTTAAAAAACATTCTTACCTTAATTTTCTTGAAAAGGTTAAAAAGCACCTTGTTTGGAAAACAACGGAAAGATTCCTTTATAAACCGCTTATAAAAAGTCAAACAAGGGTATAAATTACTTTAACCCATATTCTTGTAAATAGTAAAAATGTTTTGAAATACATTTTTAAGAAACATTGATGTGGATGATAAAGAGATCCCAGTATATTATTACGTATAAACAACCTCTGATAATGAAGAGATTGTGAAATAACCCTTACCTTGTACTTTTCCTTGGTTGGGGTAGGTTAACCTCCTCTTCTTCGAGTTATTCCTTTTGATTTGATCAAAAGGGATCCTTAGGATGGATTTCTGACCAAACTAAGGCCTCTAGGTTGTAGTGAGGGAAGTTGGGAGAGTATTTGGGCAGAGTTTGGCCGAACCAAAAGGCTTTGAAGGTGTGAAGAAATGAGAAGGAGAGTTCCCTTTTATAAGAGGGGTGAGGGGAACCTTTGGAAAAGCTAGAAATATTAATTTATAATAAATTCATATTCGGTTTATAATGGCTCCAAAGTTGATTATTTAAATTTTAAGGTGGGGATAGGTCAAAAACCACTAAACCAATAGAATTTAGATAGGTTTGGGTTACTATATTAACCTTATCTTTTAGTTTTAACTCTTAGTTAATTAGTTTGACATTTACCATGTCACTTTGTATTTTTATAATATATAGTTAATACACTTACTATATACATCCAAGAGACCCCCAAGTGGTCCATTAATGATGAGCCTATCATGATATAAGTCTCTTGTCCGAACCATAGATTTTTAGGAATTTATTATCAATTAATATTTTAATATTTTTTTAAAAACTCTTTTATGTCAATTTTGACACTATTCAATAATTGATTTTTGTGAAACTCTTAACGAAATGATTACATCGACCAAAGTTAATTAAATCAATTCTAACATGTCATATTAGCCTATAAAAGTATTGTAATTCATTAAAAGTCTGAAATTATATTTATTTGCGAATTTATAATATCAATTATTTTAATTTTTTACAATTATGGTAATTACTGCATCATCAATGTGTCATAAATAAATTATATTATTTAAACTCTAAAAATTATAAAAAAAACTATAATTATGTAGTAATTTTTATTATATTTCTAATGAATATTTACAATTGAATTTATCTTATGTATAACCCTATATTTAAAATGATTTAGTAAATAAACATTGATTTTAACTCTTTTCACTCTTCTTTGAATTAAATAATAATAAATGTCCTAATCTAATCCAAGTGGACCCAAATGATAATATTTTATTCCTAAGGTTGTTTTTGGTCACGATACACTTGTCCAATAGAATTAGGATATGTGTTAGGGTAATATTAAGATCATTTTTACCCATAATTATCATATTTTACTTTTAACCGTGGTAAATAAAAGTAAAAAGTTACTATTCACCAAAAATTATTTTCATCTCATTGAACCAGATTTTACTTCCTGATATTAATCGTGTCTCTCGGATTTTCGAAATTCCATTCACAGAAGCGGTAAAATTATGTTTTATGAAAAATTCAGTTTTTTAACTACCACTTAGTAGTTTCACTATTCATCAAAAATTTAAGTTTTTCAGAACAATGCCAACATTTCACCCTAAGCTATAATTGATATTCGGAATTCAAAAATGATTTCTATTTTACAAAATTACTAACATATAAGTTGCATTAATTAATTTTATAATTAATTCCCGCTGTCACAATAAATAGCATGTTTTTAAGAAACAATATATATCAAAAGATTGATAATTGTTTATGTCCAATTTCAAAGTGAAATTAATTCTAATGAACACCATTGGATAAAATGGTAAAAATATATTCTAATTATGATTTAAAACAACTCAATAATATAATTTATCACTATAAATTATTTTGAGTAAAAAAGTTGTTTTTAAGTATTTTTCACTATTCATAAAAATTGGAAGTTCTCAGAAAAATACAAAAAATTCAAATTAGGATAATTTAGATATTCCGAATCCAAAAATGAAGTCCATTTTGAAATATAAAATATATATAATTTCAAAAATTAGGTATTACTATTCATAACGGCTAGTTTTATTGGTTGTGGTGTGTTAGAACTCGATGTTGCGTACAACACACGCTATCGCATTATTCAAAGAGAAGCGTACCGTAGAAGCTTTGGGTGTTACGTTGAGTGAGGATGAAGTGGGAGCTTAGGTGGGTTTATATAGGAAAGGTGAGGGAATTCTTTATTATTTAGGTTTGGGACCCCTTATATTAAAATAATCCAAACCACAAACCATCCCATGGTATTTGCCCATGGTTTCTGGAAAAGGAAAGAGGAAAACAATATTTTACAAGGCCAAGGTCCGAACTTATTAAAAAATTACGGTTGCTTATGTGGAGGTGAGTCACACTCCCATGGAAATTAATTTAAGAAGGCAAAGTGTTGAATAAGTCTTGAGGGCTCCATTAATGCTTTGAAAAGTAAGTCAAACAAACCCAAAACCTCATTATTTTAATGATAAAACACATATTGTCCAAACATAAGGATTATGGTATTTTATTACAACACCATTGGGTCATTATGATGTCATAAAACACATTATATATTTAAATGATATTTAATTTTTACCCAAAAATTTGACTGTCTCAGAAAATTATGAAAAATTTACCATTGAATAATTTTGACGTCCTGATTCCAAAAATAATATTTAGTTTATCTAAAGAATTTTTTAAATATGTGAATTTTCACTTTTAAAATAAAAACCGACATTTATAAAAAATTCACGGGTTTTGACAGAAATGGCTTTCAAACCTTAATAAAAATTTTAATTGCATTCATAAAATTATAAGATCATTTATATTTAATAAAAAATAATTTAATATTAATAATAATATTTTATTAAAATATTATTTAATTCAAAAATAATTTAATTTAATAAAATATAATTCTAAATTAAATAATAACTAAAAACACCATTTGTACTTTAAAAACTAATTACAATGTATCAAAAATGACTAGAAATTATATTCATTGTTATATACAAAAATAATGTACATGAACATGGTGCTACTTATTTGTTACATAACCCCTTAAAATAGCTACATAAGACCTAAGGGTAAGGTGTGCGATGGTGACAGACTCTTGGGGCGGCTCGGATAACATCGCTCTAGTGGTAATCTCTATCAACTTCCACTTTTCCCGTAGACAGTCCCGTTCAAACTTGACATAGTGAAGCTCAGCTTGGGCTTGGTCAAGGGCAAAGCCCAAAGACGCCACCTCTTTTCCAAGCTCTAAAAAATGGGCTTCATAAGGGGAAATTCTACTAGATGAGGCCATCGCTTCCTTTGTCTGAGTAGAAATGGGTTCGTTAAAGCCTTATATTTATACTACTCAGATGATCACTATTCAAAGGCTATAAAAGTAACGGTCACAAATCTTAACATTAAACTAAAGAAGTTGACATCTTATAAAAACATTTTTCATAAAGAAACATTTAACTGGATGAAGAGGGATTTTCCATTAATGAAACTTTGGTTCGTTACAATATTCCCCCCTTAAGAAATTTCGCCCTCAAAATTTTCTTTTTCCCACACTAAAACAAATGTGGGTAACTCAGCTTCATCATATCCTCCGACTCCCAAGTTTCTTCTTCAAACATGTGGTTTCTCCACAACACCTTGACGAGGGGCATTGCCTTATTTCATAGAACTTTTTCCCTACGATCTAAGATCTTCACGGGTTTCTCCTCACAAGTTAGATCATCTTCCAATTGTACCACCTCAGAAGAGAGTACATGTGAAGGGTCCGGTATGTACTTCCTTAAGAGGGATACATGAAAGACATCATGCACCTTGGCCATATTTGGTGTAAGTGCTAGTAGATAGGCCACAGCCCCAAAACGATCAAGAATCTCGAAGGGGACGATGTACCTTGGACTTAACTTCCCTTTCTTTCCAAACCTCATGACCTTCTTCCACGGAGATATGGGTAAAAACACCATGTCTCTGACTTTAAACTCAAGGTCTCGTCGATGATTATTTGCATAACTCTTCTGTCGACTTTGGGTTTCCTTGATATGCTGCTGAATGGTTTTCACCTTCTCCACCATTTCTTCGACCATTTCTGGTCCAAGCAGATTACGTTCACTGACCTCATCCCAACATGCCGGTGTTCTACACCTTTTCCCATACAGGGATTCATATGGTTCCATTTGGATGATCGAGTGGAAACTATTATTATAAGATAAATCAACCAGAGGAAGATGTTGATCCAATCCTCCTTTAAAGGCCATTGAGCACACTCTCAACATATCCTCAAGTGTTTGGATAGTCCGCTCGGATTGGCCCTCAGTTTGAGGATGATAGGACGTACTGAAGTTCAGTTCAGTATTCAGATCTTGTTGAAGACTCTTCCAAAACATAGAGGTAGATCTTGGATCTCGGTCAGAAACAATAGATAGTTGTACTCCATGAAACCGTACCACATCCCTGATATATATCTGTGCCAGTTGATCCGAAGAGAAATCATCTCGAATAGCAATGAAGTGTGCAGTCTTTGTAAGACGATCCACAACAACCCAGATTGCATTGTTGCATTTGGATGTCCTTGGAAGTCCAGTGACAAAGTCCATGGTGATTTTATCCCATTTGCATTCTGGTATGGGCAATGGTTGCATCATCCCCTTAGACTTTTAGCACTCTTCCTTCACTTGCTGACAAACCAGACACTTTGATGTATATTTCACGATCTCCTTATTCATATTATCCCACCAAAAGTTTTCTCAGAGATCTCGATACATCTTTGTGCTCCCTTGGTGAATAGGGAAATTTGAACTATGTGCATCATCCAAAAGTTCCTTCTTCAGCTCCGAACTTGATGGAACACATAGTCTTTTCCCAAACCGCACTATTCCTTCTTCATTAACATTAAACTCTGAGGATTTTCCCTTTTGGTAGCTTCCACTTTTTCTTGGATTCCCGCATCATCCTTTTGAGCATCCTTTAACCATTCCAAAAGAGATGGTTGAGCAATCATTTGTGAACGGATTGATGATGTTCCCTTCTTTATGATTCCCACATCCATCTTCATTAAGTCTAAGAAGATTGGATCCTTCTCAATTCTCATCATTGATAAAATCGCTGGATCCTTTCTACTTAGGGAATATTCCACCGTGTTCGCTTTCCCAGGGTTGTAATGTATTGGACAGTCATAATCCTTGATGAGCTCTACCCATCTTCTCTGGCGCATATTAAGCTCTTTCTGTTTGAATATATATTTAAGACTCTTGTGGTCAGTATATATCTCACATTTCTCTCCATAGAGAAAATGCCTCCATATTTTCAAGGAAAAGATCACTGCCGCCAACTCCAGATCATGCGTTGGATAGTTTCGCTCATGGATTTTCAACTGCCTTGAGGCATAGGATATCACTTTATCATTCTGCATCATCACACATCCTAATCCCTTCTTCGAAGCATCACTGAATACCACAAAAAGCTCCCCACTTGTGGGTAAAGTGAGCACGAGTGCAGTGATAAGCCTCCTTTTCAACTCCTTGAAGATTTCTTCGCATTCATCATTCCAAGAAAACTTTACTCCCTTTCTAGTTAGCTTGGTAAGAGGGTTGGACAATCGTGAGAAATTTCTCACAAATCGTCGATAATATCCAGCTAACCCCAAGAAGCTACGGATATCAGTTACCAATATTGGCCTCGGCCATCCCTCAATTGCATCTGTTTTGGAGGGGTCCATAGATAACCCATTGCTTGTGAAGATATGGCCCAAGAATGAGACCTCCTTCAACCATAACGTACACATGTTGTACTTGGCATAGAGATTCTCCTTCTGCAAAGTCTCCAGTACAGTTCTTAAATGCTCCTCATGGTCCTCCTTGGTTTTGGATTATATTAGAATATCATCTATAAAGACTACCACAAATTTTTCTAGGTAATCTCTAAAGACTCTATTCATCAAGTCCATGAATATTGCTGGAGAATTGTTGAGTCCGAAAGGCATTACTATGAATTCATAGTGCCCGTACCATGTACAAAAAGCAGTCTTGGGGATATCTTCCCTCTTCACCCTTACTTGATAATATCCCGACCGCAAGTCCACCTTGGAGAAGTATTGTGCTCCACGCAGCTGATCAAACAAGTCATCGATTCTTGGGAGAGGATACTTGTTCTTTATCGCGATTTTGTTAAGTTCACGATAAGAGATGCAAAGCCGCATTGACCCATCCTTCTTCTTGACGAAGAGGACTGGTGCACCCCATGGTGATGCACTTGGGCGTATAAACCCTTTATCCAGATTCTCCTGTACTTGTTTCTTCAGCTCTTCAAGCTCAACAATAGCCATTCTATATGGAGTCTTGGATATTGGTAGCGCCCCAGGTATAAGTTCAATTGAGAACTCAACATCTCTTCTTGGAGGAAGACCAGGATGTTCATCGGGAAATACTTCAGCGAATTCCATCACAATAGGCATTTCTTCAAGGGTGGTTTCTTCCTTGGACTCAATCATCTGAGCCAGATATTCATGCTCATAAGGCAGTAATATCAATGATTGAGATGATGGAGATAATGGAGATTCATCTTCCTCCTGACACTTGTAAAGAATCGGGGGTCGATTCTCCATATGGAGTGTGATTGCCCTCTCCCGACAATTTATGTTGGCTCTATATAAGGAAAGCCAATCCATGCCAAGAATTTCATCAAATTCCACCAAAGGGAGTATGATGAGGTTCTCCGGGAAATTCAATCCACAGATTATAACAGGGGAGGACTTATACTCATGGTATGCAATGATTTCCCCATTTTCCGTACTCACCGACATCTTTACTTCCATGATTTGTGGTGGTGCAGAGATTGTTCTACTAAGCTTTTGAGATATAAAAGAATGCGTAGAACCTGAATAAAAAAGTATGTTCACTATAATTGAATGAATAACTAGTGTACCTGTCACCACTTATTTTTCGGGGTTCACTTCGGCAGAAGTGATGGCAAAAGATCTTCTTTCATGTCTTGGAGGTTTTTGGTTGCCTCCGATAACCCTTGTATTTGGGAACTAATTTTCCAAATGACCCGGTTCTTTGCATTTGTAGCATTGAAAAATGTGTTGAGGTTCGAACGGAGCGTTCCTCTCCTCTGTCACAACCACGTGTCCTTCTTGCTGATAGTTAACAGGTAGGTGCCCTTCTCTTCCACACCTGAAGCATTTTCTTGTCCCCCTAAGTCATTTTCCAGGGTGCTTCTTTCCACACTTTTGGCAAGTGGGCTGCTGGAACTTCTTAGCGCCGTTGGATTCATCCATCGGACCACCAGCATTGAATTCCACCTTACGCTTCTTGTCCCCATGATACCCATGTGATTCTCCGGTCTCCATTTCAACCTTGAGGGCACATCGGACAATGTCCTCACAGCTGTCGAAGTCACGGATCGCTAATGCTTTCCGCAAGCTAGGCTTCATCCCACTAAAGAAGTGGTCAACCTTGCATTTGGGGGTAAAGGAAAAGCCGGAAGCGTATCGTGCAAGCCCTGTTATGTTTGCCTCATACGATCCCACAGATTCTTCATCTTTCTTCTTGAGGGAAACGAAGTCCCTTTCCATCTTAAGACGGAGGGTGCGTGGAAAATATTTATCAAAAAACATCTTCCAGAATTCATTCCATTCCAAAGCCTCGATCTCCTCCTCAGGCTTCGTATTTTTGATCAACATCCACCATTGATCAGCATCACCCTCCATACGATAAGCCGCCAGGAGAACCTTCTCTTGATCATAACATTGAAGGATAGAGAAGATCTTTTCAATGGAGTTGATCCATTGCTCAGGGATCGTGGGATCAGATGATCCACTAAAAGTAGGAGGCCTTTGTCTCATGAAGCTCTCGATAGAGACTTGTTATTTCTTAGGGGGGGTTGAACGTTCCTCTTGACCCGTGTTTCTATTCAAAACTTGAGTTAGCTGAGAGAGAAGCGTGACAATGTTCGTGATTCTCGATCCCATTGGATTGGGCATCTCATTAGTACAATCATCACACTGATCTTCACAACGGTTGTTAGCCCGAGTTCTCCTATTACCGGCCATTGGCTGGAATAAAAGGAAAGTTAGGGGTAACACATAAAGGGTAATCCAAAGACAAAAGTTTATGACTTATAAATAAACATTAATCTCTTTAACTCATGAGTCTATAGGATTCAATCTAGGCTTTTCATGATCTTCCTTCTAACATATATTCTTAGGGGAATTTTTCCCTTCATAAGGGTTCATACTAATATTGTGAATTTATCAAAACATATCCCCCGGGAGTGTCGTAACCAAGAGTGCAGCAAGGCCCTTTGTCGTGCACCAGTTCCCATTCGAGTCTAGCTCAAAGCGGTGTTTTCGGGTTTTACCCCTGGGATACATCTGTGCCAGAGCCGCCTCTACCTGCTCGTATCCAGATAGGGATGAATTTGTTTGATAAACCACTTAATTAGTATTTACCAAAACTTAGGGATGTTTTTATTATAAATAGTCTTGTATCTAAGGCTTTACTAGGGTTTCCTAATCCAAAAAATAACTAAACCTATCCTCTGATACCAACTATGACAACCCTACTTTCTATTACAACTTAAACATGCTTTATTACATATAAGATCACTTGATACAACAAAGAATATCGAGAGGTTTAGTGCCTTTGGGGCTTAGTATCATTACATAAAAACTTTAAACTTGAAATACAACATCTTTATTGAAAACTTCCTTTACATGACCACTACATTCCTTCGTACTTAGCATTGCATGGGATACCTGAGGACATGCATAAGAAAAGGGTGAGCTATAAAGCCCAGTAAGGGAGTACACAATGAATAGAATGAGGAGTTCAATACATGTTAGGCAATAGGAATATCAATAGAGCATAATAGTAACATGAACATAAAGTCATGATAAAGCATGATAATCATAACATGGAAATGTGGAAACAACACTTAACATTGAATTAGCATGAGCCAAGGCTCATTTCACATGGAGCATGAGTAAACCCTCATTGCACTTGAAGAATGAGTAAACCCTCGTTGCACTTGAATTAGCATGAGTCAACACTCATTGAACATGTCGTATCATGATACTATAGTTTGCCCAATGCATTGGAGCGCTATAAGGGTGCACCCTTCTTAAACATTTCATTTCATGCATAAGTGTGCCACATGGATCATAAAACGTGGATTCATAAAACATAATCATTTATTCCACGATAAAGGAATGTGGAATTCATACATGAAACTTTATAATCAATAAGTAAATGTGCATAAAGGTGAATACCCTTGATGGAGAAATGGGCATGGTATTCATTACACAATGATATTGGCTTAGAAAATCGGTGTGATTTCGGCAGCGTAACGGCGTGACATAAGAATTCATAAAAAAATGTTGATGAGAGAGAAAGGGGTTTCTCATCATATTTAAATGTAATGGACAGTAAGGAGGTCATATAGATACATTTCCCAACAATTGAAAAGGAATTTAGATTCATGATAAAAAAGTATTGCTTGAATATAAAAGAGGAGAAAAAAATTCCTTTCGAAATTTTGGCATAGTAACGGGTGTACATGGGAGGCATTTAATGAGAGAGAAAGGGGTCTCCCATCATTCAAACAATAAGAGGTAAGTATGTGGGAGATGAAAAATCATACCCCAACATTAATAATTGAAATTAAAAGGGTAATACAGCTTAAAGAAAATTGACAAAAATGAGAAAAGAAGAAAAACCATTACTTGGAAGTGTGCTTCCAAAGGCTAGAGAGAGGCTTATGAGAGGCTTCTTGGGAGCATGGTGCACCTTGAGAGGATTATAGAGAGAGTAGGGCAGAGGTTGGATGATATCCAAGGGCTCTGAGTGAGGAGGAAGTGGGAGCTTGGGTGGGTTTATATAGGAAAGGTGAGGGAATTCTTTATTTTTTAGGTTTGGGACCCCTTATATTAAAATAATCCAAACCACAAACCATCCCATGGTATTTTCCCATGGTTTCTGGAAAAGGAAATAGGAAAACAATATTTTTCAAGGCCATGGTCCGATCTTATTAAAAAATTAGGGTTGCTTATGTGGAGGTGAGTCACACTCCCATGGAAATTAATTTAAAAAGGAAAAGTGTTGAATAAGTCTTGAGGGATCCATTAATGCTTTGAAAAGTAAGTCAAACAAACCCAAAACATCATTATTTTAATGATAAAAGACATATTGGCCGAACATATGGATTATGGTATTTTATTACATCACCATTGGGTCATTATGATGTCATAAAACACATTATATATTTAAATGATATTTAATTTTTACCTAAAAATTTGACTGTCTTAGAACATTATGAAAAATTCACCGTTGAATAATTTCGACGTCCTGATTCCAAAAATAATATTTATTTTATCTAAATAATTTTCTAAATATGTGAATTTTCACTTTTAAAATAAAAACCGGCATTTATAAAAAATTCACGGGTTTTGACAGAAATGGCTTTCAAACCTTAATAAAAATTTTAATTGCATTCATAAAATTATAAAATCATTTATATTTAATAAAAATTATTTTTATATTAATAATAATATTTTATTAAAATATTATTTAATTCAAAAATCCTTTAATTTAATAAAATATAATTCTTATTTAAATAATAACTAAAAACGCCATTTGTACTTTAAAAACTAATTACAATGTATCAAAAATGACTAAAAATTATATTCATTATTATATAAAAAAATAATTTACATGAACATGGTGCTACTTATTTGTTACATAACTCCTTAAAATAGCTGCATAAGACCTAAGGGTAAGGTGTGCGATGGTGACAGACTCTTGGGGCGGCTCAGATAACATCGCTCGAGTGATAATCTCTATCAACTTCCACTTTTCCCGTAGACGGTCCCGTTCAAACTTGACATAGTGAAGCTCAGCTTGGGCTTGGTCAAGGGCGAAGCGCAAAGACGCCACCTCTTTTCCGAGCTCCGACAAATGGGCTTCGTAAGGGGAAATTCTACTGGATGAGGCCATCGCTTCCTTTGTCTGAATAGAAATGGGTTCGTTAAAGCCTTATATTTATACTACTCAGATGATCACTGTTCAACGGATATAAAAGTAATGGTCACAAATCTTAACGTAAAACTAAAGAAGTTGACATCTTATAAAAGCATTTTTCATAAAGAAACATTTAACTAGATCAAGGGGGATTTTCCATTAATGAAACTTTGGGTCGTTACATTAAATTACATTATGAAGTTAAAGCTTTTCATTTATTTCAAAAATGATATATATATTGATAATCATAATAGGGAATATATTGAGGTTGTTGTACGATTTTATGGAGTACCATATTCTATTATATCTTATTAGGATCCATGGATAATATTTATATTCTAGGAAAGTGTTCAAAAAGAATTGTATATTATGTTAAACATTAGACAATATATAATCATCAAATAGATTTTTTAGTCATTGGGTATCATAAAAACCCTACATGATATTTTGAGTTCATATTATATTGTTATCCATTGTTTTTAAAGATAAACTCATCAATTGATAGAATTTTGGTACAATAATAAATTGAGCTCGATCATCAATATAGATCCTTTTCAAAACCTCAATTGCAGGAATTATAGAAAACCAATATGGGTCAATGAATATAAATTATTAAATAAATATATAATTAATCAACCTATGAAATTGAAAATAGGGTTTGAACTATTTAGTAGCACATCAGGTAACCTCAATGTTTACAGAAGAGTTATAATGATAGTCATCTGTGAGATATAAAGTTCAAAATTAGTGAAAATATATTCTTGTGAATATTTCCATAAAATAATATTAAGAGATTTAGAAATAATGGGGATTTGAGACATAGATATATCAATCCATTTTTAATTTTGGATTGTAATAAAAAACATTCTTATCACATGGTACTTCCACAAAATCTCTCTCAATTTAACAATGTGTTTTATATATCTCTACGGAGGAATTAAATTATAGATAATTCACATGTACTAATCATATATGGAATAGGCCATTTTTTATTAATTATAATTTTTGAATAAATTAAATTTCATTGATATATTTCAATACAAGCAACACCATGTTGTGCTTCTATTACTCAAAATATTGTGTTTACCTTGTGTTATACAAGAAACCATGTTTTAAAAAAATTACTATATATTATTAACATTAAAAAAATATAATGATTAATAGCTATCTTTATACTTTGAAATATGAATCTAATACAATTTAATTATTATGTATAATTAGTTTATAAAAGGAAAACACATTGATAAAAAAATTTATAATTTTCCAAAAAAAGTCGTAATTTTTTTAGAAATATTATTTCCACTATTAAATGTTTTTTTTTCTGTACAATAATAAAATTAATTTTTAAAATTTTTAGACAATTTGATTTATAAAATAAACATCATTTGTTAAATCTATTTGAATCCATATTTTTTTAATGCTGAAAAATATTATTTGCAGATTTTTGGACTCAACATGTATTAATGCTCCGAAATCATGTCTGTAAGTTATTGGATTCCTCAAGTATTAATTCTTACAACTAATTTTTTAAACTCTCAGAAGATAATTATTTAGTATCTAAAAATTATTGTTTAAATATTGTAAACTTTGTATAATCTTGTTCTATTATATTATAGTATGATTATGTTTCGTCTAAATCCATTGAGTGAATATTTCCCCTTCAGACAGCATACAAATATTTTCATATGTTTTTGATGCCATAACATTTATACTGGTTCTATATTTTCTCAATGTACGCGACACTGTAAGCATTCTACCAGATCCAGATTTTCACACTAGACCTAACACAATTTACTTTCTACCGTTTCCAAGACACCATAATAAGGCACCATTCAAAATTTTGAAAATGGTCCAGACACTGTAACTATGCTACGGGTTCCAGATCTCAATGAATATATGGAACCAGTAATATGTCACCTTGAATATCTCACAGTGGGTGTCTCCCAAGGACTATATCACTGTAGCTATGATAGCGTTCCATACTTAATATTTTTTCTATCTTTTACAAATTAATTTGAAATTTGTTTCCAATGGTCAGTTGCGAGTCATTTAATGACACTAATATAATTAATGTTATAGTGCAGTTCTTTCAATAGAAATTATGAGGTATGTGGTGTGGAGATAGTGCATATTTTCATCTCTAACACAAATGCCTAAAATAAAAGTAAAGGTGTGTCACTAGAGAAAATATATTTAGTTGTGGATTGAATGAAAATAGATACGATCATCCAAACAAGAAAGAATACACAGAAGGAAGAACATTCAATTCATAGTAGCATAAAAAACAACAACATATTGTGAACCATCTCAAAAGCATCCATACAACATCTTGAAGGAGAAGAGGAACATCTCACTAAACTAAAAACTACAACACTTGACCCATGACACTCTATTTTGAAAAGAGGACTGTAAATTTGAATCTAGTGCATCCAAAGTGTCCAGAGCTGCATTTCATGACACATAGAGCCTTCTAAACTCTATCTCGTTACATTTTTCTCTATTGTTTGTTATTTCATTACTTCTTATGATGTGTGTGTATAACTATTAAAACCCAAATTATCTCATGTACCGAACTAGAGGATATAAGATATCCTCACTCAAATATCTATCTACACGTTGGTTCACCCACGTATAATTGTGGAAGATGTCTTGTGTGACCCGTCTGTTATTTTTCCCCTATAGAATAGTTCAAGAGGCCTTGTGACCTAGCAAGTTTCATGTGCTATAATTAACCTTGATCCAGTGTGTGGATAAATTATTTTTATATATATTTCGTTGTGCTAGGTGATCACTAAGTAGAATGGATTCTTTCTCAACTTGAGACTAAACAACTTGTTTTATCTGATCTATCATTCAATTGATTCTTTATATGTTTTAAAAAATATTTCAAAAAAATAAATTTTACATTTAAATTTAGCCTTTGATAGTATTTATAAATATTTCTTCCTTATTTTAATAGTTTCCAATGTTATATCAATCTCTCATACTATTATAACTGAGAATTAATCAATCATTTGAGAAAATATTTGAACAGTCAAACTATTATACTTTTAATACCTTGATTAAGTGGTCTATTTTATTTTTAATTGGTGAAATACTTTAAATAAACTTATTAACTAAAATTTTTATAGGAACTCAATTCACCCCCACCCACTTGAGTGTCCTACTCGGAAAAGAATTGGTATCAACGATTGTTTTCAAGTTGTTGTTTTCACACTATTATAATTGTTTTAACTTGTTTTTCTACTTTAATTTTAGTTCTGTTTTAAATATATTAAAAAAATTATCAGTTCAAAATTTACATATCATTAAAATTTTATTTATTTTTTAGGCATAATAAATTGTAAAGTGATGATACCATTAGACCTCTATTATTTAATAGGAAAAATTATTCAAATAGAAAAATAAAATTAAAATGATCCTAGAAAGTATGAGTTCTAATATTTTTTATTCAATTATAGATGTATATAAGATTCCAACTACTGCTATAAATACTTGTTATAATCTATATAAGGTTGTTTAAAATAGTAATTTCAAATACAAGATTTCCCTATACAGTTCTTGAATAGATTAAGAGTTTAACTAAACTTATTCATGTAAAGCAACCCACGAAATTTGGGACACCATGTCTATTTCACATGAAGTAACCTATAGTGTCATGGAAATGATATTTAACACATATAATATTACATATTAAAACATTAAAATGTATAATAATGGACTTATCTTTAATATGTATCGATGTATTAAGGAAATTTTAAATATTATGGTCTCTCTAGGAAGAGATGTTACTGCCAAGGATAAAATTATGAGAACACTTTGATTCTTACCAGATAGATGGAGAGGGACTTCTGTATCAATTAATGAATCTTGTGACATCAGCACTTTTTTTAAAGGATATCATAAGAATGTTGATGATGTATTAGGAATAATTAAAATTCATTAAAGAAGAGGAATATAGAACGAAAAGAATGCTAGTGGACTTCAAAACCACTGTTGGAACCATGGTCAGCTATGCATGAATTGGTGCATGATTTGTGGTTGTTTTCAATCCTTAGAGAAAGTTCAGAATGTGTTCTATTAGAGTACTCATACAAGTTTAGCAGATAATAGTATTGAAGGTGGCATCATTTTCTAGTGTTTGCCAAAATTCTTGGATCTCAAAACTAACAAAAGGAGGAAACAATGATTTTTGGAAAAGAGACTTGTGTATCGTATATGTGTCGTGCAAGTGACTTGTGCGCCGAGAAAGGAATTTTTCACCAGTGCTGAGGAGGATTGGAAAGTTGGGTGCCATATTTTTTTGTAGATAAGAACATAAAAATATGGAAAAGGAAGAAGGGTTGCACATGTATTGGTTTGGTCGCGCAAGTGAGTAGTGTGACAGAGGCTTGTGCAGTTGGAGCTACGCGCCAGAACTTGCTCACCGAGAGGAGGCTTGTGCACCACTGCACAAGGTGTCGAGTTTCCCTATAAATAGAGGACATGCTCCTCATTTGGATTGAAGTTCGAGACTTGGAGAAATTCAGATCTCCCATCGCGTAGGTGAAGTGGTCGTGTAAGTGGTTGGGGGTCGCGCATGTATAAGCTATGCGACAGTTGTTTACTATGCACCAAAAAAGGTTTTGGTAGAAAAGAATGTGAGTCGCACAAGTTTGGTATTGAAGAAGGTTGAGTCGCACAAGTGTTGGAGGTGGAATTGTGTGCCAGTTATAACTAGTGCGTAGTCCATGAAAATTGCACGCCATCTTGGGCAAGCGCACTAGGTGTTGTCGAAGTACGCCTGTCCTTTTGAAGTTGCACAAACGTTGGATGATTGCTTGGTACCCTCAGTGCAAAGTGAGATTAATCTAATGGTGAGAGTTGGACTTCAAAAGAGCATCTATATATAACTGAGGATGCATTATTTTGCAATGATGAAGAGACCTTCACATCTATTAACTGAGTGGGACTTTACCGAAGGTAGTGAGACAGGGGGAGTCAATGGTAGTAACCCAAGGGATGCATTGAGCTATCCCTGAACCTTTGTAAAGTCAGTGATCTTGGGACATAGTGACTGTGCTCGAACCTTTGTAATACACAGCTAGTGATGTTTAGTGTAATTTGGTACGACCGAAAACTTGACGGTGTATGCTGCTTGGACGTAGCCCTTAGTGGTGAACCAAGTAAAAATTGTTATGTCATCTCCTTGCATGTGATTGTTAGAGTTAGGATAATTTTCATCATACAGGTTAAATAAGTTCCTACCAACATGGGAACAATATCCTTTACATTAAAAAAAGTGGTCACCCTGATTCACCCCTCCCCTCTCAGGGTGTCGTGGGGTCCAACAAGTGGTATCAGAGGGAGGTTACTTGTGTTAGATATGTCCATTGTCGTCATGGAGAATAAAATTAACACTAGGGGAGTACCTCTCTTCGATGGAAGTAATTTTTATATTTGGAAGACTATAGTGAAATCTCATTTAAGGACCCTCATAATGGAAGTCCTCTATGATACCTTGCAAGGAATACAAGTTACCGATGCAAGAGGGCTTGCTATGACTGATACAGACAAGAATGTTTTTGACACAGATGCTAAAGCTCAGAATGCTATCACTACATCTCTTTTAGATCATATCTACCAAAAGGTGATGAGTTGTACCTCAGCAAAGTCTATGTGGGATAATCTTGAAAACATTTATGATGGAGACAACAAATTGAAGGAGGAAAAACTTCAACTCTTACACAACAGGTTTGACGATCTAAAGATGCATCCTAATGATAATGCAGATTCATTATTCAATCAAATTAAAAAATATATAAGAGAAAATCGAGGTCTTGGAGAGGAAATCAAAGACATTGATATTGTAAAGAAAATATTGAGAAGGCTTCCTTCTAGGTACAATGTGAAGGTGGCATCCCTTGAAGAAAGTGATCTTTCTAAGCTATCACTGGATGATCTGTTAAGTAGTCAAGTGGCATATGAGATGAGATTCAAACCTGAGGATTATACAAATCTTGTAAGAAAGGAAATGGAATTCAAATCCATGAAAAAAATTTAAATTTTAGAATATAGTAATGGTGAATATTATGTGGAAAAAGAAATTCTTTCTCTCATAGCCAAAAAGCTGAAGAAGGGAAAAGGAAAATTTAAAGGTAAGCTACACGTGGCATGTTTTTGTTGTGGAAGAGTTTGGAACATTTCCTATCACTGCCAATGAATGTTTGATGATGATGAGAGCATTTCTAAAGACATCGAGAAGCCTCAGAAAAGGTCTTTCAAAAAGGGAGACTTGAAATATGGAATGAAAATAAATAAGAAGAGTTTTATCTGTGAAGAAGAAGTTGAGGATATTGAATTTTGGGAAGAAGAAGAACTAGAATATAAAATTGGAAACCATGCTTCCATGATGGCTACCATTAAAAAGTCAGAACCCTTGATCAATAAAGGCAGAGATAATCAGATTACTCTTAATGGTGATCCAAAGATTAAAATTAACACTACTACAAAATGGTTCAATGGAAGCGCTACAAATTTATCAGCACTTTTTAAAAGCGCTGAAAAAGGGGGTCTTTATCAGCGCTAAAAAAAGTGCTGATAAAGACCCACATTTATCAGTGCTAGTATAAAAGTGCTGATAAAGGGGGTTCTTTATCAGCGCTTTTATAAAATGCCCTGATAAAGGGTAAAATTCAAAAAAAATTAAAAAATTTTATTTATATAGAAATCTATAAATTTATTTATATTAATATAAATGTAATATTTACTTTTTAAATATGTTTTAGAAATAATGAATGGAAATATATTATGAATGTATATGATATTTCGTAAAAGAGGCTAATAAAATAAATTAAAAATATGTTTATTTAAAAATTATGTAATTTTTTCCACCAATAGTCATTTAATAAATCGTTGAGTATAAAAATATAAAAAATATAAATAAAAGATCAAAAATATGTTGAAAAAACAACTCAAACTTCAAATGTCCATGGTTTTTTTCAAGGACAAAAAAGGCCCAGAAGGCCTCCAAAACTGAGTTTTTAGTTGGGGTACCCTGTTTTTTTACCATTAAAACTACTATAAATTCTGATAGTGATGTTTGATAAATGCGTACCATATTTCATATCGAATACCATTTCATTTTTTTCGATTTTACTGACTATGGATCTAAAACGGACTCCTTGATTAGATGTTATGGTCGTTTTAACATTCAAATGCCTCTAACTTCTGATCTGAATGTCCGTTTTTCTTGTACCACATATCATCCAAAAGATCGTTTCATGTTTATTGATTTGACTAGTTTTGGAGTTGAAATGGACTACTGTATGAGAAGTTGTAGTTATTTTAACATTCTCGATGACTTTTCACATCAACGTTTCTATGTATTCATTAATAACTATATACACACAGATAAATATATATATATATCTATGTGTATGTGTGTTATATATATGTATGTATTTATTTATTTATTTATAAACAGATGTAAAAACACATATTCTATAAATGTATTTTAAATTAATCTTAGAAATATATATATTAATATACAAATCAATATACGGATAAAAAATTATTACTGTATCTATATA
The DNA here is from genome assembly GCA_963277665.1 of Viscum album. Classification (NCBI taxonomy): domain Eukaryota; kingdom Viridiplantae; phylum Streptophyta; class Magnoliopsida; order Santalales; family Viscaceae; genus Viscum; species Viscum album. The sequence goes on from OY728125.1 coordinate 713,788,790, forward strand.
TATATATATTAGTATGCGAATATATATATATATTAATATAACTAAATAAATTTATATTAATATGGATCTGTATTAATATACGAATACATATATCTATATATATATAACTTGATATATCATTAAAGGGAGAAAAAAACAAACTGGCTAAGTGGTAAAGTTGCAGCGCGCAAGGGGGGAGGTCCAGTGTTCGAATTCCAGTGGAAGCAGGGTTGCGCGGGTGCAGCAAAGCGGGGTGCAGCGTGCTGGTTGAGGGGGGAACATGCACAACAAATCATGGTGCAACGTGAAAACCACCCAAAATTTTTATATTTTTCTTAATTTTTTTAAATTTTTGGACATTTATCAGTTCTATTTTTATAGAACTGATTACAGTCCCATTTTATCGGCACTAAATAAATAGCGCTGATAAAATAACCCTTTTATCAGTGCTAAAAAAAGAGCTGATAAAGGGGTATTTTATCAGCTCTATTTTTAGTGCTGATAAAAGGTACCCCCTATTAGCATTGTGCTTTAAAGTGCTCATAAAAGCACTGATAAAGGGGTTTTTTAGCACTGATAAAAGCGACTTTTGTAGTAGTGTAAGGATGTAATTTCCAAGCATGAGAATAAATGTAAGAGATGTAATATGTGGAAGGAAATTGTAGAAGAGTCATCATAACATGTTGTTGAGTTTGAAGTATAAATTTAATGACTAGAAGAACTAGTGAGAGCTCACCCTTCGATCCTTGAAACCGTAGATGACGTTGTGGAACTAAAGCATAGAATTGAAGAATAAGCAATGATCATAAATGACCTTTTATCCAGACTAGAAGAGAAGTCCAAGACAGTTGAGAGTCTTGAGGAAAATGTTTTTACTCATAGGAGTAAAATTGAGTGTCAATCAACCAAAAATTAGGGTAAGAAGAAAATTCATTTTGGAAGATTATCCTATGCATAATTACTAGCAAGAGCCAAGTGTGGTTCAGATGGGATTGGAAACTTTTGTGTGATCAAAGACCCTCTTACATGGGAAAGTGTGGAATTGGATTTGAAGCTGAGACTTCAACTACTGGAAGTGGAGAGAGCCAAAAGAAAGATAAGATAAAATTTGGACACGTTAAAACATTGCCCAATGTGATGAAAAAGAAACCCTAAATCCAAACTGAAGGAAGAACTAAAAATTATCCTCAAACATTTAAAAATGACAGGAAGTCCAACTATTCTACCAAGGTAGAATTCATGAGTAGAAATTCACATGAGAAGAGATTTCCACTCATGAAGTGTCAGTTTTGTGGCTATCTAGGCCATACCATGACATATTGTGAAGCGTCAAGAAGCTACTTGAATGGGGAAGATCTTGGACATCAACATGGGAGACTGACTTCATATCCTCCATCTTATAGAAGAAATATTTTCTATGGATACTATTTTCATTATTCTGACATTGTCCATAAATCTATGTATTGCAGGTAGAGATTCGATAGGATAGATTCATAAAACTCTCAGAGACATGTCAATATCCTCCCTCCTAATGGTGTTTCTCTCAAAAATAAGTTTTCTTTTCTAGAAGAAGATTATGGGTATGAAGAATCTGATTTTGTGGAAGAAATATTTATAAGGCCATCAATATCTTATACTTAATCCAATATCTCTTGGAATGAAAATATGATGATTGAGAAATCCAACCTTGTAGAGGTGGCTCTCAAAGCTACAAAAATCAACAGTACCTAGATTATGGATAGCAGTTGTTCATCTCATATGACTGGTAATGCTGGCACGTTAACAAATATCAAAAGAAATGTTGATGGTACAGTACGATTTGGGAATTACGGAGCTCTCAAAATCAAAGGTAGTGGGAGTATTAAATTAGTTAATGGAGAGATAAAGAAGTCTGAAGTCATTTATGTAGATGGCCTAAATCATAATCTACTTAGCCTGAGTAAACTATGTGACTCGGGACTCATAGTTACTTTTAATCATAAAGTCTACACAATCAAGGGAATGAAATGAAATTCACTAATGAAGGGATGCATAATAGAACACAACTTGTATCATGTTGATAGTAAAGAACATATTTTCTACATGACTATTGAAGAAGAAATAAATTTGTGGCATCAGATACTGGGACATATCAATCAACAAGACATGGAGAAAATATCAAAAATGAGGATTGTCATGGACATTCCCAACCTTAAGCGTGAGCGTGAAGTGTCATGTAATTCATGCATTCGTGGAAAGATGGTTTGCAGTTCATATCGGCCAAAGAAGAAAAGGGTATATCATCTTCTTGATCTAATTCATACAAATGTATGTGGACCGATAAATGTTGCTGGAACTCATGGAGAAAGGTACCTTTTTCTCTTCATAGATGATTACAGTAGAATGGCACGTGTTATGGTTATTCATAGGAAATGACAAGTGCTTGGAAGCATGAAAACATATCGGTGAATCGCCGAGAATGATATTGGACGAACAATAATATTGTTTCGATCTGAAAATAGATGGGAATACACGTCCATTGAATTTGAAAATTACCTGGAGAAGCATGGGATACAACCTGAGGTAGCTACTGTGTGAACTCCACATCAAAATGGAGTTTTTGAATATAGGAATCTACATGTGAACAACATGGCACAAACTATGCTGATTGAGATTCATATTCCACGACATTACTGGAAAGAGGTTGTTCAAGTTGCGGTGTATATTTAAAATCGAACAGGACTTTATATGGATGAGATGAAAACACCATATGAATTATGGCATGGAAGGAAGCCCTCGTTGAAATATTTTCATGTTTTAGCAAGTAAATGCTTCATCAGGAACAAAGAAGGAAATCAAGGAATGTATGGTGACCATGCAGAAGAAGGAATTTTTCTTGTATATTCAATGAACAGCAAAAAATACAAGTGTTTCAATAAACGATAAGAAGGATTATGGAAAGTAGTGATGTTAAAATAATTGAAATGAAAATCACAACTGCTTCAAGGACATCATATGCTGATGTGATAGAAATTGAAGAATAAAGTGAACATAGAGAAAATAAAAATACAGAAATAGAGGAAGCTATAAAAAACACACAGAAGTCAAAACATTATGTTGACTCAGAAGAAGAATCTGAAGAGGAAACTGTGGCTGGAGATAATGAAACTGAACAACATAGGAGAAATCGTAGAGCTAAGATTCATCCATCTAACAGAATTGGGGATAGAAGTGCACCCACTCAAACAAGGAGGGTGAGAAATAACACTCAATCTGTATTTCTGTCAGTTTTGGAGCCATCCCCATTTGAAGAAGCTACAAAGGATGAATCATGGGTTAAAGCCATGATTAAAGAGTTAGACAAGATTGAAAAGAATCAGACATGATATCTTGTCCAGAGACCCGATGGTCACAATGTGATTGGTACAAAATGGATCTTCAAGAACATGTTTGATGAGCATGGAAGTGTTATCAGAAACAAGACACGACTAGTTTGTAAGGGATATTCCCAGATTAAAGGTGTTCATGTTGAATAATCCTTTGCTCCAGTGGCTAGACTGGAGTCAATCAGGCTGTTCTAGGCCATGGTTCTCCAAATAGGATATAACTTATATAAAATGGATGTCAAGACAACATTCGTAAATTGTGTACTTGAAGAAGAAGTCTATATTGAACAGCCAGTGGGTTTTGTTCTCGGTACTGATGAGACAAAGGTTTGAAAACTGAAGAAAGCTCTATATGGTTTGAAGAAGGAACCACGGGCGTGTTACTCCCGGCTGGACTTTTATCTCAAGAAGATGGAATTCAATAGAGGAGGAGTAGATCACAATCTATATGTGGAGAATTCTCCAAAAGACCAATTCATGGTTCTTTTCTATATTGATGATATAATAATTGGTGGCAGCATGTAGAAATTAGTGGATGAATTTCCCAATCATATGAAATCAGAATTTGAAATGTCTATGATTGGGGAGCTCACATATTTCCTGGGGATGCAGGTGATTCAAAAGAACGATTACACTTTCATTTCTTATGAAAATTATTCCAGAGAGCTACTGAAGAATTTTAATATGAAATACTCCAAACCAATGTCAACTTTGATTGAAGTGGGAAATAAACATGGAAAAAATGATGATGGGGCCTCTGTAGAACCCACCATGCACATGAGGTTCATTGGAAGCTTACTGTATCTAACAGCGACATGACCAGATACTTTCTTTTCCACATGTCTTATAGCCCGCATTCAGATTAATTTAAAAGAGGAACATATGGAAGCAGTAAAAAAGAATCATGAGGTATATTCAAGGTACTCACAATTGTGGCTTATACTTTACTGCAGGAAGGAACAGTGAACTATCATCATTTTCTGATGCTGACTGGGCTGGCGATGTTGTGAACAGAAAGTCCACCAGTGGTGGAGCATTCTATATTGGAAACAAATGTGTTTTCTTGTTGAGCAAGAAACAAGAAAGTACATCTCTTAGTACTCTTGAAGCTGAGTATATCTCTGTCACAAAGGCATGCACTAAACTCCTATGGATGAAGCAACAATTAAAAAATATTGGTGATGAGGTGAAGCAACCAATGGTGATTTAATATGATAACAAGAGAGCAATTGATCTTACTAAGAATTCAGTTCTTCATTCTCATATAAAACATATTGAAATTCGGTAAAATTTTATCAAAGATAATGTAAAACAATGAGTGATTAGAATGGATCATGTGGGAACTGATGATCTAGTGGTTGATATCCTGACCAGGCCATTTCCAATGGCTATATTTTTGAAACATCGGCTGAACCTCATTGTTCAACCACCTCCCAGTGCATAAGGATGTTACGGAAATCCCTTCTCCCTAGTTATGTGAATGGTTTTTAATCTATTTATGGATGCGATGCAGGTTTATGGGGGAGATACTATCCAGAGGGAGTGTTGTTTGAGCTCATCAATGAACAAATCCCCATATTTTGATTTATTTTCAATGGGGGAGAAAGGATTAAATTCATGATGAGATGGAAACGGGTACCCAATTCACGCTTTCTCTCTTGTTTTCTACACCGAGCATTGCTCATGTAGGCTTAGAGTGTCGACTGAGTTGATTCATGCGTTTATGGATTGCATATGGATAGTGTTATATTGTATTTATTAACTAGTTACCAACAAACCCAAAGGGGGAGATTTTTGTAACCATGGTCATATATGTATGAATTGGAGTATGACTTATGTCTGTTGTCAATCCTCAGAGGAAGTTCAGAATGTGTTCCAGTAGAGTACTCATACAGGTTAAGCAGATAACAGTATTGAAGGTGGCATCATTTTACATTGTTTTCTATATTTCTAGATCTCAAAACTGACAAAAGGAGAAAACAATGCTTTTGGGAAAAGAGACTTGTGCGTTGTATATGTGTCACGCAAGTGACTTGCGCACTGAGAAAGGACTTGTGCACTGGTGCTGAGGAGGATTGGAACATTGTGTGCCATATGTTTTTGTTGATCAGAACATCAAAATATGGAAATGGAAAAAGGGTCATGCAATTATTGGTTTGGTTGTGCAAGTGAGTAGCGTGACAGAGGCTTGGGCGGTTGGAGCTGCGCGCCGGAACTTGTGCACCGAGAGGAGGATTGCACACCACTGTAAAGGGTGTTATGTTTGCCTATAAATAAAGGACCCCCTCCTCATTTGGAATGAAGTTATAGACTTGGATAAATTCAGAGTTCCCCTCACGCAAGTGAAGTGGTCGCGCAAGTGGTTGTGGGTCATGGAAGTATAAGCTGCACGATTGTTTTTTCCTGCGTGCCAAAAATGGTATTGGTGGAAAATAATGTGAGTCATGCAAGTTTTTTATTGAAGAAGGTTTTTTCATGCATGTGTTGGAGGTGGACTTTGCGTTCCAGTTATAACTTGTGCACCGTCCTTGAAACTTTCTCACTGGCTTGGGGAAGCGCGCCAGGTGTTGTTGAAGCATACCCGTCCTTTTGAAGCTGCACGAAAGATGGAAGATTTCCCGGTACTCTCAGTGAAAATTTACATTCATCTACTGGTGAGAGTTAGACTTCAATAGAGCATCTACATATAACTGGGGATGTATTCTTTTCAAATGATGAAGAGATCTTCACGTTTATAAACTGAGTGGGAATTCACTGAAGGCAATGAGCCATGGGGAGTCAACCGGAGTAACCCAAGGGACGTAGTGATCTATCCCTAAAACTTTGTAAAGGAAGTGAGACTAGGACATAGTGAATTTTCCCGAACCTTTATAATATATAGCTAGTGAAGTTTAGTGGAATTTGGTACGACCGAAAACCTGTCGGCGTATGCTCCATGGACATAGCCCTTAGTGGTGAACCAAGTAAAAAAGTGATGTGTCATCTCTCTGCATTAGATTGTTAGCTTTCTAATAATTTTCATCATAAAGGTTTAACAAGTTCATTCCAACATGGGAAAAAGATCTTTCACATTAAAAGAAAAAGTTTCCACCCTGATTCACCCCTCCCCTCTCAGGGTGTCCCGATGTCCAACAACCACTACATCCAAAACTAATGAAAAGAAAAGGATACAACCTCATTATGATAACACATGTAATAAAGATTCACTATATCATAGCGATGAGGAAATAGATCAATTATATATAATATTTAATATTCATTATAGAATAATTAAATTATTTAGGAAGCCTAACTCTAATGGTAAATATGATAACATGGGAAATGGGAAAAGGATTGGAAGAAAGTTGATATCTGCAGTAAAATAGTATGTTATGAATGTAAGATAAGAGGACATATAAAGTATGATTTAACCAATCTAAAATATAAGAAGTGACAATTGTATAATGATATAAAGTAAAAAAAAGTCCATGAAGGCAACTAGGTGTTATTATTAAGAAACTTCATGTGACTCAGAATCCATTCTTGAAAAGTCTGATCAAGAAAATATGTGTTTTATGAAAAACACATATGAGGTAACTAATAGAGCAAATACATTCAATTAAATATACATTTAATTTAATTGTTTTAAACCCTCAAAAGTGTTACTCTAAGATTAAATGCTTCATTTTAATGATATTGGTGTTGTTTTGAGCTAAACAGTAAAAATGGGCCATTTTCAGATTTTTAAGTATTTTAAATTATTTCTGTAGTTTGGCCATAACATATTCTAAACTAATCAAAATTACAAAATTATTTTTTATGCTGATTCTACACATCCAGTTCTTCATTTACAATATTTGTACGAAAATCTGAATCGGCCATATGGAAGCTCCAATGAATCTCACAATTTGGAGCATGAAAACTGTTCACAGTTCTGCCGAATTTTAGTGTGGGGTCTATAACTCATTCATGATGGTCTCAAATGTTGTGATATTCTGTGGGAATATGAGAAAGGAGTTTGGTAGAATCTCTAATGAAGGAAACTCTCCATGAATTGGCCTTTTGAGGGGTCATTAAATCACCCTAATCTAGAGTATTGCGATATGGGAAGTCTGACTGGATAGAATAAATCCTCAGAGTCGAACGTCTATAACTCTCGGAATATATGTCCAAATTTGCTGTGATATTTAGGGGACACTCCCAAGATAATTTGGAACAAAATTTAAGAAGGGTTCACGTGAATATTTCATTTAGTGGGGCTAACACGCATCAACATTTTTGGGACAGGTTTTGGCAATAAAAGGAGGACAACTCCACCCTCTCAAAGCATCTCTCATTCCATCTCATTCCATATGGGACACCAAGGAGTAGAACATTTGATATTTCTATTTTATTTATTTTCTCATTCATAGTTTTTTATTTCCTTCTTCTTCCTCATTCATCTCGATGACCCTTACAATGTTTGGGTAATCATTTGGAGTGATTGGGGAAGGGTTGGATTCCTACATTGCAATGCTTGAGTTCATGGACGTAATTGAATAAATTTATTTCTTCTTCAAAGTTGTTATTAATATTCTTATAAAGTATTTTATTATCAAGTGTGATCATTCATGAATATTAATTCCTTTCTTGATTTTTTCCTTGGTAAAATAATCATAATCTCCCTCCACTAATTCCTGGTTTATATACGATGGAAGGGACCGGGGATTAGTGGTGAAGTACTCGACGATCATCAGTACGTGTTAAAGGTGTAGTAAATATTCATGATTATTTGGGATAAACAAAACCCAATTGGGTATTTCCCATTTCTATTAATTATATTCAATACAACTATTTTACCCATGGAAGGATAGTTGACCAAACCAAGATCTTGTTATGGTTTTCTCTCACAATCATAATTTCATCAAGGAAGTGAGAGGAAACGATTATTGAAACTTACTTTAATAAACAAAGAAGAAGAGGATTGAATTAAATTGAACAATGATAGAATTACAATTATGAAACTGACCCCGACCGAATGAACTTTTTAATATCATAGTTTTTCTTCAATCATTTGAATTTCAAATTTCCTTTCAAAAGAGAAACATTTTTACACTCTTTTTAAAGTGACAAAGCATTTTGTGTGCACTCCTCTTCTGGAGACATCCTAGGTCAACCACATTACTTCATTTTTACATAGGAAAAAAATTGTTTTCCACACCCTGCAACAGGCATGCGTCAAACTTGGCGTCACTGCCGGGGAGGAAGTGCCTCAAAACTTTTTAAATAAATTTAAAATCTCTTTTGAATGACCCGTAGTTCAAATAGAAATTTATCGGAATTCGATCCCAAAATTGGGCGAAAAATAACCAAATTGAGATATCAAAATATTCCAAAAGATTTCAATGAAATCAAACTCACCGATTCATGTGATACCTTCAGATAAGACTTTGAACCTGTAATAATGGTTGTAAATCCCAACTGAACCCAGCATGAGATTTGTGCACAACTATTTGTCAATCAAAATTATCATCTTTCAATTATTGCCTTAGAAAATGATTTTGAATTGTGAATTAACATGTTACAAGTGCTTCCTAATCTCATGGTATTACAGGTGAAGACTTGAATCGACATAATCAAGAATTCAGCTATGTCTGCTTCAGCTTCAATCGTCGAGAAGTCGCAGAAGAGCATGTGATGTAGAGGGAATTCACCTTCCCACTAGAGGGAGTAGCAAAGGAATGGTTGTACAATCTTCAATTGGATAATATCAGTGACTAGGAAGATCGAAAAAAATGCTTCTTACAAATATTCTTCCCAACATCTAGGAGCATTGCAATAAAAAAAGAGATTTATTCCCTCTATCAATCATCTGGAGAAACACTCGACGAATATGGGGAACGTTTCAAGACGATTTGTGCAAGTTTTCCACCCCAATAAATAGAAGAGAACAAATTAATTGTGTGGTTCTACAAAGGATTGCTTGAAAATGATAGGAATATACTAGATGCATCATTTGGGGGAGCCCAAATTGACAAATCACTTACAGATATCTGTGTTATGATTGAAATTATTGCTCAAAATTTACAGCAGTTTGGCACCAGAGGTACGATCGCCAATGTAATCCATGAGGTAAGAACATTTAATTCAGTAGATTTAATTAGAAATTAAATGGGTGAACTCACCAGGTTAGTGCGACAAATAGCTGTGAACCATGTGAAGGAATAACAATGACCAAATCAGGTATGTGTTTTATGCTCTTTAAATTATCATTACACTAATCAATGTCCATAAGTGCAGGGGACAGAAAGTTGTGATGCAGTCTATTAACAAAGGCAATACCAACTGCAAACTCGACTAGGATATGGGTTTCAATAGAACCAAGCCAGAGAACATTTTTAGCAGCAATATCAGAACCTTATAACATTCCAACATCCTTATAAGCAGATCATCCAACAACAATAAAATTTTCTACTGCCACCTTTCCAATGGAAGAGTTATGAGAAACCATCCAGAAGAGCACTAACAACTGAAGATCAACAACTGAAGACAAGAGTTTCAGGATTATAAGATAAAATAGAAAATCTAGTTGAACAATTTACACTCATTATGGATTCTCTCACCATGAACCAAGGTAAACATCCCTCACAAACAATTCCCAATCCAAAGGATAATGTAATTGAATTCACGACCCAAAGCGGGAAGGATCTCACCCTACCAGAAAAAAATAATGAGGTTGAATCCAGGGAATCTTTTGAAGCTCGTCTTGTCCAACCAAAATATGGAGTCGAAAAAAAAGATAAAGAACAAGGTTTCTAAAGGAAATAAAAAAAACACCTTTTCAATAACAACCAAGGGAGAAAAAGGATATCCCAGCACCATTCCCATCAGCATTGGTTGAGTTAATGAATGGTGAAGAAGAATGATTTCAAATGGGAATTAAAGAAGCATTCTGAAAATTTGAGATTATCATCCCACTACTGGATGCAATCAAACAAATCCCTAAAGATGAAAAATTTGGGAAGGCGATGTGTACAAAAAGAAGGATGATGGATGGAAATGAAATAATCAACTTTGGAAGAATTTTCTCACCATTAATCAAACCACCAATACCGCAAAAATATCATGATCCAGGGACTTTGTCTATTCCCTACACTATCATTTCTTTAAATTTTACTAATTAATTATGTGATCTTGGTGCTTCGATAAATGTGATGCCCCACTTAGTGTGTTCATGTTTGTAGATCGGAGAACTAAAACCAACTCGGGTGGTGGTACAATTAGCAAACAGATCCACCGTTTTCCCAGCTAGATTCGTTAAAGATGTACTTGGAGGAGTGAGAGGAATAATCATTCCAGCTAACTATTATGTCCTTGCCATGGAGGAAGTCCAAGAACCAGCCCAATCTCCCATCATCCTATGGAGATCATTCTTGAAAACATCAAGGACAATCATCAACGTTCATGAAGCAACACTCACCATGGAGTTTGGAGAGAGCACAGTTCACTTCAATATTTTTGAATCCATTAGGCACCAATCGGATGATTACTCCCTCTTTTCACTTTCCTATGAAGTTGGTGCAGAACCAATTGAAGAATAAGGCATGTTCTATGAATTATTATAATTAGGAGAGACTTCTTCCCTTGTAAATATCATTAAACATGTGGATGATAACGAAGTTGGAGATTCTGACTTCATGTGGGAGGAAGAGGTAAAATCTGATTTCATTGATGATTTTTAAAATGATGAGGAGGAAGATTTGGTTTCTTGTGTGGATGAGGTCCAAAATTTGGAAGTGGATAACGTTAATTTAGTCTCTTTCCTTGATCATCCCCCTGATCTGGAACTCAAACCACACCCCATTAATTTGAAATATGTATACCATAGGGTGGGTGAGAAACTATCAGTGATAAATTCTAATAATCTGTCTTAAACACAAGAAAAATCATTGATTGAGCTTTTGAGAGAGAATTTCCATGCAATAGTATAGATCTTAGGTGATATCCCATGAATAAACCCAAAAATATGCTCACATAGAATTTTTCTTGAGTGAGATTCCATACATGTTAGACATCCCCAAAGGAGACTGAATCCCACCATGATGGTGGTTGTGAAGGAGGACATCGAGAAGCTCCTGGAAGCTGGGATAATCTATCCCATTTCAGATTCACAGTGGTTCAACCCTATTCATGTCATTCCAAAAAAACTGGCCTGACCACTGTGAGGAATGAAAAGAATGAGGATATCCCTATGAAAATTCAAAATAGATGGAGAGTGTGCATTGATTTTATGAAATTGAACCCGGTCACTCGAAAAGATCATTTCCCCATCCCCTTCATTGACCAGATGTTAGAATGATTGTCATGAAGGAGTCATTATTTCTATTTAGATGGATTTTAAAGTTACTTTCAGGTACCCATTACTCCCGAGGATCATGAGAAGGTGACATTTACATGCCCTTTTGGTATTTTTCATATAAAATAATGCCATTTGGATTAAGTAAATCTCCAGATAATTTTCATAGGTTCATGGTGAGTATATTTTCTGATCACATTGAAAACATCTTGGATGTATTCTTAAATGATTTCACAGTTTTTGGAGATTATTTTGATCACTGTTTGAAAAATCTAGAAAACGTTTTCAAAAACTGCATTGAAAAATGTTTTGTTTTAAATTTTGAAAAGTTTCATTTAATTTTTCAAAGAATAATTGTACTTGGTTATGTCATTTCTGAAAATTGAGTTTAAGTGGAGAAATCAAAAATTGAATTGATAAATTCATTGCCTTACCCTACTTGTGTGAAACATGTTAGATAATTTTTGGACATGCAGGATTCTACCGGAGGTTTATCAAAGATTTCAGTAAGATTTCCCTCCCTCTCTCTAAATTACATTCGAAAGATGCTGATTTTGATTTCAATGATGCATGTAAGGAATCCTTTGATGAGTTGAAGAAGATATTGATTTAACCACTCGTGATGCAGCCTCCAAATTGGGAGGAACCATTTGAACTACTTTTTGATGCCTCTAACCAAGCAATTGGAGCAGTCCTTTCTCAGCGAATTGAGGGAAGACCACAAGTCATTTCATATGCCTCAAGAACATTAGATGCGGACCAATTCAATTACCCAAGCACAGAACAAGAGTTCTTAGCAGTTGTTTTTGATTTATAATGATTTAGGTCATATCTTCTTGGAACTGAAATCACTGGGTTTTCTGATCATGGATCTTTGAGGTACTTGATGAAGAAAGCTGATGCTAAACCAAGGTCAGTGAGATGGATGATACTACTTCAGGAGTAAAATATAGAAATCATGGATAAGAAGATATCTGAGAACCAAATGGCTGATCACTAAAGTAGACTACCAAACACTTCTGAAATTAAAGTTCCCAAAAGATACCCACTGAATGATCAAATTCTAGTAGAGCAGCTGTACTTGTTTGTAGAAGGAGTTCCTTGGTATGCTAACATTGTCAATTTTCTGGTAACATGTCAGGTCCAATCTCATTTAAATTCCCACCGAATTCAGAAACTGAATGAAGAATCTATGTATTACATTTGGGATGATCTATTCCTTTGGATGATTTGCAATGATCAAGTAATAAGAAGAAATTTACCTCAAAGTGATGTTAATTCTGTCATTCATTTTTGTCACACTTTATCTTGTCGAGGCCACTATGGACCTCAAAGGACAACAAGGAAGGTTTTAGAATCTTGAATTTATTGGCCCACCATTTTTAAAGATGCTCATGAATTTTGAAATCTTTGTGAAAAATGTCAATTTTCATAAAATATTTAAAAGAGACAAGAAATCCCCCAAAAGTCATTCAATTTTTGTGAAAATTTTGAAGTTTGGGGGATATATTTTATGGGACCTTTTTTGATGTCATTTGGAAATTCTTATATCTTGCTTTCAGTTGATTATGTTTCAAAATGGGTTGATGCAAAATCCACAAGGACTTAAGAAGTTAAAGTTGTTTGTGATTTTTCCAGGTCTAACATATTTTGTAGGTTTGGAGTTTCCATAGCAATCATCAGTGATCAGGGGAGTCACTTCTGCAATTGGATAATGGAGAATTTTCTAAGGAATTATGAGGTGCATCATAAAACATCAACTCCCTATCATCCATAGACTAATGGGCAAGCTGAAGTTTCCCACAGAGAAATCAATGGAATTTTGGAAAAGACTGTTAATCCAAATAGGAAGTATTAGAGCCAAAGGATGGAAGAAAACTTATGGGCTTATAGGATAGCCTACAAGACCCCGATTTGATTGAGTCCATATAGACTGACTTATGGGAAAAGTTTCACCTACCTGTGTAACTGGATCATACGGTGTATTGGGCTGTGAGGAAGATGAATTTGGATCTTGGAAGTGCTGGGAAAGAGAGAAGGTTGTAGTTAAAGGAGTTAGAGGAAATTAGAAGAGAAGAATTTGAAAATTCCACGATTTATAAAGAGAGAACAACAGTGACTCATGACAATATCATCCAACCAAAATAATTCTATCATGGAGATAAAGTGTTGTTATTCAATTCCATACTCAAACTAATGCCAGGTAAACGTCATTCCAGATGGGAGGGTACATTTATAGTTTCCCATGTATATCCATTTGGTGTTGTGTAGATTATGAAGGATGTAGAGCAGTATCTATTCACTCTGAATTGGAATAGGTTGAATAAATTCCTTGGGACCCAACCATCAGAACTAGTGGAGGAGATCCCACTCCTCTATCCTGTCTATCAATAAGAGCCATCTGGTTGTACCTCTCCATCACACTTTCTTGATGTTTTGATTCATTTGAAAAATATCGTACGTGTTAAATCCACTTGAATGAATTGAGGACACTGCTTCATTTAGGTGTGGGGGAGGGAACCATGGTAGTTTAGGATTTTCAATTTGTGTTTGTTTTTCAAACAAATTAAAAATGATTAAAAAATTTGTATGTTTTCAAATTTTTGTGTGTTTATTTTTCATGTTTTGGTGCGTTTTTGAATATTATGAGCTGAAATGATTATCATTTCCATTTTTGAAACCCTTTTTAATGAGTAAATCAATCTATTCCATGAAACTAAGCTTAAATGAATTCTAAAATGGCTTTGTTTCAATTTCAAATATTTTGGAATTTCATGAAAAGTACACTGATTTTTGAATACCATGCCATATTTAACTGTCTATATCATTGAAATCACTTTCCTAGGAGGCTTATAAACCATTTTTTTTATATTATTTTCATTCACCACATTTCTTTAGAGAACCAGACCATGCTTACTTAAACTAGAATTTGATTTATTCCTTTTAAAATATGAGGGTTTGGGGTATATGAGTTTTAAATTATTTAGGAATTTATTTGGTTTTAAGCCCCATTTTTAAAATAATCCTTTTCATTATGGCCCACATTTACATTTATCCTTTATTGTAGCCCCTAGTTCCCATTAATATCCTATAAGTTTAGCCACATTACAAGCCAATTTTCCCTATCCTACCTACTTTTGAAGTGAAATTGCATGATCTAGTTGAACTTAAGTGTGGGGGAAGATTCCTTGTGATGTAATAACTCATTTGGTGATACTTTTGGTGTAATATAAAATGTTTAAGAGCTGATGAATATTTAATTCTGTTGAATTTTGTTCCTTTTCTAGAGATTTCATGATAAGAGAAGCTCTGCCATTCTGGATCTTCTGATGTAAAAAAGAAAGTAGTGTCTATCTGAAGTTTTCAAGAAAAAATCATGTTTGAAAAGATTGACATTTTAACTGCTAAAATCCTGATCTGATTGAATAATGATGGAACCTATTTTTAAAAAAGGGTAAGAGAAGGAGACCGTATTTGAGTGAAAAATAGAATCTTACAATTTTGCTTCAAAAGGAGCCAAAGCCTCCTTTTTCGACCTCAGAATTTTTACCATCTAAATCCTACCAACCGGAAGCCACAAAACAACCCTAAAAAGGCCTCATGAGAAATACATGTTCTTGACTCACATCGGGTTGAGAAGTAGAAATTTATCAATCCTATGGTGACTCTTGTGTGATTTTGGATGAGAATATCCTTGTTCAAAATTTACATTTTTGAGATATGAGAAAATTCATGTGAGGTAGGTTTTCTGTGTGCATTGGATAATAAATGAAGTGGAAATATATTAAAATCTAAAATTTATAACTTGAAATAATTGTTTTTGATGAGGCATGATATCTTTTTGTTTCTTAGTATGGATTTGGTAGATCTCATTGGTATGTGTTTTGGATTTGATTTGATTTGATTTTTACTTTTCCAGTAGTCCAAGTGCTATGTGTGGGGGAATTGATAGAGAAAATATTTTCAATTAAATTTACATTTAATTTAATTGTTTTAAACCCACAAAAGTGTTAATCTAAATGAAATGCTTCGTTTTTATGATATTGGTGTTGTTTGGAGAGAAACAGTAAAAATGGGCCATTTCAAATTTTTAACTGTTTTAAAATATTCTTGTAGTTTATACATAACATATACTACACTAACCCAAATTAAAAAAATATTTCTTTTATAGATTTTAAACATCTAGGGATTCATTTACTATTTTTGGACTAAAAGCTGAATCGTCCATATGGAAGCTCCAATGAAGATCACAAGTTGGAGCATGAAAATATTCACAGTTCTGCCAAATTTTGGAGTGAGGTCCATAAATCATTCATGGTGGGCCCAAATGTTGTGATATTTGATGGGTAGACATGCATGGGGTTTTGGAACATATTTAATGAAGGTAAGGCCGCATGAATTTTCTGTTTAAAGGATCATTAAATCACCCTAATCCGGAGGTTTTCGATTTGGAGAGTCTGACTGGACAAAATAAATGCTCAGAGTAGAATGACCATAGCTCTCGGAATACATGTCCAAATTCACGGATGTTTTTAAGGGATACACCCAAGATAATTATGAACAAAATTTAATTAGGGATCAATTTGGGAATATGTCATTTAATGGGTTAAACGTGTCAACATGCGGGGTAAATATTTTGGCTTTAAAAGGAGGAGAGATCCAACCTCTAAAAGCATCTCTCATTCCACCTTATTCCTTCTCGGACACTAATGAGGAGAACTTTTCGGATTTCTATTTTATTTATTTTCTTTTTCATTTTTTTAATTCCTCATTTTTTCCCATTAATCTATATTACCCTTACCTTAGTGGGGTAATCATTTTGAGTGATTGGGGAAGGGTTGGTTTTCTACATTGTACTGCTTCAGTTCTTGGAAGTAATTGAATAAATTTATTTCTTTTTCAATGTTTTTCTCAATTTTCATATAGAGGATTTTATTATCATGTGCGATCGTTCTTAAATATTATTTTCGTTATTGATTTTTTACTTGGTAAAATAATCATAATCTCCCTCCACTAATTTCTGGTTTATATACGATGGAATAGACTAGGGATTAGTTGTGAAGTACTCGATGATCGTCAGTACGTGTAAAAGGTGTAGTTAATGTTCTTGATTGTTTGCGATAAAAAAACCCGATCGGGTTTTGACCATTTCAATTAATGATATTCAATACAACTATTTTACACATGGAAGGAGAGTTGACCAAACCATGATCTTGGTAAGGTTATCTCTCACCATAATAATTTCACCAAGTAAGTGAGAGAAAACAATTGTGGAAACTCACATTAATCAAAAAAGAATAAAAAGTTTGAATTAAAATGAACAAGGATAGAATTATAATTAAGAAACGGAACCTGACCTAATTACCTTCTTAATATCATAGTTTTTTTCAATCATTTTTATTTCAAAATGTCTTTTAAAAGCACAACATTTTTACACTCATTTTAAAGTGAAAAACCATTTTGTGTGCACTCTTATTCAGGATACATCCTAGGTTAACCACATTACTACATTTTTACTTTTAAAAATAATTGTTTTTCAATGCCCTGCGACATGCGTGCATCATTAACACTAAATTCTCTTGTACATAATTCCTATTTTTCTACATATGAAAGTGATTAAGAAAATATGACCAATGAAAATATATTTTAATATGTCCAAATTGTAAAGGAAACCCGTAATAAACAAATATATAAATAAAAATCTTTAATGAAACAACAGGCCTTGACTACCAATGTTAATTCTGATCCTATTTTAAAAAAGGAAAAAAACTCTCAACTGGTTAATGAATAGAGTGAACATTAATATCTAATGAGAATTTGAAAAATAACATAGAAACCATTACTAATTGCAGTAATACTCTAATAAAAATTCTCCATAATCATGTAGCTCATAGGTATACTACTATTATAGGATATAAACCTAGAAAAAGGAACCTTACTGAAAAATATGGAAAAATGTTTTTATGGCTAAAACATATAAATATTTTGCATTTTCCAGTAATGGGAACTATTTTACAACTTCTAGTTTCTCAATACCAAATAGATTTTCCTTTCAAAATACATTAAAATTTTATTATAGGAAACCCATGAATCAAATATGGGTTCCCAAAGAATTTACTACATATGTTTCTTGACCCAATTAAATTTCGGTACCATAATATTCCCTTGTTTGACTCTTATATAGGAAAACGTCTTGAAAATGTCTTGAAAAAGCATAAGGTACATGGATAGTAGATGTTTAAGACACATGAAATGTGATCACTCATTCTTAAAGAATGAAATAATGATTGATGGTGGGCATGTTACCTTTTTTGAAAATTCAAACGTTAAAATAATTGGACTTATCTAAATTTGTAACTCGAGCTCAGTTTTCATTTCTAAAGTAAATTTTTTTTGGATTAAAATATATTCTTCTTATTATTTCCTAGTTATTTGATATTTATTTTCATGTTATATTTGAAAATAATACATGAAATGTTTTTAATACTATGAATTAATTTGTATTTTCCACTTTTATAGAATAAAATGTTTATTTTGTTAATATAGACTCTTTAGTTTCTCAAATTGTTTCATGTTTAAGGTTTATTTCTAAAACAGTCATGGATTTGGAATAAAATAATAAGAAACTGAAATATACACTCAATTAAAAATATTACTCGAAAAGGTTTAGTCAAGGATCTACCCAAACTAGAGTTTCCAGATGAAATATTTTTCAATCCTTGTAAAAAGGGTAAAAAGTAGAAAATCTATTTTAATGTAATGAAATATGTTTCATCATATCAACCTCTCAAGTTGGTTCACACATTTATGTATGGACCTTCTAGTGTTTCATGTCATAATGGTAAGCACTATGTCTATGTTCTTATAGATGACTACTTTACATATACATGGACCTTCTTCTTGGCTTACAAAAGTGAAGCTTGCCCTCATTTTAAAAAGTATGATAGGATTCTATAAAATTGTAGTGGTATTATAATTATAACACTATGAAGTCACCATGTTCATGAGTTTGAAAACCTATAGATTGAATCCTTTTTCCCACAAAATAGCTATAGCCATAACTTCTCTTCATCATGGACACAAAATTAAAATGGAGTTATATGATTAATAAATAGAAATATACAGGAAATTGGAAGAACCGTGCTTAGTGGGTATGACCTACACATATAATTTTGGGTAGAAGATATCAATACAACATGCTATATAATCAATAGAGTATTAATAGACCGTAATTTAAGAGAACTCCCTATGAGTTTTGGAACAATCTAAAACCAATGGTTAACCACTTCAATGTTTTTGGTTGGAAAGTCTATAATCTGAACACTAAGGATAATCTGGAAAAAAATTTCCTTCAAGTGATATGAAGGAATTTTCCTAGTTTATTAAATTTATAGTAAATATTAAAGGTCTTTAATAAATGTACCAAATATATGGAAGAATATGTACTTGTACAATTTGATAAAACAGATCCGCATAAACCTAATACCCCAATAGAAAATCATAAGGATGATATGAAAAATCTAGACATCAATGTTAAATCATCTAACCATCCTATTAAGTAATCTTTTAAAACATCTACTTCTAGATATTCTACAGATTTGATTCGTAATGAACCTGAACCTATTGACGAATATTTAATTACTATTCATTTTTTTACATATGTTAGGACCCTTAAAAACCATCTTATAGATGTTTTTTGGATATTTAGATAAAAGAACATAGACTAAAGATTCTATAAGAAATCAGGTTTAACATTAAGTTTTCATTTCATTACTTGAACCTAAAAATATCAATGAGGCAGTCAATGGTGAATTTTGTGTGATGGCTATGCAAGAGGAATTTAATCAGTTTAAAAGAAATAAATTCAGAAATATTATTGATAGACCTAAATAAGTCCTGAACATTGGAACTAAATTGGTGTTTAGAAATAAAGTACATAAATCTGTCACCATAGGAATAAATAACGCTATATTTGATATTAAAAGTTATTATAAAAAAATGTATTGTATATAGGGAAACATTATCACTAGTTTCTAGACTTGAATCAATTTGAATTCTTATTGTATATAATGCACATCTAAATTTTAAACTATATCAAATGGATACTAATAGTTCATCTCTAACTGGGTATACAGTTGATGATGTTTTTGTCAAACTACTCACTTTTTTTACAAACCCTCATTTTACAAATAATGTTTTTAAATTAACAAAAGATTTATATGGTTTAAAACCTACTCTAAGAGCATCATACGATTGACTAAGAAGTCTTAATATTTAAAAACTTTTTACAAAAGATATATATGATCCTACTCAATGAAAATAATTTCTAATAATGTTTTAGTGGTTCAAATCTATGTTGATGATATTATATTAGGATCTTCAAAAAAATCATTATGTATTGACTTTTTAAAAATGATGAAAAATGAATTTGAAATGATTTTATGGGTGAACTAAAATTATTTATTAGATATTAAATCATTAAAAATAATGAAGGTATTGTTTTAAATCAATGTAAATATACTAATTACATTTTAAATGATATATACCTTTCACATTGTATCTCATGAGCTCACCTCTCTCGAAACTAAAACCCTCTATCTCTCTCAATCTTCTTTACCTCATTATCATATTTCAGGAGCCTACGTTGAATTCCCATGATGAAGTGTCCATCCTTATTGAACCTTGATAAGCACAAGACATAAAAGAAATAGAAGAAGGCTCCTATTGTAATGCTAATGAAACCACTGAACCAAGGTCTTAAGGATCAAAAAGTCATACAAGGAATAAAATCTGTGTGAATTGGATATTGACTATTATTTCTCTAATTTTAATAGATCTAATTGAATCAAGGTGTATGGATCGGTTTACCAAGGTGAAAAAGACATATCTACCCAGGGCTTGTTTTTGTGTTTTTTCAGTATATTCCATTTTCCATCAACTCCAATGATGATTTTGTTGTTAAGAGCTGGGTAAATGGTAAAAAAATGAACTTTATTCAATGGTTATGGGATTAATGGGTAAGAATACATCATTAATGAATATTTTATGACTAACAAAGTGGTCCTCATCCACCTAGTTATGTGTTTAGCATAAAAGAGGCTATTGGAAGCCTTACATGAAATAAAGATGAATAGAAGGACAATTAATACCAATCTTGATGGTGAGTCAAGATTATTGTTCAAGTTTTTTCAACCACTCATTTGTCCAAAAATAGGTGGGATTTACACTCTTAAGTGTCATGGTGTATTTTTTTATTCATCCTCTAAAAACGGACATTGAATCATTTTGCGTTAGTATATTATACATCACATGTGTGATATGCTCAAAAATACATCAAAGTACCCTTCACTTTTCTATATATGGATAATTTTAGATATTCTTTTAGCCAATGGTCTGGTTCGATATAATGAGGAAGTGGTTGATGAATTTTTTTTGGTATCTCCATGGCTATTTATAGGATAATTAAGACAAAAAAATCCATGGAAGAAATTATGGATAGAGAATAATGATCGCTTTAATGATTAATTTATTACTGTTTATAATCCTTCAATAACTAAAAATATATCAAATCTGAGATTATAAGCTAATGAGATAGTGGAATATTCGGTTGGAGAAACAGATAATGATGTTAGTGAAGGTTTTGTAAGATTATTTTGGGATATATCACCTCTATTTACGGGTGATGTTAATGACGATGAAAAAGATAAAAGCTTCTTATAAAAAAAAGTTAGTAATGAGGAAGAGCCTACTATTGGAGAAGAGCATGCTATTTAGGAAGAGCTTGATTTTGAGAAATTGGAAGCTATTGTGGAACAGTCTAAAGAACAAAATCAACCTCAAATAATCTAATCTCATGGGGAAAAATAGAACATGCATTTTAGCTAGTTATAGAAGATATGGGTGAACTTGATAGAATTAAAAAATTTAGAATGGTTTAAGAGACTAAATATATTTTTCTTAAATGAGATACACCTATTAAGGGGGAGAAACACTACATATTACAATTTGTTCATGTTCGAAATCATAATGACCAATGTTATGGGGATTCCTGATACAATTTTCCCAGTTATTTTGATGTGTATAATACCTAATAGTCCTTAGTAAAAAGGGATATATCCTTCCACTAAGTATCAACTGACACCAATTTTTTCCAATGAAGTATCTCCTCATAAATAATATAAACCTGTTTCAGTTCCTATTTGAAAATATGTAAAAAAATTGATTTTGTGAGTCAACCAGTTCTGAACCACTTTTCAGACATCTTGTTGTATGCATTTGGGAAGCTGTTGGTGTATTTACCTCCACCCATTACAAACCTCAGTGAATGATATTCTTCATTGCTATTAGATAAAATTATTTGGAATATTCAACAGAAGATGATTTATGAAATTTAGGATTTTAATATTGAGAATATTCTTTTGAGTGAGGATGTGAAATATTTTAAAACCATGGATGAAGAAATTTAGAAAGTCTATAAAACTACTAAAAATCATATTTCTCATCTTAGAGAAGTAAATTCTAATAAGATATTAATGATGTTTGTATCACTAATTCAAATAAACCTGATTATTTTTTATGAAAAAGTGTTTGAGAACAACTCCATGATTTCAAATGCGATTCATTCAGTTGTTGCAGGACTCAAAAATATGACTGATGATTATAAAGGTCATTTACAAAAGGATCTAAATCAACATATGTATCTCACATCAGCTGTTACAGCTTCATCTGCCTCCATAAATCTTTCTAATCCTATGGGCAATGACATGATCATATTATTTGATAGATAAGTTCTTCAGTTAGTGTTTAGTAGTGCTGATAAGGATAATATCTCTACTATTATCAAGAACAATGACCATGTACATGATTTGGTGAGGGACCATACAAATATTTACACTAATTAACATGAATAAATATCTATTAAAGCGGACTAATACTTTAATAGACTTTATTCTATGAATGAGTAAACCAATATCTTCTTGTATCATGTAGTGAATTTGAGAATTCCTCCAGTCACTCA
Source organism: Viscum album (assembly GCA_963277665.1). Lineage (NCBI taxonomy): Eukaryota > Viridiplantae > Streptophyta > Magnoliopsida > Santalales > Viscaceae > Viscum > Viscum album. Next base: position 713,811,465 of record OY728125.1, read on the forward strand.
AGCCATTAATGATCAAGTATAGAATATCAAGGAATTCACACCCACATTGTAAAATGTCCAGGAAAACAAGGATGACTCTGAGAAGGCCATGTATTATAGTAGAGAGATCATCTCATACTTTATCAAGCTATTGAAGCCTCATCTCCACATACATAGTACTGCAACTATGGCTCCTGCAACTTCTCTTTTGAAGTATGGAATCTCTTATCCCCCTATCCTTCTTCATACTCCCCTTTTTGCACTTTTGACCATTTGTATTTCTTAGGTTTTGTGCCAGATCAGACCATAAATCATTGATAATCCTTTTACTAGGTATTCAACTATACCTAACCTTTCCCCTTTTATCATTGATAGAGTATCACTACCTTCCCTAACCACTGCTTATACCAACTCTGCCTCTGCACCTCATTCTTCTGCATTTAATGACTCTGAAAAAGGAAAATCAATTTCTACTAACTCTACTATTATTTGATTTATATTTTGATAAGAATTTATTTGATTTTTCTTTTTTTCATATATTGGACTTTTCCCGTTTGTTTAATAGAATGTGTCCTTCTATTGATTCTTCACCTGTTATTTTATTTTTCTCTTTTTGATAATTCCAAAAGGGGGAGAAATAATAAAAATTAATTTAATTTTTTGACCATATCTTCCATGATACTCCATGGGGGATAAATAATAAGGAGGGTAATGATTTAGCCTTTATACAATTTATTACATATATGATTTAATATCATGATTTGATAAGTACTCTGATTATTTCATTCAAAAATATTTGGCTTATAAATTCCACTATTTTTTATCATAAAAAGGGGGATATTGTTGGAATCATCATGTTTTAATTCTCATAAATCATGTTTATATATTGTTGGAATCCTCATGTTTAAATGCTAAAAAATTATGTTGTATAATTGTTAGATTCCAATTGTTTTAATTATTACAACTCATGTGTTAAACTCTCACAATATCATGGTTAATTATCTCACAATTCATGTTTGAATATTATAAACTATGTTTAATATTGTTCTATTATATTTCAGTAATATAATTTTTACTTCTTATCCATTCTGTGAATATTTCTTCTTAATATATCTTACAGAAATTTGGTTATGTTTGTGAGACTATAACTTTGCTAATGATTTGAGATTATCACAGTGTATGTTACACCACAAGCTTGCTGCCAGTTCTTGATATTTGCAATGAACCTGAAACCATTTCCATGCTAACATTTCCAAGAAACCAAAACTAGACAATGTTTAGAATTTTGGAAAAGGACGAGAAACTGTAACTATGACACCAGTTCGAGATCCCAACACAACTATAGTACTAAGACTGTCTCAATATGATTGTATCATTGTGACTATCTCACCATGACTCTCTCACTATGATAATATCACCATGATTGTCTTACCATCACTGCCTTAGAAAGTGTGAACCTTCTCGAGAAAATTGGATGAGGAGTAAATGTAACTCTAAACTTGAAATTATGAAAGCCTTTGACACCATGGAGTTTGGATTCATAGGCATAGTTCATAGCAGTTTTGGCATTAACATGAATTATATCCAAAGTGTTAAGTATTTCATTTAGGTGGCACATGTATTTATCCATGTCAATGGATCACCAAAGGGTTACTTCACTTGCTCGATGTGGTTGATATTGGGATATCCACTTTCAGCAATCACATTTCCTATGGTTGAGGACTACATGAGTTGAATCATCCTTGATATGGTTGACAATGGTGAATTAAAAACCATCAAATAAAGTCACAGTTCCACTACTCCTTCCCATATCCTTTTCCCTGATGATATTATTATTTTCACGTAGGGAGACTGGAATAACATTACCAATATCAAAAAATCCCTCCTGTATTATGAGAATGTATCTTGTCAAGAAATTAACTAGGAAAAATCTTTTATTTATTTTGGTAAGAACATTGCTACCTCAATAAATGCGCATATTATCAATAACTTTGGACTGAAGGAGTGATCTCTACCATTTTTTCTACTTCGACGTCCCTTTGTTATGAGGAATACCCCAGGATACTTTCTTTTTTAATATTATGGATCAGATCAGAAGAACTATAGCCTATGGGAAAGGTAATGAATTATCAATGGCAGGCCGCATATGTCTGGTCAAGCATGATTACATGACCAAACTAGTCTACTCATTCATGGTCTAACTTTGGATGATCTCTCTACTCAATAAGATTAACACAATGATGAAAAAAATTATGTAGTGGATGTGTCCTAGAAAAGATAATTATAACTACTTCGTGGAAATGGTGTCATATTCTTTACAAACTTGGATGACTGGGGATAAAAATCCTAATTTATTCAATAAATAATTAAAGGACTATTTCATATTGAAACTTAACAAAAACAATATTTTTGATGATGTATTTCATCAAAGTTGATATTTTGACAGACTATTATCTAGAAGACAATGTTTTCTTGAGTCCTGGATATAGCCTAATATCAAGAAGGTCTTTCAAAAGATCATCACCAATTATCAATGGATTGTATGTTCTCACTCTTCTCTAAGGTTATTTTATGTCAATTATAGAGGTGAACCACTTATTAATAAATTTAATGGCGAGGGAAGTGGTATCTATCACAACATAAGGATTGTGGAGCAGTTGGAAGATATAAAAGTAGTTACAGATGACATTGTCTCACTCATGTAAAATTATTAATTCATCAATAAAAAGGATATTCTCAAATTGAAAGGCACCTTGAATGGGAATTTGGATTCAAAAATCTTCTAAATTCACTTAATAGATGTGTTCATGTAATGGATATGTAGTTGGATCAATAAATGGATGCCTCCCTCCAAGTACACCCTAATCTAGTGGCTATTACTAAACAAACATATAGTGGAAATAAATCTCCAAAAAGTGGGCATCTCTCTGTGCTCCAAGTGCGTGCTATACAATCAGAATAGATAAAATGTTAACCACATTTTCTTGAGATGTAACAACACGTCAGTTTTATGGAATAATATTCTATAAATGATTAAAATTCAACTACACAAAACTGATTTAATCAACTCCTTACATGCAGACATACATAATGCTCCATACTCAAGGGAGATCATGATCCTCCTTTTGAAAGAATGATCTGAACTACTGCACTACATTTGGAGGAGCTAGAATGACATCCTTTACGACAAGGCACACATCAGTCTTGATCTAGACATGATGAACATTTGTGCTGCTATTCAAACTGCCAACACACTACAGAACAAAAAATAGAGAAACACGGGGACAGATCTCATGTTGCTAAGATGACTCTGAACCCCAAGTAATGTTCTAACACCTAGTGGTACATTGGAAGTCTAATGGACAACCCCATTTCTAGTTGGAATAATTTCAACACAGAAAGATCCTCTAGAGGTAATCCAAGCCCATAAGGTTATTGGGAATACTTTAAAGACTACAATGGTGATGTGCTTGAATGTATGTATAGTTCATGAAATCACTCAGCTGAACTAGAGGCATAAATGATGGTATTAATCATGAAAGTTGAACTTTATATCAAAAGAGGGTGTAGATCTCTTTGGAATGAATGTGATTCCTCCACTATTGTGCAAGTGATTTGACACAGGAAAGTTCAGTTATCTGAGAAGATGATGACAATGTGGTTAAATTTCTTGAAAATAATTTCTCACATGAACTACTTCATCACTCAAGTATACATGGAAGATAATTACATTGCATATGGGATTGCAAACCAAGGGGTCACAGATGAAGGTTTCAATTACTCAACCACCCTTCATGATGATCTGTTACCTCTCTTAATATGTGATTAATGTAAAATATTTTTTTTACTTTTGTAACCTTCTTTTATTTTAATAATAGATCCCTAGTGCTCACTTTTAAAAAAAATTACATACACGCATGAATATACCGAAGGAAAAACATTATGTTCCTACTATCTGTAAAGTAAGAATAACCTAATTTGAACCATCTTGAAAGCATCATTGGATCAAATTGAGGAGAAGAGGAACATCTCACTTCTCTAAAAATTAGAAAGCTCAACTCACAATACTCTGTTTTAAAAAGAGTACTGGAACATTACATCTGCTACATCTAGATTCTAGAGCTGCAATTCATGACACACATAGCATTCTAAACTCTATCTCATTTAATGTTTCTCTATTTTGTGTTGTTTCATTGTTTTTCAAGCAGTTTGTGTATTTGTATTAAAATACACATTGTCTCACGCACTGAACTAGAGGATACAAGAAATCGTCACTCAAATATAATTTTACACCTTGTTTTACCCTCATATAACTATGGAAGAGGTCATATGTGACTTTCCTGATAGTTTTACAACGTGGAATAGTGTAAAATATCTTGTGACTTGGATAGATTCATGTAGTGTTGTTAACCTTGATCTAGGGTGTGGATCAAAGATTATTATATAAATTTCCTAGTGGTAGGTGATCATCATATTGAGTGGATTTGGTCTTGGATTCAAACTGAACTACTTATTTTATCTGTTGTGTATTTAAATTTAGTCTTTCTATGTTTTAACTCATATTTCATAAAAATAAATTTTACATTGATAGTTAGTATTAAATTGTAGTAATAATTGTTTTCTTTATTAGAGTAGTTTCAAAAAATGTTTCAGTATCTCATATTTTTATGAATAAGAATTAATCAATCTTCTAAGAATCTATTTGAACAATCAACCTATTATAATTTTACTACTTCATTATCTGGCCAATTTTATTTCTAATTGTGGTAATCATTAAAATAAAATTATTAATAGAAATTTTTATAGGAACTCAATTCACCCCCATATTGAGTGTCTAACATTGTCCGTAAAAATCAGCATTTATTAATTATCTTAGGATTAATTTCAGAAAATTTTCTTTAATGAGAAATTGTTTTATGAATAGGGAAAAATACTGAATTTTAATTAATGAGCATTTTTCATTTAAACTATTTATAAAGATAAAATATAATTTAAATTAGTATTCAATTAAAATTAGATATATTTTGTATCTTTTAACAATATTTTGTTATATGGTATCATTTTTAATTTTTTTTATTAAAAAACCATATAAAACTTTGAAATTTTTCTCTTTCAGAACACTCTTTCTCATCATGTCTCTAGGATTGTTTTTAATTTTTTCATTACACATTTACAATTTTAATTTTGAAACATATATTCAATATTTTGAACAAAAAAAATTATATTATCAAAATAGGTTAACGTAATTTGTAAACAAAATGATTAGTGAAAATACTAAAACATAATTATTGCGGTTAATGTAAAAATGGGTTTAACTGGAGATTCAATAAAAATTTAAGGGTTAAAAGTGTCTAAAAGATGTCTAAAATAATATATATATATATATATATAGCCTATAAAGTTTATTTCTTAATAATACATAATTTATGAGTCTTTTGAAATGATTAATATGCTGGTACACTTATTTATTCTAAAGAAATTACAAATGTGCCACTCACATCACCAATAAAAGACCACCTTTCTATTATCATCATCACACTATAGAAAACCTTTTCAATAAGTCAATACTACACACATAACATCCAAAGATCTATATTATCATCATATTATCCTTATTTTGTTTCATAAATCCAACATTCTATGGCAATTAGGGTAATGGTAATGAGTTTACCTAAGGAAGACATAGAATTCTTCATTGAGATATTTTATATTTTTTTTCAACCACCTATGGTTCAAATTAAAACATGATGATATAATAAAAAATATCATATAGACACGTGTATGATCTTTTGTTATGTTATTGATGTAACAACCCGATATTTTATGAGAATTATTCTTTTTAATTTCATTGATGTCTTTTGTTGTGCGCTACACCAAAATTAGCTTGCACTATACGCAACACCGTATTAGCTTGCAGTATACACAACACTATTCATGGCTCGTGTTATACACAATTTCAAGTTCGTTTTGTGGAAATTATTTTACGCAACATTAAGTATAGATTTTTTTTAATGTATGAATGAAATAAGTTTTGATTATGTTTTACGCAACACCAAACAGGGCTATCACTACACGCATCCCTGACTTGGCTTGAATTACATGCAATCAAGACCTTCATCGATAGTGTGTGTAGTACACAATAACAAGCTTCACTAAACAAGATATTATTATAATATTATTATGAACTAGCTGTTATGAATAGTAATAACTACTTTTTGAAATTTTATAAATTTTATCTTTCAAAATGGACTTCATTTTTGGATTCGGATTATCGAAATTATCCTAGTGTGAATTTTTGGTATTTTTCTAAAAACATTCAAATTTTTCTGAATAGTGAAAACACTGGGTTACTCTTTAAAAAAAGATTTTTTATCTAAATAATTATTTATTTATTTTTTAATTTATTTTAGGTCAAAATTGATACATAATACCTTTACAAGTTCAATTCAATTCATTGGAGTCATTTTATAATAATTTTAGATATATAAAATGTTTATTGAACTTTTCACCGTCTTTTACCCACATCTAAGAAGAATTTGAAAATTTACATAAAACTTAATTTTACTGCTTCTGTGAGTGGAATTTAGAAAATCCAAGAGACAAGGTTATTATCAAGGAGTATAATGTGTTTCAATAAGATAAAAAAAATTTGGTGAATAATAATTTCGTACTTTTTTACCATTGTTAAAAGTAAATAGGGTAATTAAGGGTAAAAATGATATTATTATGACAGTAACACATGTACTAATTATATTGGATAAGTCTAATTCGACCAAAAACAACCTTAGAAATACAATATGACCTTTTTGGTCCACTTGTATTAGATTAGGAATTTTATTATTATTTTATTTAAAGAAGAGTTAAAATAGTTAAAATCAATGTTTAATAACTATAACATTTTTAATATTAGGTTAGACATAAGATAAATTCATATATAAATATTAAATAGAAAGATAAGATGATTTCCTAAATAATTTTATTTTATTTATAATTTTTAGACATTATATAATGTAATTTATTTATGAAACAATGATGATCCAGTAATTACCTTATTAATGAAATATTAACATAATTGATATTATAAATACACAAATAAATGTAATTTGAGACATTTTATGAATTACAAAAAAATTAAAGGTTAATATGATATGTTAGTATTTATTTATGTAACATTTTTCTAACTAACCATGTTGTTATGACTTTCACAAAAATCAACTACCAAATAGTGTCAAAATTGACATAAAATAGTTTTTAAAACAAATATTATATTATTAATTGCTATTTTAATAAAAAAAATCTAAGGTTCGGCCTAATGACTTAGATAAGGATATATATATTAATAATTAACCACTTGGGGTTCCTTTGGCTTGTTATAGTAAGTTTATTAAACATATATTGTCAGAAAACAAGAAGACACGGTAAAAGTTAAATTATTTAACTTAGTGTTAAATCTATATGATAAGGATAAAATAGTAACCTAAACTTGCCTAAAACCTATTGGTTTAGAGGATATCTACCAATACCCACTTTAGATTATAAATAAATCAATTTGGAGCTATTATAAACCGAATATGACTTTGTTATAAAAAAATATTTTCAGTTTTCCTATGGTGCCCCTCTCCTCCCTTATAAAAAGGGCACCCCTTCCCTCTTATCTTCACACCCTTTTGAGACTTGAAGTTCGGCCAATACCTGCCAATTCCTCTTATAAACCTCTCTAGTTACATCATATAGGTTTTTTCCTTCTCAAAATACCAACTCTAGTGCCCTATAAATAATTTTAAAGGAGGTGCGTCGAGGAAGAGGTAATCTCTTATACCGACTCTTTCAAGTTTCTCTCTTTCTCTACTTCCTCTTCTTTAGTTGTATCATTATAAAGTAATAACATAATTATAACTTATATACTGATATGTTATTATAAATATGAAACAACCCTATTTCACCTTCTATCCATCCTACGGAAAACGAAATCACCACGGGTGCGTATGTACGGAATACCATCTCCACGCCGTGGTGTAATCATTTTTCCACCACCACCATACTTGGATTGGTATAATGGTGTAAATATATAAATATATATAATTATTGTAAAGTTATATTGATTCTTAAATATTATACATACACTTAAATACAATTACATGATCATGGGAATGATATAATCGCTCGTGCGTACATACGGACTACCGTCTCCATGAACGCGATGAGATTCATTTTCTATGATTAACCATTGAAGTATGATTATAAATTATATATAATAAATAATTGTGAAGAATATTACATAATAATGATACTTTATTTATTTACATATATTTTTCAGTTACTTAATTCAATTTAATTCAATATGGAAATGAAAACAGCGTTCATGCGTACGCACGGCCTACCGTCTCCATTAACGGTGCATTTCATTCCATTTATCGATCTATCATATATATTTGTATACTGAATATATATTATATATAAATCATTTTTTCCATTATGAAATTATGTAAATCATGATATAAGTAATAATATCATTAACAACATGTCTAAACACGTACGATAAATGAAACGATTTTTCCCAAAACGCTACTTTAACATGGAATTTACAAAAGAATGTGTAATATAATGTCATAAGTGAACCATATATGTTATCATAACAATTAAGATGATTCTTTAATAATTAAATGACATTATTTAAATTATTATACAGGAGTTTTTGATACGTACTAAGCATATCGAACCTAAAGTAAGGGATAATTTTTCAATCTCATTTTTATTCGAGATTGCTTATACGTAAGTATTTACTGGGGTTATATTTTTCATCCATGTCCATAAACAATTTCTTTCATAAAGTGTTTAATATTCATCCATGTATGTTTAAATTCATGTTTACCACTCTTTGAATTTTACTTTGTGATATTTAAGGAATCTTTCTTTTGATTACCATTAGTGGTACTTTTTGACTTTTCTGTTAAAAGTACGATGAGAATCTTTTTTTAACTTATACTGAATGAAAATATTTTTACAGTCTCATAAAGAATAATTTTTATTAAGCTACTTATACAAGTTTTCATGATTATTTTCAACAAAATTCTTTTCTTTTAAAACTTCATGACAACTTGAGAAAAGAAAATGAGTTTGAAGAAGAAAGGATATTTTCATCAAGAATTCATTTCAACTGTTTTATTAAAACAATTTTCTATCTAAGATGGAATTATTAGGTATTTTTATGTTTCAAGTATAATGTATCTATTATTTACATGGTTTTATTTTTCTTATGATGAAATGATATCCATTTCTTTTATATGGACTGTGTTATGATGGGATGATGTTTATGAAACCCATTTTATTCGTTGGGTTATTATGAATGATGTATGTTTATTTTGTGGAACAAGAAAGAATGATTTCATTGTGAGATGGGTGGGAAGTATATATCCATCCAATTAATTGGGTAAATATTTATATCTCATGAGATAGACATGGCTGGAGTGGTATGTTAATCCGGTTCTATGTTATAGGATGGAAATGAGGAGTGAACTCGATTCAGAAAGGGAATTTATCCACTAAGATGGTCTTGGCAGCAATGCCTTGGCTACTATGGAAATAATATCATGTGCATAATGTTTTTCCACAATTAAAAGTTTTATTTTCAAGATATTTTATCATGATTGATGTTCCATTGTGATATATTCCTTACGTACTTCCAAAATTTATGTCTTTGCTCAAGATTTTGATGTTTATATTTTATGTTCATGTTTTTGCATTCAAATGTTTAAAAATTGTTTTATATTCTATATGTTTACCCTTAATGAGTATTTGAGCTCACCCTTTTTATGTTTTAATTTCCCCAGGATATAATGAAAGGTCCTAGGTAAGAAAAAAAAGGAAAGATCTTTATGGGAGATGTCGAAGATCTTTCACCACGATTAGAAGATTTTGTTTCGAGTTCCCAAAGACACTAAACTATTACTGTCCTTTTGTGTTTTTCTTGTTATATATTAAGAATTATGCCAAAGTAATGTAATGTCCATATATTTCAAGTTTTGGGTCTCTACAGTTAGTATCAGAGGAATGGTTTAGTTAACCTTTGGAAACTAGGATGCGAAAACTTTAGTGAGATCCCTAAAGTTATTTCTAAGGTATATCAAGGGATATCCCTAATGTTATGTAAAAGTATAGGTTATAGTCCTATAATTATGGTAACAATCTTAAAATTAACCCTAAGATTTTATATGATGAAGGTACACCCCCATTATTATATTTTTTTCCCTAGCATGATTTTTTCCTCTCACACTATTATTTTTGGGTTTTAGAAAATGGATGGAAACAGGAAGATTCACGATAATGGATGATATGATGGACAATGGAATGATATTATTCATCATCATCCAAATGAAATGGGATTTGGAAGTCCAAACATTGTTATTATTCCTAATCAGAAATCTCATAATATGATCAATAATATCAAATTTGGTAAGTTTTCTGACTCAAATATTAAGAGAAAGATGGAGTTTCATGATGATCATAGAGGAAAGAAAGTTAAATTTCCATCATGTAAATCATGTGGTAAGAGGCATCAGAGAGAATGTTTCAAAGGAACTGGAAGATGCTTTGGGTGTGGAAAAGAAGGATACGAAGCCAGTAAGTGTAAAGGAAAAGGTTTAGTTAACACGGTGGTCAAGGATAATGGTATTTCTAAGACATAATCAATGGTTAAATGTTTTAAATGTAGAATGTAGGGGCATTATTCAAGCCAATTCCCAAAGGGAAAGTCCCATGAAGAGAATCAACATGGTCTTATGGGTATTATTTATCTTGGTGATGATGAAGAGACTACAAATGATATGTGAGATGAAAGAATTGTTCAAGATCGGTCAATGGTTTAAGAAGGTAGTCGAATGATTACATGTTTATCAAGAGTAATGTTGTATAAGTAATCTCATGGTACTATGGAATAATGTGACATCTAAGGATTGTTACACTATTGTTTTTTCTTATTTTATTGAAATTATAAGTTGAATGGTACTGGTAACCATGAAAGGTTATTTATATATTTTTGGAAAGCACCTAATATGTGCATAAAGAAGGGATAAAGAGATAATGAAATGTTTGATAGTATTAATGAGCTCATGACTAATATAAGGAAAAAGTGATATCATGGTTTGAGTATATAGAATTTTTGGGTTTTTGCTATATGGAAGGAGTTACCCTGTGATAGAACTCATGTTTTCACTATGGTTCAAGATAATACATGATTAAGGTATTCAAATGTTTGGAATGTGACCAACAAGATATATCGTATGATAGATGGGGGATAAATGATGGTATTCACATGCTCGGTAGATGACATTTCTAGTAATTTTTTTCTTTATACTATAAGCTTGGGAAAAAGTATTTTGGATAAGCCTAAATATTTAAATGAATTATGTTAGATATAAGATAGTATTGTTTAAGGCCAGAACTTTTTCTATTTTATTGCATGAATGTTATTATAATTTAGTTTTAGAAAAAGGGAAAACATGCAGGATGAGCGACAACCCATCGTGTCGGACAAGGCTGTGGGAATCGAACCCACAACTGAAGTATGACAGGCATTTATCACATACCACTAGCCTACAAGAAGTCCCTTGTTAGTAGGAAGTAGTTTTATTTTATTAAGTAGTATGATAGATGAAGTATAAGTCCATTTTTGGAATCATATATACGATTAACCTCACCATAGATGGACTTATGTATTTTTGATAACTTTTGCTATCCTTTTGTTTGAGACATATGGAAAGACCCATCATTCTATCACATGATCTGCTAACACTTCCCAAATGAAAAATTCAACTTCATTTCTTTACGAAATGAAGTTGAAATTGTTCAAGGCATGAACAACAGTGAGATTATACCGAAATAAAGTAAGTCTTTCTTCTAATTCAAATTCATATACTTTAGGGAAATGTTCTTGAAAACCAAAAAAGTTGTCCGAGTTCCCTTCTATCCGATGTATCAGATAGTACCATAGATCATCAAATATTTATGGCTTTGTGATTTTTGGCTTTTTCATAGCCCCGTCCTCTACCACTCTCCATTAGAACATGATGGTTAGATTTTTCATCCATATCCATATTTTCAACTATGTTCTCCTATGTGGAAACCCAATGATTAGTTAATTTGGGTAACTGTTACATTTCATACTTTTGTTTTTAATGATAAGTTTTTGCATTCCTTTTTATGATGTGGGTTTCTATTAAAGAATCTTTCAATTAGTAAACCATTTATAACCCCGACGAATTTCGAGGGTGAAATTCATTTTAAGGGGGGTAGAATGTAACAACCTGAGATTTTATGAGAATTATTCTTTTTAATTTCATTGATGTCTTGTGTTGTACGCTACACCAAAATTATCTCGCATTATACGCAACACCGTATTAGCTTGCAGTATACGCAACACTATTCTGGGCTCGTGTTACACACAATTTCAAGTTCGTTTAAGGGAAATTATTTTACGCAACATTAAGTATATATTTTGTTTAATGTATGAATGAAATAAGTTTTGATTATGTAATACACAATTCCAAACAAGGAATTCACTACACGCAGCCCTGACTTGGCTTGAATTACACGTAATCAATACCTTCATCGACAGCGTGTGTAGTACACAATAAGATGTTTCACTAAACGAGATATTATTATAATATTATTATGAACTAGCTTTTATGAATAGTAATACCCAGTATTTGAAATTTTATAAATTTTATCTTTCAAAATGGAATTCATTTTTGGATTCGGATTATCGAAATTAGCATAGGGTGAATTTTTTGTTTTTTTCTGAAAACATTCAATTTTTGATGAATAGTGAAAACACTGGGTTACTATTTAAAAATCGACTTTTTATTTAAATAATTATTTATTTTATTTAAATTTATTTTATGTCAAAAGTTATAAATAATACCTATATAAGTTCAGTTCAATTCATTGGAGTCATTTTATAATAATTTTTTATATATAAAAATTTTATTGAACTTTTCACCGTCTTTTACCCACCTCCAAAGAGAATTTGAAAATTTACATAAAACATAATTTCACCACTTCTATGAGTGGAATTTTGAAAATACGAGAGACACGGTTAATATAAAGGAGTAAAATGTGGTTCAATAAGATAAAAATAATTTTTGGTGAATAGTAACTTTTAACTTTTTTACCACTGTAAAAAGTAAATAGTGTAATTAAGGGTAAAAATGATGTTATTATTACCCTAACACATGTCCTAATTCTATTGGATAAGTTTAATTCGAACAAAAACAACCCTAGGAAGAAAATATGACCATTTAGGTCCACATTGATTAGATTATGACATTTATTATTATTTTATTTAAATAATAGTTAAAATAGTTAAAATCAAGGTTTAATAACTAAAACATTTTTAATATAGGGTTATAAAGAAGATGGATTCAAATTTAAAGATTCATTAGATAGATAAAAATATTTCCTACATAATGGTATTTTATTTATAATTTTTAGACATTAAATAATTTAATTTTTTATGACACACTGATGATGCATTAATTACCTTATTACTAAAATATTAACACAATTGATATTATAAATACCAAAATAAATGTAATTTGAGACATTTTATGAATTCCACTAATTTCCTAGGTTAATATGATATGTTAGTATTTATTCGAGTTACTTTTTTCGAACTAATCATTCTGTTATGATTTTCACAAAAATCAATTACCAAATAGTGTCAAAATTGACATAAAATAGCTTTTCTAACAAATATTATATTATTAATTGTTATTTAATTCCTAAAAAATTATGGTTCTGCCAAATGACTTATATAAGGAAATATATTTTAATAATGAACCAGTTGGGGTTCTTTTGGCTTGTTATAGTATGTTTATTAACCATATAGTATAAGAAAACAAGAAGACACGGTAAAAGTTAAATTATTTAACTTAGTGTTAAATGTATATGATAAGGTTAAAATAGTAAAACAAAACTGTCTAAAACCTATTGGTTTAGAGTATTTCTACCCATCCCCACATTATCATCGAAATAAATCAGTTTAGAGCTATTATTAACCGAATATGACTTTATTATAAAATAATATTTTAAGTTTTCCTAAGGTGCCCCTCTGCTCCATTATAAAATGGGCACCCCTTCCATCTTAACTTCACAACCTTTTGAGCCTTGACTGTAACACCCCAAGATTTCATAGTGTGTTATTTCTTTAAAATAATACAATAACTTGCACTACACGCAACACCGAGTTCAAGCACACCATGACATACCAAACAAGATGTTCAAAAGAGGTTATGAATAGTATTAACTAAATTTTAAACTTTATATAATCCTTATAATTTTAGAATCCATATTGTGAGTTTCTTAGACATAATGTAAGAACAAATTCATTTTCAGTATTGCACTTTTACCAACTTTTAATAGTGAACCCATTTTAAATACAATATTTTAAACTTTTTGAGTAAAGTGGGACATCAAAAAATTTAAAATGAAACATCCCAAGCTTCCACGGTACGCTTTCCTTTGAATAATATAGTAGCGTGTGTTGTACGCAACTTCGCGTTCTAACACACACCACAACCAATCAAACTAGCCGTTATGAATAGTAATACCTACTTTTTGAAATAATATATATTTTATATTTCAAAATGGAATTCATTTTTGGATTCGGAATATCGAATTTAGCCTAAGGTGAAATTTTGGTACATTTCGGATAACTTTCATATTTTGATGAATAGTGAAAATTACTGAATTTTAATTAAAAACAACTTTTTTAATCAAAATAATTAATAGTGATAAATTTTGAATTTGAGTGGTTTTAAAGTTTATTTAGAATATATTTTTACCATTTAATATAATTTTGGTCATTGGACATAATTTTACAATTAAACCGAACATAAACAAGTGTCAATCTTTTGATAGTTATTATCTCTTAAAAACACGCTTTTTGTTTTGACAGCGGGAATTAATTTTAAATTAATTTCTGCCACTTCTGTGTTTTGAATTTAGAAAAATGGATTCCATATTTCGAATCAGGATTTTCAAATTATGTAAATAGGTAACGTTTATTTTTAGACAATTTGAATAATTACTGCGGTAAATATTTTATTTACCATGGTTAAGGGTAAATCCGGGAAATAAGGGTTAAAAAATAATATTATAATAATACTAAATTACCCTAAAACGTGTCCTAGACTTATTGGTTGATACATGTTCGACCATAGGCATCTTTGGGTTGATTTTGGGACCCCATGGTGCCACTTGTAAGTGATAGGGACACTTTATTTTAATTAAGTTAAAATGAATACAAAAATGACACAAGCATATATCTTTTAGAAAAACAATTTTTACATAGGGTTATATATGTTGGATTTTAGATTATAAATATTCATTAGAAAGATAGCAAAATTGCCCACATAGTGATATTTTATTTATAATTTTTAGACATTAAATAATTTAATTTATTTGTGACACAATGATGATTAATTAATTACTATAATAGTAAAAATTAAAATAATTGATATTATAAATACCCAAATAAATATAATATGAAACTTTTAATGAATTAAAATAATTTTATAGGATATTATTATATATTAGGATTGATTTAATTGACTTTTTTCGAAGTAATCAATATGTTATGAGTTTCACAAAAATCAACTATTGAATAGTTTCAAAATTGACATAAAAGAGTTCTTAAAACAAATATTATATTTTTAATTGATATTAAATTCCTAAAAATCTAAGGATCGGCCAAGAGACTTATATAATGATAGGTTCATCATTACTGGACCACTTGGGGGTCTCTTGGATGTATATAGTAAGTTTATTAACCATATAATATAAAAATACAATGAGACATTGTAAAAGTGAAACTAATTAACTTAGAGTTAATACTTAAAGATAAGGTTAATATAAGTACTCAAACCTGTCTAAATTCTATTGGATGAGTTTTTTTCGACCCATACCTACCTTAACATTTAAATAATCAACTTTGGAGTCATTATAAACCAAATATAAATTTATTATAAATTAATATTTCTATCTTTTCCAAAGGTGCCCCTCACCCCTCTTCTAAAAGGGCACTCCTCCTTCTCATTTCTTCACACCTTCAAATCCTTTTGGATCGGCAAAACACTGCCCAAATACTCTCCCAACTTCCCTCACTACAACCTAGATGCCTTAGTTTGATCAGAAAGCCAACCTAAGGATCCCTTTTGATCAAATAAAAAGGAAGAACCCGAAGAAGAGGTAATGTTTTCACCACCCCTTTTCAAGTTCCTTTCTTCTTCCACTTCTTCTTTCTTTGTTCTTACCATTATAAAATAATAACTCCAGTATCTCACATATACTGTGATGTTATTATAAATATGGTACAACCATATTCAGTATTCGATCCACCCTTTGAATAACATGTCACCATACGTGCGTACGTACGGCTTACCGTCTCCACATCGTGGTGTAATTGTTATTCAATATATTATTATTTGGATGGGTATAATAATGATGTGTAACTCATGTAAATAATAAATATAACATGTTAATTATTCTGTATATATGATATACCATCCATTTATATATTATTTTAATATCAAAAGAATGATATTGTCGCTCGTGCGTACGTACGGACTACCGTCTCCACGAACGCGATGAGATTCATTCTCCATCGTATCCATTCAAGTATAATTATCATTTGGTGATTTAAAAATGATGTTTAAGGACTTGATATCATTCTGGATATGAATAAGATACAACAAACATGGCTTATGTAACAAAACATATAAAATAAAACGAGTAAGTTAACACCCGAAACGACGATAATTCTAAGATATTATTAACAAATCAATGTTAAAAGATCATATATGATATCATATTAATATATATGATTCTTGTATAATTTAATAACAATTATTTAACCATTATACAGGAGTTTAACCTACCCCAACCAAGGAAAAGTACAAGGTAAGAGTTATTTCACAATCTCTTCATTATCTGAGGTTGTTTATACGTAATAATCTACTGGGATATCTTTATCATCCACATCCATGTTTCTTCGAAATGTATTTCAAAACATTTTTACTATTTACTAGAATATGGGTTAAAGTCATTTATACCCTTTTTTGACTTTTTATAAGAGGTTTATAAAGGAATATTTCCGTCGTTTTCCAAACAAGGTGCTTTTTAACCTTTTCGACAGAATTAAGGTAAGAATGATTTTTTTAACTTATACGGCGGGTGCAGTTATTTTCCGCCGTTATAAAATTGTCAAAGCTTCCCTTTCAAGCTTATAAGAATATTTTCAAAGAAAATGTTTTATTTTATAAATATATGACTCTTAAATTATTTCAAAAATAGAAAGAGATATTTCTCTAAAAAGAGTTTTGATTTCATCTATGTCAACATCCTTTGATGGAATTTATTCATATTTGTAGTTGATTTATTAAGATAAAAAACTTCTTTATTGTATTGAAGGTTTTGTGATATTTTTTACTGTGGATGTGCTATTTTTATACCATTTATAGTTTATGATGAAAGTATTGACATTTTGTATGCTAGTTTTAATACGAATGTTTATGTTATGTTTAAACCTTTTCATATGAAAATGCATTGGACTTAATATGTGACGGGTGGAGCCCGCTATAGCTCCTCGATGCATCAGTAGGTCTCATGAGACAAACTAGTGTCTTGGCACAAGGACTTGACAAAATCTTATTTGTAGTCTTGGCACGAGGCCTTGTCTATGTGGTTATGATAGTCTGGCATTATGTATTCCAACATTATGAAAGTGGTTATTGATATTGCATGTGATTATTCGATTAGTAGAATATCCATGTGAATAAGTAAATGGAATTATTTCATTTTACTTTTTCCATACTATGTTGAAGTTCAAGTTTAAAAGGATTTTGTTTTAGTAATGCATTGCCTTAAATGATTATGCTTATTTTTGAATGTTCCGCTATATTGTTATCCTTACTGGGCATTTGAGCTCACCCCTTTTCTATGTTTTATTTTTCCCAAGAAGTGAAGAAGTAAATTATGAATGACCTGCAGGGATATTATGTGGGGATATGAGTGTGGATTATGGATACAATATGTTGTTGTAGTAGTTTTTCATTTTATGATGTAATGTAAGACTTATGAATATATCTAGTGTTTCCAAGGTTACTAAACCAATCGGTCTTTCGAGATTTTATCTTTCTTGTGATCATGCCAATGTTATGTAATAATGCACCGACTTTGGGCAACTAGGGTCGGGGCGTTATAGTTGGTATCAGAGGAAGTTTAGTACAAACTTTGGAAGCTATATTTAGATAAACTCTGATTAGAGCACATAGATTTAAGATGGACTTTAAGGATTAGTATAGAAGAACTTCCTACAATTTTGGTATTGTAGAGATTTTGTGAGTTTTCTGAGCAATACATCCCTGTCTGGATACAAGCAGGTAGAGGCGGCTCTGGCACAGATGTACCTAGGGGTAAAACCCGAAAACACCGCTTTGAGCTAGACTCGAACGGGAACTGGTGCACGACAACGGGCCTTGCTGCACTCTTGGTTACGACACTCCCGGGGGATATGCTTAGGATAATTCTCATTTTCTTTACAAACCATTATGAAGGGTTTATGTGGATTTACTTCCTCAAAGGAGAGATTTTTATGATTATGGATTATATCCATAAACTATTTAATTTATGTTATTTTTCTTACAAGTTTGGGATTAGGTATTGTTATTCAAAAACTAATCTAGTGTATGCCATTGTTTAGAAATGGCGCCCAGTAGAAGGAATGAGAACTCCAGCAATGCACATGATCCAAAGAGAAAGAAGGATCATATCTTTCATGGCCTTAAGCCAGAATTTATAAGAGAAATAGTCTCCCATGTATTATCATCATATGAAGAAATAATATCATGTGTAGATAAGATTAGTAAAGATTTTACTGAGTCCTATGGATTTGAAGGGAAGCAAGAGAAGAAAAGGATGGAAGAGAGAACGATGGATAAAGGGAAGAGGGAAAATAAGAATTTTCCCATATGTGATAATTGTGGGAAGAAACACCCTAAAACTTGTCTGAAAGGAATGAGAGTTTGTTATAAGTGTGGAGGAAAAGGGCACAAATTACGTGACTGCAAGGGTAAGAAAATGGTTTCAAATGTACAATGATTCATTTGTAAGGAGTTTGGACACTACGCGAACCAATGTCCCAGTCATCAGACTATGCCGCAAATGATGCTATTGGATAATAATCAAGTTATGATACTACCACAGATGAAGAGGAATGATTAGAGTTCTTACGTTGATTATGTCATTTGAGTGTTGTATCAACAATGTACTTGTTATAATAATTATGGAGTATATAAGGATTGTACTGCAGTACTATTTCATTAAGGGCTTGACATTGTGTGGAACAAAGAAAAGTGACTCAATAGCAGGTTAAATTTTTGGAAAATATATGGTTGAGAGAAAGATAAACCATAATATGGTTCTGATACCGAGGTAGTAATTTTAGAATAATACATGATCGATTTGGATAAATTATATTGGATATTCTTGACTACCTTGAAGGTGATTAATGATTTGTATATTCCATCATTATTGGGGTTTAAAACATTTTTGGATTGATGAAGTATATCCAGCATTCTATATGGAATAATGGAGCATGAATGTAATCAATAAGTATTATGGTAATTCAGGATGTTTCAGTGTTTTAAAAAAATACATGATGAAGGTATCCATATGCTATTACGGGGTAAAAAGGATATGCATTAAGTTTACCTTCCTTATAAATATTGGACTGTGAGTTTGGACAGAAGTATTTTGGATAAATTCTAGTTTGAGATTAATTTTTGATTTCCATAAAAGGACAACCCAGAGGTCGGGCGGCAACCCGTCGTGACCGGCAAGGCCGCGAGACTTGAACCCGCAACCGAAGGGCGACAAGGGTGTATCACCTACCACTGGCCCACGAGATGTACTGGATTAAATAATGTAGTTTTTTTAAAGATCTGGTAGATGAATTATAAATTCATTTATTTTGGAACCCTGTACAAATAGTATAAATAGAATTTGATTTATGAGTGAAATATGAGTTTGTGGTAGAAATATATTAATGGATAAAACTATAATTATAAAGTAAGTGTATCTCCTTATGATCTTAGCCAATCTCATAAATAAATTCCTCAACATTGAGAAAAGGAACTTAGAACAAAATTGTTGTCCAAGATGGTACCTTAAATCATCACTAATTTATGGCTTTGGGATTGTTGGCCTTTTCATAGCCATGTTCTCTACCACTCTCCATAAAATAATTGATGGTTATATTTATCTTCCATATCCATATTTTCCTAAATGGAACCCTAGTATGTGTTATTTTCGGTAATCTTCATACTTTCCACTCTTTATTTTAAATAGAGTCCTCATTAATTCATTTTTCGATGTGGGATTTCAACTAAGATATTTTGAAACGTCAAAAATGTGTTATCCTAATACCTCATGTTTTGTTGAATCAATGGTATTTTAAATCATCGTAGATTAATGAATTTAAGGACCTCAATTTTAAACTTGTTTGTGATTGATGACCTCAATCACTACCTATAAATATTTACGTTTTTCCTCCAATTATATTTCTCTAATTGCCACCAATGTTCTCCTAATCGAGATCATAATTTTGTGGTGACCCTTTCATATCTCTTTTCCTTATATTAAGACTAAATTTTAGTAACCCAATTTCCGATGTGGGGTTTCCCACAATGATATTTTTTATTTTCAACCTTTTATTTTTGAAGAACAATTTCAAATTGCGAGGACGCAATTTATTGAAGGAGGGGACAATGTAACACCCCAACATTTCATAGTGTGTTATTTCTTTAAAATAATACAATAACTTGCACTACACGCAACACCGAGTTCAAGCACACCATGACTTACCAAACAAGCCGTTCAAAAGAGGTTATGAATAGTATTAACTAAATTTTAAACTTTATATAATCCTAATAATTTTAGAATCCAAATTATGAGTTTCTTAGACATAATGTAAGAATAAATTCATTTTCATTATTACACTTTTACCAAATTTTAATAGTGAACCCATTTTAAATACAATATTTTAAACTTTTTGAGTAAAGGGGGTCATCAAAAAATTTAAAATGAAACATCCCAAGCTTCTATGGTACGCTTTCCTTTGAATAATACAGTAGCATGTGTTGTACACAACTTCGAGTTCTAACACACACCACAACCAATCAAACTAGCCGTTATGAATAGTAATACCTACTTTTTGAAATTATATATTTTTTATATTTCAAAATGGACTTCATTTTTGGATTCGGAATATCGAATTTATCCTAAGGTGATATTTTGGTACATTTCGGATAACTTTCATATTTTGATGAATAGTGAAAATTACTAAATTTTAATTAAAAACAACTTTTTTAATCAAAATAATTAATAGTGATAAATTATGAATTTGAGTGGTTTTAAAGTATATTTAGAATATATTTTTACCATTTAATATAATTTTGGTCATTGGACATAATTTTACAATTAAACCGAACATAAACAAGTGTCAATCTTTTGATAGTTATTATCTCTTAAAAACACTCTTTTTGTTTTGACAGCGGGAATTAATTTTAAATTAATTTCTGCCACTTCTGTGTTTTGAATTTAGAAAAATGGATTCCATATTTGGAATCAGGATGTTCAAATTTTGTAAATAGGTAACTTTTATTTTTAGACATTTTGAATAATTACTACGGTAAATATTTTATTTACCATGGTTAAGGGTAAATCCGGTAAATAAGGGCTAAAAAATAATATTATAATAATACAAAAATTACCCTAAAACGTGTCCTAGCATTATTGGTTGATACATTTTCGACCATAGGCATCTTTGGGTCGATTTTGGGACCCCATGGTGCCACTTGTAGGTGATAGGGACACTTTATTTTAATTAAGTTAAAATGAATACAAAAATGACACAAGCATATATCTTTTAGAAAAACAATTTTTACATAGGGTTATATATGTTGGATTTTAGATTATAAATATTTATTAGAAATATAAAAATATTTCCTACATAGTTATATTTTATTTATAATTTTTAGACATTAAATAATTTACTTTATTTGTGACACAATGATGATGAATTAATTACTATAATAGTAAAAATTAAAATAATTGATATTATAAATACCTAAATAAATATAATATGAAACTTTTAATGAATTAAACTAATTTTATAGGATAATATGATATATTAGGATTGATTTAATTGACTTTTTTCGAATTAATCAATCTGTTATGAGTTTCACAAAAATTAACTATTGAATATTGTCAAAATTGACATAAAAGATTTCTTAAAACAAATATTATATTATTAATTGATATTAAATTCCTAAAAATCTAAGGTTCGGCCAAGAGACTTATATAATGATATTTTCATCATTATTGGACGACTTGGGGGTCTCTTGGATGTATATAGTATGTTTATTAACCATATAATATAAAAATACAAATGGATATTGTAAAAGTGAAACTAATTAACTTAGAGTTAATACTTAATGATAAGGTTAATATAAGTACCCAAACATGTCTAAATTATATTTGTTGAGTTGTTTTAGACCCATACCCACCTTAAAATTTAAATAATCAACTTTGGAGTCAATAGAAACCAAATATGAATTTATTATAAATTAATATTTCTAGCTTTTCCAAAGGTGCCCCTCACCCCTCTTATAAAAGGGCACTCCTCCTTCTCATTTCTTCACACCTTCAAACCTTTTGGATCGGCAAAACTATGCCCAAATACTCTCCCAACTTCCCTCAATACAACCTAGAGGCCTTAGTTTGATCAGAAAGCCAACCTAAGAGCCCTTTTGATCAAATCAAATGGAAGAACCCGAAGAAGAGGTAATGTTTTCACCACCCCTTTTCAAGTTCCTTTCTTCTTCCACTTCTTATTTCTTTGTTATTACCATTCTAAAATAATAACTCCATTATCTCACATATACTGTGATTTTATTATAAATATGGTAAAACAATATTCAGTATTCTATCCACCCTTTGAATAACATGTCACCATACGTGCGTACGTACGGCTTACCGTCTCCACGTCGTGGTGTAATTGTTATTCAATATATTATTATTTGGATGGGTATAATAATGATGTGTAACTCATGAAAATAATAAATATAACATGTTAATGATTCTGTATATATTATATAACATCCATTTATATATTATTTTAATATCAAAAGAATGATATGGTCGCTCGTGCGTACGTACGGACTACCGTCTCCACGAACACGATGAGATTCATTCTCCATCGTATCCATTCAAGTATAATTATCATTTGATGATTTAAAAATGATGATTAAGGACTTGATATCATTCTGGATATGAATAAGATACAACAAACATGGCTTATGTAACAAAACATATAAAAGAAAATGATTAAGTTAACACCCGAAATGACGATAATTCTAAGATATTATTAACAAATCAATGTTAAAAGATCATATATGATATCATATTAATATATATGATTCTTGTATAATTTAATAACAATCATTTCACCATTATACAGGAGTTTAAACTACCCCAACCAAGGAAAAGTACAAGGTAAGGGTTATTTCACAATCTCTTCATTATCCGAGGTTGTTTATACGTAATAATCTACTGGGATATCTTTATCATCCACATCCATGTTTCTTCGAAATGTATTTCAAAACATTTTTACTATTTACTAGAATATGGGTTAAAGTCATTTATACCCTTGTTTTACTTTTTATAAGAGGTTTATAAAGGAATCTTTCCGTCTTTTTCCAAACAAGGTGCTTTTTAACCTTTTCGACAGAATTAAGGTAAAATGTTTTTTTTAACTTATACGACGGGTGCGGTTATTTTCCACCGTTATAAAATTGTCAAAGCTTCTATTACAAGCTTATAAGAATATTTTCAAAGAAAATGTTTTATTTTATAAATATATGACTCTTAAATGATTTCAAAAATAGAAAGAGATATTTCTCTAAAAAGAGTTTTGATTTCATCTATGTCAACATCCTTTGATGGATTTTATGCTTATTTGTAGTTGATTTATTAAGATACAAAACTTCTATATTGTATTAAAGGTTTTGTGATATGTTTGACTGTGGATGTGATATTTTTATACCATTCATATTTTATGATGAAAGTATTGAAATTTCATATGCTAGTTTTAATACGAATGTTTATGTTATGTTTAAACCTTTTCATATGGGAATACATTGGACTTAATATGTAACGGGTGGAGCCCACTATAGCTCCTCGATGCATCGGTAGGTATCATGAGACAAAATAGTGTATTGGGACAAGGCCTTGACAAAATATTATTTGTAGTCTTGGCACGAGGCCTTGGCTATGTGGTTATGATAGTCTGGCATTATGCATTCCAACATTATGAATGTGGTTATTGATATTGCATGTGATTATTCGATTAGTAGAATATCCATGTGAATAAGTAAATGGAATTATTTCATTTTACTTTTTCCATACTATGTTGAAGTTCAAGTTTAAAAGGCTTTTGTTTTAGTAATGCATTGCCTTAAATGATTATGCTTATTTTTTAATGTTCCTCTATATTGTTATCCTTACTGGGCATTTGAGCTCACCCCTTTTCGATGTTTTATTTTTCCCAGGAAGTGAAGAAGTAAATTATGAATGACCTGCAGGGATATTATGTGGGGATATGAGTGTGGATTATGGAGACAATATGTTGTTGTAGTAGTTTTTCATTTTATGATGTAATGTAAGACTTATGAATATATCTAGTGTTTCCAAGGCTACTAAACCAATCTGTCTTTCGAGGTTTGATCTTTCTTGTGATCATGCCAATGTTATGTAATAATGCACCGACTCTGGGAAACTAGGGTCGGGGCGTTACATTGACGCTCGGCCAAACCCTGCCAATTACTCTTCTCATCCTCTCTAGTTACATCATAGAGGTTTTGGTCTTCTCAAAAGTCCAACTCTATTGCCCTAATAAGAATTTTTAAGGAGGCGCGTCAAGGAAGATGTAATCCCTTCTACCGACTCTTTCAAATTTCTATCAGCTTTTACTTCCTCTTATTTAGTTTTATCATTATAAAGTAATAACATATGTATTACATATATACTTATATCTTATTATAAATATGAAACAACCCTATTTCACCTTCTATCCATCCTACGGAAAACGAAATCACCGCGCGTTCGTACGTACGAAATACCGTATCCACGCTGTGGTGTAATCTTTTTTCCACCACCACCTTACATAGATGGGTATAATGGTCTAAATAAATAACTATATATGATTATTGTAAAGTGATATTGATTCTTAAATATTATACATACACTTTAATACAATTTCACGATTATGGGAATGATATAATCGCACGTGCGTACGTCTGGACTACCGTCTCCACGAACGCGATGAGATTCATTTTCCATGATTAACGCTTCAAATATGATTATAAAGTATATGTAATAAATAATCATGAAAAATAATACATAATAATAATACTGTATTTATGTACATATATGTTTCATTTATTTAATTCCATTTCATTCAATAAGGAAACGAAAACAATGTTCAACCGTATGCACGACCTACCGTCCCCATGAACGGTTTATTTAATTACATTTATCGATCTATCATATATATTTATATACATAATATATATTATATATAAATTAGGTTTTACATTCTTTAATTAATTAAATCAGGATATAAGTAATAATATCAAGAACAACATGTTGAAACACGTATGATAAATGAAACGATTTTACCCAAAACGCTACTTTAACATGGAATTTAAAAAAGAATGAGTAATATAATGTCATAAGTGAACTATATATGATATCATAAAAATTAATATGATTCTGTAATAATTCAATGAAATTATTTAAATTATTATACAGTTGGTTTGGATACGTATGAATCATATCAGACATAAGGTAAGGGATAATTTTTCAATCTCATTTTTATTCAATATTGCTTATACGTAAGTATTTACAAGGGATATATTTTTCATCCATGTCTATAAAAAATTTCATTAATAAAGTGTTTAATATTCTTCCATGTATGTTTAATTTCATGTTTACCCCACTTTGACTTTTACTTTGTGATATGGAAGGAATCTTTCTTTTGTTTACCATACGCGGTACTTTTTGACTTTTCCGTTAAAAGTACGAGGAGAATCTTTTTTTCAATTATACAGCATGAACATATTTTTACGGTTTCATAATGCCTAATTTTCATTAAGCTCCTTATACATGTTTTCATAATTATTTTCATAAAAATCCTTTTCTTTTAAAACTTCATTTCATTTTGAGAAAAGAAAATGCTTTTGAAGAAGAAAGGATATTTTCCTCAAAATTTCATTTCAAGTGTTTTATCAAAACTATTTTCTATCTAATATGGCATTATTAAGTATGTTTATGTTTAAAGTTAATGTATATAATATTTACCTGGTTTTATTTTTCTTATGATGAAATGATATCCATTTATTTTATATGGATTATGTTATTATGGGATGATGTTTATGAAACCCATTTTATTCGTTCGGTTATTATGAATGATGTAT
This sequence comes from Viscum album, assembly GCA_963277665.1. NCBI lineage: Eukaryota > Viridiplantae > Streptophyta > Magnoliopsida > Santalales > Viscaceae > Viscum > Viscum album. The sequence goes on from OY728125.1 coordinate 713,838,035, forward strand.
GTTTATTTTGTGGCACAAGAAAGAATGATTTCATTATGAGATGGGTGGGACATATATCTCCCTCCAATGCATTGGGTAAAGATTTATATCTCATGAGATAGACATGGCTGGAACGGTATGTTAATCTGGTTCAGTGTTATAGGACTGAAATGAGGAGTGAACTCAATTCAGAAAGAGGCCTTGTCCACTAAGATGGTCTCAACAACAATGCCTTGGCTACTATAGAAATCATATCACGTGATTAATGTTTTCCCACAATTATAAGTTTTATTTTCAATCTATTTTATTAGGATGGATGTTCAATTATGATATATGCCTTACGTACTACCCAGATTTATGTATTTTATCAAAATTTTGATGTTTAGATTTTATGTTCAAGTTTTTGCATTCCAATGTTTATGAATTGTTTAATGTTCTCTATGTTTACCCTTACTGAGCATTTGAGCTCACCCTTTTTATGTTTTTTCCCCAGGATATAAAGAAAGTTTTAGGTAAGAAAAAAGGAAATATCATTATGGGAGATTTTGAAGATCTTTCACCATGATTAGAAGATTTTGTTCCAAGTTCCCAAAGATACTAAACTATTACAGTAGTTCGGTGATTTTTTTTATTATGTATTAAGTATTCTGCCAAAGTAATTTAATTTCCATATACTTCAAGTTTTGGGTCTCTAAAAATTACCTACAACAATATCCACTTCCATCAAATTGGATATGAAATAGGCATTCATGTGTATAGAAGATTACCTCCCCGTAGACCTATATTTCTCATTTTTCCATTACCACCTATAACGGATGGTTAAAATAATGTATTATTTTTTATATAAGATTTTTATGAAATTATTATACTTATAGAGTTATTATATCACACATAAATTCATACTATCCATTCTGTAGAAATAATATAATGTCACTCGTGTGTATAGTGGACTACCAAATCACATAGCAATGTGATTCATCCACACATTAAATTGATTGTAATAAAAATATTTTTAATGAAAATATTTTATATATATGATATTAAAATTAATCTTTAATTTTAATATATTCTATATCTTTAATTCTTTTAATATTCTGATAAAATAGAAATAGTGTTAATGCATACATATGACCTACCATCTCCAATAATGGTGTATATCATTTTCTATATATATATTTTATGTATTAATCTAAAAACATAAATAATTACTATATTTTATTTTATTATCATGGATAATATTATTGAGAATTTGGCAACATGATCAAATCTAATAAACCCAAAAAAATAAAAAATCAATACATACAGAAAAAGTGATGTAGTTATTTCCTGAAAATTAGGTTAACATGGAAATCAAAATTAATTGGTAATATAAGGTCATAATAAATACATATATGGTATGAAATATATTATTATGGTTATTTAATAGATTTATATGAAAAATATATTAATTATATAGGATTTTTAAATTATTTCAAAAGAAAAGAATATATATGGTAAAGGATTTGTGCCTCTATTTTTTACTTCATTGAGACATAAGCCATATTCCCCACCAATTTCAATTATGGGGTGCTTATAGTATCCTTGAAATAATTTTATGATGACTATCCTAATAATAATTGGGATTATATACCCATTTTTTTATGTATATTTCATTGGAATTATGTTTCAAATGTTAGAATAGTTGTAATGGTTTATTGTACAATCACATCATTTATCAAGACTTTTTATGATTAAGTCTGCAATGTTTAAATATTATGATCTACAACAAAATAATTCACATGAATGATCATATAATCTTGTTATTCATGACATATTCATGAAATATTACGATTTTCATACACTAGGGTACATAAATTAACATATAAAATGTTTTCCTAAAAAAAACTTCATCATCAATATCTTTAGTCAAAAAAACCTTTTCATCCAAAAAAATGTTTTATAAAAAAATTCAAAAATGTTTGAAATATTCATAATATAGTTTACTAATGGAATTATTATCCATGATTTACTTCTTATAATAAAATTTAATGGAATCAATGTGTCATTTTACAATTAATTTTTTTTACTAAAAATGGTATGAAATTAAACATGTGCATGAAGAAAGAAATTTCCTTGCATCATGAAAATTATTAAAATTTGATACATATTTATAAATTTTTATGTTATTTTCAAATAAAAATATTTCAAAAAATTTTATTTGTTTTAATTTTTTATCAAAATGGAAGGTATATATTTCTTAATAACTATTTTAAATTATTTTTAAAATATTCCTTTTTAATTTATCTATGTTTGTTTCATAGAAAAAATATTTTGAAAATTTTATAATTTTTAACAATTTTATTTGTCGAGAAATGTTATTTTCCCCAAGAAATGTTCTATGTGGCCATTCAAAATGACTCTCAATCTTAGATGAAATCATTTTATGTAACTTATTATTTATTGGGGATATAAACCAATGATATCATTCTTATAAATTTCGTGAATGATTTACAATGAAAAGTTATTAATGAATAATTTTTCCCTGTAATGGGTTATACCATAAAAAAATACATATAAAACCCACTTATTTTTACATAGTTTATTCTATAATTAAATGAAGAAATGAATATGAAACCTTTATCTTTTCCACATTTTATGATATAATGAATTTTTTTATGTGGCACATTTCATTTCCTGGGTTATGATTTGATTAATGGTTTAAGATATTGTGGAACACATATATATTATTAACATTCTATGGTATGTAGTACCTATATATCACTCAAATTCATTAGGTAATGATTTATATCTTATGATATAAGGATGAATAGAATCAAAAATGAACTTGGTTCCGTAAGGGACATTGTAAACTATGATTTTTGTGGGATTTAACCTTTAACACTATAAGGGTTTGGGGAGTAAAAATTTTATACTATTATGTCCCTAATAGTGTTTCTGGACTACCATGGAAATTTTGGTTTCTATTCGTTTGTGTATTCCAAAAAACAATGTTTTTTTCATGTTTTTTCCTATCATGGATCATGTTATTTGTTTCTATTGTGACTAATTTAGTATTAACTTATAATATTTATTTCATTACTCAATATTGTGATTGTGTATATTCAATGTATTGTTTTCAAATTTCATTGTCATGTTCTGATACACTTATGTTCATGTAATTCTTATGTATATCCCTTGTCTCCCTTTCTAAGAATCTGATATTATCATTTCTTATGTTAATTTTCACTAGGTTATGAGGAAATATATTATTTATAATATGTATGAGAAGGGTTATAGTTATGTATAACATATTGGTAGATGGTATAGTTTAAATATAAAATAGGTTTTTGTGATTCAATGATTGCAAAAACACTATACCTTTATGATCATTATGCATTTTTTAAATTAGTAAATATTCAAAAAAATGATATAATATCTAGGTATTATATGATTGGGAAATTAAAGTTTATATTAGAGAATATTTTGATGTTAAATTTTAAAACTAGGATGAATGAAATTCTACAATATCCCTAAGGATATTTATATAGATATGTCTAGGGATATGTATAAGGATAAGTCTACAGATGAGTTAATGTTTAGGAAAATATCATGGAGTTTTGTTAAAGGTAGAGTTAGTCATTTCAAACAAATTATATCCCTATATTGATAATATAATAGGATATGGATTTCTAATATAGGGACCTATGGTTAATTACTATGAAATGGGTACATTTAGTAAGAATTGATCATCACTGGGTGCACAACAACATGAATAACATTATACTTAGATTGAAACACCGAGGAAATATTTTTTGTAAATAAAAAAATTATTTACTAACCATCATGAGGGATTTTTATAATAAACTTGAATTACATATGTTAAACCCATGGTTTCAAAGATTACAAATAATGTGTCATGATTTAGATATCATTTGTGTCATTTTTAGGATTATTTTTTCTAATGATGATTATTGCTTCTTACAATGTGTTTATTGGTTTTATTAAAGGGATAGAACTAGAAGGAACTATGTTAAGGATGATTTTGACAAATAATACAATGATATTTCTCCTTAGAATCCAAACATTATGGGGGATGGAATGAAAAATCTCATTTTTATTCTCACATATATTTATAATGCTATTAATCTTGTAGGACATCCAAATTATTTAAGGGTGGATATAAATTATGTTAAGTCTTTCATGAGGTAAAAAAACCATCTTTCAATTGGCCTTCTAATCCACTAGTTTGTGAAAAATAAATCAAAACCACTGATTTTTTTTCTATTTTCAAATTATGTTTATCATAAAACGTTAAGTTTGGATTTGTACTATTTTGAAGGTGAATCAAATCAATAGTGGAGCCTTATCAAGAATACATGGAAACATGATGGAATTTATTCCATGAATTGAGAATAGTTAATGATTTTCTTTAATAAGAGATTTCCTCATATTTATCATACAAATATGGAGGTGTATCTTGAGCTAAACAAAAATTATGTCGAATTGACTGATACCTATGAGGAATATTTTCCAACACGTGTAAGGTACACTTATAGTATAATAATCAAACATCAAGGTAAGGTTGATAAATTTTTTAGTAGCTTAAAACCAAGGCTGTGAAGAATGTTATCCTTAATATAATTCTTGTCGATGTGAAGATATTATTTAGTTTACTTTCTAGGTGGAAATGGATGTCGGTATTATATGTCAATCACATGATTTCAATAAAAATAGAAAAATGAAATTATAATAAATTCTAAAATCCGTGGATATAATAAGATGGTATTTCTATTATTATCATATTTTGATGAACATCATAGAAGAAATTTTCTAAACTGGACTACTAAATGTTTTAATTGTGGAAGGGAAGGTATTCCATAAATTGATTGTTGATGTGATGTGAAGAATTTAGCAAACTATAAAAATAGTGGGAGGGGTTACACATAATACACAACCCCAATCCAATGATTCAAATTCATAGAATATGGGAACTATACAATCCTGAGCCCAAATATGAAGGTCATTGATCAGGATTGACATCAAAAAACTTTTAATAAGAGAGAAAAAGTAAAATATCATTTTATCAATGATACTAATAAGGGGTGTGATAATGATGTGTTTAAAGGTACACTTACCATATACTCTATAATTGATATTGAATTTTTTTACTATAGATATATTTCATATTTTATATTTAATTAATTTTATAATGGTATCTAGATTCCACCAAATTGATGAAATGTATAATTATCAACGGAAACCAAAAATGGTAATATGATATTATCATTGGTCTATGACTCATATATGGTTACCATTAGTGGGAATGTTCTTCCTTCAAATATTTTCATTCGTAATATGGTTGATGTTGATGTTATCATAGCCATGAATTGGATTTCTCTACATAAATCCCACATCAATTATTGAGGAAGTGAAGTCTTATTTGATATTAGAAAACCAAACTAGAATCCTCAATGAATGTGATGATATGTATTCTATTACATCAGAGATCAGATCCACTATATGTATATTTACCCCTATACAAAAAACGGTTTTATCTCAAATTTTTTGGATAAACATGATAGAGATTATATTCCTATTATTTGAGTATTTTTTGATGTATTTACATAATAGTTGACTAGAATTCAACATAGTTATAATTTTTAGTTTTCAATAAAACTTATACCCTATTCCACACAAATTTTGAAAAATCCCAATAAAGTAGACCATATTTAGTTTAGGAATTTGAGAAGTAATACTAAGTAAACCGTGACATGAGATTTATTCATCCTTATGTGTCACCTTAGGTTGTCTCTATTCTTGTTTTTAATATAGAGATGGATCTATGTGACTCTAAATTTATTATCAATATATAAACAATATCAAAATCAACAAAAATTATCATCTACCATGTGTTGATGAATTATTTGATAAACCATGATGATATCAATACATTTTAAATATTATATTTCATTCTAGATATCATCAATTAAGGGTTAAGATGGAGGATATACTCAATAGACCATTACAAGAAATGTTTAAACAATAAAAATATATAGTGATTCCATTCGATCATAGTAATTCCACCATTATCAGTATGGATTTAATGAATAAAGTATTTATTTATTACCTTGATCATTTTGTGAATGACTATATAGATGATATTCTTCCTTATTCATAAATAATATAATATAATTACTATCACTTCATAATTTTACCAATGGCCATAACGAATGATAAAATATAAGAACAATTTAAAAATTGTGAATGTTTGATGTGGAAAGATTCATTTTTAGGTAAAATAATATAAATAATGGGTATATCATTAGGTGTATTAATGATGGATGCTATTGAATATTGGTACAGACCAACCATGGTGTCTATGATCCATAATTATATTAGTTTAACTAGATATTAATTATGTTTGGTGGATATTTTTAATGAATATATAATCCAATATCTATGTTAACTCAAAAGAGACCCAAGTTTCTTTGGATAGTTGAATGTGAAGACAATTTCAAGCAACTGATGATAATATTAGTCAACAAACCTTTTCTTATACTACCCTATAGTGGATATAATTTTTTAATATATAATTATGCATCCATGTTGGAATAAATATGTTTTATAATGCATAATTATAGGGTTATATCATGTAAAACAAAAAAATTTATGGTCCCTGACAAAAAATACACAACTCTTGATTTATTCTTAGCTGAAATATTATTTTAATTAAGGATATGGAGATATTATATTTATGGTGAAATGTGTGAGATCTATACTAATTCCAAAATATTAAATTATATATTCTCATGGAAAGAGTTGAATATGAATCATATAATATTGTTAAACCTAATTAATGATTATGACTGTTAAACACATTTCCACCATATAAAATATAAAAATATCACCCATGCCTAGAGCATAATGGATAATTCTAGCATATACATGATGAGGATCACAAAAAATCGGATATTTCTATATTTTCAAGAAATGAATCTAGATATCTTGAATGAATTGGAGATATATTATCTTTCTTAATTTAATGTTCAACCATCTATCGAAGTGATGACTAAATATGTACATAACAAGGATGTTGATCTTTTAATGAACTAAATAAATGTTAATGAGTCAATATTTTTTCAGTATGGAATAATAATGCCTAGTAACCACTTATGTGTTTCAAACATACAACGTTTGAAGAATGAGTTGTTAAAGGAAACCCATAGTTATTCATTCTCCAATAATCATAGAAGTATTCATATTTATAGAGATTTTAAATAACACACATGGTGGGATGGAATGAAGACATATATCATAGATTATTTATCTCGATGCTTGGTATTCATCTATGTTAAGGACACGATTTAAAATTATATGTGGATGTGACATCCATTAAACATACAAGAATTAATATGGAATAACATAACCATTGGGTTTTTCCATTGGACTTCCAAAAGAATATTAAGGGAAAAAATTTATATGAGTTATAGATGATCACCATACAATGTATGAACAATAAATCTCTATCAGAGAACATTTAAATCTTGGTCATATTTCTAGGATTTACATTAACGAAGTGTCGATGTAATTTTCAGAGCAACATTCAATTGTGTCTCATTGGGATCTGAGGCTTACAAAAATGTTCGGGATATTTATTTATCAAAAGAAAGATATGAAGTTATATTTCATGACTAGGTATCATCCCCAGATATATTCTCCATCAAAGAGATAAATATAAATACTAGGGTATACATTTAGGTGTTATTTTTGGGACATTAATGGTTTTTATAATGAACAAATTCATCTGGTTGAGTTTTTATACAACAATATATTTTACTCAAGAATTTTAATTGATCTTTATAAATCCATTTATAAAACAAATTAGAGATCCCATGTTCTAGAATGATGTCAAAGAAATAAAACTATTGGGGATTCAGATAGATTAAAATTTTAAAATAAGGTTAGATTCATTCATAAACAAATCAAGGATTCTTAGAGTCAGCAAAAAAGTTGTGATGATAATCACTGGTGTCGTCTACAATTTTAAGTTGGTGACAAGGTGTTTCGTATTATTTTTACATTGAAGAAGGACACGATATTTAAGAAGAAATATAAATCAATCACTACATATATCACTCACATAAAAATTATTCATCAAATTAGTATGTTAGCCTACAATTTTTTACTTTCACCAAACCATTATCAAGTCGACGATGTGTTCCATGTATCTCCAATGATTATTTAGATACCTCAACCATCACAAATAGTAAAATAAAAATTCATAAATATATAGAAAGAACTTTCTTATCAGGAAGAACCAAAAGAGATTTTGGATCATACATAGATAGTTATATGAAACAATACAACTCCCATGACCAATGGATTGTGGTGCAACCAAAAATTTGTGGAATTTATATAGGAACATGTGTAAATTTTGTGGCTAATGTATACCAATTAGTTTTTGTCACTTTGATGAATTTTGAAAGACAAATTCATTTAATGGGCGGTAGAATGTAACACCGAGTGTTTTTATGGATAATTGTTTTCAGATAAATTATATTTATTTGATATCTTGTGTTACACTGAACATTTAGTTTATATTTTGTTACACACAACAATAGGTTTTAACAAAACCATGATAAATTATTTATATTATTCAATCAAAATCATTGTAGAGACTTGGGTTTTGGACCTGTAAAACATTGGAATATTCCTACGAATCATTACACTGCTAAGCGTGAAGACGGCATGCGATTCCGAGACCTAGTGAGCCTGAGAATTATGTATTATAAAAATATTAAGTATTTTAATACTATCGACGAAGCAAGAATGGGTTATCACCAAAAAAGTTGCTCAGATCTAAAATTTGAGCATGCGGTTTTGTCCAGAACATTTCGTTTACCCTAGGAGGGGAGTAACTTTTGCGGGTGCGGGCCTGCAGTGGAAAATAGTTTCAAGGGCATTTTTGTAAATAAATAAATTTATTTAATTAGAGACTTTGCATTAAATAACATCTTAACAGAGTCCTTGATCACAATTCTGAGAATGCGGTTTACTTTATAATGTCGTGTTTACCTTATGGGCAACCTTACCTTTTCCTGCATTAGGTGTGGGGTCGAAGGCGAGTCGGTCATCGGAGTTAAAGGAGAATTTATTTGAAAAAGCATAAATCCTATTTACTCCCCTTATCCTCCACCATGTACGCATTAGAGGCCACCACACCCCTTTTCGTCCTCTTCGTTGATGAAAAAATGACTCATGAATGAGCCGACGTGAGCCGATTTCGACGTTGATCATTGGCAGATCGAGCTCCAGTGCGTGGCATGCGTCGTTCTGCACACGAAGCTTCAAAATTTTGCATGTGAGGTAGGCGATTTGAGTTTTAGCCTATGATCTCATTTCTATTCTTCATTTTAAATTCATAATAGTATAGAAGGGGTCTCAAGGGTCGTGTAGACACCTTTGTATCAAAAAACGTACCATCGGGGTGGTTGCGACGGTCTGTAGAAGTCTCACCAACACTTCACTGATGCAGAAGCATCGGCGAGGGGCGGCCGGCCATGGCGGGCCGACACAGCAAGGCGGTGGTGCCGCACTACCCAGTGTTGTGGAGGGATATGGTCCCGTAGTGGGGCGGGCCGATATGGTCCATTGCGGTCCAGTTCAGGTTGCTCAGGCCGGCCAGGTAGGGCCGGTCCATCCCAGTTTTCATCCGGGGGTTCTTTAAACGTCCGCATATTGCAAACCATGTGTCTGTTTCACATGTTGTCCATGGAAGCACATCCCAAGGATTTATATGAACCTTTTGGGATAGGTTTGGGAATTTTTTTGGGTTGGTCCCATGATCTGGGGTCACAAAACATTGAATAATAATAAAATTTTAATTATTATTCATCTTCGACCGACCGTAACTTTTTCCAGGAGAGTCTGATGGATGTGTCATCTGTGGAATTGGGATCTAGAAGTTAAAGCAGACGTTTTTAGATAGATTTCAGGTGTTGGGACCGAGATTGGTGTGCGAGCCTCATGAGACCATGTTTGGGCGTTTACGGAGAAATGCAACATTCACACCAGGAGTCTGAATTTGGAGGATGAATAGTCTATCTTGTATTTTATTCTGAGAGGATTGCAATGGTGCAATCCATTCGATGTGTTCTAGGATCGAGATGTGTGCCCCATGAGGAACCGTGGTGGTGAATATTATTATTTTTCACCTAATGTCTGTTTTGGATGAGTAAACGTCCTATCATGCATGTTTTTTGTGTGAATCGCAATAGTGGCCTCAATATCGGCCTTGGAGGTGCGCGGTGTGGAATTGTGGCTAGTTTCTGGTGTTAGCGACGTTTTGACTGGCAGTGGATGAGGGTACTCCCTTTATTCGTCCCTACGAGGGTTCGTTCAGCATCACAACCTTATTATATGTTTGTGATCCCCTCGATGGGATATTTATTCTATTAGAGTTGTGGCATCCCTCCGGTGGGCCCAGAGAGGGATCCTCTTGCATTGGTTCCCTATATCGGGTTCTTGGTATTGCTGTGACCACTTATCCACAGGAGTTGATCCCCTATCTAGCAGGTTAACCACGTAGGGTTTGTGGCATCATCAGGAATATGATCCCCTACGTAGTGGGCTGTGCTCAGATGGGTTGTGACATCATCGGGTATATGATCCCCTACTCAGTAGAAGGTTTATAGTAGGGTTGAAGTATCATTGGTTATATGATCCCCTAATTAGTGTGTGGTGTCTGTAGGTCTGCGGAATCATCAATCTGATCCCCTATAGCACGAGATGAACTAGATAGGGTTTCAGTATTGTTGTGACCGTCGTAACACGGGTGATAATCCTTTATCTTAGTGGTGTGTTTCTGTTGAGAGCCAGATCGGGTTGTGGTATCCCCCAACAGATCCTGGGAGTAGTCCCTAATCTGTGAGATCTATGAATGCCATATCGGGTTTGGTATCCCCCAATAAACCCGAGGAGTGATCCCCTATCATTGAGATCTTCGTATACAGGTGTGGGTTCTGGTATTCCCTACCGGACCATAGGATTGATCTCCTATACGAGGAGTTTGGTGTTTATGTTGTTTCAGTGAGGTTTCCTCAGTGACGATATCCAATGTTCGTGATCTCTCGAGTGAGCGCCTGAGATGTTTGTGTGGGACTCGATGTAGTGTATCTCTTGGACGAGTGTCATCTGTGTGATAGTGATTGTGGAGTGTGTTCTCTTGGTTGTGAACCGTTGTTGGTGATATTGTCCGTACCTCATGTATCTTGGTTCGTGTGCTGAGTATATCTCAATGTCCATGGTATATGTATGGGCATACACCTTGATTGAGATGACTATATGTGTTTAGCCGAGTATGGTCACGAGATTTAGTTTCTCTCTCATTTGGTTTCCCTCTGGCTAGGAGGACAGGACTGTTTCAATTTAGTTTCTCTCTTTTGTTTTGTGTTTTTTGGTGTGCCTATTGAATATCTTTATACTCACCCTTGCATGGGTTTTTCCCGCACATGTTCATTTCTTGTGCAGACCACATGCCTTTCAACAGAATCCCAGGAGGACCCGGAGCAGGCAGAGCTGAGTGAGTGGGACTGACCGTGGAGTCTTACCAGAGCTGTGCTGAGGAGATTTCTAGTGGTGTATTTGGTAGCATACCATTTTTTCTATTCAAGTTGGATGCCTTTGTATTTTTATTTTGGTGGGCCCTATTTTTTTCATTTTTGATCTTCTATTGCACTCTGGTTTGGGATAGTTGTATGCATGTATTTACTATTCAGTTTTATATTTCATTGCACTGCGGCATGGAGGTGTATGTGGGAGTGTGTGTAAAGGTACCTTAGGCTAACGCCTCCCATGTGTGTGATAGCCTACTCGGTGCTAGTCTTCAACCCCTAGCCTATTGGAGGTGGGCTTGGGGAGTCACGGATCAAGCCCCATTGGGTCAGGTCGAGACAGAGTGGTATTAGAGGAGGTTCCACCTTTGAGATCTCAGAGCGTAGCTGATCTAGCTATGAGTTTGGTTTAGTTTGCAATGTGGCGGTGTCAAGATGTATCTAGTTTGGATTTTAGGATAGGGACTCTAGTGTTGGTGCGGTGGCTGACATATGCATTCACTAGGACTTTGATAACCTGCCTTCCAACTCGGGATGTTTGGACACCAGTCGCAGGGACATAACGGTACATGCATCAAATATGACTGGTTTATTGGGTTTCCCTTGTTCTTCATGAGTTAGCTCTCCAGATATACACTTTGACCGTTGTGATTCTTGATTGTATTTCAGTATTCCTTGACGACTATAGCCAGTGAGGTTCCATAGTAGTATTGTGGTGACGATCGACCCCGTGTAGAGGTTTCAGACCAGGGCGCAGGTTATAAGGCTGCACCTTCAGGGGGTCCACCAGTTGAGACACCACCTTTCTAGAAGTTGGTTATACCGGTAGTTTAGGATGAGTTTGCGTGAAGGATTAGTGCACTGGATGAGTTCTAGATACAGCGACTTATGAGGTTTTATGGTGATCGAGACCCTCCCCCAGCTGATGACTAGCTCGAAGTAGTCACCCATGTTTTCATCATGGTGAGGACAGCACCCGATCAGATGGTGGTCCAAGCGGTGAGGAATTTACATGGTTTGGTTGGGGGACGGAAGAGTTTGGTGATGCAGTACCACGATGAGGAGACGCTCAAGTGGGAAGAGTTTGGGCAGCTCTTCAGGGAAGAGTTTCATACGATGACGCTGAGGTCTGTGCGGATTCAGGAGCTTCTACAGCTTTGGGAGAAGGGCATGACTGTGTCGGAGTACTCAACGAGGTTTACAGACCTGTCACGTTACTCCCTAGATATAGTCTGAGACTCGTTCATTAAGGCTCGGACCATTGAGAAGGGCCTACACAGAGACATCTGAGCAGATGTGGATTCCCTGTTCCTACCCACCTATGATGGAGTGCAGGAGCGGGCCGTAGTGGTTGAGAGATTATTGGCCGAGAAGATCCTACATGTTAGTGATGGGCATGAGAGAGATGAGTTTTCATCAGTAGGATCGACATATGGTAGCTGACGACAGACTTAGGGGCCTGGACGTATGTGAGGTTTTCAGAGGAGACCCCAGGATGGCGAATCTGAAGCTCAGGGCTCACAGGGCTCACAGGCCGGTTTTGGTCAGTCGTAAGAGAGGCGGTGTTACACTTGTGGTGGATGGGGACATATTGCTAGAGATTGTTCAAACCGTCATGCTACTGAGAGGGATCTGGTCAAAATTCCACCTTGGTAGCGGCAACGTCTCGAGTTTGGAGGTCCGTAGGGTGGAGGAAGTGGAAATGGAGATACATGCTAGAGTGGGAGGTGGTAGGCAGTATCAGATTCCACCACCACCACCCCCAGGTGGTCCACACTGAGCTCAGGGAGCTGGAGGGTGAGGGCAAGGACAACTGTATTCCCTAGAGGCCGTTGACCCAGAGGCTCCGCGGATGGATAGAGGTATTCATTGTGTCCTTTCTTCTTTCTACAGTAGTTCTGATAGACAGTATTTAGCGGTACTCTTCCCTTTCCGTTTCCTGCTCGAGTTTTTTTCAAGGTGTTGTTAAGACCATGTGTGGGTGTTGTTCGGCATGTTTAGAATGCGTGAGGAAGAGAGATCCTTCCCCCACCGAGACGCATTTTCGTGACGTGATCAAAACTGCGCGGGCATGATTGTTCTTTCTGAAGCGGATAGTGTTGATGTGTGGTGGATGATTCCCTATGACATATGTGTTCGGGCATGGGTGTTTGTTGGCGAACTCACTGGCATGATAGATCCGGTTGAGAGCCCAGTTGCTTTCCTTGTGCTTATAGATTTTCGAGGATGAATACTTCTATGGTGGGAAAGATGAAGCGACTCGGGTTTTCGACCTATAAGACTTTGGAATATTACTATGAATGATTCTGGAGTTAGGTGTGAAGACGGCGTGCGATTCCAAGACCCGGTGAGCAAGAAATTATGTTTTATAAAAATATTACATATTTTTATACTATGCACATGGCCGGAGTGGATTTTCACTTAAACGATAGCTCAGATCTAAATCCCGAGTGTGTGGATGTGTCCATAACGTTCTGTTTACTCTAAGAGGGGTGTATGTTTCACGGGAGCGGGCCTGCGGTGGAAAATGGCTTTGAGGGTGTTTCCGTAAATAAATAAATTTATTTATTTATAGACGTTGCCTTGAATAACTTCTGTACAGAGTCATGGATGAAAATTCTGAGAGTAAGGTTGAATTCCGAACATCCTTTTTACCCTAAGGGAGGCCTTAAATTTTTCTGCATCGGGCGCGTGGTTGAAGGCAAGTCAGCCATCAGAGTTAAAGGTGGATTTATATAAAATAAATAAATAATATCCTCATTATTACCCTTCTCCCCCACCTTGTACGCGTAGGAGGCCACCGCCCCCCTTTTCCTCCTCTTCGCCGATGAACAAACAACAAACAAAAATGCCGACATCATCTGATTTTGATACCGATCATCAGAAGATCGAGCTCCATCGCGTCATAGGCGTCATTCTTCACCCGAAGCTTCGATGTTTCACCCGCAAGGTAGGCGATTTGTGTTTCAACACTCGATCGTGTTTTAGTAGTGTTTTTAATCATTTTGAATTCGTAGATGTGTTGAAGGGGACCCGAGGGTCGTACAAATTCCTCTAGATCGAATAACGGTCCATAGGGGTGGTTCTGACAGTCCGAGGAAGTCTTGCCGGCGCGATGGCGCCAACACTAGCGAGGGGTGGTCGGCCATTGCGGGCCGGTGCAGTGAGGCAGCGGTGGCTGCCCGAGGTGCGGGGGCACACCGCCAAGCATGACAGAGGGTCACAGTCTTGTGGGGGAATGGCTGGTGGTGGAAGTAGCCAGACCGGCCGGGGCAGGTGGGTTTGGGCCTCTACGGGCCAGGTCAGGCCGATTTATCGTCCGGGAGTTCTTTAAACCCCCACAGATTGCAAACCAGGTGTCTGTTTCACATTTCGTCTATGGAAGAACGACCAAAGGATTGATAATAACATTTAGGGATAGGTTTGGGAATTTTTTGGGTTGGTTCCGTGATCTGGGGTCACGAAATTATGAATAATAATAAAATTGTAATTATTATTCAACTTCGACCGAACAAAACTTTTGCCTGAAGCGTTTGACTGATGTTCCATCTATGGAATTGTGATCTAGATGGTAAATCGGACGTTTTGAACTAGATTTAGGGTATTGAGATCGAGATTGGGGTGCAGGCCCCATGAGGCTGGGTTTGATCATTTAGGGAGAAACACAACTTTCTGGGATCGAGACGTGGGCCCCATGAGAACCCGTGGCGGTGAATTATATCTTTTTCACTGGATTTCCATTTTTGGAGACTAACCATAGTATCCTGCATGTTTTCCCATGTGGATCGTGATGGTGGCCATGGTATTTTCATTGGAGGTGCGCGGTGTGGCATTGTTGCGGGTTGCTCAGGTCAGAAACGTTTGGACCAACAATGGTTGAGGGTACCCTAGTGGACCCTGGGAGTGATCCCCTATCTGTGAGATCTAAAAATTCCAGATCGGGTTATGGTATACCCTAGTGGACCCTGGGAGTGATCTTCTATCTGTGAGATCTTCATATACAGTTGTGGGTTCTAGTATCCCCTAGAGGACCCTAGGAGTGAACCCCTATCCAACGAGTTTGGTGTTTATATTGTTTCATCGAGGTTTCCTCAGTGACGATATCTGACAAGTGTAATCCCTCAGGGTGAGCGTCAGAGAAGATTGTGTGGGACCTAGTGGAGTGTATCTCTCGGACGACTATCATCTGGATTATAGTGATTGTGGAGTGTGTTCTCCTATTTGTGAACTGTTGCTGGTGATGAGGTCGGTACATCGTGTCGCTTGGTTTATGAGCTGAGTATATCTGGATTTTCATGGTATATGTATGGGTATACACTTGGATTGAGATGAATAGATGTTTTTAGCCATGAATGGTGATGATATGGAGTTTCTCTCTTGTCTGGGTACCCTATGGCTTGGAGGATATAACTATTTCCTTTAAGTTTCTCTCTTTGGTTTTGGGTTTTTGGGGGAGCCTAATAAGTATTGTTAAACTTACCCATGCACGGGATTTTCCCACTCATGTCTGTGTCTTGTGCAGACCACATGCCTTTTAACGAAGTCCCAGGATGACCCGGAGCAGGCAGAGTTGAGTGAGCAGGACTGACCATGGAGTCTTACCGGAGCTGTGTTGAGGAGATTTCTGGTGCTGTTTTAGGCAGTGTTCCCATTCTTTTGAGCAGGTTGGCCTCTTTTTTAGTTTTCTTTTGGTGGGCCGTATTTTTTCCTTTTTGTTCTACTATTTAACTCTGGTTTGGGATAGTTGTATGCATGAATTTACTATTCAGTTTATATCTCTCAGCACTGTTTCATGGAGGTGTATGTGGGTTCTTGTGTACTGGTACCTTAGGCTAATGCCTCTCATGTGTGTGATAGCCTACTCGGTGCTATTTGACTACCCCTGGCCTATTGAAGGTGGGCTTGGGGAGTCACCGCTCGAGCCCCGTTGGGTCGGGTTGCGACAATCATAATAGCTTAGCTGCTAAAAATGGATATATAAATTTAATAACTACTTTATAATTTTTAGTATACCTGCCATATATAATGAAATCATATTGATAAAAGAGTACTACAGAATTTTGGTGATGTATTTATATGTTTCAAATGTAATATTTTTTCAAAATGTGATTTTTATATTCTTTTATGAAGAATAGAAAAATTATTAATTGAAAATCAATTTTTTTAA
Source organism: Viscum album (assembly GCA_963277665.1). Taxonomy (NCBI): domain Eukaryota; kingdom Viridiplantae; phylum Streptophyta; class Magnoliopsida; order Santalales; family Viscaceae; genus Viscum; species Viscum album. The sequence continues at coordinate 713,854,772 of OY728125.1, forward strand.
AAAATTATGTATATTTCTTACATAATTATATTAAAATTATCTTTTGGTGACTTTATGAGAGTTTTCTGAAAAAATTAATTATTTGATGAATAATGAAAAATACTGAATTTCAATTTATAAATTGATTTTTTGTTTTGAATACTTATAAATATAAATAATAATTTAATTTTTTTAAGTTAAAAATTGTTAAATTATGTTTACATTAATCCATTTTAGGATATTGGATTCATTTTCATTTTTTATTTTATATATAATATTTTTATAAACATTTGATTTGTTTCCTTTTTGATACCCGCCTTCTCTCCCAATATATGGGATTAATTTTTAATTCAAATATATATAATATATGAATTTAATTTTTGAAAAATTTATTTGATATTTATAATAAAAATAATTTATATTATCTAATATGTTCATATTATTTTTTGACGGTGATGAATGGTGAATGAAATAAATAATAATTATTGTGGTTAATGTAAAATGTCATTTACCATGGGTTAAAATAAAAATATAAGGTTTAAATTCACATAAACCTTGTCTAAAATATATTTCATGTCCATATTTTAACACTATCATGTCTAAGGATCAACAATACTCTATTTTAGGAAAATTTCTTGAGAAAAATAATGGAAAAATGTTTTCATTTAAAAAACCTACAAGTGTGCCACTGAGTTGACATATAAATGGACATCCATATCCTCTATTCTTCACACTATAAATCCATTTATGTTTTGTAAAATAAAAAACCAAATAACATCCCAACATAAATACCTTCATCCTATAATACTTTTTTTCAAAAATTCATCCTAGAAAGGATTTGTATGAAGTCCAAAAGAAGGTACACGAGGAAGTGGTAATGGTCTTCATAGAGAGTATTTTTATTTAGTCCTAAAAATAAATTAATTTTTAATATATTATTATATAATTAAAAATTTATGTTTGATATTATTTAATTTTATTATTTAATTGCATTGATCTACACCCATCTTTACTTCCTTGTAATAAGTTATGAAATAATCATTCATGTGTACAGGCGACTACTGCCTCACAATCATATGTGACTAATTTTCCCATTACCACATCTCATGGATAATTATTTATTAAGTGTTTGTATATGATATATATGATATTCTTATACATTATAAATCATTTTATTAAACATAAAATCATACATTTTATTCTTTGGAAATATAATAGCATCTCTCTTATGTACAGGTGAATACCACCACATGAAGAAATGTGATTTGTTCACACAATAAGAAGAATGAAATAAGGAAATGTTTAACTAAAATATCTAAGATGAATATTTTATAATTGTTTATATAATGAAATTATATTATATGAATTTTTTTCTTTTCATATTTCGTGAAAATGAAACAGTTTTCACATGTATGTACGACTTACATTCTCCATGAAGATTGTATTTAATTTTAATTATATAAATTTTAGGGATTACTCTATAACTATATATAATTGATATAAATTATTATAATTAAATGGTTAAAAATATAGATATTACATGTATATTATCAAATAAATAGAAAAAAATAATAAATCAAAACATTAATGAAAATCAAAGTAGTTATTTCCTGAGACATGACTTTAACATGGAATTGTTAGTAAATCGGTAATATAAGGTTATAAAAATGTTATATACAGTATTCAGTATATGTTTATGGTTCCATAATATATTTATAACAAACATGTATTTATTATAAAGGATTCATGAATGTGTTCTAAATAATTGAGGAATTATGATATTAGATTTCTTTCTTAATGTTTCATTCAGTGGGACACATTCCATGTTAACCAATTATTTCTTTTATTCATTGTATATATTTTCCATTATTTATATATTTTTTTGATTCTAGAATTAATTATTTGGATTATATATCAATTTCTTATCTTCATTTCATTTATATTATGTTTCAAATGTAACTAATGTGCTAATTTCTTATTTTACATTCTCATCATTTATCAAGATTATTTATGATTAAGTCTTTATTGTTGATATATTATTATATAAATGACTAAAATTGTTTTTAATCTTATTATTCTCTAGTAATTGATGACATTTTAATGTAATGGCACTATTTTTCAACTCATTGGTACTTAATATAATTGATAAAATATTTTTAATAAAAATATTCTATACTTTATTGTTAGGTCGAAAATAGTTTTTCATACAAAATCATGTTTAAAAAAAATCAATTTTTTAAAAACTATTAAATTTATTTATTAATTACATTATTAATATTGTTTTAGTTTTTTAAAAAAAATTGAAATGACTATTCATCTAGTTATCCAAAAAATTATTGTTTTTATTTCACCATAGAATGTGAAACGAGTCTTTATTTCTAAGTGTATAATATGGATGAAATTTCCCACCATATTGACCATTATTTTTTAGGATGATTACTTTATTAGTTTTTAATTTTATTTTCAAATTATATTTAATTTTTAAATGTGCTATGATTAATTTTCATTATCAAATCATAATGTGTATTCTCCTCAATAAATTCCATTAGTTATTTTAAAAGAATTATTTATATGTTTTCAATGTTATTTTAAAATAAAAGTATTTTGAAAATGATTAAATTTTAATTATGATATTTTCAATAAAATTATATTTTCAAAAACAAATGTTCCATGTGTCCATATGAAATCATTCTACATCTAATATTACATCCTTTGAAAATTATTATGAATTTTTATTGATATGAAACTTGTTTACCATTTCTGTTCATTATCTAAATGGTTTATGGTGTAAATATGTTTATGAAAATTGTTTCTCTTCCACATGTTACACCATGATAAAATTCATATAAAACTGCTTCATTTTCCATTAGTTATTCTATGATGAAATGATGAAATGATAATTAATCCTGTATATTTTCAATAGGTTATGATATGAGGAAATGTTTATGTTACCCATTTCATTTCATGGGTTATAATAAGATGATTTTTTTTATAAATATGTATAACACATGTGTATGATTTACATTATGTGGTTTGTGGGATTTATATCTCCCTCTAATGAATTGGGTAATAATTTATATCTCATGGGATATAAAGGATTGTAATTGGGTGTGAGCTCGGTTTAGTAAGGGAATTTATTTAATATAATGATCTTTTGAGTGATCATTATCTACTGTGAGAGTTTGGGGAGTGAACCCATTCTATAATTATAGGGTATTAATTAAACCTTGGATATTATATAAATGATTTTCTATGATTTTGTATATGAAAACAAAATCAATGTTTTTTGTAAATTTTATGCTCTCAGGGATCATGTTCTTTGATTTTTTTAAGATTCATGTCTTATGAACATCCAATATTTTTGGCATAGATTAATATTATGATCATTAAAATTTTGAGTTTGGTTTTAAAATACCATACTCAAATTATCATACCATTTTTCATGTTATGTTTATGTATCCCTTGATTACCCTTATAGACCATCTCAACTCATCGTCTATTTTGTTTTTCCCCATGTTATAATGAAATTTATTATATATATAATAAGGGTTTTAGTTATGTATAAATTAGTGGGATATGATTTAGTTTATATATGAACTATTTTTTTATGTTTCCATGTTTTCAAAATCATTATAGTTTTACAATTAATAAGTATGTGTTTTATTAATTGAATCAATGTTAATAAAATATTTATGTAATATATATGTTAGATAACCCTTGGTAATTATATAATAGGTTGTACCATAAGAGAATGAGATCTCTTATGAGGAACAACTTGTTGAGAATATAGATATTATATATAATATATTGAGGAATAAGACTACTCATATCATCAAGGTATTATAGAAAAATAATAAATTTTGGGAATCTATTTGTGTACCCAAGGATATGATGTGGTGGTAGTATCCTGAATTTTTTTCGAGAAAAAACAAATATTGGGATTAATTCATATAATAGAGGTATATTGTAACTCTGTTATATTCTATGATATATTTATATTCCAATAAAAAGGATATATTTGAAAAAATCATTTACACACAGAAATGAATTTAATTAAACCACAATATACCATTGAGATATTTTTATTATAAAGATTAAAGTAGTATCATTACAATTGAATTAGAGGGTATGAATAGAAGTAACAATTTTATGAAATTTATGTATAATATTAATGATCACTAAAATTTATTGATTAATTCCTAGGAATTAATAACTCATTTTTTAGTGGTTTTATATTACGCTTTAAGAATAGTATTTATTAAAAATTATTTTTTATCTCTATTTAAAGATAATATTATAATACATTTCATAATAAATTTAGAAATTATCTTTTATAAAAAAAAATATGTTTATATATAACCATATCAACATTAACTTATGATGAACTTTTTATATTTTTATATATTTTTTTTAAAAAAATTAAATTTTCAGTGAATTGTGTACAATTTCCAATTTTATAAAGAAAATAATTTCTTATTCATGTTTTAAAAAATACTTATTTGTTTTCAATTTATTTTAATGTACTGTTACTTCCCTTGTATTAATAATATTCTAATTATGGTCATTATAATCCATTTTGTGCTTACAATTTTTATAAATATATATTTTTATAAGAAAATGTACTTATCTGAAAAACAATTCTCATCACCATTTAAAGGATTATATTAAAATTAATTTCCTACATTTTTGGTGATATAATCCAGTAACATTTATTATATAATTATAAAAACAACAATTAATATCATCGAACAAATTTATGAATTTTTTTATTAGGAATGTTGAGTGTAGTAAAACATTATTACTATAATAATTTGAAAAGGGGGTTATTAAGGGGCTAAACCTAATAGATAATAGTAAAAATGAACTAAAAATATAAAAATTATAATATAATGTCTTATTTGGACCATATATCATTTAATATACATTTATGGGTAATTTTGGATTCCTTTAGAATGATAATACATTAATATAGTTTAATCTTTATAAAATATCTTAGTGTATCCTCGCCCTACCTTATAAAAGGACACCACCTGTCCTAAATTACTCAAAAATTATGAGAAATATTTTTCAACAAATACCACACAAATTATTTTCCTAAATTCGTTCCCCATTTCATAGAGTTCATTTTTGGATCTTAATACCATCCCTTTAAGGATTTATGTGAAGCCAAATAAGGTTTCTTGATGAAGAGGTATAACTCTAAACTGGGTAGTCTCAATTTAATTTCTCCTTCAAACTTCTATCAATAAATATTATCTATCCTAATTTTTAATAAAATATAAAAAATTCCTTAATTTTTATTATATTTATGGTGTTACCATTATTCATCAACTTCTCTGTTAAATGGGAAATGAAACCATCTTTCATGTGTATGCTCGAACAACCGTTTGACAAAGCGATGGATTTTCTTTTTCATCACCACTATTCATGGTTTTTTATTTTGATCAATTTAGTTTCTATTGTAACACCCAATCTTCCATGGTACGCTTTTCTTTGAATAATACAGTTGCATGTGTTGTACGAAACTTCGAGTTCTAACACACACCACAACCAATCAAACAAGCCATTATGAATAGTAAGACCCACATTTTGAAATTTTATACATTTTACCATTGAAAATGGACTTCATTTCTGGATTCTTAATATTGAAATTATCTTAGGGTGAATTTTTTGTATTTTTCTGAAAACATTCAATTTTTGCTGAATAGTGAAAATTACTAAATTTTAATTAAAAACATCTTTTTTAATCGAAATAATTAATAGTGATAGATTATAAATTTGAGTTATTTTAAAGAATAATTAGATTATATTTTTACCATTTAATCCAATGTTATTCATTGGACATAATTTCACATTTAAACTGGACATAAGCAAAGGCCAGTCTTTTGATAGTTATTATCTCTTAAAAACATGTTTTTTTTGTTTTAACAACGGAAATTAATTTTAAATTAATTTCTGCCACTTTTGTGTTTTGAATTTATAAAAATGGATTCCATATTTATAATTATCAGGTACAAATTGTGTAAATAGGTATCTTTTATTTTTAATCATTTTCAATAATTACTTCGGTAAATATTTTTTTTAACGTGGTTAAAGGGTAAATCCGGTAAATAAGGGTAAAACAATAATATTATAATAATAATAAATTGCCCTAAAACATGTACTAACCCTATTGGTTGATACATTTCCGACCATGGGCATCTCTGTGTCGATTTTGGGACCCCATGGATCCACTTGTAAGTGATAATGACACTTTATATTAATTAAGTTAAAGTAAATACAAAAATAACATTAGCATATATCTTTTAGAAAAAAAATTTTACATAGGGTAATATATGTTATATTTTCGAATATAAATATTAATTAAAAATCTAAAACGATTTCCTACATAATGGTATTTTATTTATAATTTTTAGACTTTGAATAATAAAATTTATTTATGACACAATAATGATGAAGTATTTTCTTTATTAATGAAATATTAAAATAATTAAATGTTAAAATAAATATAATTTTAATGTTTTGATGATATACACGAATTTTATTGATTAATATGACATGTTAGGATTTCTTAAATAAATTTGTTTCAAATTTATAATTTTTTTAAGACTTTAATAAAAATCAATTATTAAATAGTGTCAAAATTGACATAAAGGAGTTTTGAAAACAAATATTGTATTATTAATTATATTATATCCTAAAAAACTATGTATAAGCCGGAGGACTTATATAATGATATTTGTATCATTAATGAACAACTTGGGTGTCGAATTTATGTATATAATAAGTTTATTAACCATATAATATAAAAATTAAAATTGACATGGTAAATGTCAAACTATTTAACTAAGAGTTAAATATAAACGATAACGTTAATATAGTGACTGAAACCTATCTAAAATATATTGGATGAAAGGATTTAGACCTATAACCACCTTATACTTTTAATTATCTACTTTGGAGCCATTATAAACTGAATATTAATTTATTATAAATTAAAAATTTAAGTTTTTCCTAAAGAGCGCCTCCTCCCCCTTATAAAAGGACTCCACTTCTAACCAATTATTCATACCTTCAAAGCCAATTTTATCAGCCATACTCTGACCAAGTACCCTCTCAACTATCCTACATTAATCATAGAGGCATTCCTTTAGTTATAAATCCAATGTAAGGAGACCTTTTGATCAAATCAAAAGGAATAACCCAAAGAAGAGGTATTGTTTTCACCACCCTCTTTCAAGTTCCTTTCTTCTTAAACTTATTCTTTCTTTGTTGTTCCATTATAAAATAATAACTCCAGTATATTATATATAATTTGATGTTATTATAAATATGGTACAACCATATTCAGTATTCTATCCATCCTTTGAATGACATTTCACCACACGTGTGTATGTACGGCCTATCGTCTCCACGTCGTGGTGTAACTGTTATTCAATACATTATTATTTGGATGGGTATAATAATGATGTGTAATTCATGTAAATAAAAAATATAACATGATAATGATTCTCTATATGTGATATACCATCCAATTATATATTATTTTAATATCAAAATAATGATATTGTCACTCGTGCGTACGTACGGACTACCGTCTCCACGAATGCGATGAGATTCATTACCCATCGTATCAATTTAAGTCTAATTATCATTTTATGATTAAAAATATTGTTTAAGGACTTTTTATAATTCTGTATATGAATAAGATACCACCTACCCATAAAAACACGACTTTTGTAACAAAACATATAAAAGAAAACAAGTAAGTTAACACCCAAATCGACGATAATAACAAGATATTAGTAACAAAGATGTGTTAAAAGATAATATATTATTTAATATTAATGTATATGATCCTTGAATAATTCAATAAAAATTATTTAACCATTATACAGGAGTCATACCAACCCTCAACTAAGGAAAAAGTACAAGGTAAGGGGTTTCTTATCTCACTTTTAATTCCGTGAGATTTCCATTGTTCACCACTTAATTATTGTTGGTGGTGTGTGTACTGCCCATGATTGTATTAATTGTGTAATATGATTTAATTTAGGGATATTTACATCCGTATGTTACCAAATAGTTATGGTAATTTGAAATTTCAATTTCCACTCATCCGGATTTACGCATACTCCATTGATTATTTTACTCCAAGATTATGTGTGGAATCACTATTAATTTTCTTATGTCATAAATTTCACTCCCCTTTCTTTGGATATACATTTGATACACATAATCACTCCATTGATAAATTCTCAAGTCATCGATATGAACTTTATAATAGTAATTTTAACTCAACCTCCATTTTTTGAGTTAAACAACTAATTCATTGGTGTTGTTTTTACAAGAATATGTGTGAATGTCCTTTGATTGTTTACACTAAATATCCATTCATATTGAGTGTATTTATATTTTTCCACATAATTATATTGTTTATTTATCCTTAACCTAAGGGTACGGTCTTTATGAGAGATTTCATCTCAATTTACATTCCATTGAGACTCCTTTGTTGTTATACACCAAATTACTTTTATATGGTGTATATAATGTACTTTGACATTGTATATAAGGAATACATTTATACTCATAATATTACAATGATTTTATTACCTCAATTATTTGTATTTAAGTGTCTCTCTTTTTGTTGGGAACTCTAACAAAAATATCATTTTAAATGTTTTAAATATTTATTATTCTAAATCTTTCTCATTAATGTCCATGTTTTAAAAATGGTTTTAAGAAATTATTTATATGAAAATTAATGTTTTAAAATATAAATTCCTTTTATATGTTTCAATGTTTAATGAGACACTTCGATTCAAAAATCTTTTTTTAAATGCCTTTTTCATAAATAGTGTGACTTTTAAATGATTTCAAGAAAAAGGGGAAATTTCTCTCAAATAGTTTTGATGATTATTTTCATCTATGCCATTATCCTTCATTATTCTACATTGAGGTTAATTTGTTACAATACAATCTTCTGTATTGTATTGAATGAGTTATGTTTGACTGTGGATGTTTTATTTTTATACAATTCATGGTTTGTGGATAATGTATTGACATTTCATATGATAGTTTCAATACGAATGTTTATGTTATGTTTCAAAATTTTCATATGAGGAATGCATTGGACTTAGTAACTGACGGGTGTATCCCGCTATAGCTCCTCGATTCATCGGTAGGTCTCATGAGATAAACTGGTGTCTTGGCACAAGGTACTGACAAAATCTTATTTGTAGTCTTCGCACGAGGGCCTTTACTATGTGTTCATGATAGTCTGGCATTATGCATTCCATCATTATGAAAGTGGTTATTGATATTGCATGTTGTTATTCGACCAGTAGAATATCCATGTGAATATGTAAATGGAATTATTTCATTTTATCTTTTCCATATTATGCTGATGTTCAAGTTTAAAAGGCTTTTGTTTTAGTTATACATTGCCTTAAATGTTTATTCTTATCTATACAAGTTTCTGCTATATTTTTATCCTTAATGAGCATCTGATCTCACCCCTTTCAAAATTTTATTTTTCCCAGGATGTGAAGAATTTAATTTATGAATGACCTATCGGGATAATATAAAGGGATATGAAGACAAGATGTTGTTGTAGTTTTTATACTTTATGATGTAATGTAAGACTTATGAATATATATAGTGATTTCAAGACTACTAAACTAATCAGTCTTTCGAAACTCGATCTTTGGTGATCATGCCAATGTTATGTAATAATGCACGGACTCTAGGTAACTGGGGTCAGGTCGTTACAATTGGTATCGGATAAATTTTTCTTCAAACCTTGGAAACTAGATTTAGATAAACTCTGATTAGAGTACATATCCCTAAGATAGACTTTGAGGATTAGTAAAGAAGAACTTCCTAGAATTTTGGTATTGTATAGATTTTGTCAGTTTTCCATGAAATACATCCCTGTCTGGATACGAGCAGGTAGAGGTGGCTCTGGTACAGATGTACCTAGGGGTAAAACCCAAAAACACCTCTTTGATCTAGACGTGAACGGGAACTGATGCACTACAATGGGACTTTCGGCACCATTTGTTACGACACTTCCGGGGGATATGCTTAGGATAATTTACATTTTCATTACAAACAAATTTGAAGTATTTTAATATAATATGAGAATAAATGACCTTGGTTAATCCTAAGGTGTTTCAAATTGAGAATATGGTGTCATGATATTATCTAAATGATTTTATGACTACTGTTACTCACACAATGCTTTATGGTTTTCGTCAATGACTGGAGTCCAAGGAATTCATAGTAACTTTGAGAATGATGTACAAGGTGGGAACAGTGGTGGAAATGAGCAACAAAATGGAATATTGATAGGCATAAAAGATATCGTGTTCTTTCCAAAAAGGTTTTCCAAAAATATGATCAACAAAATATATATTAACCAACTCTCGGACTCAACAAAGAAGAGAATGGTGATGAATGATAAGAGCTACAGCAGTGGAGACCATGGAGAAAAGAATCCTGAATTTCCATCATGCTGGAAATGTGGAAGGAGACACCTAGGAAAGTGACTCAACGGAAAAAATAAATGCTTTACATATGGGAAAGAAGGACATAAAGTGAAGAATTTCCAAGGAAAAATGAAGAGTAATATAGAAGAAAATAAAAATGGTCCCAAGAATCCATTTACAGTCATTTTCCGTAAATTTACGGGACTTGTCCATTACTCGAGTGAATTACCTACTCTATAGGATATTTTATTGGTTAAAGAAAATGCATTTTGGAAATAAATTGTTTGAGAAATTTTTAAAAGTATTAGTGCTCCCTGTTGATGGGCTTACTTTGGGAAAATTTTCCCTTTTATTTGTAACCCCGATGTTTGCCATGTGAGAATGATATTTGAGGAAATATTATCTTTTCCCTTATAGATATAGTTATAAATAACCATTTGGTTTTATATGATCATTGTGTTTGAGGAAATTACAAGTTATTATATTTTGGGATGAAAATGCAAGGAATGAGATAACATTTCTGGTTAAAATTATGTTATGGTTATTTTGAGGAATTAATCTCATTTTGGTAATGTTATAAAATACAGTTTTTTAAAAAGGAAAACATGTAGACCGTGTGACAACCCATCACGCCGGACAATGCTATGGGAATCGAACCCACAACTAATGTGAGATTGGGATTTATCACATACCACTGGACTAAGTGAAGTCTCTGGTTAGTGTGACTAATTATTTTTAGTTAAATGATTTTATTGATCAATAATAATTTGATTTGGGTTCTTATGTCTTATCAAATGAATAACCTTAGTATAACAAAATGATTTGGTGATTAACTGATAGATGTTATTTTGGAAGATGTTCTCTTTGTTGTGAACAATATATGCCCAAGGAAAATAGGACACTATGGGGTTTCATTTGATGAGTAATGGTGGATTTTTATCTACGTTTTTATTGTGTATTTATAGTGATTTGGGTTATTTATGGAAATGATTAACCTATAATAGAGAATATGTGATTTGGTTAATTACTTTTATTTATGTGACTTTAAGAGTAGCTGACATCATTTGGAGATAAAATTTAACATTGGAGACTACATAACCAAATTTTTCTATGTTTTGGGTTTCAATATTAGTTTGGAATATACTGAAGGATTTTAAGGACAATTTTTTATTGAATGGTATTTATTTAACTTTGGGGTATTGTTGGTTTAATTTTAGTAATTAAGATCAGTATTTCTTTCTCTAAAGGAATATCTTTTGGGGGGATCATCAGATCTTATTCTAAACATTTTGTTTTTGATTAATCTATAATGACATAGTAAATCTATAGTTTATCCTTTCTGGATCATGTGATTCTATAGAATTTTATTCTAGCTCTTCCAGTGTGACCAAGTCTTCTTGAATACTCATCATTTAAAAAAAATAAGTTAGTAGTGGAAATTTATTAAATAATGATACTCTACTTAAAAATTATGTATATTTATTTATTTTATTAGTCAATCTCAATAACAAATTCCTCATCTTCATATAATGTAACTTAAAAAAAATTTGTCTGTATACTTTTCCTACTGGGAAACTAATGCCCGTTTGTCCCATCACAAGTTTGTGGTTTTCTTATTGTAAAATTTCTCCTGATCATTTTTTCTATCCCTCTCTATCAGAACATGACACTTAGTTTTTCATCCATATCCATGTTTTTCTACATGTAATTCAAGTATAGGTTATCTCGGGTGACCTTTATACTTCTCTTTCTTTCTTTTAAGGTGATAGTTTTACTGGCTCTTTTTCTGATATGGGACTTTCCATTTTATTCCCAGGACCAATCTTAAATATTTCGAGGAAGATATTATTTGAAGAATGGGAGAATTTAACACCCCAAGCTTCCACAGTACACTTCTCTTTGAATAATAAAGTAGCGTGTGTTGTACGCAACTTCGAGTTCAAACACACAACACAACCAATCAAACTAGTAGTTATGAATAGTAATACCCACATTTTTAAATTTTATATATTTTATCATTCAAAATGGACTTCATTTTTGGATTCATAATATCGAAATTATCATAGGGTAATGTTTTGTATTTTTTATGAAAACTATCAATTTTTGATGAATAGTTAAAATTACTAAATTTTAATTAAAAAAAACTTTTCTATTCAAAATAATTAATAGTGATAAATTATGAATTTTAGTTTTTTGAAAGTATAAGTAGTTTATATTTTTACCATTTAATCCAATGTTGTTCATTGGACATAATTTCACATTTAAACTGGACATAAGCAAGTGCCAATCTTTTCATGGTTATTATCTCTTAAAAACACACTTTTTATTTTAACAATGGGAATTAATTTTAAATTAATTTCTGCCACTTTTGTGTTTTGAATTTATAAAAATGGATTCCATATTTAGAATCAGGAGGTAAAAATTGTGTAAATAGGTATCTTTTATTTTTAAACATTTTGAATAATTACTTCGGTAAATATTTTGTTTACCGTGGTTAAAGTGTAAATCTAGTAAATAAGGGTAAATTAAATAATATTATAATAATAATAATTTATCGTAAAATGTGTCCTAACTTTATTGGTTGATACTTGACCGACCATGGGCATATTTGGGTCGATTTTTGGACCCCATGGATCCACTTGTAAGTGATAATGACACTTTATATTAATTAAGTTAAAGTATATACAAAAATGACATAAGAATATATCATTTAGAAAAGAAATTTCAACATAAGATTATATATTTTATATATTTGACTATAAATATTAATTAGAAAGCTAAAAATATTTCTTACATATTGGTATTTTATTTATAATTTTTAGACATTGAATAATTAAATTTATTTATGACACCATAATGATGCAGTATTTTCATTATTAATGAAAGATTAAAATAATTAGTATTATAAATGTTAAAAAATATATAATTTGAATTTTTTTATGACATCCACAAATTTTATTGATTAATATTACAATTTTTAATGATTAAATGAATTTGGATCGAATTAAAAAAATTTCTAAGACTTTATCAGAAATCAATTATTAAATAGTGTCAAAATAGACATAAAAGAGTTTTTAAAACAAATATTATATTATTAATTCATATTCTATTCCTAAAAATCTAATTTTCGTCCAAAGAACTTATATAATTATAGGTGTGTCATTAATGGACCACTTGGGGGTCTCTTGGAAGTAAATAGTAAGTTAATTAACCATATAATATAAAAATACAAAGTGACATGGTAAATGTCATACTATCTAACTAAGAGTTAAATAAAAATGATAAGGTTAATATAGTGACCCAAACCTGTCTTAAATCTATTGTACGAATGTATTTAGACCAATAACAACCTTATACTTTGAATAATCCACTTTGGAGACATTATAAACCGAATATGAATTTATTATAAATTAATACTTTATGTTTTTCCTAAAGAGCCCCTCCTCCCCCTTATAAAGGGACTTCTCTTCTATCCAATTATTCATAACTTCAAATCCTTTTTGATCGGTCAAACTCTACCCAAATACCCTATCAACTATCCTCCCTTAATCTTAGTGGACTTCCATTAGTCTGAAAACCAACATAAGGATCCCTTTTGATCAAATTAAAATGAGGAACCCGAAGAAGATGTATTGTTTTCACCACCCTCTTCAAGTTCCTTTCCTCTTCAACTTCATCTTTATTTGTTGTTACATTATAAAATAATAACTCCAGTATCTTCTATATACTGTGATGTTATTATAAATATGGTACAACCATATTCAGTATTCTATCCATCCTTTGAATGACATGTCACCATACGTGCGTATATACGGCCTACCGTCTCCACGTCGTGGTGTAAATGTTATTCAATAGATTATTATTTGGATGGGTATAATAATGATGTGTAATTCATGTAAATAAAAAACATAACATGATAATGATTTTTTATATATGATATACCATCCAATTATATATTATTTCAATATCAAAATAATGATTGTGTCACTCGTGCGTACGTACGGACTACCGTCTCCACGAACGCGATGAGATTTATTCCCACATCATATCCATTCAATTATAATTCTCATTTGATGATTAAAAATAATTTTTAAAGGCTTGATATAATTCTGTATATGAATAAGATACAACTTACACATATCAAACATGACTTATGTAACAAAACATATAATAGAAAATGAGTTAGTTAACACCCGAAACGATGATAATACTAAGATTTTAGTAACAAATCATTGTCAAAAGATCATATATGATATCATATTAATTTATACAATCCTTTTATAATTAAATAACAAATATTTTACCATTATACAGGATGATAACCTACCATCTACCAAGGAAAAAGTACAGGGTATGGGGTTTCTTATCTCACATTTAATTCCGTGAGATTTTCATTGTTCACCAATTAATTATTGAATGTGGTGTGTGTACTACCCTTGATTATATTCATTGTGTAATATACTTTAATTTATGGATATTTACATCATATTTTTATGATACTTATTTAATGGTTGTATGTTTTTTATGTTACCAAATCGATAAGGGAATTTGAAATTTCAACTTCCACTCATTCGGCTATACGCATACTCTATTTATTAGTTTACTCCATGATTATGTGTGGAATCACTATTCATTTTCTTTTGTCATAATTTCCACTCCACTTTCTATGGATATACTTTTGATACACATAATCAATCCATTGATAAATTCTCATATCTTCTATATGAACATGATAAGATTAATTTTAACTCAATCTCCATTTATTGAGTTAAACAACTAATTCATTGATGTTGTTTTTACAAGAATATGTGTGAATGTCCTTTGATTGTTTTACACTAAATATCCAATCATATTGATTGTATTTATATTTTTGACACATAAATATGTTGTTGATTTATCCTTATCCTAAGGAGACGGTCTTTATGAAATATTTCATCTCAATTTACATTCTATTGAGACTCCTTTGTTTTTATACACCAAATCACTTTTATATGGTGTATATAATGTACTTTTACATAGTATATCCTGAATCCATTTATTATCATGATATTATAATGTTTTTATTACCTAACTTATTTGTATTCATGTGTCTCTCTTTTGGTTAGGAACTCTAACTAAAATATCATTTTAAATGCTTTAAAGATTTATTATTCTAAATCATTCTCATTAATGTCCATGTTTTAAAAACTATTTAAAGGAATTATTTATATTGGCATTAAAGTTTTAAAATTAAATTTACATTTAAAATATTAAATTTGTTTAAGAGAAAATTTGATTCAAAAATCTATTTTTAAATGGCTTCTTGAAAAATAGTGTTACTTTTAAATGATTTCAAGAAAAAAGGGGATATTTCTCTCAAATAGTTTTGATGATTATTTGCATCTATGTCAACATCTTTCATTATTCTCGATTGAGGTTAATCTGTTATAATAAAATATTCCATATTGTATTGAATGAGTTATGTCATACTATGGATGTGTTATTTTTATACCATTCAGGGTTTGTGGATAATGTATTGACATATCGTATGCTAGTTTCAATATGAATGTATATGTTATGTTTCAGAATTTTCATATGAGTAATGCATTGCACTTAGTAAGTGACGGGTGGAGCCTGTTATCGCTCCTCGATGCATCGGTAGGTCTCATGAGACAAACTAGTGTCTTGGCACAAGGCCTTGAAAAAATCTTATTTGTAGTCTTGGCACGAGGCCTTGACTATTTTTTTATGATTGTCTAGCATTATGCATTCCATCATTATGAAAGTTGATATTGATATTGCATGTGGTTATTAGACTAATAGAATATCCATGTGAATAAGTAAATGGAATTATTTCATTTTATCTTTTCCATATTACTCTGAAGTTCAATATTAGAAGGATTGTGTTTTAGTTATACATTGCCTTAAATATTTATGCTTATCTATGAATGTTTCTGCTATATTGTTGTCCTTACTGTGCATCTGAGCTAACCCCTTTAAATGTTTTATATTTCCTAGTATGTGAAGAAGTAATTTATGAATAACATAAAGGGATGGTACAATGGGATATGAAGACAAGATGTTTTTGTAGTTTTTTTTACTTTATGATGTAATGTAAGACTTAGTAATATATCTAGTGTTTCCAAGACTACAAAACTAATCGGTCTTTCGAGACCTGATCTTTTGTGATCATGCCAATGTTATGTAATAATGAACCAACTTTGGATAACTGGGGTTGGGTCATTACATCTATATACTATATTATTTACATATTTATTATTTTAAAAGTATAATACATTATCTACCTTCTCACATTTCCATCTACTAGAAAATTATAATTGCGCACTTTCATTCTTAGGTACTACCAACTCCACTATGTGTATTGATTATTTCATTAAATTTCACAATACAAGGATATAAATAATGATATAATAAATTAATATATATTATATTTATAATATAATTTTTAATTACATTTTACCTTAGTTTTAAAACATCCATTAAAATGTTGAACTTATGACCCATTTTTTCATAATATAAATAATGTCTACGAAGTATTATAATTCATTTTTCATCACTAAATTATGTAAAGGATTATTAAATTTAATGTAATTAATAAATAATATATATATTTCCAAATTTATATGATGGAAATTATGAAATAATGATCATTGTAAAATTACCATTACCATCGTTCTCAAGCAATAATGGAAAACTGAATAGTCTTCACACGATTGTTTATTTTAAGGAAGAAGTTATTAACAAAAGGATAATTTCAAATTATATTGGAGTTATACATAGTATTTTATGTTTAGATATGTTTTTGGAATATATGAATAATAAATATATACTTACTATAATGGTTAGTTATATATTATGAAGCATGGTTGTTCTTAAGGAATGGTATTTATCTAATAATCTCATTTTTAGAGACAATGCATTTTAGTTTTCCATTGAGTGAAATTATATTAATATAATAATTTAAAACCCATATTATTTGTTATAATATGGTTATTACATTAATTATCATTTAATATTATCATTTTTTTCTATTTGGAAATGAATATGTCTAAGAAAATGTTTTTAAGAAAACATGGCCATATTTTCTCTTTGGTGAGGAATATTTTCCTTCAATGTCCATATTTTGAATAAATAATTCTGTTCGATATTTATTTTACTATTATAAAATTTTTCCATTATTTTATTTTTTACACCTTTTTAAATTTCAGTAACATGTCTTTAATATTATTTTCATGTCATTTAATAAATAATGTTCTTTTTACAAAAGTTGTGGAAAAAATCATTATTTTAACGTAAATAAAACTAATGGATTTTTAATCCCTCTTGACTACTATTTTGAATAAATATTATTTTAAAATACTACACGATACTTTTCAATGAAAATTTATTGTCTAATATTATTTAAATTTATATATTTTAAAAAAATTATTTCAAAATAGAATTAGTATTTTCCCCAAGAAATATTATCATCCTTTGTTAAAGGTTTTTTCATAAATTGTAGAATGGTTTATGTTAATGTTTATTAACACAGGTCATGATCCAAGGATACTATTAATTTGATTTCTCTAATTGGTTTTTTATGATGATGATGAAATATTTATGAATAGTGTCTTTTCATAGGTTTTATTATGATGAAATGATAATTTTCATCATGATATTTTGAAATACATATTAATGATGTTTTATTCTATAATTGTTTTTTCTTTTATATTACTACAATGAATTTGTAATTTTTCTTATAGGTATATCATGAGATGAATAAAATATGTTTATACAAGATTTTGTATAGATGTATTTATATATTGATGTGTTTGAATGATTTTATTTGGAAATTATAAAAATAGTATTCATGGAAATCATTGTAAATGAAAATACTAACAATTTTATTTTTGAATAAGATTGATTCTTTTCATTCTCACAAGATTATTTATGGATTATATTGTGTATATATAGATTAAAAATATAATTACTTTCTATTGTTATGATTCCATTTTTCTATGTTGTGACTTTATAAAAATGATTACGTATTTGACGTCCTTATTAATCAGACATATGAATATGATATGATTTTGAGGTTTATGGTATATTATTTTCAAGGTATGAATATTTATATTTTTAATATTCACATGATTATGTTACTATAACCTTTTGTCTACATTATTCTATTATAATTATTATCCTCCAGGTTTACCATTACTAAGAATCTTATCCAACCCTTTCATATATTTTTCTTCCAAATGTTTTGATAGAAATTTGAAAGTATTATTTTTTTATAAGGGTAATAATATAATTATCATTGTGAATATTTGGAATATCATTTAAGAAATAATTTTATTATGTATCCAGTCTCCAAAATCAAAAACTGTTATGGTCCTTGAGAATGTAAAATTAAGATACGTATTGAATATTAATTTATAATAATGTAATATTTATGTATATTATTACTAGGTATCTTCAATATTGAAGTTAAATTACTCTCATTGTATATTAATATCCATAGAAAATTGATATAATTTTTATTAATAAATTAATAGAAAATCAAACTACTTATTCATAAAACACAAATTACTTGATATTTAAATCCTTTAAGAGAAATTATTTTTAAAATATAATGAATCTATCTATTTTTATATCATCATTGATAGCAAACCTAATGAAAATAATTCATGTATTGTGAAATTTTCATAGTAATCCATGAAAAATTCACTCTACTTTTTTGTAATCACTATAAATGATCTCTCAATATTTTTTAAAATACTTTTAGGTTAATACCTGTAACGTTAAAGCTTCTAAAATTATTCCCACACTATTTATTACACTACATATATTGACTTTGTATTTGTTATTGACACCCAAAATTTATCAGATTCTCCATCTTAATTATAATCTTACAAGGTATCTTTATGCTTTTCATAATTGTAGATAATAGAAAATTTATTTTTTCTTGAGTTAATTAGATGATCTATGATAATTAAATAGTAAGATCCTCTAAAGTGTGGTGGGAATAAGAGTATAATATATCAACAGATACTTCCCATTTATTGGATAAAAGGAAAAAATACTCATGGTTTAGTTTATTTGTCATTTTTTTAGACAACTAGGTGTGTATGTGACAACCCGTTCCAATGGGGGTGAGGTTGGGACTCCCCAAACCCACCTCCAATTGTAATGGGGATTGCAACCGACAGCTTGTTGGAATATCACTATCATGTGAAGCCTTAACAAAAGTAGCTATAAACATGAAAAAATATCTAAACCCATAATATATTAAAATGAAAATAAACTTATATTATATGTCTACATAATTCTAAATCCAACAAATAGAGTATGAAAATTAGAATTGGGATGTTAACTGGTCTAAATGAAGGACTAACACAATGATTGTAGAAACAATTCCAACCTGAAATTAAATATGTGGACTACTATCAGGATAACCATAGGAAGATACTTCAGTTTTTCTGGATCACTGAGAATATCCTACTCCATATACATTTATTAATCCATAAAAAGTTTTATATTATGCACATGACACAACACATGTGTGAAAATACCCTCTAGTGTAGAGTATAACAACACCCAGTATAAAACCTTGAAACCTCATTGAATATAACAACAAGAAGAACATATTAATCTAATAAATTATATATATATATAGCACATATAAAAATAATATCAAGATATACTCAATAATGTAACATAGTTTCAAGGTTACATCACAATTGTAACTCCATCCAAGGGTTAATTATCGAAGGTTTCAACAAGCACTCATCTAGTAGAACTACATCCATGGGTCAGATAGTGTGTATGACGTCCATTAGAGATATACTTCTCATTGAGTCACACCATTATATATATAAATATTATTTATTGTGAGCCACAACAAATAAATGAGGATCACACCCAAGGCCATGTTGTATACAGAAAACTCTAGATTGAATAACCCACTAATTAGAGTATTGGTTTTCTTGTATTGTTGGTCACAAGGATTCAAAGAACACCACCACATGATGACAATATGGTATAGGATCTCATTATAGTTATAAATAAATGATTCCAACAAATATTCCAATGTATTTTTTCCTAAGTATTCATTTCCCTATGTTTTGGAAGGTATTCCATACTAACCGTAGGGGAATAGACATAGGGGATTCACTATAACAAAACTAGTCCAAGATACCAAGGAAAAGGGATCTAAGATAACTCTAACAGAATACATGATATATAATGGTAGTAAATGGTGTGTCCCTTTAGCACTAAGTTCTACCTATGTAAATGGGATATGCCTGTCTCTGTGTAATATTACACCACAAGCCCATTTCGATTTATATCTACCCATGTATATGTATATTTATCTACCCATATAAACTCATACGGGTTATATATGTGTGGTTGTACACAGAAATTCCAATCCCATGTAATTATTCTTATGTTAGTTTACCCTACACGGTATATGCCGAGCCACTGAGGGTGGCTTCAAGTGCGAGGTTATAGAGACCACATGCTCTATAATCCTTAACTTTACACGGAAACCAATGACCACAACCCTAGGGGCCCCACATGACATGTATCTCTATAGTACAGGTCATGAATATTTGGATTTTATTGAATCAATAATTCATCCTATATTAGTGTGTTCTAATCCTATGATACTTAATTCATATAAGAATAACACCAAATATGGTAGTTCTTGTCCAACGGACCCATTCCATCACTGTTCACTGGATTCTGTTTAGTTGATTCTCTTAGAAAGTCCCTCATACTTTATCCATGGTCATGCATTGATGAAAATGAAATCAGGTACCCCAAAATAGTCTTAACCACATTCATTTCCATCATCTCAAAATCACCTCATCACCTTTAGTCAATATCTATGATATTTAATTTTTGACCAATAAAAGGTTGTACAATGTTTGATTTCTTCATAATTTACAACCCATTGGTCATGCAATCTTCATGCGATGAAAGAATAAATGGGGAAAATAATATATCTAAGAAAACCCCTAGGAAATAGACCACATCTTATATTATTGTTGACCTCAATTCGTTTTCTTTTGAACAATGAACTATGAGATATAAAATAATCAATAAGAAATAAAAAATAAAAATTAATAACTATCTCATACCAGTAATACACCTGATTGGAAAATCAATTCATTAGTTTCTTGAATTATATTAATAATAGGAATAATTAATGGGGTAAATTAAAATTAAATAAAAACACATCAATGATTTTGATCTATCCCTAATTAAGAACACAATTTATATATTTTCATTGGAAAATTAATGTAAATCTATTTCACAATGATCGATGATCTTATATATGGGAATCATTCACCAATAGAAGTTCCTCCATGATCCCCAACGAATAACCATAATTTTAGGATATTCATATAACCTTTAAATTTCTTTATTATAGTGTTTAAAAGGAATGATAAATAGTTTCATATAACATTTCAAAAGAAATAAACTTATTATAATTATTTTTTTCATTTCATGGTTGTGATGACATTTTTGCAAAAGCATCATGCTAATAAATTTTATGGCATGACTAGGGTATAACCTGCAATATAACTCTATGGTTCCATAATATTTTTTATCTTGTAAATTGTTTATATATTATAACACTTTTTCAATTGAACTACTTGTTCATCCAATTAAATCTATTTTACAAATTGTAAACATTTTTTATGGAACATAGGGCCTCGAAATCAAACACCTTCATAGCATATGGTTATGAAAATAATCTATACATTATTAAAAAATAATTAATGGTAAATCTATGTTGCTATATTATCCCCACCTTGGGTATTTACATCCATAATAGAGAAAAGTGTTCTATACAAATATATGGGGCTACTGAGCATGCATTGGATCCTATCGCCCCTAGATTCTATCCCGATGATTCATTTACTACCAGAAGATGTGTACTAAAAGAATAATTCACCCATTAAATATCACCTATTTATGATCATTAATCTCGATAAGGTACTCTACAAATACATCCCCATTCATGATGCCATTCTCAACCCATTTGATACCATATGATGGGTCGTGAACATACCTCCTCAGTAGTAAGGCATGAATTTAGATATGTACCGATTCTAAATATTGAGGTAGATCAATGAATTAGACAACCTCTCCAACTCTATGCAGTATCTAGAAAGGGTCAATGAATAATGAATATATTTTTCCACTCCCACCAAATATTTGTAATCAATTTTAATATCATAATTTTAGGAAAACATGGCATCACTCTTCGAACACCAAATGCCAATTTTGTTGGTCAGAATAAGACTTCTAATGTATATGTTTAGACTTCATCTTCTCTTGGATGATCTGCACCTTATTAGAAGTTTCTCGCACCAATTGTTTTTCTGTGAGTTCTAATTATCATGGAACATTCTAATAATGTGGGGACTATATGGATCACACATACCAGGCCTTGAATGGTTATATATAGACGGAGGAAAGGTAATTATTTTTATATGTAGATTCCACTAGTGTCAGAATATCCTCCATACTATAGAAAAAGAATAACAAAAATGCATGCAGCATGTACCCTAGAACCTAAATGGTATACTTCGTCTATCCATTAGATTGGAGGTGAAAATCTATGATCAAATGCAATAAAGTCTCAAATTACACATTTATTCCTTCCATAACTAGTACTTGATTTGAGCATCATAGTTGGAAATGATAATTAAGGGAAATCCATGGATTTTGATTAACTCCAACACATGGAGGTGTCTCATTCTCTTTACTGAACTCTGCACCAGAATATCTAGGAATTGGGATGACTTGGAATGTCATATTACGATCGCCCATGTTGAATGAGGTCCCTTGGAAATACATGTTAATACCATAATTATGTCAATGGATATTCCATATCACTTCCACTTTATAACATCAAGAAGTTGGTATATACGGGTTGGAATGTGGTGCTCCTACATCACTTCCAGATAACTAAGGAATCAAGGGATAAACATTGTAACTTCAATGTTTATTCCTAGTCCCCAAAAGTGATATCATAGGTTATAGTTAATCATTTACAAACATGGATGTAATTATAGATGATATATATGAAATTATATAAGAACCATCTCCCAATAAATCACTGGTAGAATAGTGTGTCCTTTGAAAATAAATACATGCACCCCACTTTCATAAAATCCATCATGCGCATGTCCAGTGGATATCTAAATATATAGAGTCTCATAGTCATCATCCCTATGATGTTCCTCCCTGTATAGTTATAATAGAAAAGGGGTAAGAACCATTGACTAAATGTATGATCATCCACCCCTATCCCTAAAGGATAACTGATATGAGTCCAACTACTCCAATTAATTTTTCCAAAAACAACCCCATGCTAAAATCCACCGACACAGAAAACAAAGATGAGGATACTAAAGGTGGAACACTAGGTTTATCAAATCCCTTCTTCTACAATTCATCCAACTGTACCTTCATCTCGCAAATCTCTATGGTATCCATCGAATATTCTAGTGCATATATCAGTGTTGGATCCCTGAGTAGATCGATCAAGATGTCTATTTCATGATAGGGATATTATCGTAGAACTTCATCAGAAAATACGACATTACACTCTCCACCAATACATAGAATTGAATACTCATAACATCTACTACACCAAGGTACAATATTTAGAATTGGTGAGTAATTCCCTACACCATACTCTTAATGAGTATGTCCTATAATTCCTAGGTTTCTTTTTTACCAGTAATAGAAAACCTAGTCCCATCATATTGGACACACCATCTCCACCACCTTAACAGTCATTCTGGACATGAAATATGGATAATCATTCCATACAAAAGATGATGTCATAAAGGCTAATTTCCATTACAAATAGATGAAAATAAAAAATATCACTATTAAGAGTAAGTTCAAACTATCAGAAACAAACTAGGATCACCGACTCGTCTCATGTCAGAGTCTCCATGTTTAAGGGTAAAATCATGGACACAATAAAATTCTATGTCTCATAAAAATTTAAAATATTGTAATGATTATAACTGGTATCTATCAGTACGATAGATATGAAATAAAATGAATAAATTATACCTCATAACACTCATAGGACCTCTGGGTCATTTTTTTGACCTCCTATACCTTTCCCTAACCATATTCTCAGTCTCCCTATTCCTAGAATAGTCCAACTGGGGTTGATGGTAACATGTCAAAGCATCCACCACAATGAGCTCCTCTACCAACTCACTATTATTTGAACTGCCTTGTGGATTAATATTCTCCTACCATTTCCTCTTCCTCATCATTTAATCCATTATCTCCCTTGAATTTCTATGATTTTTTATACAATCTAGTTCAAGATATCCATTTCTTTCACAAGAGTTTCTTCGCCTCTCCTTGAGATAAAGGGACCCATCTCGTGACCACTAAACGACATACCCTCTATCAATGGGAACTTATCCTAATACACCTCATAACTCTCGGTCTATGAGACTGATGTCATCTCCCTACTACTGAAGGATCTTATCCAAGGTTCCCACTACCAGTAACTACTATTTCCACCTCCTAATATAGAAAACTCTAAAACACCAAATCTCCACCTAGTAACCAAATATTGGTAGGAATGAATATAAGTATAACACTAGATTTTATATCACTTTGATATTTTATATTGAAGGTATGATCGTCGAATAATTGTTCATGAACCATATTCATTGAGCACCTAGAGTGGTTGGTGAGCGTTGATGAATATTCATCTAATATCCTAATGATATGTTCATTATATTGAAGATATTGTATTTATATTTCTTACATAATACCCATATTTAACTCCTCTATTCATAGGTACTAAACCATAATCATTCCAGAGTCACCTTGTCATACGATTGGGTCACAAAACCAAAACACCATCCTTTAGAGCCAAAGATAAATATCTCTACCAGAACCACCATATAAACTTTTAGTTTATTGAAAAGTTTGAAAATCATGTCATCACCTTATGCAATTCCTCAAATGTCTATGGTTTGGGCATGGCTCAGAACCTAAAGTTTCTGTACTGCTGAAATTATCAAATTGTGCTCATCATGTGCACCTTATATGATAGTACAACATGAATCAAATTCTTCTCAGTAGGTGGTGGAATAATTGGTGAACTACATAGAGGTATCATCTCTAGAATTGGTTGATTTATCAATGAATCATCAATAAGGTGATGATAATTAAGATACTAATGCTAAATATTAGATTGAATATGTCTACCAGAATCTTAAAATAAATGTGATGTACCACAATCAATGAGTATATCAGGAGAGACGACTAAAAAATTATATTGAAACAACAAACCATTTCTATATAATTCATGTATCACATCATACCCTACAAATAGATTCCCAATGTACTGAGTCAAAATGCTAGTGATCAGAGTCCTTAGGTATGGATATGTTGGTTTTCCCACAAACACTAGTGTCCATAGACTAAATACGGAACTCAAAACATTTAACATTGTTCCTCCAAAACAATCCTACATACTCTTATGTTCTTGTATCCAACTATATACACCTATCCTAGGCATGTCTCTATGGGAGTAAATGATGTTTATAATCCAGTGTACATCTTCATGTGTCAATTTCCCCTTTGAGGTACATGGCGATCTGCCTGGTGAGGCATCACATTCTGTGTGATTTGGTTCACATGTTCTATCATCCATAAAATCATACAAAAACCCTAGATTCTGCACCAAGGGTTCAACAATGCATGTATCTTCATAGTATAGACTGTATTTATCATAATTTTCTTGAATCCTTTGTTTTTCCTCGCATGGTTGTAGCTGACCCTCTAGTGCCAAATCCAATAAATAATCATTACAATGATGGTGGAGCTAGTCTAGCTTCCCCTATTCAATGTTGTTATATATACATTGTTCATCTTATTCACCTTAACAATTCCCTTTTTCATAATACATGATAATTCATTAATGAAAATGAAATTGGTTATCCCAAATCATTCTGATCCACTACCACTTCTAGTGACATACAATCCCCCAATAAAACTGATTTCAAAACTGTGATATTGATTCATTGTGCCATGGAATGTGGTTATAATGTTATTTTTTGTATTACTTGTCGAATTGAGGGGAAAAAAATATACCCACACTAAATAAAGAAATACAGATAAGAACATCATAAATAAAATCCATGAGGAACATACATTGATTGATGTTAAATTTTATCTTGATTAATATTTGTTATAATTACAAATGAAGGGATATAAAATAATCAGAAATAAATCCCAAATCCCAATTCATAATAATTCCATAATGACAATATGAATGATCCATGAATCAATAAATGAAATGATACATTCATGTTCATCATAGGAATCCTATACATGAATAAATTAAACCAAAAAAATATACTACCTCAATTTGGATTGATCGCTAATTATGAATGAATTTAAGACATCATTTTTGGTCAGATCCCAAAATTATATTTCTTGAGTATTGATGATCCTCATTCTAGCTTTCATCCATACATGGCAGTTCATCCACACTCTCCAATAGATCTCCTTGATTTAAAGGTTTTTGTGGATAACCCTAAAATATTTCATAAGAATATTTCAAAAGAAAAATATTTATGTTTCTATGACATTAAAAAATAAATTAATCTATTTTATTTATTTTATTAATTTAACATCCATGATAACTTTTTCACAAACACCCAGTTCAAAAAAAAGTTATATCATGACTAGGGTAAAACCCATGTTCTTAGCACAATGATTTCATTATATTTTTTGATCTGGGAATCATTTTAGAAGTTATTCTACAATTTCAAGAATATTGTGCATGTTTTCCCTTAAATATACTTAACATATTTACAACATCTATTTTGGTCAAACTGGTCCTCAGAATCACATGTCATCATAGTTCCTATTCTAAAAAATAATCCATACAGTATCCAAAACTAATACATAAAAAATATGAGTCTCTAAAATGTATAACTATGTTGTTTTATAATCCACCACTAATGGGATTGGTAATGTCATTGGACATTTAATTTTCCCTCACATGAGTAATTAGTTATGTTTCCCCCAATTCTTACGATATTTTAAAATATAAATGGTCGGATCAAAATATAAGTCAATAAATAAAGGAATATTAATTTATTATCTTGTCCATGTTAATTTTAATGTTATATCATATGTTATCTACAGGTTTAGCATATTTCTATTATCAAATTAGTATTCTTGTATCATTTAAGAAAATATATTCTAACATTAAAACAAATAATTAAATTATCCATATATAATACATAATGGTTTTTACAGAGCTTGTGATTAACCGAAAAATATTCTTCACAACATTCAAACGTGGTGTGAAACAAGGCCCTTTATTTGTTCTCCTAGTGCGTGTAAGGGAAAAAATATTACCATTATGTTTATAAACCCTAGGTGAAATTTTTCTACAACCACATATAATTATAGTATCTGTTGGACCCCCAGATACCCTGAGAGGGGATGGGTGAATAAGGGCGAAAAAATTTTCTTTTAAAGAGATGGATCTTATTCCCACGTTGGTTGGAACATGTTAAGCCTGTATGATGAAAATGATCAGAAAATAAACATTCACATGAAGAGAGATGACATAAAACTTTTTACTTGTTTCACCACTAAGTGCTATGTCCATGGAGCATACGCCGACAGGTTGTAGGTCATACCAAATCCCACTAATCTTGACTAGCAGTGGATTGCAATGTTTCGGGGATAGTCACTCTATCCCAGGATCACTACCTTTAAAAAAGTTCAGGGATAACTAAATGTGTCCCTCAGGTCACTCCCGTTGACTCCCCCTACCTCACTGCCTTTGGTGAAGTCCCACTCAGTTTATAGACGTGAATGACACTTCATCATTGAAAAAGAATGCATCCTCTATTGTATGTAGATGCTTCGTTGAAGTCCAACTTTCACTTGTAGAAAAAACTCACTTTTCACCAAAGGTATCGGGAAATCTCCCTGCTTTTGCGTATCTCCAAAATGATGGGTGAACTTAAACCTCACCTGACGTGCTTCTCCAAGACCGTTGCGAAAGTTTCATGACCAGCGCACAAGTCACTTTCTCAGTACAAATTCGATGTGCAGGTGATATTATCCCACTTGTGTGACACTACCTCCTTTAACTCCACACTTGCGTGACTCAGCATCGTTAACTCCCAAACCACTTTGAACGTGCAGCTGACAACCGGCGCACAACCTCTACTTGCAAGGCCTAACTGCCACTTGTGCGACTCAACCACTTGCGTGACGGGATATTGAAAAATCTCCAAGTCTTTAACTTAATTACAAATTAGGAGGTGTGGTCCTATATTTATAGGAAAACTGGACCCCCTACGTGGTGGCGTGCAAGTTTCCTCACGGCACGCAAGTCCCGGCGCACAGCTCCAACCGCCCTATCCTTTTTTGCGCTACTCACTTGCGTGACCACATGAATACTTGCATGAACCTCTTAACTTTGTCAAATTTTTAAGCACTAATCTCGAAGAACAACATGCACACAACTTTTCAAACTCCTAGGAATTAGCACACAAGACGTTTCTCAGTGCGCAAGTCACTTGTGCGACCAGCCCTTTACATGTGTGACCCTAATCCATTTGCCATTTTTCCATGCTCTGATCTTGAAAAACATTTGGCGTGAAAGTTTACTCTACTTCAAGTACACGGCGCGCAAGTCTCTTGGACAAAATCACTTTTCTCCGTTTGTCGATTTTAAGGCCGAAAAATTTGGCAAACACTGGAAATGGTGCCACCTTCAATACTCTAATCTGCTTGACCTCTAAGAGCACTTTGCTGCCAAACATTCTGAATTTCCCCTGAGGATTGACAACAAACACAAACCATACTCCAATTCATGCAAAGATGACCATGGTTCTAACAATCCCCCGCTTTGGGATTGTTGGGAATCATAAAATAAATTCAATAGATCCCCATCCACATGTAAACCAAAAACACAAGAATCAACTCAGCCAACACTCTAAGTCTACGTGAGCAATACTCGGTGTAGAAAACAAGAGAGAAAGCATTAATTGGGTTACCAAGTTTTGGAATTCTCAATGACACCCAAGAAGCATTACATGACCAATTTATTCCTTCTCATCCTTCTCATCACAGAAGAATTACATGCCTGAATTTATTCCTTTCTCCCCCACTGACAAGAAACCCAAAGTCCTGTAATGTGTTCGTTGTTCAGCTCAAACCATACCCCCTGGATAGTATCTCCCCCACAAACCTACATCACATCCATAAACAGATAAAAACAGTTATCATAAATGGGGAGAGGGTAATTGTGAAACCTCCTTATGCACTGGTAGGTGGCTGAACACCAAGGTTCAACTGATGCTTCTCGAACAACACTGCTGATAGTGTCTTGGTTCGGATATCAGCCACTTTCTCATCTGTTCCCACATGGTTCATTCTAATCACTCCATGATCAACTTTTTCTTTGATAAAGTGATACCCGATTTCAATATTTTTTGTACATGAATTCTAAACAGGATTATTCATAAGATCAATTTCACTCTTGTTATCAGATTACATAACCATTGGATGCTTCACCTCATCACCAATATCTGTTAGTTGTTTCTTTATCCATAGCATTTGTGTGAATGCTTTTGTGGTAGAGATATATTTGGCATCAATAGTACTAAGATAAGTACTTTCTTGTTTCTTGCTCAATAATCCATCACATTTATTGCCAATATAGAATGCTCCACCACTGGTGGACTTTCTGTCCACTACATCACCAGCCCAGTCGGAATTACAAAATTCTGATAACTCACTGCCTCTCCCTGCAACAAATTATAAGCCAAAATTGTGATTACCTTGAATATACCTCATGATTCTTTTTACTGCTTCCATATGTTCCTCTTTTGGATTACTCTGAAAGTGGGCAGCAAGACATGTGGCAAATACAATACCTGGCTCTGTTACTCTCAGGTATAGTAAGCTTCCAATGATCCTCATGTACATGGTGGGATCTATAGAGGTCCCATCCTCATGCTTTCCACGTTTAGTTCCAACTGCAATCAGAGTTGTCATTGGTTTGGAGTCTTGCATATAAAACTTCTTCAGAAACTCTCTTTCATATGTTTCCTAAGAAATTAAATTGTAATACTTCTTTTGAATTAACTGCAACCCCATGAAATATGTGATCTCCCCAATCATAGACATTTCAAATTATGATTTCAGGTGATTGGAAAATTCATCCACCGATTTCTGCCTGCTGCCACCAAATATTATATCCTCAACGTAGACAGGAAACATGAATTGATCTTTTGAAGAGTTATTTACATATAGATTTTTATCTACTCCTCCTCTTTTGAATTATAGTTTCTTTGAGATAAGAGTCCAGCCAGGAGTACCACGCCCATGGTGCCTACTTCAAACCATATAGAGATTTCATCAGTTTGCAGATCATTGTTTCATCAGTACCACGAACAAAACCCACTGGTTGATCAGTGTAGACTTTTTCTTTGAGTACACAATTTAAATATGTTGTCTTTACAACCATTTGATATACTTTATATCCTCTTTGTAGTGCCATATTAAGGAAATGTCTGATTGACTCCAGTCTAGCCACTGGAGAAAAGGTTTCTTCATTATCAAAACCTTAAATCTGGGAATATCCCTTACATACCCGTCGAGCCTTGTTTCTAATAACACTTCAATTCTTATCAAACTTGTTCTAGAAGATCCATTTTGTACCAATCACATTGTGACCTTCATGTCCCTATACAAGATCCCATGTCTGATTCTTGTCAATCTGGTCAATCTTTTCATTCATGGCTTTTACCTAATATTTATCCTTTGCAGCTTCTTCGAATGAGGAAGGCTCCAAAACTGATAGAAATGCATATTGCTTGTTATTCCTCATCCTCCTTGTTTGTGTGGGTGCACTCCTGTCCCCAATTATGTTAGATGGATCAATATCAGCTCTATGATTTCTTCTGTGTGGTTCAGTTCCATTCTCTCCACCCACAGTTTCTTCTTCAAATTCTTCTTCGGAGTCAACATCATGATGTGACTACAGAGTGTTCTGTACAGCTTCCTCTATTTCTGTATTTGTATTTTCTCCACATTCACTTTCTTCCTCACTTTCTATCACATCAGCATATGATGTTCTTGAAGCATTTGTGTTTTTATCTTCAAATATCTTAACATCACTGCTTACCATAATCCATCCTAATCGCATGAAGAAACACTTGTAGGCTTTACTGTTCATTGGATATCCAAGAAAAATTCCTTCATTAGCTTTTTCACCAAACATTCCTTGATTTCCTTCTTTATTCTGAATGAAACATTTACTTCCGAAAACAAGAAAGTATTTCAATGAAGTCTTCCTTCCATTCCACAATTCATATGGTGTCTTCATTTCTCCCATATAAAGCCATGTTCAATTCTAAATGTACATTGAAGCTTCAACAGCTTCCTTCCAGTAATGGTGAGTGATACCACTCTCAATCAGCATAGTCCTGGCCATATTGTTGACCTATCGATTATGACACTCAACAACTCCATTTTTCTATGGAGTTCTCATATCAGCTACCACATGATGTTTTCCATGTTTTTCTAGGTAATTTTAAAACTCAATGGATGTGTATTCCCCTCCATTGTCAGATCACGTGACTTTTATTGTCCGTCCAGTATCATTCTCAGCAATCCGGTGATAAGTTTTCATGCAATCAAGTAATTGTCACTTCCTGTGAATCACCATTACACATGACATTCTACTAAAATCATAAATGAAAAGGACTAAGTAGCTTTCTCCATAGGTTCTAGCAACATTTTTTGGTCCACATACATCTATATGAATTATATCAAAAAGATGTGATTCACTTTTCTTCTTTGTCCGATATAAACTATAGACTAGATTCCCACAAATGCAAGCATCACAAGAATTTTCCAATTCACATTTCAGAATGGGGATATCCGTGACTATCTTCATCTTAGATATCTTTTCCATGACTTGTTGGTAAATGTTCCCCAGCCTGTGATGACACAAATTGTTTTCTTCTGCAATAGACAAATAGCACAAGTTCACTTTTTTATCAACTTGATATAAGTTTCCATCAGTTCTACAGCCTTTCATAAGAGAATTCCTTATTTTTCAGTTTATAGTGCAACCTTTTTGATTGAAGGATACTATGAGGCCTGAGTCATAGAGTTGACTTACACTTAGGAGATTGTGACATAGACCGTCCACATAAAGAACTTCAGTCTTCTTCAGCTCTCCGTTGGTGAGAGCAGTATTCCTACTGCCTTTAATATTCAAAGCACCATCATTACCAAACCCTATTGTTCTATCAAACTTCTCTTCAATGTTCTTCAAAAGGTCATCATTTCCCGTCATATGGGAAGATCATCCATTATAAAGGATCCAGGTGCTGCTTCTCTTTGTAGCTTTGAGGGATACTTCTGCAAGATTGGATTTCTCGATCTTCTTCATTTTATATCCATGAGATATTGGATTGAAAATAGGATACATATGGCCTTTTAATAAATTCTTCCACATAAACTGATTCTTCATACCCATAATCTTCTTTCTAGAGGAGAAAAACTGTTTGTGATAATAACACCATCAGGAGGTTGAAAACTGGCCTATCTTTGAGTGTTGTATGAATTCCTCATGTCGCACCTCTACATGAAATACATAGCTTTATGGAAAATGTTAGAAAAATGAAAACAATAACCATAGAAGCTATTTCTTTTATAAGATGGAGGATATGAATCCAGTCTCCTTTTTAGACTTCCCAGATCTTCCCCATTCAAGTATCTCCTTCCCTCTTCACAGTATGAAATGGTATGGCCCAGATAACCACAGAAAAGACACTTCATGAGAGGAAATGTCTTTTCACTTGAATTTCCCCTCATTACATCTTCTATTATAGAATAGTTGAACTTCCTGTCATTTCTAAAAGTTTGAGGATAATTTTCAGTTCTTCTATTAGTTTGGATTGAGGGTTTCTTTTTCAGCAATTCATGTAATGTTTCAGCATGTCCATTTTCATCTTGACTTTCTTTTGTCTCTCTTTACTTCCAGTAGTTGATGTCTCAACTTCAAATCCAATTCCACTCATTCCCATGCAAGCAGTTCTTTGATCGCTTAATATTTTTCCATCCCCATCTGAACCACACATGGCTCTAGCTAGTAATTCTACATCTGAGAATCTTCCAAAATGAATTTTCATCTTTCCTTCATTTTTGGTTGACTGACATTCAATTTTACATCTAAGAGTAACAACTTCTTCCGCAAGTCCCTCAATAGTCTTGGACTTCTCTTCCAGTCTGGATGAAAATTCATTTGTGACCTTTTCTTGTTCTTAAATTCTATGATTTAGTTCCACAGCATCATTTGTGATTTCATGGATTGAAGAATGAACTCTCACTAGTTCTTCTAGTCGTTCAATCTCTGATTCAAGCTCATCAACATATTCTGATGATTATTCCATCATTTCCTCCAACTTATTGCATCTCTGACATTTATTCTCAATATTGGAAAAAAAACATCCTTAATTTGAGTCTTTGAATCACCATTAGAAGTAATCTGATTATTACTTCCTTTTTTGATCAAGGGTTCTGACTTTTCAATGGTAGAAATCATGAATGCATGCTTTCCTGTTTTAAATTCGGGTTCTTCTTCTTCAGAAAATTCAGTATCCTCATCTTCCTCATCATAGACAAAACACTTACTCTATATTTTTTTTCCATAATTGAAGTCTCTCTTTTGAAAAACCTTTTTCGAGGATTCTCAATGTTTTCATCTTCACTATCTTCATCATTGATCTTTCTTAAAAACTGAGTGGTAATGTGCCCAACTTTTCTTCAATGAAAACTTACGATAGGTAACTTCCCTTTGAATTTCCCTTTTACCATCTGGAACTTCTTTGAATTGAGAGAAAGAATTTCTTTTTCTTCGTCATCTTCACCACTACTATCTTTTCAAATTTTCAGTTTATCCAAGGCCTTGAACATCATTTCCTTTATCACACAAGTCATTGAATCTTCTGTTTTGACTCTCATTTCATATGCTACCAAGATGCTCTAGAGATCATTCAGAGAAAGATTGGAATGATATATTTTCTCAAGGGATGACACCTTTTCATTGTGCAGGGGTGGATGTATTCTTAATATTTTTTTTACAATATCAATGTATTTTATTTCTTCGCCTAGACCCCGAATTTCTCCTACCACTTCAGTAATTCGTTTGAAGAATGAGTCTGAATTCTCATCTGGATGTATCTTCAGATCATCAAACCGATTGTGTAGGACTTGTAATTTTGCCTCCTTTACATTGTTATCTCCTTCATAAATGTTTTCAATTTTTTTCCATATGGATTTTTCTAAGGTTCAACTCATCACCTTTAGATGGATCTGATTAGAAAGGGTTTCAGTGAGTGCATTTTGTGCTTTAGAATCTGCATCAAGTATTTTCCTATTCAAGTTAGTCATAGTCAGGCTTGTTGGATCACTATCATTTATACCTTACACAATGTAAAATAGATATTCCATTCCAATGAGATCTCATTCTGTTCTTCAAAATCTGAAAATTACTTCCATCGAAGAGAGGTACTCCCATAGTATTGATTGTATTATCCATGACGACAAAGGATAGATCTAACACCAGTAACCTTGCTCAGATACCACTTATAGGACCCCGG
Source organism: Viscum album (assembly GCA_963277665.1). Classification (NCBI taxonomy): domain Eukaryota; kingdom Viridiplantae; phylum Streptophyta; class Magnoliopsida; order Santalales; family Viscaceae; genus Viscum; species Viscum album. Next base: position 713,889,936 of record OY728125.1, read on the forward strand.
GACACCCTGAGAGGGGAGGGGTGAATCAGGGTGACAACTTTTTCTTTTAAAGGGATGGATCTTGTCCCCACGTTGGTAGGAAATTGTTAAACATGTATGATGAAAATGATCAGAAATAAAACATTCACAAACAGAGAGATGACACAACACTATTTACTTGGTTCACCACTAAGGGCTACGTCCAAGGAGAATACACCAACAGGATGTTAGTCATACCAAATTCCACAAATCTTCACTAGTTTTGAATTAAAAAGGTTCGAGAACAGTCACTCTATCCCATGATCAATGCCTTTACAAAAGTTCAGGGATAGCTCATTGCGTCCCTCGGGTCACTCTCGATGACTCCCCCTAGCTCACTTCCTTTGGTGAAGTCCCACATAGTTTATAGATGTGCATGTATCATCATCATTGTAAAAGAATGCATCCTCTACTGTATATAGATTCTCTGTTGAAGTCAAACTTTCACTTGTAGACAATACTCAATTTGCACCGAAGGTATCGATAAATCACCAGGCATTCATCCAGCTCCAAAAGGATGGGAAAACTTCAACCTCACCTGGCATGCTTATCCAAGACCAGTGCACACATTTCATGACCAGTGCACAAGTCACTTCCGCGGTAAAAATTCACCGCGTATGTGATACCGACCCACTTGTGTGACACTGCCTCCTTCAACTCCAAACTTGCACGACACAGCTTCTTTAACTACAAAACCACTTTGAACGTGAAGATGACAACCAGCACTATAGAGACCCGAAGCTTAACGTACAAGGACATTACATTACTTTTGCGGAATACTTATTACATAACAAAAACACACACACAAGGACCGTAATAGTTTAGTGTCTTTGGAAACTCGGAACGTAATCTTCTAATCATGGTGAAAGATCTTCAACATCTTCCGTAAATATTTTCGCTTTTTTTTCTTACCTAAAACCTTTCTTTATATCCTAGGGAAAAGAAAACATAAAAGGGTGAGCTCAAATGCTCAGTAAGGGTAAACAAAAGAAAAATCAATCACATAATATTCATAAGAACATAACATTTTGGAAATCTTAACCTGCAAAAGAGATCATAATATCATAACATGGGATAAATCATAGTAGTGAAATGAAATCCCAATTATCATAATTTAAAACATGAAACTTTGTGGCAAACACACATAATCATAGAGAATCATTTCTTATTAGTCAAGACTCATTGCCAAGACTATCTTAGTGGACAAAGTCTCTTTTTGAACCGAGTCACCCTCCTTTCAGTCCTGTTTTACTGAACCGGTATAACCTACCATTCCAGCCATGTCTATCTCATGAGATATAAAATCTTTACCCAATGCATTGGAGGGAGATATAGTTCCCACCCATCTCATAATGATACCATTCTTATGTGTTCCACAAAATCATAAATCATACATAATTGCATAACCCATGTAATACACATGGGAATCTTAAACATCATGACATCATAAAACAATTCATATAAGATAAAGGAATTCATAAAAATAATTCCATCACAACATAATCAAATCAATGTAATAATAGGGATAAAAAGAGAACCCTTTATTATCATAGATGGAAAATAATTTTGATAAAACACTTGAACTCCATTCTTGAGGAAAATATCCTTTCTTCTTCAAAAACATTTTTCCTTTCTTAACATGTCATACAACTTTAAACTAAAAGAAGTTGATTAAAAATAAACTTGAAAACTTGTAAAGGATTCTTCTTCGAAATAATGTTTTAAAAATCCATTCATGTCGTATAAGTTAAAAAAACATTCTTTTCGTACTTTTGTCGGAAAAGTCAAAAAGTACCTCGTATGAAAAACGAAAAAAAATTCCTTTAATATCTTTTACTAAAAACTCACCGAAGGGTAAAATTGGATATAAACTATTTTAGAATGATGTAAATAGTACATATTGAGGAAACAAGGATGTGGATGATAAGATTCACCCCACTAAATTCCAAAATATAAACAATCTCGGATAAAAATGAGATTCTGATATTTCCCTTACCTTATGTCTGATATGCTTTGTACGTATCCGAACCTCATGTATAATGATTTAAATAATGTCATTAACTTATTAAAAAATCATATTAATTTTTATGATATCATATATGGTTCACTTATGACTTTATATTACCCGTTCTTTGTAAATTCCATGTTAAAGAAGCGTTTTGGGTAAAATCGTTTCATTTATCGTAGGTGTTTGGACTTATTGTTCTTGACATTATTATTACTTATATCATGATTTAATTACTTCCAGTATATAAAATATGATTTATATTTCATATATATTCATTATATATATATATAATAGATAGATAAATGAAATGAAACACACCGTTCATGGAGACGGTAGTCCGTACGTACGCATGAACGATGTTTTCCTTTCCTTATTGTCTTGAATGGAAGTAAGTAGATGACATATATATATACTTAAATACAGTAGATTTAACATGTCATATATTTCATTATTATTCATTATATATACTTTATAATCATTCTGGAATGGTTAACATGGATAATGAATCTCATCGCGCCGTGGAGACGGTAGTCCGTACGTACGCACGAGCGATGATATCATTTCCATGGTCATGGAATTGTGTTGAAGTGTATGTATACTACTTCAGTATCAATATCACTTTATAATAACCATATATAGTTACTCATTACACCATTATACCCATCCAATTAAGGTGGTGGCAGAAAATAGATTACACCACGGCGTGGAGACGGTATTCCGTACGTACGCACGCATAGTGATTTCCTTTTTCCGTAGGATATATAGAAGGTTAATTATAGTTGTTTCATATTTATAATAACATATCAGTATATAAGAAATAGTTATGTTATTACTTTATCATGAAACAACTAAAGAAGAAAAAGTTTAAGAAGAAAGAAATTGAAAAAGATCGGTAATGGATATTACCTGTTTTTGGCGCGCCTTCACTAAACTCCACTTAAAGAATTAAGGATGGTATTTGAAGAACACGAGGACCTCTAGGATGATACTAGGCATGTGGAGAAGAGATTTGGGCAGGTTTTGGCCGAACTTGAATGCTCAAATTTGTGTGAGGAGGAAAGGGAGGAGGTGCCCTTTTATAAGGGAGGAGAGGGGCACCTTCGGAAAATCTCAAAATATTATTTTATATTTAAGGTCAAATTCGGTTTATAATGGTTCCAAAGGGTCTTATTTCGAAGCTAAAGTGGGGATGGGTCAAAATACTCTCATACAATAGGATTTAGACAAGTTTAGGTTATTATTTTAACCTTATCAATTAAATTTAACTCTAAGTTAAATAATTTAACTTTTACCGTGTCTTTTTGTTTTCTTACACTATATGGTTAATAAACATATTATATCAAGCCAAACGAACCCCAAGTTGTTTATTATTAATATATATAATCTTATATAAGTCATTTTTCTAAAACGTATATTTTTAGGGATAAAATAACAATTAATAATATAATATATGTTTTAAAAACTAATTTATGTCAATTTTGACACTATTTGGTACATGATTTTTATGAAATTTATAACAGAATGATAATTTCAAACCAAGTTACTTAAATCAAAAATAACATGTCATATTAACCTATAAAATTAGTTTAAGTCATAAAAAGTCTCAAATTACATTTATTTGGGCCTTTATAACATCAATTATGTCAATATTTCATTAATAAGACAATTACTGCATCATCATTGTGTCATAATAAATGATAATTATTTAATCCCTAAAAATTCTAAATAAATTTCTATGATGTAGAAAATTGTATTAGCTTTCCGGAAAATATTCATTTTCGATGTTTTATGAAGTTTATCACTAGATTAAAATTATTATACTTATAAGATTTAAGAAAGTGACATGTTGTCACATTCTTTGGTTTTAATAATAATTTAATTATTTTCATTGAAAAAATTTAATTAAATGAATCTAATCCGACCCTTAGGTGATATGGGTCGACTTTTAGTCATCCAATAGGATTTTGACATTTGTTAGGGTAATTTTAAAATATTATATTTACCATTAATTTCCCGATTTACCTTTAACAATGGTAAATAAAATTTACCGTAGTTACTATTCATAATTCCCAAAAATAAAAAGTAGATTATTAACATAATTTGGATCAACTGATTCAAAATATGGGATCCATTTTTCCAAATTCAGTACACAAAAGTTCCTGAAATTAAATTAAAATTAATCTCGTTGTGGAAAGAAAGCGGGTTTTTCTTTAAAACATTGCAAAAGATTGAATTGATTTAACCTACGAATTAAAGGTAAAATCAATGCTAATGACATACATTATATTAAATGGTAAAAATATATTATATTTATACTTTAAAACCATTCAATATTATAATTTAACCACATAAGATATTACGATGAAAAAAGTTGTTTTTAATTAAAATATAGCGTGTTTATACTATTCATTAAAATATGAAAGTTATCGGAAAAATATCAAAACTTTATCTAATATAAATTTTTATATCCTGATTCAAAATAAGAATTTTATTTTGTCAAATTGAACATATAAACATATCAAAAACTAGATTTAAAGTGGGTGCACCATCAAAAGGCGGCAAACCTGCATTTTTTGAAAAATACTTATTTTACCCAAAAAAATTATTTTCTTCTTATACCATGTTTTAGAAAATGTGTAAGATGAATAATAATGTTATAAGATTCAAAATTTAGTTAATACTATTCATAACGGCTAGTTCATAATAATATTATAATAATATATCGTTGTTTAGTAAAACCCGGTATTGCGTACAACACACGCTATCGAGGAAGGTCGTGATTGCGTGTAATGCAAGCCAAGTCAAAGTTGCGTGCTGTGCAAGAATCCTTCGTTGTTTCGTATAACAGAATCCAACCATATTTCATTTATACATTTAATATATATATATATACTCAATGTTTCATAGAATAACTACTATCAAAATTGTGTGTAACACGATCCAAGAATAGTGTTGCGTATACTGCAAGCTAATACGGTGTTGCGTATAGCGCAAGGTAATCTTGGTGTAGAATACAACACAAAACATTAATAAAATTAAAAGAATATTTTTCATAAAATCTCGGGGTGTTACATTCTTCCCCCCTTAAAATGAATTTCGCCCTCAAAATTCGTCGGGGTTATAAACGGTTTACTATTCGAATGTTTCTTTAATAGAAACCCACATCGTAAAAAGGAATACCAAAACCAATCTTTAAAAACAAAAGTATGAAACGTAACAGTTACCCAAATACACTAATCACTGGGTTTCCACATAGGTGAAAATGTGGATATGGAAGAGAAATCTAACCATCATGTTCTGATGGAGAGTGGTAGAGAACATGGCTATGGAAAAGCCTGCAATCACAAAGCCATTAAATTTGTGACGATCTAGGGTACCATCGGATTCATCGGATATAAGAGCACTAGGGCAACATTTTTGGTTTTCAAGATCATTTCCCTAAAGTTGAAGAATTTGAATTAGAATAAATACTTACTTTATTTTGGTACAATCTCACTGTTGTTCATGCCTTGAACAATTTCCACTTCATCTCTTAAATAAATGAAGTTGAATTTGTTATTCATGAAGTGTTAGCAGATAATGTGATAGAATGACGGGTCATTCCATCTGTCTCAAACAAAAGGTTAGAAAAGTTATCAAAAAATACATAAGTCCATCTATAGTGAGATTAATGATATATGGTTCCTAAAATGGACTTATACTTCATATATCATACAGCTTAATATAATAACACTAGTTTCTACTAAACAGGGACTTCCTGTAGGCCAGTGGTAGGTGATAAAGGCCAGTCGCACTTCGGTTGTGGGTTCGATTCCCACAGCCTTGTCCGACGCGATGGGCTGTCGCCCGTCCTGCAGGTTGTCCTTTTTCTAAAACTATATTACTAAAACATCCCATCAATAATATCGAAAAACAAACTATACTAACTTATGTCCAACATATTCCATTCAAATCTTTAGGCTTATCCATAATACTGTAGTCCACTCTCAGAGATTTAATACCATCATTGATCCCCATATATCATAAGATATATCTTGTTGGTCACAATCCAAACATTCAAAGGCCTTAATCTTGTACTCTATTGAATACCCATTGAACCTTATTGAAAACATGAGTTCTGTTAAAAGTTAACTCTTTCCACATACCAAAATCCTCAAAATTCAATATACTCAAACCATGATATCACTTAGTCCTTATATCAATCATGATCTCATGAATACTGTCAAACATTTCATTTTCTCCTGATCCCTTCATTATGCGCATATCATCTACTTTCCAAAATATTTGAATCACTTTTCATGGTTACCAGTACCTTAAAATTATTGAAAACCACAATAGACCAATACATAAATATTTCAATACACCATAAAAGTACCTCAACAACATTATTCTTAAATACCAATACATAAACACTTCAGTCCATCCATGTCAATGATTCTCCTGGAATAAGTCCTTCCTTGATTTAGAAGTAACTTTTTAGGTCAGGGCATTGAGTTGGGTAATACCCATGTTCCTCGCAAATAAGACATTGAACTCCATAACAGTCTGTCACTCTATGAACCTTTTTACCACACAGATAACATCGGTCCCTCCATTTGAGGTATTCCTCAAGGTTCTTCTTCCCTTCTTTAGAAATATCAATCTTTCTTTCTTTATGCTCCTCAACATGCGAACATGAATAATAGTTTATCTTCCTCTTCTTTGATGAATTAGGCATACACTAAATTTCACCTTGTTAATCATATATCGCGATGACTGATTTGGCCTAATCACAATGTCTTTCTCTCTAGTAATTACACAATTTTGTTGCTCATAGTCACCAATTTTTCCATTGGATTCAATGTTAACTGAATTCCTTCTGGTTCCCTCCATTAACTAAAACACAAAAAGAATCTTGTGAGAAGCAAAAATCATGCTAGAGAATACAACATAGTAATGGGGGAGTACCCTCAATATCTAACATCTTAGGTTAAATTCTAAGATCGTTACCGTAGTTCTAGGACTATATCCTATACGTATACTTATCCTTAGGGGCATCCCTAGACATACCTTAGAAATATCTCCAGGGATCTCACTAACGTTCTCACATCCTAGTTTCCAAAGGTTGACTAAAACTTTCCTCTGATACCAACTGTAGAGACCCGAAGCTTAACTTACAAGGACATTACATTACTTTTGCGGAATACTTATTACATAAAAAAACACACACACAAGGACCGTAATAGTTTAGTGTCTTTGGAAACTCGGAACGTAATCTTCTAATCATGGTGAAAGATCTTCAACATCTTCCATAAAGATTTTCCCTTTATTTTCTTACCTAAAACCTTTCTTTATATCCTGGGGAAAATAAAGCATAAAAGGGTGAGCTCAAATGCTCAGTAAGGGTAAACAAAAGAAAAATCAGTCACATCATATTCATAAGAACATATCATTTTGGAAATCTTAACCTGCAAAAGAGATCATAATATCATAACATGGGATAAATCCTAGTAGTGAAATGAAATCCCAATAATCATAATTTAAAACATGAAACTTTGGGGAAAACACACATAATCATAGATAATAATTTCTTATTAGTCAATACTCATTGCTAAGACTATCTTAGTGTAAAAAGTCCCTTTTTGAACCGAGTCACCCTCATTTCATTCCTATTTCACTGAACCTGTATAACCTACCATTCCAGCCATGTCTATCTCATGAGATATAGAATCTTTACCCAATGCATTGGAGGGAGATATAGGTCCCAACCATCTCATAATGATACCATTCTTATGTGTGCCACAAAATCATAAATCATACATCATTTCATAACCCATGTAATACAAATGGGAATCTTAAACATCATGAAATAATAAAACAATTCATATAAGATAAAGGAATTCATAAAAATAATTTCATCACAACATAATCAAATAAATGTAATAATAGGGATAAAACCAGAACCCTTTATTATCTTAGATGGAAAATAATTTTCATAAAACACTTGAACTCCATTCTTGAGGAAAATATCCATTCTTCTTCAAAAACATTTTTCCTTTCTTAACATGTCATACAACTTTAAACTAAAAGAAGTTGATTAAAAATAAACTTTAAAACTTGAAAATGATTCTTCTTTGAAATAATGTTTTAAAAATCCATTCATTTCGTATAAGTTAAAAAACATTCTTTTCGTACTTTTGTCGGAAAAGTCAAAAAGTACCTCGTATGAAAAACGAAAACAAATTCCTTTCATATCTTTTAAAAAAAACTCACCGAAGGGTAAAATTGGATATAAAATATTTTAGAATGAAGTAAATATTACATATTGAGGAAACATGGATGTGGATGATAAGATGCACCCCAGTAAATTCCAAAATATAAACAATCTCGGATAAAAATGATATTGTGATATTTACCTTACCTTATGTCTGATATGCTTTATATGTATCCGAACCTCCTGTATAATGATTTAAATTATGTCATTAACTTATTAAAGAATCATATTCATTGTTATTATATCATATATGGTTCACTTATGACTTTATATTAACCGTTCTTTTGTAAATTCCATGTTAAAGAAGCGTTTTGGGTAAAATCGTTTCATTTATCATAGGTGTTTGGACTTGTTGTTCTTGACATTATTATTACTTATATCATGATTTATATACTTCCAGAATATAAAATATGATTTATATATCATATATATTCAGTATATATATATATATAATATATAGATAAATGAAATGAAACACACCGTTCATGGAGACGGTAGTGCGTACGTACGCATGAACGATGTTTTCCTTTCCTTATTGACTTGAATGGAAGTAAGTAGATGACAAATATATATACATAAATCCAGTATATTTCCATGTCATATATTTAATTATTATTCATTATATATACTTTATAATCATTCTGGAATGGTTAACATGGATAATGAATCTCATCGCGTCGTGGAGACGGTAGGCCGTACGTACGCACGAGCGATGATATCGTTTCCATGGTCATGGAATTGTGTTGAAGTGTATGTATACTATTTCAGTATCAATATCACTTTATAATATCCATATATAGTTACTCATTACACCATTATACCCATCCAATTAATGTGGTGGCAGAAAATAGATTACACCACGGCGTGGAGACGGTATTCCGTACGTACGCACGCGCGGTGATTTCCTTTTTCCGTAGGATGGAAAGAAGGTTAATTAGAGTTGTTTCATATTTATAATAACATATAAGTATATAAGAAATACTGATGTTATTACTTTATCATGAAACAACTAAAGAAGAAGAAGTTGAAAAAGAAAGAAATTGAAAAAGATCGGTAATGGATATTACCTCTTTTTGACGCGCCTTCACTTAACCTCCACCTAATGAACTAAAGATGGTCTTTGAAGAAGACCAGGACATCTAGGATGATACTAGGGATGTGTAGAAGAGATTTCGTCAGGGTTTGGTCGATCTTGAATGCTAAAATTGGTGTGAGGAGGAAAGGGAGGAGGTGCCCTTTTATAAGGGATGAGAGAGGCACCTTAGGAAAATCTCAAAATATTATTTTATATTTAAGGTCAAATTCGGTTTATAATGGTTCCAAAGGGTATTATTTCGAATATAAAGTTGGGATGGGTCGAAATACTCTCATCCAATAGGATTTAGACAAGTTTAGGTTATTATTTTAACCTTATCAATTAGATTTAACTCTAAGTTAAATAATTTAACTTTTACCGTGTCTTTTTGTTTTCTTACACTATACGGTTAATAAACATACTATATCAAGCCAAAAGAACCCCAAGTTGTTTATTATTAATATATATAATCTTATCTAAGACATTTGGCCGAACCTTATATTTTTAGGGATAAATAACAATTAATAATATAATATTTGTTTCAAAAACTAATTTATGTCAATTTTGACACTATTTGGTACATGATTTTTATGAAATTCATAACAGAATGATAAGTTCAAACCAAGTTACTTAAATCAACAATAACATGTCATAGTAACCTAGAAAATTAGTTTAAATCATAAAAAGTCTCAAATTACATTTATTTGGTCATTTATAACATCAATTATGTCAATAATTCATTAATAAGACAATTACTGCATCATCTTTGTGTCCTAATAAATGATAATTATATAATCCCTAAAAATTATAAATAAATTCCTATGATGTATATAATTGTATTATATTTCTGGAGACTATTCATGTTCTAAGTTTCATGAAGTTTATCACTAGATTAAAATTATTATAGTTATAAGATTTAAGAATGTGAAATGTTGTCACATTCTTTGGTTTTAATAATAATTAAATTATTTTCGTTGAAAAAAATTAATTAAATGAATCTAATCCGACCCTTAGGTGATATGGGTAGACTTTTAGTCATCCAATAGGATTTTGACATTTGTTAGCGTAATTTTAAAATATTATATTTACCCTTAATTACCCGATTTATCTTTAACTGTGGTAAATAAAATTTACCGTAGTTACTATTCATAATTCACAAAAATAAAACGTAGCTTATTAACATAATTTGGATCCACTTATTCCAAATATGGAATCCATTTTTCCAAATTCATTACACAAAAGTTGCATAAATTAAATTAAAATTAATCCCGTTGTTGAAAGAAAACGGGTTTTTCTTTAAAACATTGCAAAAGATTGAATTGATTTAACCTACGAATTCAAGGTAAAATCAATGCTAATGACATACATTATATTAAATGGTAAAAATATATTCTATTTATACTTTAAAACCATTCAATATTATAATTTAACCACATAATATATTACGATGAAAAAAGTTTTTTTTAATTAAAATATATCCTGTTTATACTCTTCATTAAAATATGAAAGTTATCGGAAAAATATCAAAACATTATCTAATGTAAATTTTTATATCCTGATTCAAAAGAAGAATTTTATTTTGTCAAATTGAACATATAAACATGTCAAAATCTATATTTAAAGTGGGTGCGCCATCAAAAGGCGGCAAAACTGCATTTTTTGAAAAATACTTAATTTTATCCGAAAAAATTATTTTGTTTTTATACCATGTTTTAGAAAATGTGTAAGACGAATAATAATGTTATAAGATTAAAAATTTAGTTAATACTATTCATAACGGATAGTTCATAATAATATTATAATAATATGTCGTTGTTTAGTAAAACCCGGTATTGCGTACAACACACGCTATCGAGGAAGGTCGTGATTGCGTGTAATGCAAGCCAAGTCACAGTTGCGTGCTGTGCAAGAATCCTTCGTTTTTTCATATAATAGAATCCAACCATATTTAATTTATACATTGAATATATATATATATGTATACTCAATGTTGCATAGAATAACTATTATCAAAATTGTGTGTAACATGATCCAAGAATAGTGTTGCGTATACTGCAAGCTAATACGGTGTTGCGTATAGCGCAAGGTAATCTCGGTGTAGAATACAACACAAGACATTAATAAAATTAAAAAAATATTTTTCATAAAATCTCGGGGTGTTACAAGCACACAACCTCTACTTGCGCGGCTCAACTACCACTTGCGTGACACAACCACTTGTGTGACAGGAGATTGAAAAATCTCTACGTCTTGATTTTCGTTACAAATGTGGAGGGGTGGTCCTCTATTTATAGGAAAACTGGACCCCATGCGTGGTGGCGCAGAAGTGTCTGCACGACATGTAAGTCTCGGCGGCAGCTCTAGCCGCCCTAGCCTCTGTCGCACTACTCACTTTCGGGACCACAAAAATACTTGCACGACCCTCTTTCCTTTGCAATATTTTGAAGCTCTGATCTCAAAAAACAATAGGAACGCAAATTTCCATCCTCCTAGGCATCAGCGCACAAGTCCTTTCTCAGCGCGCAAGTCACATGGGCGACCAGCCCAAAACCCGCTCGACCCTTATTCCATTGCCATTTTCCATGTTCTAATCTTGAAAAAAATATGGCGTGCAAGTTTTCTCTCCTTTAAGTACATGGCACACAAGTCCCTTTGCCAAAAACAATTTTCTCCATTTGTCGATTTTAAGGCCCACAAATTTGGCAAACACTGGAAATGGTTCCTCCTTCAATACTGTAATCTGCCTGACCTGTATGAGTACTTTGCTGGAACACATTCTGAATTTCCATTGAGGATTGACAACAAACACAAACCATAGTCCAATTCATGCATATATGACCATGGTTCCAATAGTATCCATATTTGGATTCAGTTTCATGGAAACAATTTACCCTTATACAATACTATTCAATATATTTACCTTAAAACTCATACATATCCTTAGGGATTTCAAAAATGTTTTCTGGTCCTAATTCATTAATAAAACTAAACCATGAATGGATTCCCACAAAGGAAACCCAAATTTTCTTTACAAGAATATTACATCATTTGTAATATAAATTACATAATAATAATACATTCAGAAATTTAAAGGTTTAAAATCATGGGAATATTATGTTATTTCATGAATTATAGATAAAAAACAAAACATTTATTTAATTTAGTCATTATATCCCTTACGATGCTCACATTATCTTCTTACAACATGAAATCTACTAATGATATACAAAAAATTAAAGGCATAGTTAAAATCCCAATAATGGAGTAAATAATATATAATGAATAAGAGAGATCAATCTATAGTATCGGGTGGGCATTGATATCATCATAATATTCTAAGCATGAGATTATCAATATAGGATTGAGTGTACCATTTGAAAAACTTTTGGAATGTGGAATATGAATAATGTTGAAATGGAATAACATAGTAATCAATTACCAATTTTAGGTTTTATAAATAATTGCATGAGGATCACACCTAACATATTTTCATAAATCATAAAACTATAGTTGTGAACAATGATAACATCACATTCACACATAAAACACATAATTTAATATGATATATCACATTACATAAATGTAACACTATGAGATTTTAAAATGAGAATATCATGGAAGATAGACTAGTTGACCTGAAACACTGAGATTAGATAGGAATTCAACTCCTCGAGACATTATGATAAATTTATTATCAAAAAAGTTCAATCCATTTGATAGCTTGTGATGTACATAATTTTGGCTTTAAAAGAAACATGATAATATATTAAAATTTGATTAACTAAACATGAATGATATAAAAATGTTGTTAATTTGGGGTGTATGCATGTTACTATTTTAGTTATGAAAATAATATGGTTTAAACATGTATTAAAAACATTATCATTATCTATCAATTAAAAATTAAATTACAGCATTAACACCATCAAGTTTTTATGAAGTTGTCTTTAAAATATTTTAAAATAAATTCATATCTTGAATTTAATGAAAACAAAATTAGTTTATATTGTTTTAAATGAAACTCAAATCACCTATTTTGATACCAGATACATTGGGTGTATTTCGCGTTACACGCAAGACTAACTTTTAAAAAATAGTAACATACTATTAAGAAATTATTATTTAATATGATTGGTATCACATACCCGTTGGAATGGAAGGTGTAAAAATGATAAAATATATAATAAAAATATATGGTTTACACATGAATATAAAATTAATTATTTGGTTTCAAATTAAATAAAAATGAATATAATATCTTTTTGAAAATATTGGAATCCTTTTCTGGAAAACTATCACTATAAAAACAGACATGTTTTACCTCAATAAATAAAAAACACATGTTTGGTGAGTTATTTAAACTATATTTATATATTATATATCCAAAAAACCATTTATCATTCATTTTATTTTCTCTTAAGATAAGAGATATGAAAATATCAAATTTTATGCTTAGAAATAGTATATTTTAAAAAATAATTTGTTGCATTTTTTTTACAATTATTCAAAAACAATTGACAAATGTTTGTGAAGAAAAATTAGAAAATAAATTAAATTTATTAAATTATTATATATATAAATTATCGTATTTTTGGGATTTTATAATTTTGTAAAAATATTAAATTTTTATGAATAATGAAAAATACTAAATCTTAATTAACAATTTTCGTTTCATTTAAATTATTTATAATGTGAAATTATATTTTAATTTTATATTAAAGTAACATAATTTAAATTATATTTCCATTAATTTAAATTATTTCATTGTTATCAAATTCATATTAAATTTTTCTATAATAACTTTGTAATCATTTTTACATTTTCTCTTCAAAAACTCACTTTCTCATCACGTCCAACAAATTAATTTTAAATTTAAAAATTCCCACTTCTATGATTTAATGTTGGGAAAATGTATTACATATTTAAACAAAGAGATTTATCTATATTATCTAATAATATCAAAAATGTTTTATTACCATAATGAATTGTAAATACATGAAAAATCATTTACTACGGATAATGTAAAAATAGGTTTATCAGGGGATAAACTAAAAAGATAAGCTTTAAAATTACCAATAATATTTTCTAATGTTTTTAATTTACATATGTAGTACATTTAAAATTATTTTTTTCTAATTTGATCAATTTTTAATATTTTTCATTTAAAAAATGATGAAACATTTTTTTTATTCAAAAAATTACAATTGTTCCACTCTCTTTACTTATAAAAGGACACTACCTCTTCTCTCCACATCACACATTCAAACCCATTAATATCAGTAAATACCAACCCAAAAAACATAAAATATTCCCTCACATAGTCATATATTAATTATCTTTTTCATAAATCCATACTATTAAAGAATATTTTTCAAATATAAGGTGGTTACATGAAGAAGAATTAACATTATTAACAAGGTTTTTTATTTTTTCTACATACACCTTATTAATTTAATATTATAACAAGAAAATATAATAACATTAGTGTCTCCAATATACTAAGAAAGTTTTTGGTTAGGATAATTACCTAAAACCATCTAAACATACACCATATGGGTTACACAATCATCAATCATGAGTGTCGTATACTACCACTTCAGGAACCAAGGTCATTCATTTCTACATAACTAACCCAAACAGTTTTGTATGATTATGTGTATAAAGTATATATATGATATTAATAACATAAATATAAATATGGAGTAATTTTATCATATATAATGTTTTACTATTTTTTGAGTCAAAAAATATTACTTTTTACTTTTTCATTCCTTTAGTTTTGTAAATCACAAACACAATCTAAAAAAATTATTATTAATATTTTAGGTACAAAGTGTTTTCGAATGTTTTCTTAAAATATATACCTTAACATACCTTGAAAATGTTGTAATGTATAAAAAATATATTTTTTATATTATTAATTGTTATCATCATATTTATAATGTTCATGATACATCAAATATACAACAGTCATACTATGATTGAGTATTTTGTCTTGTGTTTCTCACTAAAAAAAGTCATGATAATCATACTGATAGTGGTATCGAAACAATCAGACTAATCCAAATCAGTATTATCATATTTAAAATTGATAAGTAATTCTATCAGACAAATCCATGTTTATATTCAGAACACATAGACACTTTTCTATTAGATAGAATATTTTTATCACTGTAATGGTGTTAAACAAAAAGGACACTAAGAGTTCAGTTACAAATGACCTGTCAAGCACCATCAATATAAGATCATTACAAAAAACATAGAAAAATTATCATTGGATATTTTACTATGAATACCTTCTCATTTGATGGTTTTAGAGCATATTCCATTACCCCATCAGGTTATCAATTTATTTTTAAAGTGTTCAGTGCTTTCCCTTTTTCTTTGTAATTTTTTATACAGTTTGTAGTTTCAAGTAATCCTTATCACTGTTGTTTCATTATAAAAATTCTCTTTTTTAATCACATTAGATCATTTTTTTTTTGAAAGAGGTATTCAAGGGATAGTAATACGGGGAACATGATCATCATATCGAGGTATTATAGGGATATGAAGATAGACACTTATCATCATATCATGCGCTTCCTGGGAATTGAAGACAGTGTAATTCTGACAATCTTACAAAGGGATTTCCTAGTGAATAAATAGTTACATTACATTAATTATAAAATTTTTGAAAAATTTAGTAAAGGATATTTAATACCTTATTATTAAGGTTAAATTAGACAAATATTTTAAGAAAGATTTAAATTCATTATTACAATGACAAGCTATTACATTTGGTAATAGATTATCTTCATTTCTGCATGTTATAGAAAGTAGGTTTTTATACTTATCATTTTATATAATTTATTTTATTAGTCTTACTAAAATTATGATAGACATAAATGGGTATAAATCAGATCCAATATTATTTGCATACCTTCTCTGATAATTAGACTAATTCTATGTTTGAAAAGTTTACATTATAATTTTCCGTCTTTATTTAGTTTAAAAAAATTAAACTATGTTTTTCAATTACAATTGACCCTATATTATAAGTATATCAATAATAATATACTCCTACAATTCAAAATTTTTCCTTATAAAAGATTTATAATATCCATATAATTTTTTTAATTTTTTGTTTTTTTAATTATTTTAATTATTTACATTACGACATAATGATATTATTTATAAACATTGTCACACTAAGGTGTAAAATTTAAAACAATTTCAATTGTTTTTTTATGGTAGGTATGAATGTTTTATCTATTAATAAATATATTCCTAGTATACCAGCTATTTATTATATAAATTACTATGAATATTAAAATGATATAATAATTAATTTTCTGATCAACACTGAAGTTGATAACATTTTTAGGCTTACTTGTTAATATGAGATTCATGATAAGGAAGTATATTATTTTAAAAATATAGAGCAGTTGGAATATCAACTGAATATTAAAGATATAATTAATATGTTATGTTCTATGACATGAAATATCTATAGTTATATATCATCTTGTTATGTTTCTAAAAATATATGAACTAAATTGAATGTTTCTTTTTTTACAACCAATGTTATAGAATCAAGAAGCACTATGCGTAGAGATGATTATGAATATTTTTATTTCCCCCATAGATAGTTTGTTTTAATGGTGCATATAAGATTCAATAATATTAAAAATAGTATAAAATAACTTGATGACCAACGTATAGATACTGATATTCTTTTTTAGAATATGATATATATTATTTCAAATTAGTGGGAATAAAAATAAACTGATTTTGATGTTACAAGGATGTCAACTAATATTACTCTTGATGATATTATTGGAACCATTATGTTGTAAGAGGTTAAAGATAAAATAGATACTCAGAAATCCATAAAGAATAATGGTGGTGTTTCTTTTTCTATAATATTGACTATTAAATTAAATGTTTTCTTCAGCAGAGAATATTGTTAAATCATTGAGGAAAAAAATTTGTTGGTTGGATTGGTTTTAGAACATCCGAGAATTTGGATATTGAGTATTCTAATAATTAAATAAGGATAAAAAATATCAATGGAATGAATTATTTTCATTACATAAATACTAAAGGTAACAAGAATAAAAATTATTATAATTATTACGATATCCCTAGCTACGAATTAAATAATTATTAAAACATTTTTCCGGGTTGTACAAAGCTGAAAAGGAAATACATGAATTAAATGAATTCATTAAACAATTATAAGAAGTATTACAACTCAAAAGGAATGAAAATTTGGAAATCCAATGACACATAGAGTTACATCGGAAGATATTCTTAAGAGTTATGTTCAAATAATGAATATTTATTATAGAGAAACACAGGTTTTTGGTATTGTAACATGGATAATCAATGTATAATGAAAAATTTACATATAGTTAAAACCATTACTAAAATGATTTTAAATGGAAATTATCTTTATTAGAAAAATTTTACATATTCTCATGAAGAATCATCCACATAAGAATAAAAATCCTTACATAGTAATGATGAGGTTTCCATAATTTTAAATCTTTTATAATATCAAAATAGAACGATTTAATAAAAACACGATCATGATAAAATTTAACCTCCAAAAGTAGATTCATGAATCGCCCATTGGAATAAAGAAATCTCTTATCATTATAATGAACTTGACACAAATATTTCATAAAATGATACTATATAAATATTTAAAAAAAATATTTCAATAAAAATTATTTACAAGGAAAACATAGTTCTAACATTAATACTGAGAAGGGTAAAAATTTAATAATCAAACTATAATCCAAAAAATCTTTATTGAGAAACTATTATAAAATTTTCCATTGGTAAAGAAAATTTTGATAAAATTTATAAACTAATGAGACCATAGGAATATGGTTTTCGAATTGGTTTATTAAATAAAATATTTGTAGTGGTATCAATTACATAGTCCATAATGGTTCACCTTTTTTCACAATGTGCCAAATTTGTGGGAAAAGTAATAAATAAAATTATATAAACAAAGAGAAATCCCTTAATTTTCAAAAATCATACATTTCAAAACTAATGTGGTAACTTAATTTTTTCTCTAACATTATGGGTCCCAAAAGGTTGGGTTAATGAAAAAAAATAATCTTTTTGTTTCTAGGGAACCAAATATTTTACATGCAACAGAAGTATTTGGTACATGGATAGTGGACTATCAATGATCATGAAAAAAATTAATGATTTATTCAATAATATAATCATGATGAATGGTGGAAATGTAACTTTCAAAGATAATTATCAAGGAGAGATTATAAAAATCGGTAAGAGTTTTCTTCTTTGAAAAAATATTATTAAAAATGATTTATTTGATTTGGACACTAATCACATCCTTATAATCATATTTCAATTATATATTGATGGTTACCTAAATAAAATTAATAATGATAAATATTATCTTCATATATCTCAGGTTGAATTTATCCTTTATTCCATTAAATAAGATAATGTTACAAACAGAACATAAAATACCTTAGGATATATTAATTAGATTTCATTAGTGTAATGAAATACCGTTCATAATTATGGAGTAGAAGGTAAGTACATTGTCATATTAGAAACATATCTAAATTTACTAAGGAATAACTTTATAAGGATATATCATTACATTGTATTTATAGTTCAAATTTTTGTGACCTTTTCAATATGGTATGAAATACAAATCATGTTTTAAATATATTTTTAAGGTCTCAACTTTTGATGATTTAAAGTTAGATTACAATGGATTATTTTCTCCTACAAAAACTATAATTATTGATGGAAAATAATATGTATATTTCTTAGAATATGATTAAACAAGACATAATGGGTCTATTTTCTTTCAAGAAAATATAAATCATTTAGTTTTTTATTTTTTATCAATAGTTAAAAATGCGCAAAACATCTCCTTCAAATATATTCATAGTTATTTTGGTGGAGAATATTAATATTTTGATTTTGAAACTTTTTTTTGTTTATAAATGAAGTAAACATAATTTTATAGAGACATGATGTCCCTAAAAATTGTTGTATTAACATAAGAAATATAATTCTCTAAAAAATAACAAGAACCATGATGACTGAATACCCAGTTCAAAAAAATAGGGAAGAAGTGTTAAGAACTTCCTTTTATATTATATACCAAATTTTAATTACTGTTTTTCTTAATAAAACTCTATATTAGTTGTGGACATGAAGAAAACCAATTTTTTTACATGAAATTATTTAGTTACAAAGTATTAATCTTGAATACTAAAGATAACATACATGAATATTCAAGAAAATCTGAATAAGGTATATTTTTATGTTATCCCACAACTTCCAATTATTATAGATTGTTAAATAAAAATAATTTTACTATGTTGGAAATAATACATTTTGTGTTTTATAAAAATGATCATATATTTTTTAAATATCCTCAACCCACTTCCTCAGATTTTATTTATAAGAGTAATTTTCATCCTTCTTTATATTTTTATTCTAAATGTGAAATAAATCGAGAATTATTATATTGTTATTCCAATGTATGATTTTCTACCCAGTGTTGATATATATATTTATGAAATTTAATAAGTCGGTAATTTATTATTAATCATCCTATTGATATTATCATTGGGGATATAGATGGACTAGTTTGGATCATAATTTCATTATGAAATGAAATTAATCATCTTCCTTTATTATCCCAAATTGAACCTAAGAATCATGATGTGTCTTTCTATGGTGAGGATTGGAATACGGATATATAATATGAACTCAATGAGTATGTGGGGAACAGTGTACACACTTTACCTGAAAGACATATACAAATTTATATAATTAGAGAAAAATAGAGTTTTTAGGAAACAACTTGAGTAAAATGTAATAATATTTATAAAAAATTATATAATTTGTGCTAATAGATATTATAAATTATATGTAATAGATTATTATAAAACATATTCTAATCAAAAAATACATGAATCTATTTGAATGCTTCTATAATTTGCATCATTCTTTAACGTGAAACATTTTCAATGGGATATAAACTGTGGTTTTCATTATGAATACACTTAGGAGGAGGTTTATATTGAACAGCGACCTTGTTTTTAAAATAAAAAACATCTATAATACATTTATAAACTATCCAAATATTTATATAGACTTATAAAACCCCTAGATATTTGTATGATATATTTACTATATTATTGTTACATAATAATTATTTTAATGGATCTACAGACCCCAATAATTTTATATAATAAGATAATAGAAATATTATGATTTTAAAAATTTAGGTAGATGAAATTATACTTGGTTTAACTAATAAATAATTAATAGATTCTTTTTTGGAACTTTTGATGTCTGAGTTGGAAATAAGTATAATGGAATTATTTTATCATCATTTATTTTACAATATTATGATTAAATTCTTAATTAATTTAAATGTTTTTAATTTATATTTCTTTTGTGTATTGATAATGAAGTATTTATTCATATATTTGGTTGTATTAAACCCTTACAAACCATTTTAGATCATGCCTTTCTAATGATTCATTCCCCAAGATGCAATGATGAGTATTATGATTGAAATTTTGGGTCATGATAGATAAATAACTAAATCAATTGAGTAAAATAATATGCTTTATTTATTTTAATTGAAATATTATATTCTATTATGTATCTAGTTTAACTAGACAACTAATCTATTTCATATTTCGTGATGTGAGTCCCTTTATATTATGAAAATATAATAACATAAAAAATGAATTTAGATTCCTATGTTTGGTGTATTGATATTTAGTGTTAGAATAAGTTTAGTAGAATCCTTGGGATATATATATATAAAAAGATATATTATATCACTTAAGACTAATATTTAATTTGAGGATAAGTATTATAAACATCCTAATGTTTTGGTGAGGAAAATATTATGTGCTTTAACTAGAAATAAATACAAGATGAGATACTAAAATTGGATTGGGTTTTGTTATATATGTATCAGGTGACAATAACGTTGAAAAAGGCATGGAAAGACATACTCGAGTGATACATAGTACATAGAAGTTATCCATTATATACACCTAGTTTGACACTCCCCAAGGATATTATTTAGATAATTAAAATTTTATATACAATCAATTTTAATGTATTTAATAATATATTTAAATTTTTAAATCATTCCCAATGAAACCATATTTATTTTTTTGATATTATATATGCATAATTTTTTCAATAGATTATATGTGACTCAGTAGTTTTTTTATTATACATTATGTTTCAAAATTTTATGATATAACATTGTGTGCCATTGATTATAAATGGTTTCATGTGGTAAGGGTGGGAAATGCATCAATACATGAAACCTATGTATTAATTTCCTTCCATGAGAGGAAATTTAATCTATAGCTA
Organism: Viscum album; assembly: GCA_963277665.1. Classification (NCBI taxonomy): domain Eukaryota; kingdom Viridiplantae; phylum Streptophyta; class Magnoliopsida; order Santalales; family Viscaceae; genus Viscum; species Viscum album. Next base: position 713,911,686 of record OY728125.1, read on the forward strand.
TAACTAATAATATAATTAATATATTATGGAAACTGGATCAAGTTATGAGCAATAACCTTCCCCATATAGAGCTTTTATCTAATCAACTTTGAATTGTTTCAATGTTGTACTAATTCATGTTTTAGAAACCTCTATCATTCAATGGGATTACCGATCCTTTTGTAAATGAATAAGGAAAAGGTTCCTTAGAGAAGATATATCTCACATTGGGAATCTATGAATGGGAGGGAGATTTAAAATATTATCATCATCTACATGGGAATTATGATCAATGGTAGAAATTGATTCAAAATCCTAAGGATGAAGAAGAAATAAAGAGCATGTATTTTATGGATATTAAGTTACTCTTTTTGAAAAAATACTTCCCTCATGATAAATGAGAAAATATAGAGGGAAAAATTACATGTCTAAGAAAAATGGGATATGGAGATGTTGATAAGTGCGACACCAACATTAAATGGTTATAATGGAATTTTGTGTACTGCATATGTAAACTAAAGAGAAATATTGGGAATTTATAATGTCTTAAGAAAACAAATAAATGGGTACAAGTATCCCAAACATTATAATCGTATGAGGATATAGTATCATGTGATTTAATGGTAGAGATATAATTCTACAAGTCCACTTTAATTCAAGGGATCCGATATAAGAAAGGATGGAAGATAAAATGATTGATAATGGGAGGAGGGAAGGATAGATTCTACCAAATGTGATAATTGTGAAATGAAACACCCATGTACTTTCGTGAAGAATGATATTTATTAAAATAAAAATATTGAATATTCTAATGTTAAATACATAATCTGTACTTCATCTGTAAGAATATATGAATCTAAAAAGTGAATTCTTCATTAATAACTATGTTATAGGTAAAAATACGTTAAGTGATCAATGCCTTGAATTTACAATTACTATACATGTTTTGGAATGAATAAATTTATTGTGCATTTAGATATAATAATTTTAATGTATAAGTATTTTTTCAATAATATTATCTTTAAAAGATATATCAAAAATGTAATTATTACACTATTGGGGGTTTTCTTAACGAATTTGAAGACATGCATTTAATAGTAAGGAGAAAATTTTATTCAGTAGAAATTCGATATGTTTGGAAATCACATGATTAGTGGATGATAACCAATAATATGTTGTCGATGGTGAGATAATATTGATAATGTGGGTTTTAATATATAGTATTGGTGACCATGAAATGGGTTTTTGATTGGATGAATATATTATATTTTCTATTTTTTTATGTCTCCATATTTAAGGAATATATTCGAAAACCTTGAATTTTATTTCTGGAATCATGCATGTATTTGTTATTTTTTTATCGTAATAAAGGTAATATAATTTTTTATTTACGTTATATTGTATACTATTTGAAAAATTAAATTTTATGTTTATTATTTAAATTTAGTGAATTTCCATGAATTTTTTTAGACATTGATTTTTGTCTGATATATTTTAGACTAGTTTCTATTTTAAAAGTTCATTAAGTTTAACATTGGGTGTTTTTATTGGGGTTTACAAATTACTTTTTTATATAATATGAACCATGCTAACCATTTTTTAGTTATTAAATATTTTGAGATATTTATAAATACTTTTCCTTATTTTAGAGATCTTATGATCTATTAAAAGATAATTTCAGTGCTTCATGCATGAAAAATTAATCATTAGTATGCATAGATTGGAGTAAAAATATTATTTTGTTGTTTATTGGTGGATGGATAATATTCTAATTTTAAAGTAAAAATATTTTCTCATGTTTTTTACCATGATAGTACAAATTTTCGTATCTTTCAAAAGAAAAATCATGAGATAAAAATGTTTCCCTGTAAGTTTTATTTATTTTATATCAATAGTTTTTAAAATAATCATATATTTAGGGTTTTTCTGTTGGTTAAGATTATTGTTTCCATGTTCTCTATCACTCTATGATAATACATAGATGTTATAATTCTCTTCCATGTCAATGTTTTTATTTACCTCCAATGTTCTCATATAAGAAAATATAGACATGTGTTATTCTTCATGACCATTTTACATAACTTTATCTCTTATAAATATGATTTTCTATTTAACATTTTTACAATGTGTGTTTCTAATAAATGAATTTTATAATTCCAATCCATTTCATTCCTAGATCATGATTAAATTATGATGATGTAATTTATTTATGTGGTGTAGAATGTAATTCTACTCGATTTTTTAAGAGTAACATATATTTTGATAAAATATTGAAATGTAACATGTATAATGTATTATAATGTAACAACTTAAGTATTTATGTAAATTCAATCTCATTGATATATTGAGATGCAAACAATGTTGAGATTAATTGAAACATGATTCTCTATTAAAATATTATTATTTAAATAGTAGCATTTTAACATAAATGTTAAGTAGGGGTTATTAGTATGACTGAATAAATTATGAAAAAAATATGATTTACACCTGTATAAAATATATTAAATTATTATCTACTCATTAGAAAAATATAAAGGACTTATGAATGAAGAAAATTTATTATAAAAAATTTATTTTTCTAAATTGAGGTTTTGTCATACTTCGGTGACCTAATATAAACTACATTTTTATCACTTCTATAATATTTATTTGAAAAAATAAACACCAATATTTAATTCTTTCAATCGAAATTATTTTCTCGTAAACTTTTTAGTATTTTCAGTAAATATTAGTATTTTTAGGAATAGTTGATAATACACATATTTATTGAAAACTTCATTATTTTCAAAAATATTAATAATTATATTATATTTTTATATTTTATTAAAGTAAAATCAGTTAAATTATATTAAAATTTAACGAATTTATTTAATTATAATCAATTTCATATTGAATTTGTATATTACAACATTCTATACTTTAATGAATTTTATGTTTAGAAAACCGTTGTTCCATAATCATTTAAATATAAATTATACGTTATGTTCTACAATTTCGATTAAAATAATTTTTCAAAATTTTGTATGAAAAATTAATTATAATAATTTAAATTTTAAAACAAGTTCATGTTAAATTTTCATCATAATGAATAGTGAAAACATTAAATATTAATTACCATGGTTATGGAAAAATCATTTTTCTAGGGGGTTAAAATAAGAAGAAAAGTGTTAAAATGACTTAAAATTGCTCCAAAATTAATTGGATATCCACATTACAACTGTATAATTGATATGGTTCAATAAAAATACATTTTTTCATGTAACATTAGAAAAATTTTGGTGTTAGATTTCTTTTCAAAAATTTCATTTATGTCATCTCCCCCACCTATATAATGTTAACCCCTCTCCTCTTATCTTCACACTTTAATAACCATTTTTTCATATAATACCTACCCAAATAACATCCTTACATCTCTTCCCACATACTAGAATCCTTTATTTATTAGTAAGACCTCCTTTAAAGGATTTAGGTATAAATCGAAAGATCATATTCAAAGAAAAGATAAAATTCAAAATCATTCATATTTGTTTTATTTTTTTTCAAATACATGAAATTATATTTAAAAATGATAATATAAAGAAACCATTATCACATTTTTCTATGATTTTATTATGTTATATTAGTATCACATATCCATCTCTACATATACCAAATTGGAATCAAAAAAATCGATTATTCGTATGGAAAACATCCACCTTGTTAATTGATGTAGTTCAATTTCCATTACCAAATTTTAAGACTGCTAAAATTAAAGAATTTAACTTTTTTTAACATTATATATAAGAAATTATTACTCTTATATAAGTATGATATCACATATACATTCTTATTTTCCATTCCCTGGGGGGATACAAGAATGTCTGTCATATATATGGTAGACTATTGCCTCACAATACGATATGAGTCTTTTTTCATTTATTGATTTAAAAGGAAGTAAGGTTAAAATTAATGAATATATGTGATAGTTATGGCCTAAAAATACATCTGGAAATATAATATCACATATAACATCATACATCCTAATCTATTGGAAAATAATGACATCACTCATGAATATGTGAGGGATATCACCTATACGTATAGATGTAAATGTTTTTTATTTAATTTTTACATGGATGTAAATAAATATTGAATTAATTATGATAAATTATTTTTATAATATAATACTGACTATGGAAGTTTTATTTAATATTTATTTTCCTTCAAATCTATCTATCGAGAAAAATGGAATCTGCATACACCCGTACATATGTCCTATTATCTCCATAAACGGTGTAATTCATTTTTATAATTATAATTTATAGATTAATATGAATAAATATAAAATGAATATATATGGTATTTATATCATGGGTAATAATTTCTCTTATATATAATGATTTTCATAGTGAATGGTTCAAAATTATCTCACCAAAACAATCATGAAAAATGAAACAATTATCATGCGAAAGAGATATTTTAACAAATAATTGTATATAAAAGGGTCATAAAAGTCTATATGTTAAAAAACTTTTGTATGTGATATATGATTATGGTAATTTAATATATTTATATAAAGAAATATTTATTATAAAATTGGTTCAAACACAGACATAGGAGTTTTTACCAAAGGAAATATATTTTGTCTCAATTTTCTTCCATTGAAGAATTAATTATTGATTGGAACCTAATTTCTTTTATATGGTTTAAAAAACCATTTTTAATATTTAATGTCACCAATACATAAAATTTTATTTTATTTTTAGTTTAAAATTGAATTATTTCTTCCTAGGGGATTTTAGTTGAAACATACATTGTGGTATGGATTTTCATAACACAATGTACTTTCCATCGGTTTTCTTACTTCAATCTTATAATTTATATTATATGATTTTTTTCATAATGGAATTAAATAATTATATGTTTTATTGTTAACTTTTTTTGTTTTTTAATTTTATATACATAATAAATTAATGTATTAATCCTCACCTCAATTGTATTGTCATTGTGAGGGATATTTATCTCAGTTTTTCTTCATCGAGACATTTATAATGATATCCACCTATATTATTTTATGTTGTCTATATACAGCCCCATGAATATTAAATATAATTAAATTATTTATTATAATGATATTTTAATGTTCAATTAATTTAATTTCATTAAGAGGGAATATGATTTATAAGTTACCAATGTTGTAAGGGTTTATTTCTCATTCTCATCATTATTTGACATTATTTATTATTATGAATAACCATGGGTAATTGGATGATATTAATATATCAAAACCAACATATATTCATCTCCTATGGTTATTAATTAAAATCTCTAATAATGGTTCCATTTTTTCTCTCTCGTTATCAAAATGATTATGAAAATCTTTTTTTATAAAAATATGATTGTATTTTTCTATTAGGTCAGAAATACATTCGCTTCCAAATCCATTTTATTTCTAAATATGTTTTCAAAAATATTTTTAAAAATATAAAATGATTTATTGATGATATTTTTACCCATTTATGTATTTTTTCAATATATTTTTCATGGAATATTCCTGTAATATTCCAAACAAGGACTGCCATAATATTATAGAAATTTTAAATGAAATATTCTTTTAACTTATATGACATGTATGGAATTTCAATTAATCATAAAAAATTAATGTCTTTAATATTTTTTGTACCATTTACCAATGTTAAATTTAAAAATAATATTCATCAAAATATTCTTTGAACGTTTTTTTAAATGTCATTTTAAAAATGAATAGGATATTATTGTCAAGAATGTTTTTGAGGAATTTTTACAGTATTTCTATTCATTAATATCAAAAAATAATTTTTTTTCAATATTCATTACTAGGAATATGTTATAATTATTCCAAATTTGTTATTTCTATGGATGTATTAAGATTAGTTTATTTAGATGTATTATTTTGATACCATTCTCTATATTACTCTGAACAGTTTGTGTTTATTTTAATTTATTGAGGAAATTATAAACACATCATTTTATATAATATTTAATATTATTTTTTATATTGATTATGATTAATCCAAATTCATTAAATAATGAATTGAACATAGTACATCATGGGAAGAGACTTCTATATACCCTTTATACATTGGTAGTATCATAAGAGAAACTAGTTGAGGGTTTTGGATGAGGCCTTAACCATTTATGTAAGACGCCTTGGAATGTGTCCTTGAATGTATGGTCATGATGTCTAGTATTATGAATTCCATCAGTAAGAGATTTCTCCTTAATTTTAATGTGATCTTTTGATTAGTTATAATATCCATGTAATATTTTCATTCTCATGTGATTACATATGTGAAACTATTTTATAATTATTTTTTCCTACCACATTAAACTAACATTATTGATTAAATTTAATTTTTTTTAGTTATTTATCATTCCATAGGTATAATTTCATATTTATTTATAGTTTTCACTATACTCATACCCTTTTTGATTATTTAATCACACACATTTATTATGTTTCTTTCCCTATGATTCCAATATGAGTACTATTAAGGATGTGAAGGGTTATTCTACAGGAAATAATAATGCACATGAAGAAAATACAAGGTTGTATTGATTTTTTCAATAATAAAATAATATTGAAGTATATATTGAGTTTACCCAGACTGTTAAATTATCCATTCTTTCCTTATGTAATTCAATGTGTCTGATTCCAATTTCCTAATGTAACACTGACTATAGGATACTAGGTTCCATTCTTTATGATAAATAATTGGATGGATATATATTTTTGTCCCACCCAGCATATTATAAAAGTTTTGTGATCAGGCACGCCAAATAAAATTAAAATATATAATAGTTTTTCAACTGAAATAAACCAACTAAAAGGAATATGATTCTAAGATATTATATGTTAAATTAAATTAGTGAATAATAGTTTGTGCTCCCAAAAAAATTTGGGATATCAAATTTATTAATAATATTTCCTTTATCTTGAGTGGAGAATAAATACCACAAGAGATGATAACATGATGTTTTGGAAAATAAATTCATTTTAAAAAATCATTGTTATTGGAACATAAATAATTTTGCAAATTTAGAAACACGTATTTCCAAAAAATAAAATAGAATTTTTTTTGAAAATTCATTTTTGGGTCATTAGAAGAATATCCTTTATGAAAATAATTTAAAATAGAAGATAACCCCAAAAAATAATAATTTGATTCAAGAAACCCTTTACATTAAATTTTATTATATTTCAGCATATTAACACCACTTTTAAAATAATGGTTTGTTTGGTAACACATGAAACCCAAAGTGAATTACATTAATTAATTTTAATATTTATTCACTATATTTTTTTAAATTATATTTCAAATAACAATTTCAAAATGTGATTTTATTTGATGTCGTGTATTCATTAAATTATACAATTTTGTTTCAATTTTTTTATTTTTATTCAAGGCCATTAAAAAATTAGTAAAATAAATTCCGTATAATTATGTAAAAAGTAATTATATATTTATGTGTTTTATATAATTCATTATATCCATCAATTAAGTTATTGATAAGTACAGTGTTGATAATGTCCTCATAGTTTTGAAGTCAACTGGAAAATGGACATTGTCCAAATCAGAGGACAAGAATTATTGAATACAATATGTTTTAAATATAATAATTACACTAAGATACGATCCATAATATAAAGTTAAAATAATATTAAATTAATCAAATAATTGATTGGTGTAAATAGAATAGTGAAAATGTAAAAGATAAGAGGAAAATGTGAGAAAAAGTAAATAAAGAATTTTCCTCTTCTTGATGTTTATTCTATTCTATATAACTAAAAACCATGACTTCTCGTATTTCCAAAACACATTAATGTACCAAAGAATTATAAGGGTCCTAGGAGAGGGAAAAAAATATTTTTAATTAGTGGTAAGTGATAGAGAAGTGGTTTTCGAATGAGATGGTGAGGGATGTTTATTGTTTATGAGAGTGGTATTTAAGTATAAAATAAAGAACAAAATAGTAATTACATGTTTAAAATTATAGTATTAATATTAATTAAATTTTAGTCGTATTTAAATAAAAATATATTATTTTTTGACTATTAAATTATCTAAAAACCAAATTCATATTTGAGTGTCTTTTCCCACAATCATGATGGATCAATGATTTAAAGCTTCTATTATAATATTTCATGTTTATTTTCAACAAAAATTATTTCCATTATAATTGAATTCATTTTTAAAAATTTATTTCATAAATTAATTTTTATATTCCTCAATACTTTTTTGATGTGATTGTTGACACTGTATTCATTCACATGGTAGAAAAAGGAGACCAAGTGAAATACCATTGAAAAAGAGAAGATATGTAATGTAGGGAATAAATAAAATATAGATCCAATGGTCATTCAACTATGTACCTCAATGTACTATCATCACTCAGGGTTCTTTCACATCTAGTTATGTGATTGGTCTAAGAGATATCCCCCCTGACATTCCAAGAAACACCCCTAGGCGAGTTATCTAGTTCAGCCAATGGGATATATTTTTTCTGTAAATAGGACCTTGGGTTTTTCATTATTATGGATGAAATTTTCTAAAGTCATCCTGATGTTATGATCACCATAGTCCTTCACCCAATACATATGAAACATTCTACGTAGTCCTCTAAAAACAGATGAAGAGAGAATTAAAATGGGGTAGTGAAATTAAATTCCACATAGGGTATAAAATAAACAAAAATTATTTTAGGAATCTACTAACCTTGGATTGATTAATTTTAGCATGAAATCAACATACATAACTATGGAGTTCTCCATGACACTTATGGGAATACATGTGGACACCCTTGATGGCTTGACCAATGTATCACACTATTTTTACTACCCTGGTTATCCTTTACTCAAGGTAGAATCTACTCACCCAGGCTCACCAGAGCAAAGTACTCCTTCATGATCCTTCTGTGGCATTCCAAATCCTACCTTCACAAACCCTCCTTTGGATTTTACTAACCTACATAATACATGCTCATATTTTTATTCCCTCAATAAATTCATCCCTGGGTGGTAATATCCTTTTTGGATCCATTTTTTGAAAGGATCCATATGGAAACTTCCACCAAAGCAACTGGACATGAAAAAAGATGAACTTGGGAACACCAAAATTTCCCTCATTTGTATATAAATTCTATTTTTTATATTTTTTGTTAATGTGTCCTACCTTATGCTTAGGGTCCTCGAGGTTCATGTGGTTTTTCATTCCTTCAGCCACAGGGACCCCGACACTGGGGAAAATGTTGGGGAGTTCCTGGTCTCAGATACTAGGGATAAGGCCATGTACTACACCTATAATCTATAATTCATATATCCCATACTTCTCAAGGGGGGTTATGTATTGTGATTCCACTGTGATTCCACATGGTCTTATATCATCCACATTTAATTCAGAATCGATTTTAGGGAATCCCCCCAAAATTATGCGCCTATAAATTATTACTTGAGGTTTCACTATGAATTCTCTGTACCACTTGATCTTAATGTTAGATAGGTTATGGGAATAGTATTCTAATACTAAATACCATAACCTTTACCTCATTCATTATCATATATGGATATTTGTGTGGTTTTATAGATCTTCTTTTCTCTTTTATCCATCAAATTGGATCATGACTCATCTAGACTGATGTGGACGCATTGGAAGTCATGATGTGTAGAATCTATCTATTTATATGAATGATTCGTCATAGGATCGTCCATTTAATCTCATAATCAACTTCATTTAGTTTTCCCCATAAGAAAGAGTCTTCAAGGCCATGTATCCATCTTCTGGGAAAAGAAGATTGTGTGGTACTCTAGAATTTTAGTTTCCTACTATTTCTCACACCGAGCATGAATGTTGTGGGATTAGAGGTAAAAAATGGAAATTAAACCCACATGATCAATAGTCATCTATTATCCCTTTTCAGGAGTAAGCCCTGTTTATATTATTCCATGGGATTCCTCTCTATGAGTAATCCTTTATATATCATCCATGGAAATCCATTTTGGGAGTAAACCTTTGTAACACTGTCCCATGGTTATACACCTTAAGAGAAATCCACAGTCCTATTATTTAGTGGGATTAATACATGGTATAATACCCAAAAACATATCCATTGGAATCCACTATAGGAGTAATCCCCAATCATATCACCAAACTCATCCGTGGGAATCCTCGATATAAGTAAGCCTCAAACAAAACCCATAAATCACCATGGGTCAATCCAATTCTCATGGAACTAAATTCAATCATCTGGCATCCTCCTTTGGAGTCATCCCCATCATAATCCCCTAAAAGGGGTGAACTCCCTTGTGAAACAATGAATTATAGTGTCAACATCGGCCTGAGTTCAAGTGAAAAACTACATGTGATTTTATTCCATTCCAAATGGGATACATATGAATTTTCTTATAGTGTGAAACTAAATACCCCAAATCAAACTTGTTATCTCTTTTCAAGACCCATTACCTAGGGCCCGTGTCGTGACTCTCCCATGCACCCCTCCCATAGGCTAGGTGTTGGAACTTGCACTGAAATAATCCACCTACAAGTGGGAGGCATTTTCCTGAGTACCTATACGCACACACAGACAACCACGTCCCAAAAACTGGAAAGGAAAACATGCATTCCACTAATCAACAACTGATTAATGTTATAATCTATAGGTCAAATGGGATAGAATATAAACACAGAAAAAGTAAAACTAAAAAAAGGAAAGTACACAAGATATATGAAATGCCATCTGCTGAAAAACCCACCTAATGGGTATATATAGTGTAGAAACCAGATGTTGTAGATGTACACCCCTTCCTAATCTAACTAATAACCATAGGGTCCTATGCCACCAATTCCTATGCCCTGACAACATTCATCTACACCAAGAAAAATATGGGTTGGTGAAGCCCGTGTAGTGGTGAGTAACAAAATACTCTATAAGGACACCAAACCACAAATGAAAGACCACAAATCAATCAACAAAGAAAACCAAGAAGCATTATCATGAAGAAAGATATGTCACATCTATATAATATAATGCACACAAATATATACTAGAATTAATAACAAAAATCACATGGGACTACTAAAGAACACATCCGTAATATTTATTATGGGTCTACTGTGTCACAAAGAGCCACTTCCTACTTAGGCCATCAAAATTGTTCCACATAGGGCCACATGTATCTTATCCACACCAGGTCACTTGGAGATGATCCAAAAATGGTCTCTTGTAGCTAATCCAAATTTGATCACTTGTATCTTATCCACATAGGGACCCTTGGAGATGATCCACATATGGTTGCTAAGAGCCGATCCACACAAGGTCGGTCAAAGCTGATCAACAGAGGTTCGCTTGTAGGTGATCCACACAGGGTCATTCGGAGATGATCAACACAATGTCTCTTGTCATCTAGGACTACAAGTTCAATTGGTCCCACTCGTCAATATTCTTAGAGTCTCATCTAGATGCAGGATTCTCATATGTAGCATGATTGATTTTGGGAGAATCCACTCCTCATGCCATTTGTCATATTTCAACTTCCATGAAATCCTCCTTACTGATTTCCAAAAGAAATTCCTCATTGAAAAGGTTGAAATACTGCAAATTGATCATTAAATGGATTCCAGTTTTGAACGATATTTATTTTTTAACAAGAAAGTGCCAATTATGTCTATGCCTGATCTGACAAGGTCAGACCCACTAGACCATCCTAGCCCAGGGGCCCTATATGCCCTGCTCGGTTTGATGGACACGTCCTTAACCTGCTTAAGTCTGGTATGGCACGGTCTCTCATAGCCATTGACCCATACCCATTGGGCCTTGGTGGACTTGGCATGGCTCCACCTGTGGTCCATGACACCTGGTCTTCCAGTGACCTGATTTCATCTGTCCTAGCCACCAACAGGCGGGCTGGTATGTTCCAGCCTAGGCTACCCAATGGCCTAGAATTATTATGTTTGCCCGTCCCACAAGAGCGTCCCAGTTTAGTTCCAACCCGGTCTGTGAAACAGCCTGGTTCTCAATCCCCCGACCTGACATATTGTGCAGCTTGGGGTCTCCCATCCTGGATGTCAGGTGTTTCTCGACTCGTGTGTACCAGGACAAGCTATTCCATCCTCCCCCTTGTCCCACACACAGTATCCAATGTACATTATGCATGAAAACATGTCGTAACCCAAACCGCATTGTAGCCCCAGCCATGTCTATGTCTGCCAGACTCTGGCCCGCTACTGGTGGCTTGCCTCGGTGTGCTGTCAGGGCCTACAACAACCTGCCTGTAGCTGTCAGCAGTGCTGATGCAATGATGGAATGTTTTGCGGACCACCGAGTCTGCTTTGGTGGTTCCTTCATCAGATTGTTTTCGCCTCTTGCCTCATTGGGGTTCCATCTTCCCTACTACAGCCTCAAAAATTCCTTGTCATCAATCCATATTTTTTCCCATGAATAACACACAAGAATGTACAATGGTGGAGGGGCTCAGGCCTTGTTCGTGTTGGCCCTCAACCTCCATGTAAGAGTATCATTAAAACATGGTGGGTTAGGATTAAAATTCAATCAAAATAAATCCAGATGAAAAAAACCATGAATAATCTCTCTCCCGCGAAAAAATGTGTACTTTGGATCAAACTATTATTGGTTTGATCTATATTCATTATTTTAGAATGAAGAATGGGGAATTCCAATTAAAAAAATAATCCCTACCTAGAATATATTTGTTGATTGGGGAAGAGGGAGATCAAACTCCATCTTTATATGTATTTAATTTTTCACCCATGTTGTTGGTGATCCTTCATAGGGTGGAATGAGAATTCATTCTTCATTCATCAGTCCATCGAAGTGTTTCAATGTCACTGGTGATTTATTATCATTATTAATTGGAAATAATTTTATCAACATCCATCAGAGAAATTCTAGATCTGATTTTCCAACCCGATGTCTCATTAAAATAGAAACGCATTACAGCTTTTCTGTCATGATGTGTCATTACGTCGTTACACTATTTTGTTAATGAAATGGTGTATTTGTTAGGATTCAATTAATGAGTTGTTGCGCTTCTCTTTTAAAGGCCTCATTAATGAGTTTCATTTAATGTGAGTCATTTTATCCTTGTCTTCACCACTCAATGGTGATGATAAACTAATAAAATAACTTTTTAAGTTATTTTATTGTTATTCTGAAATGTCAGAACACTATCCATTCTGGTCAACCCTCACTTGTCCAACTTATCTACTTTATAGGAATATTTGATCATTCTGATTTCAATGGTGACCTCTTATTTTTTTTCTGTGAACAAGTTTAAAAGTTAGATAAACCCAATCATACATTTATTTATGTGAAAGAAAAAAGAGTTCAAAATCCTATTTTGGGATCCTCGAGCCTCATAATCATGTTCGGTATATGATTATGGTCTCAAAATAATCCAAAATAAATAACAAATCAGATGGAATTTCTATGACATTAAATTTCCCCCACCATTAGGGATTTACGTCGTTATATTAAAAAATAAGGGCTAAACAAACAAATAGGGGTACTGAGCATAGAACTGAGCCACCCACTATGATGTTCTCTCTAGGAGATTCCCATGCTACCATTGAATGCAAACTTGAGGAATCAACTGACCATAAAGGACCCCCTTCTATTGATCCTCTAACTTCACTGAAAACTTCACAAACATCAACCCACCCTAAATTTCTTTCACACCCCAATCGATGACGTGTGATGGATCATGCATGCACCCCTTCAGTTTCAACACATGGAAATCATTGTTAAACTAGTGCATCTATTGGGGGAGGGCAATGTGGTACGCCTCCTAGCCAACTCTAATCATAATATGGAAAGGAGTGATGAATCTCAGAGATAACTTGCCACCCCAAACAAGTCTCCACAATCCCCATCAGGGTGAGACACAAAAGAAAACAGAGTACACATCATCAAACATCAAAGGCCTCCATATCCTATCAGCATAATATTTCTACATTATCTGTGGATTCCTCAACCTCAATTGGATGATCTTAAACATCTTAGTGGAAGCCTATATGAACTCTGGACCCATGAGTATTGAATCCCTTTTGTCTGTCCTACATAGAGGTAATATGCAAGGCCTCCCATAAAAAGACTTAAATTATTCCATGCCAATGGTAGAGTGATAAATGTTGTTGTATGAAAACTCCACCAATGGTAGGAAGTCCTCCAAAATATGAAAAAGGTAAATAACACTTGAAAATAGAATGTCCTCCATGGTATTTATGGTTCACTCTGTCTGACCATAAATATGAGGGTGAAAGGTTGTGCTCAAGAGTAGCTGAGTATTTATTTCCTCCTATAATTCCTTCCATATATAGGATGTGATGCGAGAATCATAGTCTAAGACTATTTTTGAGGGACCATGTGAAGCAACACTATCTCCTAGACGTAGAGGCGTCCCAATCCCTCTACTAATCCCTTCTCCAAAAAGGGTAGGAATTGAGATGACTTGGTAAGTCAATCATTGATCACCCCGATAGAATCATGGAACTTGTAGTTGTGTGGTAATCCCATCACAAAGTCCATATGTATATTTAATACTCTTCTAAATTATTTTGTTTGTCAAAAAAATTAGAAAATAGTTATATTGTTTTCTATATGTTCAATATTCAAATGGATTATCTTATAATATAAATTTGTTTAGATAACCATTATTTCATTTCGAGGTTAATATATTTTGGAAATATTTTTTATGGTTTAAAAAAATATTCTCTTTATGATTATATATATTTATTTCTAAATTAAATTTACACATCATCTTTTATTACAATGTTTTAATGTTTTTTTGAAAACATTTTTATTTAAACTTATATTTTCCCTCCAAGGTTTATTTCTCATCATGTAATGTTATCATCATCCCTCGTATATTATTATTGAAAAATTCATTATAGAATGTTGTATTTTTATATCTATGACAATATATGTTCTTTTTAGTGAAAACTCTATCTTTTTCAATGAGTTCGTTACGATATGTTTTTGATTGATTTTATGTCGAAAACATATGTATGGATGACAATGTTTGGGGTCTGATTTCACCATAAAATTCAATAGTTTAATATTATTTATCATCATATATTCTGGAATGGATATAATGATTTTGTTAAAAAATGTGTGGTCATGATGTATTTTCTAACAATATTAAGCATAGAGAAAATATGTTCGCTCACATAAGTGTGGGCATAAAAATTTTGGACACAAAAGTTTTCAAATTATTTTATATTTTCCCTAGTTATATTATTTAATACAGTTATAAAAATCAGGATGCATTTAATTTCCATTGAATTATTTTTTTCCATTAACAATTGGTTTCTATAATTGTGGAAATATGGTAATTTACCAAAGTCAGTGTCATGAATCATTGGAAGATAAAAATTATTTTCATTAACAACCACCACAACCAAGGTATAATTTTGGAACATTATAAACATCATCCAATATGTTGGATTTTGATAACTAAATCCTCCACTTCAAAATTTTGAATATTTAATCTTTTTCACTAAACTTCTTATTTTATTTATATTTTTCAAAGTGTAGTACCCTGATATTTTATTTACAGAATATAATATATTAAATTATAAGGATTTATTTTTTAAATTTCTATTTAAGGAAATATAAATCCTATAATAGGTTATTTTTAATAATTTAACATAATAGGTTACCTATTTAAACATGCACTCTATATTCATCATCAGGCTCAATTAAAAAAAATATCATCACTATTAAAAATGTATATTGTGGAAACAATAACTTGTAGTGATTATGGAAAAATTATAATATTACTGAAATAGAATATGACATAATGTATCATATTCATCATCATATATCAATGATATCACACCATGTATAGGCCTAAACGTATATATATCGGTTGAAACAAACATGGTAATAGTGTATATAGAATAAAATTCCACTATACCACCACTTATTCCACATTTAATAATTATTAGGTGAAAAAGGAGGACAACTTGTGGTCTTATATATAGTTGTATTTTTAGAGTTGGGTTTGATTCCCTTGAGGATGTGATCACGTGTATCATGTGTGGGAAATAGTTTGGACCGCATAATCCCATGTTTGGTAACATGAATTGTCAACCATAGTGGACATGATGAGGAATCCAACATAAAAATCCTTTAGATGACATGGCTTTGTTGATAAAGTAGTGTAAGGACTGGTGGAACATGATGGTGATGATATGGGTGGGTATCAATTTATGTTAGAAACAAAGGTGATAAATACAATTCAAATGTATCATTCTAATGAATTAGAGATTTCTACTCTGAAAAGGGTTAGGATGGGTTTGAATTTTGATCTTAATAAGCCTTATATAGAAGAAGATAATTCTTTATTGAATTTAAAATTCATCATAACTTTTATTTTATTTTAAACCATATATAGAAACATCAATGATCGTAGATATCTGTGTGTGTTGTTTCAATTTTAAAATTATAGAATCAAATTTAATTCCTTAAGAAAACATAAGAAAAGTTTTCACTATTGGTCTCAACTATGAACTCAACTTAGAAATAGAATATTTCATAACAATAAACCTCTATAGAAATTTGATTCAATGGTTAAGAAGAAATATATTATTGGTAATATTCTTATTAGAAATAAACATATATACTTTATAACTAAATGTTGAAATAAATCTCAATTCATCTTCCAAATAATGTTTTATAAAAATATTAGTATGTAATAATTAGAATCATGACCACGTAATTTATTTAATATATTACACTGTAACTATATAATAGTTCAAGTTATATTATTTTTAATTAAATATTATACCAATATCATGCTTCAAATTCAAAAATAAACTATGTAGAAATATCAGGATGAATATTGAATATTAGATATAATCCTTAAAATATAGATTAATTAGCCGGTATAAGTTGACACAATTATATTAAAAACCCAATAAAAAGTGAGAATAATTTGAATTTTAAAGAAGAATTATTCTTTATATTTCATATTTTTCTAAACTCAAAAGGGAGGTTGCTTTTTTATGGGTTTCCCTTGATTAATCCTAGTATAAACTTAATAAATTAATGTTTCAGAGAACTTTATATGTGATATGTTTATGCTCATAGAGATCTCCACAAGATCAATGCTAGCTAAACCACCGCAAAAAACTAGAAATATAGATTATATAATTCATAGGTCTTACTCAAAGATCATAAAGGGTTTTAATATAGCAATTAGGGTTAAATTTTAATGTAACAAAATATTTCTATGAATAGATATATCATGAATATATATACTATTCAAACTCCATTCCTATTAAATTCACAATATTCATATAAATATATATTTTTTGAACATGGATTTTTATTTTCAGAAACTATTTTTAAATTAATTGAATAAAATATATATATATTAATATAATATTATTTATTTATTTATTTATAAAAAATTATAAATATAATTAAAATAATTTTATATAAATTTTTTTTTTTGATACATTTCATAAATTAAATTAATAAATTTATAGATTTTAGGATGTAAAATTAAAAAAACTTACATAATATTATTATTTATTATGGTGGTATTATATTTTGAATAATTAATGATCATTTCTCAAAAGGGTTATTTTTTATTAAAAAAGCAGAATTTATAAAACTATAATTTAAATGAATTTTTATCTATGATGAACTAACTAATAAAATTTTAAAACTATTACTAGAAATAAATAAGAATTTTATGAATAGCGTTATGGTGTTTTCATTATTATTTATTCATATAAAACATATTCCAAACAGTTTAAAAACAAATTAAAACGTTACACTAGTATAAAAATAGCGTTTGGTCATGACTTTAAATTAGTTCTTATCCAGGTGATGTTAGGTTTTTTAATACCATGGAATCTTTGTAACATTTAATTATTTCTCAATAAATCAATTTATGGATATAAAAATAATTACTATGATATCATTATCATATTTAAATTTAAAAGTCTAATAACATTATTATTTAAAAATGGTTTTACATGTTCATATATTTTTATTTCAAAAATAACTTATCATACATATAAAAACATTATTTTATAAAATGGTACCAAAACAACAACTCATAAGGTTAAAATTAGGTAATCCTGTCAGTTTTTATTTTGTTAATTAAAATTAATTTCTATAGCTGAAAATTAGTTTCACCGGTAAAATGTAAAAATGTAAAAATGTTTTTTACTAGTTGGAAAGGAAACAAAAACACAAAAACATGTTAAAAAATTTATTTTTTAGGTTTGGATCATATCATCCTTATCCCCATAAATCATTTTACTCATTTTTAATACATTTACCCATTAATAGTTGAATCAAAATTTTGAAACTCATTGGGTTTTTCATAAATTGACATTCTCTACACATATAAAAAGGTACTAGTACAACCTCTTCAGTAATCTCTTATAATTTTAATCATTCCTTAAAAAATCCATTTTACTCTCCCTATAACAATATTGCAATAACATTATAAATTTTTCACTCATATTTATCATACACCCTTCAATTTCATGGGGAGTACCAAGGAAGGATCAAGTCTCAACCTCGTATATTTTCTCATTCTCATCTTTTTATTCATAAACATACACATAAAAATATCATATCTCTATTAGAATGTAATGAATTAATTATTTTTAGTATACAAATATGTTTTTATTTAATGTTAATACTTTTATTCATTAATTTTACCCACTTGTAAAAATAATGGAATGTCATCCATGCATGAGTGTGGAATACCACCACTATGTAGAATCATTTTTCTATTTTTCATATTGTTTTTCATTATTTTTTAAGATGTTCAAATAAGATTCACCATAATAATAAAATAATAACAATATCATTATTATTCAGTTATAGTGACCTTATGTAATCATAAATGCCTCTTAATCTATACACCCCAATCATGTTACATCATCGTTACTTTTGGTTCAGTTTAACAACCTACATGAATGAATTTGAATATCTGATCACTGATGTCTATGGGAAACTATATAATAGAATTATTATATATATATATATTTATATTCTGATTATTTTATATTATTCTGATATTTTATGTAATGTATATAATTTATAACTAATAATTCATCATAAATCAGCAAAATTCATTAAATAATTCATCACAATTCGGTTTTAGCATAACATAAAAACACATATGGAATGTATGAATGTTTTAAATAATAAAAAGTTATATTTAATGTAATTTGATATGATATAACAATAATTATATTTTTATAAAATTATTGTTAATGATATAATAATAAATAAACATGTGAAACATAGTTAAATTTATTAACACGAGATGGTCATAATACGCTATAACAAATTAATGTACCCAAGATAAAAAATTATAAAATGGATTATAAAAATAAAATATTTATTAGTAAGGTTATTTAATAAGATATTGTTTGATTTATTTTTTATGTTGGAAATATTTTGATAAAATAAATGATGAAATAAGGAAAGGGTTTCATTTTCTCAAATATAAATCCCAATATACTAGTTTATGTTATAAACCATGATTCATTTTTAATGGTGTATTTACATCCCTATTTAAATTTTGTATCACTATAATATTATATTTATTTATATTGAAATTTATATTTTAGTACATATCTATCATGGGGTTTTGATTCAATATCTTCCATGTCTATAAAGTGTTTTTGTGGCTCAAATATTTTCCATGAGTTTTAATAACACTTTATTGACTATTATAATTCATTATTGATCAATTATGACCTATAGATATGCTATTTTATATTTATTCATATTTTATAATGAAATAACTTTTTAATCCAAATTATTTATCTTTATAACCCTATTAGTTCATTAAAATTTATTTTCTTCATAATAATTCTCATTTACATTAATTGATTTTTCCTTCATATAAATTATTAAAATCGCACTAGTGTTCATTAATAATATCAGGATATATAAATCTTTTTCTTTTATATAAATATCTTAATTCCATATTACAATTTTCAAAAGTTAAATTTAATACTCCTTCTAACGTCATGGGTTGAGAAAAGTTATTTCAAATGATAAAAAATTGTCTTTCAATACCTAGGAAAATAAATTTATTATCTTATACTACGCATTTTTGTGTATCTTTTCTATATTTCGAGTGATATTTTATTTGGAAGTATTTTTAATAATTTTTTCCAAAACAAATCCCTTTCCCTAATCAATTATTTATTAATATTAATTTGTAAATAATCTTTTTTAATAATGATTGAACGGTTTCATGAAAACAATTTAACATATATTTTTTATATTATAATTATCATTAATAATTTATTGTTTTTATCAAGATATATAACGTATTACGAAATTCTTACTTTTGGAAAATTTGATTTTGATATTCATGATTACATAAGGAAATGTTATGTGAAATCATTTTTCTTTTATATGGGTTCATTGAGATATGGCTATGATTGATTTCAAGTGGAAAACATAGATTTAGATATATATATATATATATTATTATGGGTGGGGACATATATCTCCCTCAAATTTATTGTTTTAAACTTTAATCAAATTAAATTATATATAATGGATAGAATGTGTTTTTTACATAGGTATGGGCATGATGGGATTGATTAAATTTTTAGGCATGGACATAAAGAGTTTTTTCAAATTTGTGTGGGAATAATTTTTTTGATCACATGGTGTATCATATTATTAGGGATGAGACATATATCAATTTTTTTATCAAGTTATTTTAAATTTTCATGATGTATTTTATTTCCATTAAATTGCTTTTTTTCATGGTTTTTCCTTATTTTTAATTTATCTAGCTTGGATTTCCTTCTACATGGTTTAGGATTATTGAGATGTGTTTGGAGATATTTAATATATTTTATATTTTATTATTTATCATCATGGTATCATATATTCCAATAACAAGTTTTATGATCATCATTTATAGTCTTATGATCTTCTATTATGATATTTATTTTTCTCTAATGTTATCTTTTTTGTTTTTTTCCATTACAATAAATCTAATATAACATATTTATTTTTTAATCAATCCCTAGGTTATTAATTTGAGTACATCATGTGATATTTGATTAAAAAAGTGAAGAGCGGCATGATTATATATAATTCATTACAAGTGTATTAATATGCAATATTTATATAAATAATTTCCAAGACACTTTATCTTCCATTAATTAGCTTATGTTATTATTTATCTGATCTATAATTTAAATCATGGGAGTAATATTTTATTTATTTCAGGATTATTTTTGTTATTTAATCATCAAATATTTTTAATCTATTCATATATATGCACTACTGGAAAACTAACATATACCAACGGTTTGGAACTGTTGGTATATGCCTCCAAACCGTTGGTATATCCTATACCAACAGTTTGGAGAACCGTGGCCAAGTAAGCCGTTGGGATAGGTCTATACCAACGGTTTTCCCCAAACCGTTGGTATAGACCTATCCCAACGGTTTTGGAAACCGTTGCTATAATTAATATGAAAATCTTTACCAACGGTTGTGGAACCGTTGGTATATGTATTTCAAAAAAAAACATTCGCTGGGATTTGATCCCAGCACCCCTAGTTTATTATTGAATGACTTAACCACTAACCTAACATGACTTTTGTGTATATAATTACATAAATATATATATGTATTCTCATAATTATATTAAATTTTGATTTATATAATGTTCTGGGTAAGAAGAAATGATAAAAAATCAAGGATCTATTCCAACGGTTGTCAAAACCGTTGGTATAGACCTATACCAACGGTTTTGACAACCGTTGGAATAGATTTTGAGCCTGGATTTGATTCTGGGTGAAGGTTGATTCATGGGTGACCTTTCCCAACGGTTTTGGCAAACCGTTGGGAAAGGTATACCCTTTCCCAACGGTTTTGGCCAAACCGTTGGGAAAGATGTCCACAAATTGGACCTTTCCCAACAGTTTGGCCAAAACCGTTGGGAAAGGTCCCCACAATGTGGGTTTTCCCAACGGTTTGGCCAAAACCGTTGGGAAAGGTCCCCACAATGTGGGTTTTCCCAACGTTTTGGCCAAAACCGTTGGGAAAGGTCCCCAAAATGTGGGCTTTCCCAACGGTTTGCCCAAACTGTTGGGAAAGGTGGCATTAAAATGGGATTTCCCAACGGTTTGGCCAAACCGTTGGGAAAGGGAACTTATACCAACGGTTTTTATGAACCGTTGGTATAGAAGCATTGGGAAAGGTCAGATTTCCAGTAGTGATGCCACAAGATCATGAAATTTGTTTCATTTTTCATATCTATCCCATGGAAATGATAACTATGTTTCTTAAATATATAATCATCATAATAATAATATTGATATAAATAGATAAATAATTATATAATAGGATCACATACCCAATTAATTAAAAAAAGTAAAAGGATATTTTAATAAATGAAAAATTAATTTAGAATATCACCAGAAATTTAATCAGAAAATACCCCACCAATATTTAAATAACATCTTTAATAAATAAAAATTTAAAAAATATGAAAAAAAAAATTCTAATATATCTATGTATTAATGTAGTTGAATCATCAAATAATATATTGTTCATGATTATTGTAAATATTGTTTTTTTGGTTTATGTCAAAACAACGATTTTATTCACATCAATGGTAAAAAACACCTCATTTAGAAAATTAAAATAAAATTGATTTTAATAAATTTATTATAAATATAAACACTATTAAAATTAATTTAATCAATCATTTAATAACATAAAATATATTAATAATACCATTTAATTAAAATAAAATCATGGAAGAATGATATTCCAGACCTAATGAAAAAAGCTTGATTTCCCATGAAAATGTTTTTTCAAAGTGTTCCACTGTTAAAAAGAGGAAAATGAAAGGAACACTTTTATTCGGAATAAATTAAAACATGAGAAGAAAAAAATAATATATTTTCTATATATAACATATAACATCCTTATTAGAAAATATTTTATGAAAAATTATTAGTAAAAAGAATGTTTGAAATGAAAAACCCTTACCAAATTTCTAACTAATAAATCATAACTCATGTGAATGAAATAAATTAAAATTATTATTTATAAAACATTAACATAACGGTGTTAATTATATAACCTATTAAAAGGATAATTATATCTACCACATTTTGGGAAACTGGTGAATATGGAGAATGCTCATGAAAACATAAGTGAGATGATAAACCATTACTTTAAGTCTCATATTCCTTTGTAAATTTCAAATAATAATTTAAAATTAATAATATATATATATATATATATTGTGTAACAATAATATTACTTATGATATTATACATTATTTACTAATAACATCTTATCACCTTATTTTATTAAAATCGCGGTTCTTTGGGATTAATTTTTCATTTTTTATTCTGGTATTTGTTCGATAGTTCTGATCATTATACATTTATCAAGGTTCCATCATCTTCATAATTTTAATAACTTTATAATTATAATGTTTTATTATAATATATAATAGTTTCAATTTTTAAGTGAACTTTTTTTAAAATGAATTACATCACTTTTTAGAGACAGTAGTTTTCCCGTACAAATGAGTGTTGTTTCAACTATTCGATGAACATTGTGATTGTAAGGTAAATACCAATTCTCCATTCAAATATAATAATTATTTAATAAATATTACATATATCCAATAATTATATCCTTATTTTCCTCCATCTAACTTATATGTTTTAAATGAATTACATTGCTTCTTGGTGGTGGTTGTCCACACATATTCACAAATGATAATTTCATCCCCATCGGATAGAATATAGGTGGAAAATATTTTTCTCATAATAATAATTAAATATAATTATAATTTTTTATATCTTTTTAACTATGTTAGGATGAATATAAAATATTCATAATATTGAGTACAAGAAACAATCTTTCAATGACTCTAGTTAGATGATTACCTCTTCTTTGAGAGACCTCTCTTGTCTTAGAAATATATCCATTTTAAGATTGTACTGTGGAAATACTAAAATATATAATACTTGGGGAAGGTATATATGAAGGAATTGTTTGATGTATAATTTATTTTATAAAAATATAAATTCTTTAATTATGGGGTATATCTGGTTCCCTTTTATTTTGGAAGGGAAGGACACCGTAAGAGTTATATAAAATATTTAAATATAAAATATATAATAATAATTTAAAGTGTAAAATGGTGATAATTTATATTTTTTAAATCATAAAGTCAAAATATATTAATACAAGAAAATTTGACTTGTTTACATTTCATTTTATCCTTATGATTTGGTTTAACCCCTTCCGTGACCCTTTTAACTATATCCTTAATAACAGATTTTTTGTCATTTAAGGGTTGTAAATTTAATTTAAAATGGAAAAGTGGATATGGAATGGAATATGAATTTAATTTTTAAAAATTTATAATTCCACCTATACTCTTAAAATATTTTTTAAACTTGTAAATCATTTAATTAAATATTAGTTAACATAAAATATCATAAAATTTATTTTTGGGGCAATTCATTTCATTTGTATTTAATACCACCATGACATAAATGAAATTAAAATATTAACACAAATAGATTCATTAATACAATATAGTTTATTATTATATACAGTTTAGAAAAAAAAATCATCAAAACAATTAATTTTATAAGTTTTTAAATCAATTATGTTTATTTTTATAGTGCGTGAAAACTGTACCAATAATGTCTTAGTATTTAAGTTAATTATAACAAAAATAAAAAATAAAAATAAATATATATAAATAAAATAATATTTATATTTATAATAACTTTTTTTATTCATTAATAACAATTTTTTATTTATATTATGACATAAAATTGAAAATTAAAATCAAGAAAAAAGATTTTGTATTTTTCCCCTCAAAATGTAAATGTTACAATATAAAGGGAAATAAATTTATATATTTTTATATATAAGAAATATTTTATTAAAAACCCTATCCAATAAAACAATTTTGGGTTTTAATA
Source organism: Viscum album (assembly GCA_963277665.1). NCBI lineage: Eukaryota > Viridiplantae > Streptophyta > Magnoliopsida > Santalales > Viscaceae > Viscum > Viscum album. Next base: position 713,936,675 of record OY728125.1, read on the forward strand.
ATATTTTTAGGCCTTATCTTGAATATTTTAACTCGATTTTCATTTTATATTCTTAACTATTTGAAAAATATTTACAATGATAACTATTTAAAATGACCGAAAATAAAAGGTTCCTATTTGCCAATTTTGAACCTAATGATTAAAAATTGGGAGTTAATTTTTAATTTTTAAATTTTTAAAAGTGACAGCTATCATGTTTATTATAAATTAAAAAAATTGAAAACTTTTTTTTGGAAGAATTGATTTTTTAAACATAAAAACAAAATTATACTAAATTATAGTATAATATTTATTCCTATTTTAGTAATTATTTTATTTATTATATTAAATTAATATAAAAATAAAATGTAATATAGATTTTAAATTAATTTATTTAATGAAAATAAATGATAGTGTTACAATAATTGGTAATTTTCACTATTCACTTAGATATAGAAATATTTTAGAAAAAAACAAACAATTATTCCTCAATATAATATTGAAATTATAATTTTTTAAATTATATTAATTTCATAAAATAATACTTCTCTGTATCTATTTAATTAATTAAAAGAAATTTGCGTAAATATTTAAAATAAAATCACTGGTGGAAATATATTCTTGAATCACAAAATGACATTAATGAAAATTGATTCAAAATTTTTTATGAATTAATCAATAAATTTTAATTTTATAACCCCATAATATATTTTTTCATATATTTCTTATTACTATTCATGCTAAATATTTAAATTATAGGTTATAGTATATAATGGATCATTTTAAGATCATTTTAATGTATCACGAAAGATATCGAATACATTTATTTTATTTAAAAGGATGTATATTCGAAAAATGATGGGTGTTACATGGTACATTATGTGTACCCAATCTAAGTGTGTTATAATTCCATTAAAATTTATACATAATAATCCCCCATCATTATTTTGATCCTAAAACCATAAACACATATCGCCTTCCATTATAATGAAAAACTCAAGAGTTCCTAGTTGTGTGGTTTCAAACCATAATGACCAATTAACCTACATCACTATGTAATAATATGAAAATGAATTGAAAATATATGATATAAATTAATGAGTCCATCTATGGATATATTGTTATATATATATAACTATGTGTGTGTGTGTTTAGGCGATGGGATATTCAAGATATGTAAAGATATTCAGCTTGAAATATTCCAGCAATTGATTAATAAATATTTGGGAATGACTAATGTATCAATAATTATGAAATATTCATGAAAATTTTATAAATTTTCAATAAACTCAGGGAGTATCCTAAAATTATCCTTAATTGGGGGTGATAAATCCATCCTCCCATAATATTGACCTATTTTAATTTCCATGATTAGTTGGAATGAAGACATAATAACCACCTACCTTTTAAAATCATTCATGTGGCTCATATTGAATGTGGGGACCATTAATGGTTTTTTGTTACAGGAAACAACATCTTCTGAAATAATCCAAGATAGGTGTATTGGAAAAAAATTAGGATCACAAAACAATACTCCTCTCCTAAAAATAATAATGTGTCGGTACAACCTTCCCTAACTCAATATAAAGGCAAAAATACCATTTATAGATTATATTTGTGTAATAGAATTTCAAGGGGAAAATTCAATTTAAGAATGATATAATGAAAAATCTATGATTTTAGTAATTAAAATTCTTAAATAATTTATAATAAATAGTTGCTTATAAAAAAATGAACTCAATAAAAACTATGTTATATTTTTTATATATTAAATATGATGGTAATTATATAGCTGTAGAATTAGTTTGTATTAATGATAGTATATCCAGAATGAAATCTATAGTATTTTAATAGATAATTACACTTCAAACCTATGAGTCTCCATTTTAATATCATCGAAATGATTTGGCATCAAAAGGTTCTTCCCTAGACCAGTACCATGAAAAAATTAAATATGTTTGACTTTATAAAAATCAATCAACAGAGTAGTTAATGATTTTAGAAATAACATCGAGATGCATGAAAGTAAAATAGCCTCCTACGACTTCCTCCAAAACATACCCATTCGTAGATCATATGATAACTTATATTGGGGGGGGTGTTAAGAGGAATTTAAGATGATATTAATATGTAATTATTAGTGTAATAAATTATTATATTCATTATTGTGTATTCTGATTCATTTAATTCATAGAAATACATTTTATAAAAAAGAAATATATTGAATATTTTTTTATTTAAATTAGTATTTATATCAATAAAAATAATATTATTATAAATTAAAATAATTTCTTTTAATCAATAATCAAATTTTTTTCTATTTTTCCAAAATAAGTTGTTTTTAGGTGAATAATGGATATTTAGTTTTTACAATTACTGTGACCCATATGATATCATTATTATATAAGCATTAAATTAAAATATATCAAAAAATAATCATGAATAAAAAATAATTTACGGTGTAATATAATTCATTTTAATTTAATATTTTGTATTTAAATAATTTTTTCTTCAATTTTTATAACCAATAAATTATTTTATTGATAAAATTTTTTATCTTACATAAAGTATGTATTTAAAATTTTCCATATATATTTGGATCATTTTTAATCCCAAAACAATCTTATTTCATTACTCATAAATCAAAAAGTTTCATGGGATTCAATAATATTCATGATTTTAGTGAAAATACATTTTTCCTAAAAATAAATATTTCTAAAAACTCCTTTTGTTATATTAAGCACAATTTTACGAAAATTAATTTTCTACCACCTTGAGAAATTAAATTTTGAAAAAAAAATAATTTTAATTATAATTTTCATATCATGAAATACATTCCATTTTATTTTAGTCATAAAAATATGGTACTACAATAAAAGTTATTCACCCAAACAAAGGATAAAATGAAATAAAATTAGTATATCAAGAGTTAAAAACTATAATATATCAATAATGATTATCGAAATATAGTTTTATGGAGTATTTATAGACGTAGACTATATAAAATATAAACATTTATCCATTTTGGATCTACTACCATTTAGAATTACTTCACAATTGTTTTAATAAAAATAATTATATACAAAATTTTCGCTCATATAACTTATAAAGAGATCCCTCCAAAAAACCCCTTTAATTCCACACAAAATTTATAATACATATAATTAAATTTCCAAATTTACGTCACTAATAATTTTATCTAAAATTATTGAGTTTCTGGTCAATGGAATAATTCATAAGCCTCTCATTTCAAATATGTCCTTCAAGGGGAGATTCAATATCTCAATGTATGTATTGTATTATTATTGATTATTCTCATATTTATTCCTCATATAATGTATTTTAAATTTTATTTATCACATTAAAATTTATTTTTTAAAAGATCAAAAAATTTAAAGGATATATATCACTATATAGTACCATGTTCTTAATCATTCAACTGTTGTAAAGTATTCTTGTTTTGGTTAGTTTTATAGCAAACCTGAAAATTGGTATAAAATCTATATATGAATGTATATGAAGATGTATATATTGTTCATAATATGTTATCAATATGATTTTACTATGTTATTATAATTATTTTGGGGTAATATTCAAATGTATTTTCACTAATATTGTTTTTTATCTAAATATTTACTAAAAATGGAAATTTTAAGTGTTCAGTATGTTTCATTAAAATAAGTCACATGAAATGGAAATAATAATATAAAACTATTTCAAAATAATTTTTTAGCATAGCATGGACATTCTAGATATTGTTTTCTATGTATTTTATTCAAGGATTGGGATCACGAAACTAGATTATTTGGGTGAAATATAATGGTGATCACTAAAATGTAAATTTTAACAACAAACAATTAATATATGGGTAATAATGAATTATAAATGTATTTTATATATTTAAATATAAATATCAATAAGGTTTTATTATATGAATAATAAATAAAAAATTTACATTGGGATGTTAATATTTTTCTAATAAATAGATGTCCTAGGTATGGGTATTTCTTAACTCACCCCCTTTCATTGACTGCTAATTCTTAAAAAAAATTCTTATAATTTTATTTTATCTTCATTAGTATTTTATTATATTTTTTCTCCTATTTAATTTGTTATATTAATATTGCATTCCTCTAAATATGTAATTTATTTTCTTTTATAGGATAACAATATCCAAATAAATTAGATTTATCATTCGTTAGAGGTTTCTATTTTAAATTGGAATTCATACCTCATGTAGAATAGGTTTAGCACCAATAAAATTTAATATATGTATGAAATATTGTTTATTTTGGGGTCAATGAGGTATCGATAGTGTGGCAGAAGTAGGTCAGGGTGGCTGGAGTAGTAAGAAACCACTGTTACATCCACAAGTGAGCAACCAGCTTGCCTACATTCCTTTTTGTGTGAATAATGAAATTTATACCCTTTAGGGTATCTAGGGTTTTTCCCAATACATCCCATTTATCTTTTTCAAAATGACTTTTTACCATTACCCTCTCTCTCATCAATCATCCTCCACTTTTTTATAGTGTTAATGTTATTTTTTAAATAGTTTAGGTGACTCTCCAACTATGATTCCCTCATTTCATCTCTTATTATTCATGAGATAACTTATCTTAGTACTTTTTATGTATAAAAGATGATTCCACCAGGACATATTTGAATAGACTGATTTTTAGGGGGAATAACACATCCTTCGTAGAGGAACCCCTATATCGTTGTCGGTTTGTTGTTTTTATAGATTCAATGAGGGTACATTTTGATGCCAAATTATTTAATGGTTTTCAATAAATATAAATTATATTAAATTTTTTGAGGTAGGGATTTTAAAATTTGAGTGTCTAAAGTCTATTACATACCTCCTATAGGTGGTTGGACTCAGTTTGAGTATACAGATGATGTCCAATGAGTTTATCATCTTATATGTCAATCATAGAAAATTGATAAATTAATTTTTTTAATTAATTATAATTTGAATATAATTAATGATTTTTGTTGGTATGGACCTGTCTAGGTCATGGGGTTATGGGTGATACATGAATGATCATCATATAGCCTAGGAGGTAGCAGTCATATTGTAAATTATAAAAGAGAAAGCAATATAAAAAAGAGTGGTGGTCATTGGTACAGTCCATGTGGTTTAATGTATGATGGTTAAAATGCAGGTGACACATAACCATTCCAATGAATGTGTTGACCCATTATATTTTATTAATTGAATGAAATAATATAAATTAAGTGTTTAATTTAAATATTATTCATTTAATAACAATAAAATGTGTAAAGGACGTGTTTTCCACTATGTGCTAGAATGTTGAACATGGCCTCTAATGTCCAAGGAAATGATTTAAATGGGAACCCTTGAAACATGGACCATTTTTTATTGTTAATAAAAATTAAATGAACTTTATGAGACTGAGTAACCCTTTATTTGGTTCACTTGACATTGATTGATCTTATAGGATTGTATCATGGGCCATATGTAACATTGGTTCTTTTGGGATTAACGGACATGTTTCGGGGATGATATATCCTTCCTCCGATAATATGTCTAGCCTAGATGGATATAGCATCAGTAGGATGGACTACGGTTGAGAATGTGTTACAAACCATGATGGAAATAAACATTAATGTGGGTCAGGATCCGTCTCTATAAAATGTTTCCAATGAGTTTTGAATTATTTTTCTCTAATAATAATTTATAATTATCACACTATCACAGAGCAATAAATCCAATGTGATGGGTGTTAATAAAGAAGCTTATATTTTGAAATTAAGACCTCATGTGGTATTTATTTATATTTTTCTTACCTAAGGGGACCCCATATGGTTCACATATGATAGAATGAAACTGATCTAGTATAATGGGTTTTGGATATTGATAAAAGGTTTTATCATTTTCTTAACCCTTATTACCTTTGTTTTTACAAATGGCATGAAAAATACTTATGAGGTAGATGTGATAATGTTTTGTACACCTTCTTGAAAATTATGATGTGATATAATATGTTCCCTCATAGTTATTATGAAAAGTGTGTAGAAAACCATTAGTGGTGTCATAAAAATATTTAAAATGATATCACCCTTAAGCATGATAATGAAATATCATAACGAGGGGTGTCACTAACTCCATAGGGTGACATCATAGATACTAATTATGGATAATCTGTTGATTTTAATATTTGATTATTGGATTCATATAGAGGATTTTGTTGCAACAATATAGTTTATTTTGGTGCATAGGAGGTCTTCAGTGTCTCTTATTGAGTGTCTCTTACTTTGGGGAATCAGTTGATAGGAACCATTGTATATTGGGATGGATAATTCGAGGGGATTTAATACTCTATACTAGTGTGATATTATCCCCCCATTTATAATCATTATATTCAATGTTGGGATACAATAGTGGTGTAATTATGGGTGTAATGGTCTTTGTGACATATTCGGAGCCACCATTGCACTGGTGAAGGTTGGTATGGTTGATTAGGGTCACAAACCCAAGGATCAATAGTGGTTTGTTTATTTTTTTTATTCATATAATGTCACTAGAATATATAACATGATTTATGGTATGAATGGTATAATATGGGTGGTTACCTAATGATTTTTGAGATACACCCTATTCAGGATTAAATTTCACTTAGTTCATGTTATGGTGATGTCATCATGTGTGTGTGTGTCTGTGTATCTGTGTGTCTATGAGTATGTATAATACTATATATGTTTTTATATTATTGAAGTTTTATTCCTTTATAAAGATTTTATGTGAAAATTACATCCCCAATAGGCTGAGTATTGGTTCCCTTATTTGTGGATGATCTGACTTGTGATGATGGTGTTTGTATATTTGAGAATGCAATAGTAGGTTTTCTAGCAAGTTGATTAATTAGTCACCCATAAAAGGGGAACATGGAGGTTATTCTCTTTATCCATGTTATATATGAGAAATGATCTCTAGGTTATGTGGGATAACCGAGTATTCCTATGTATATAACATAGTATATTAGTTTTTTTATGTAATGGTGATGACAGAGGATACGCTCACTATGGCGGGGTTTGTTAGGCCATATGGTTGAATATAGGGGGTCTGACCTCTTGCACAATCATTAACATTAGATCCCTGGTTTTTATTTATGAAATCTCTTAATCATCCCTCATTTATAACTAGGTACTTACCAACATTCCAAAGGCAAGTGGTCATCTAAGAGCTCATACCTAATGATGCTTAGGCACTCGCATTGGTCGAGAGTATGGGAGGTCAGGATAAACATACCATTATGGGGGATTATTTCCTACATTGGGAATATCATGAAGATTTAATATATGTTGTAAAATCATTTATTATTTGTGATATGGGACTGGTCACCACAAAAAAAATGATTATAGGTTTGTTTCGTAGTTCCATGAAATGTGTGTTCTAGTTTTAATAATCACTACTTCCAGGCAGGATTCATTGGATTTATTCATGGAACTAGAAACACCCCATGATTCCTTATTCAAAAGTTACCATCTTTCAAAAGGTATGAATTTGTAAAGTTTTATGTTTACGATACATATGAATTTGCTTTGGTTTAGAGGATGGGTGGTTGGACTCATCACACCCTTTTACGGGGAATTATTGTCTAATACATGAGTCTCTTTATATATTTAATGTATTTTCATCAATATTTTTTAATTTACCAAGTATTAAATAAGTGTCCCTTATAATTTTCAATCACTTATTAATATATGTGAAATTTATAATCATCTGTATCTATTCTAGGTTCATCATTAATGGAGATATGCATATTCGAGGTTCTCCATCAATCGAATCTTCTCATATACTTTTTGGAGATTCATTTAATCATTGTTATGATGATACTAGTTTTTAAGCCACATTGTGGGGCACTCTAGAATTTACTATCATCTAGGGAGATGAAGGTTTTTTTTTTTGAAATTTGGATCATAACCATTAAACGTTCTACCATCGTATCCTTGGGAAAGGAATCAGGACCCTCATCATTTGGTGTCGCTTAATCGGACACATCATACCTTTTACGGTCATGTGATAAGGTCCTAACCGTACAGTCTATTGTCATGTGGAATGGATATCTAAGATAAAGATTATACATCAACGGTTGGTGTGGGACATATGCCAAATTAGCCCAAGGAATGTGTAAAGGATATGAGTTTCCCATTAAGAATAGACCATCTTGGGAAAATGGCCCAAAGAGAACATGGTTGATTTGAAGTGTTGGGATTGAACATCAACAAGGTTTTCCTATATATCCAATGTGGATGGTAATCAAAGAAAATGTATTTCGATGATTCTCATAGGATGGTATAATATTTTGAGAGAAATGTGTTTGGGATTACTTCTTGAAAAGGACTCCATGGTGATTTGGGGTGTTTAATTTGGGGATATTCTTAAAGAGGATGCCTTGATTAAAGGAATTAAGGTTGTATTCATGAAGAGGATATTCATTGATATTGATCTTGGATGAAGGCTTCAAACATATCCTAATTATGGTTAGAATCATAGTTCTCATAGTTCATTCATTATGATGGGTCATATGCGTGATAGCTTCCCATTTGATGGGACATGATTAGGTGAACCCTTTTAGAAGGTCACCCTTTAGAGCAAAGGCCTTTAAGAAGGTGTCCTATGTAACATTGTTTGAATATGAATCAGAGTTCTTGTAGTTCATTTACTTAGGAAAATTTTGTGATCCTGAAAAATCTGTAACCCACATGAGTCATGTTATGTTTGAGAAACAAGAGGATGCAATTGATTTAATAAAGGCACCCACACATTTCCTCCCCCTCTAATGGAAGGGGCGAACCTATGGTGGTGAGGGTGGAAGAGGTCGAATTGACCTAAGAATAGGAAAAGGTGAATAACCTTAACTCCCTTAAATTTACATTGTAAAAGTGTAAAATGAAAGGAAGGAGTGAAGTCGAAGGAAGTAGAGATAACGAAAAATGAATCCTTCTAATTGATATGTTAGGGGCATACACCAAGATAGATTCCCTAAAATTCATCATGGTAGGAAAGGGAGACATTTCCTTTGAATGAATTGATAGGAAATTGTGAATTCTACCATACATACCATAGACTTGAGGTTCCATGTCTTAGAGAAGACAACGGGTGGTCCAAACAGAAACCCCAATCCTCCAAACTAGGATCTTCCTAGCACTATTCCTGGGAGAAATCCCCAAGTGACTGTAGATATACAAACCCACAAACACTCCATGAATCCTAACCCCATTGTGAAACATATGTAGAAGTCATCTGACTGTGGATATACAAATCCAAATAAGATACACACTGATGTGCCTCTCCAAAGGGTTTGAAATGGTAGCAGGTTTTTGTGAAGGTCTAAACAGAATCCCTTTTAGACAAGGGAGCCAATAAATAATAATCCATTCCATGAATTACATGGAAGAGGGCTTAATGACTTTTAGACTTAGGAGTGTAGATGAATTCAAGAGGGGCTCCCAAATAGGTTCTAACACGCAGGTATGGGTTCCCAAGTAAGTACTGATATAAAAGAATGGGCACACAAGTAAGCTTGGGAGACCTGATATTCACTTGAGTGATGAATGACCTGGATGTTATCACATGGTAAAGACCTGACTCAAGCCTTTAAGAGTATTCATAGGTATTCTCATAAGTGGGGATCTCATGTTCATGTCATAGTAATAGGTGGCACACACATTTTTTGGAATTATGGAGGTTGTGCGCTTTAGGTGCGCTAGTGTTATGGATTTCAAGAACTAAAAGGACTTATGTAATTGGATCCTCCTTCAATTCCTATGCTATAGGTGTTGAAGAAATACCTTGAAAGGCTTGAAATACTTGGCCAATGTAAAAGGGAGACAAGAACAGAAAATAGGCTTCAAGAAAATTAGTCCATAAAAATGAAGACCCCAAGCATCTTTTTAAAAGAAAATAAGTTACATTGGGAGAAAAGAGTGTGGCCGTGCAAGTGGGTTGGATGGTAACTTTGTGGAGCACAAGTGGATACACACCAGATGGGGGTTCCCAAGTAGGCATCTGTGCCTCCAGTGATTTGGACTAACTGGGGCACCACTTTTAGTATTTATCCAAAATAATACTTTCATTCAGCTCTTGTATGGTGGTGCGTAGGTGTCTACATGCATTTACCTTGGGAACCTCCTTAAATACATGTCCCATTTTATTATTAAATACCATGGGGAATAAACCACTGATCCCATTCTTGGGATAATTGGTGGGCTATGGTCTTGGTCCTTCAGACCAGAGCCTTCATTGCTATCACTGAACCCCATGAAAAATACAGTGTTTCACTACGAACATTTCGTGCCCGGTTGGCGACATTTTGAATCGTGGCACATAGAAATACATCTTCAATTGCAGAGAATATCATGAAACACATGTCATGGTTTCTACAAGTCAAATTATCCTTATATGAAAAAAGAAATGGGATCTCTTTGGTGAAGAAAGAAAATTGGTGTGAAATTATTGAATACATATGTATGTATCTGAGGTTCTTGAAATATTTTCAAGTAATGAGTTGATGATTTAAATTCTAATGATGTAAAACCAATTAATTTGTAATTTGTAACCATACAGGGAGTAAATGAATATTCCATGGAGGGGATTAAGCTATTATGAGGCATCCTACATATCTTTGTTATTCTAAGAATCAAAATCCACAGTGTTCATTGAAGTCGTGAATTAAATGTCACTTGGGAAGGACTTATATTGTTGATCTAGGACACTGGGTGTTCAAGCTAGAGTCCCTGGAGTGATTTCCAAATTGTCCTATTTTTTAATTGAATAAAAATTAATATAGTACATTTATTTACTTATTCCAATGATGGATGAGTTAGAGTAGCAATCCAATGGAACTGATTGTATCTGAAGGGTTACGATGTCAGAGATATAAGAGGAATTGAACTGAGGTAGGTTTTTATTTGATCCTAAGCCATCAAAAGGAGTCATACGTATCTGGATTATGGTAGGAATCATAGTCCTCATAGTTTATTCATAGCCTCAGTACTGGACCAAAGGTAGATGACTCTATGTGGGGGATAATATAACATACCACTCATCAGGGCATACATTTTGACGTTGTACATAGTGGTGGGTATTCATGGTGTAAAAGAATTGACTATTACAACTCCCAAACTCACGTGATTAATTATCGTTGTGATGAACAATGGATAACATGTAATCATTCTCACTACACATATGTTGGAAGTATATACATGAGGATAGGCCTAAAAATATTTAATATAGATTTCTTCCCCCATGGAGTAATCATATGTATCCTAGTAATAGCATGAACTAGAATCATATTATTTCAATTGATCATGGATTACACACTATGTTTTCCCTTGAAAAATTAATAAAGATCTGAAACATTAGGGAGAGTCCCTCCATATCCTAGTTTTGGTAGGAATTAGAGTCATCTTAATTATTTTGATTATGGATTACATATAGGGGTTTACCTTATATTTGGGACAAATCATATTATGTATCTTGTCAGGTTTTACACTCTTAGGTTCCCCTGGTTGTCAGGGATTACACACTGTGGATGAAAAATGTCATCAAGTCTTGTGATTCACTTTTGATCATGCATGATTTGTTTATTGGCATGCTTTTAATGTCCATTCAAAAATATTTTGATTTCTACTTGGTATATGAGAGAATGTTTATCACTCATTGTAAAGGGAAATTATATTATTCTGTTTAAATTTTGACAGGACTTCCCATATCCTAGATGAAATATCTTAATTTTATTCGTGTGATCAGTGATGTATTATCTATAGGACATCCCAAGGCCAAACTGGCTTCTCTAGACGGTGGATCATAACCCAGCTGACCAATGTTGGTGTCATCGCAATTGCTAGTAGACACATATATAGAGAACTCAAATATTCAATGTGACATGTCCCGAAAGGTGTTTTATGACCTGAATAATGGGTTTGGAAGAAATTATATTTCATTTTTAACTTTCTAGTTGGGGTCAAAAGTTATCGTTGACATGCCACTATGAAACTATGATACATGGCTGATATGAGTGGATATCAATATCTAATCCAGGATTTGTAACAGAAGGAAACTCCAAGGCATGGGTGATGAGCTCAATAGGCTTCATGAGATTAAAGTGTTATGCCAAGGGGAAAAATGTTGAATAATCTTAAATGTTTAGAGGACTTGGATGGACCAAAATATCATACCAAATAAGCATTGTGAGGTGTGGTTGACATGTCTTGTTATTTCCTGATGTCTTTCATGGCTCGTGTGAAACACATGAGGGTCAGTGTGCATGTTTTTATTTAATTGTATTTCCTTAGTTTCTTCTACTAGAACATATATTTTTAATTCCTTAGATTTATTAGGTTTCTGTTTATATCACGTATAATGTGATCCTTCCAATATATGTGATGTTCCCTGTGTTTCCTACCAGAAGTCCATCATGTGATCTATGAGTGATCAGACAATGTTCTTTATAAATGGTAAATTATCACTCTTCCTTTTCACTGGTATACTACCTAAAAGGAATCCATTTTAGTCTCATGTTCAATAGCTTTGAAAAATCAACTCAGGTTCTTGGGTGTGCCAAAGTTCCTGGATGTGAAAAATTTTACCTCTTTCATCAAGGAAGGGTTGAGTATTTTTAGGTCTCTCCACCCTAATTTTTCACTAATTGTTATGGCCAATCTCAGATGAATCTTGTAAGGAGTTGACAAAGGGATCTAGTGCCAAACCACTTCAGGAGCCTCTGTTGTGGATCACTACTAAGGGTGTTGCCTAATTGTCATTGATCGTGAGTCCCACATATTAATTTTTTCTTTATTTTATTATTCCTAATTAATGGGGATCTATTATTAGAATAATGGTTATTTTTTTAGTCTAAATGAAGTATGGTTTATTTTTTTGGTAAATCCAGATTAGGTTAATCAATGTGTTTTCAAGGAATGGGATCTTACGATTTATGTTGAATACAAAATTGAAGGTCAAATAGTTTTCCATTGTTTGCAAATATTTTGGGCCTCAAAATCAGATGTTTGGGTTTTTGAAAAAGACTATTTTCTACATAAGAGGGGGTAGTGCATGGACCATAAAGCATGGTTCTTGGATTTTAAATGATCTACATTATAATGGATTACTGAAGGCTCAAGGTATGCGGACTGTGTAGGATGAATGGTTCATAGAGTGAAGGAGGTTCACAGAAAGGTTGAAAGTTTTAAGAAAGGAAATTAGTTCGTAGGATAATTTTTCATTCATGAAACAAATGGTGAAGAGGATCACATAAGAGATGGTTCATGTGATGTATATTTATTGGTGGAAATAATGCATGTATCATTTTGTGGAATAGTTCACTAGCCGGGAGGGAAAATGATTTATGAGGACAATAAAGGGAAAAAATGTTCATGGGAGACGCATGGTATGCAGTAAAGGCAGTGTCATGTTAATGATTAGTAAACCATGGATTAGTAAATTATGTGGATATATATATATATATAAGGAACGCTAATCCATTTTTTATGGAGTGACACTAAGACTAAAATTTCATGAGGAATTCAATGAATTATACAGTGCTTCGTAGGAAAAAAACCCTAAAAATAAGACATTGATTATAAATTCCAAAGGAATTCAGTGAAGTCCAAAATGGTTCACAAAAGTGGGTTTGCAGAACATGGTTCATGGAACATTTTTCATAGAACATGGTTTTAGGAATGTAGTTCATAGAAGATAGTTCGTGGGGGAGGATTTGGTCCATAGAGAAGAAGAAGTACGCGAACTCGATTTTCTAAGGCAATATGTGATCATGGTTTTTCAAGGCAGTATGGTTCACAAAGAACTTGAATAATGTGGGGTAGTAATGTATGAAGAGGAAAATGGTTAGTATGTGGAAGACATGTTTTTTAATGAAAATAACATTTAAAATTGAAATACACCAATATTTTAATATAAGACTTCAATGGAGAATATATATATAGTCGAGGATAAATGATTTAATTCCTACACATTGAAGTGAACATCATGTCAAAAAAATGAGTTCAAGTTATTTCTAATTCAGTAAACAAGGTTGATTCAGTGGAATTGATCCTAGGTACATATTTTGATATCCATAAAACATTGTAAAGGCAGTTCTAGTGTCTGTGATAGTCTTTTGTAATCTAAAACATGTGAATATTAGTGGACTTTTGTATTACCAAAAACCTATCGGCATATGATCCTTGAACTAACCCATAATGGTGAACCAAGTAAAATTTTCTTGGGGTCCTTCTGCATGTTAATATTTAAATTACTACTCTTTACCAACAGACATATTTAACAAGTTTCCACCAACATGAGACGAGATCTGTCACATTAAAATAAAAATTTGTCTCCCAGATTCACCCCTCCCCTCTCTTGGTGTTCCAGGGTCCTCTTTTTTTGATCACGAAGTCATGTAAAATTAATTTCTATATTTTATATTGAAATGTCCAATGGATTTTCAAGACTAGGGAGCCTATTTAATTTCATTTACATTACCACAGTGGTACATTTTAAGATGTTTTATGAGACAATGATAGCCTTCATGGGGACTCTTCTAGACAGTGTTGCATACTTCCTCCTCATGCCAAAAAAAATTATGATCTTTAGAGGCCATAGATTCACCCCATTTAATATTTTCACTTTTTATTCTTCAAATGATTAGATTCATGAGATATTTGACAAGTACTGTCAAAGACATTACCCTACCTGTTGATGATGCATCGATATACCAATAATGGTCCTATGGAGATACATGATCACTTCATAGAAAACTCTATCCATATTTCCATGATGATCCAACGGGGGTGTGTGAGGTTTCCTAGACATACCCAATGCCTTATACACGATGAGGCTGACATGAAAAATGGTTTTTAAAAGAGGAGGGGAGCATATTTCTTGGGAATCACACTGTCATGTGGATCACCAATGGTGCATCACATATATTTTATGAACAAGAGTTTATCTCACATCCTATCTTTTATTTCCTTTTTTTATTAATTAATTTTTTTAGGGTCCCAGAATTCTACATGAATATTGTCTAGGAAATTTACCCTTCCCATCAGGGATGTTTCATATGATCATTATTACCTCTAGATTCCTCTCTATTTTTTAAATTTTCGTCTCATTTGCAAAGGATTTCTGGATGGATTGTCAGGTGCTTTCCGATGATAATCATCGTGGCTTGATGGTGCTTATATTGATGCCACTATAAGACCTCATGATGACTGAATCATGTTCTCTTTTGTAGGAGGATCTTTTGAAAGGTGATCCATGTGATCTATTTTGGGTTATGTTATGTGTATGGAGTATTCATGTGATATCACTAGTGGTCACATGATTGTGAGCCTATTAAAGGATTTAGTGATCAATGATATTTGGCCACCTTCTACTTCCTTTAATTTTGTGGGTGAAAATTTACTCATATTAAGGTAATCTGGCCTTTTTAAATTTTTTGACGTTTATTTTTTGGGAATCAACAAATGATCCCCCTGAGGAGTGACGCCTTTGGAGAAAATGTATTTCTTATAAGGAATATAAATTCCTACATGAGTTATTGGATATATCATGAATAGGTGTCTTAGGTGAATTTTTGTCTACATAGATATGCTTGGAATTCCCATAAATTCCCTATATAGGGGTGAAGATAAATTCAATTCAATGAATACTCATTCTTCATAATATTCTCTCCTTTCCATTATTGAATACCTCTATCATAAGATTATTTTGTGAGTCCTGATCACGGGACTTACTTGAGATGCTCCCCTATGTCCCATTTCATGAGAACTCTTTAGTAAGACAACATTCCTAAGTTTATAGTCTGATCCAACTACATGTCATTATTTGAAAATTGCATGATCAACAAAAATGAGGAATTTTATTATCTTTAGGGTTTTGTGTGATCTTTTGGCTTGATCATATGAATTATAGATTATCATGTGAATCTTGTGACCATGTTTATATCACGCGATCATGAGTCTCTAAGTGTTCATGTGATTGTGTGATGCCTAGTGGGAATATATGAACCACGAGACCTTTTTGGTTTAGGTGATTTTTGGAACCATTATGCAATTCATTAATCACATTCTGATTCCTTTTTTGTGCTTGGTGCTACTTTTTTATTGTGTTTTCTTCAAAAAAAATATTTCATTTCTTTGACATATTCCAATTACTTTTATTTATATGGCATCTAGTTCTCTCCAAGGATTCCTAGATTCGGCCAATCAAAGGAAAATGACGGTCGAAAATCAGAATTTTAATAATTGATATTTTTTGTATATTGATAATGTAATCTTGATGAGTTTCCTCTTATCCACGATTCACAATTATCCATTATCATACATAATTATTCTTTATGGTTTTTCTTTTCTAGATGATGATATTATTCCTCCTCCAGAATCTAATCTTTCATATCATTGGGTGTCATCTTCTCTCGACTATTTTCAAAGGAATATTTTCCACAATGGGCTACTAAACATAGATCAGTACCAAGGGTTTTCATTTATATTTTCATATTCTCTATTAATTCAAGATGGTTTTGATTTTTCTAATCATCCCATCCCAAATTAATATTTAATCAAATTTTACATCTCTATGAACAACCCAAGTAGCATTTGGAGTTAGAAATGGGATCATTGACCATTTTTTAATTTATCAGATGAGTGAGCATTTCCATTCGGGGTCAGGGAATGATGGAAATATTTTTTTTGATAAATTATATTGGGATTATCTTTATGATGTGTTGTCTATTTCATAATTCATATTTTATCGAAATCCCAAACTCCTCTACGAAATAATCATTCATTGTTGTTTTGGAATTAACACATTACATCTATCCCATGGTGATGTGGGAATCATCTTGTGGGGCATCTACCAAATAGGTGGGATCCCAAATCTTAGAGAGATGTGTAATGGGTTTCTTCCTATTGTGAATGTTTTGGATGATCCCTCACGTAATTCCATTTTGTAGAAAGAAATGATTAGAATTAAAAAGTGGAAATATAGGGAAGAGATGATGTTTTTCTCTCTTAATTAAGTCAAGGATTGTGTTAATATTTTTTCATTAAAATAGTGGGTCCATTCCAGCATTCATACAAACTCATCAGTTTCTTTCTTAGTAGGTCTGGGATAGATCTCGCTTGTATTGGACCACCATGAAATATATGGACTACACTTCTTGTGGATACAATGTAAATCAATATTTTTCTCCTTGACATAGGACGGAATGTTGTAGGGATATGTTCTAAAATATATATCTTTTCCATGTTGGGTATATTCATACGGGGATTCATTTCTGCATGCTAGTGATGGAGGCATAGTTAACAGAATGATAGAATCTCAATTTTCCATCATGGGTTCATACATGACTATATCAAATATCGATCCATATTCAACAAAGTATCACCCCATACATTATTAGTGTTGCTCTACAGTTACTATTTGGTTTGATCAAAGATCATTTTCATTGTTATTAATAAAATAATTCTTCTAGGATCCGAGACACCTTATCATATCCCAGACTACTGAACATATCTAGGGTTGGGACCATGTCTCTATGAACTACCCAGGTTATGGATACACTGATCCAATCAAATAAATTCTATTTTACACTATATCATGCACCAGTTGGGGAAATTATTGATAAAAATAATGGTTTCTTACTAAATGGTTTTAGATTATCTCTCTTTGATATAGGGTCCTTACAAAAATCGTGGATGATTTAATAATTTATTATCCATGTACACTATATCAATTTGAACATAAGTTTGTTTGCACACAAAGGGCCTCTCCTCTTCCCATTGATGGTGTCTTAGATGAATGATGTCATGGGATAATCTATCAATTTTGGAATATTTTTTAATATAATGATATCATATCTAATATTATACTTCCACATACTAATTCTTCAACTTACTAATTCTTCCACTTTATTACCTAGGATTATGACTATGCTTAGGTAGATGCTTATCCAGGCAGTGTGGTATACCAGTAGTCAGTCATGTAGAAATACTATTTTCATCATAAACCCTTCTACAAATGGTGATGAAAAAAATGATTGAAGACCTTGGATAGACCTAATAGAAGTGACCAAATTCTAGTTATGATTATCCCAATAGAAGATCATATTCTATTCAGGATGTAATTACTCCCACAAATTCTAATAATGATTGTCAAGTTGAGAGAAGAGCATATGAGGATTCTTCTCTTGATTCCCTAATAGCTCAACTAGTTATTCCTCCTCCTTCCATCTTTTCTTCATCATTTAAGTATTCTCATATAAAACATAGTCAGAACACAAAATAGATTCATGCCATTTTTAATAATACTCCCTTGGAATCATTTCATGACCAAGGGGACCCCTACATCAGTTGTTTTATGAATTGGTGTTTTCTAGTTTCAATCATACTCCTTTGTATCATATCATGATTAAAATTTTCCTGCCTCCAAAAAATATGTCAATAAATGAGTGATACAATCATTATTTTTTAAATGAAGCACCTCTTTCTTAGTTGACAATGAAGGTTTCAGAGGCATTGATGTTGAGTCGCCAGTAGATATTTGAATTACTAGGTTAGATAAATGTCTAGACTATGCAGATGAAGATATGTGAGGATATTATTACCCATCTGAGGTCTGACCTTTCAATATCATCATCATCATTGTATATGTATAAGAATATGGGAGAATAGTTGAAAAATTTGGCAGAGACCCTCCATTATGGGTTAGAATTTGAATAGGTGGGGGAGAGTGGCATTCTCGCATTCCATCGATGCTTCCCATCAGACTCTTTTTGATCTCTCTAGTGTAGATAATCAACTTATACCATATTTGGACCTTTGAAATGAATTCAATTTTTGAAGAGACTTAATAGAGACTCCAAAATGTGAACATTCTTAATTTTTTATTGTATCAATGAATTTGTTTGCATATATATATTTGTTTTGACAGTTTTACCTTTTATTAATGATTAGCATGACATCTCGTTAATATAAAATCACATGAATTTCCCACTATTCCAATACATTGGATAATATCATGTATACATGAATGCCTTGGATTGAATGATAAAATTATATTAAATTATTATTTATAAATTCTCATTAATTCCTACCAAAATTAGATTCCCTACTAACATATTTGTCCTAGATATCTCGATATAACCAAAGTTGTAGAAGGATATCCAGGTAGAATATTGTCCCATATAGAGAGTTCTATATTATTTGATGAATCTCATAGGATAGGTGAGCATAGTAACATTTTTCTTGCTCTATATAGAGATTCGTAAAATCGTTTATAGGAAAAATCACCATTGGGATTTAGTTTATGGTATTTTGGCTAGGACATGATATTGTTTTAGTTTATAGTATTTTAGTTGGGACATAATGTTTCATTAATTTAGGGTTTTTTTGATATCATATTATTTTAGGTTCTTTTATCTCGAATATTATTTTGGTTTATTTTAGTGTCATTTAGGTTGTACTTGATATTGATTTATTTTAGGGTCTTTTATCTAGAACCTTATATTTCGTTAGTTTAGAGTCATTTAGATAGAACCTGATATTGATTTAGTTTATGGTCTTTTATCTAGGACCTGATATTTCATTAGTTTAATGAATTTTATCTCAGAAATACTATTTCATTAGTTTATGGTTTTTTAGATCATACTACTTCCACTGATTTAGTTTAGAGTATTTTTTCTTGACCTATTATTTCTCATTTGAGGGACTTTTAGCTTAGAATAGTTATTTCTTTAGTTTTTAGACTTTTATCACTGACATTCTATTCCATTATTTTATAGACATTTAGATCAGAAATGGTATATCCATAATTTATGTTATTTTAGATAAAATGTGATAGTCCATTAGTTTACGGTCTTTTATCTTTGACTAAATACTGCTTATGTTTATGGCCTTTTAGATTGGACCTTCAATTTCATTAGTTTATGGTGTTTTATTGAGGAGATAACAGTCCATTAGTTTATGGTCTTTTACCATAGACCTAATTGATGATCATGGGCTTTGTTGCGGATATACCAGGAATGACCCAAAAGAGAATAAGGTTTTGGTTTTAGTTGTGGTGTTACAAGATCCCTCATTAATCACAAATCTTATTTTGTAAAGTGATTTATTTGGTTAATATCCATATTCACATAAGTAGGATCCATGGGCTTGTATGCATATTCATGAAAAGGATCCTTAAATTAGAGTATCTTTAACAAGGTTTATGTAAGATTTATGAAGTTATTAACAGTTGGGGGATAAAATACTTGGTATTATTGGTCTACCTATGTAGTTGGAATATGGGTGATGTAAAGAACAACCGAAGAGTTTTATTCTTTGAGGATCATATGGGAAAAAATATCAGGTATTTCCCATGAAATTATGAGATTTTAGGATCCACCGCAGTGTTTCTAGGTCTCAAATATACTAAAGATCCCTACTAGAAAAAAGGAGATGATTTTAGTTAGAGGTTCATGGACCTTATGTGTCTGTATCATTTCCAAGAAAATTATTTTATCCACTCCAATTTGAGGTCCATGAAATATTTATAGAGACTCAAACATTCATATGATGAGGTTGTGTATGGGAGGAAGGATATATAAAAAGTGGTCTAGCACCCTAGGGTAGTTCAGCTCCAGATTGTGATGTTTGAGTCCTATGACATTTGGTTTCAAATCATGAGGTGTCGACCATCAATGGATTGTGAATAAAGTGACGGTAACCGGACATTATAAAGGGTATGAAATATATTTCTGTAATTTCATGTATGTTGAATCCACATGGATAATTTGGATCGGGGAATATACAGCATGTCCAAAAGTTCCCAGGTTAAGAGGCTGATATGGGAAAGTCACAGTAGGAGAGGTTCAGATCACACTTGGGTGTTTATTTCTGATATAGTGGTTTCAGGGATCAGAATGATTGGGAATCCCTTTTTAATGAGTGACACATTATGTTGATGGATATAAGAACATATTCAAGAGTGATGGACATGTATGTATGGTCAAGAAAAGGATCTTTGAATTTTGGTATCCCTTCTAGGGGACATGGATGGTTTTTGTGATTTGAGGTACAGAAATAATGAAGTACGATTGTTGGAAATTGTACGATCCATGCTGTGATTGGGGAATTTAAAACTTTTTCCACCACCTAGAGAACATATTACCATAATGAGGACATGTGAGAAATCATTTCTGTAACTTTTACCTAAACATGGAGGTTCAACGAGCATGGATTTAACATTACTAGGGTTATTGAGTATACAATGTGACCATTATGCCTTTTTTATTTGTAACCGAATTTCATCCTAAAATTTTAATGTGAGGGCATTAGAAAGAAAAGGCTTGACATTTTTTTAGAATCCATTCGTAGGTTTTCATCGAGTCTATTTTTTGTCTCTTTCAGTAGATGTTTATGGTATTGTAATTTACACCATTATAGGCCTTAGTTTTTTATCATAAATCATTGACCTAAGTGCATGTAGTATTAGGCCATTTCACCCATGAACCTAATATTGGTGATGATACGAATGATCATAATTAGTTTACCCTTGGTAATGAGTACCCCATCATCCATCCAAGAAGGATATGTATATATTGTAAATCATGTATTTTTTTAATGTGATTGATGATATCGGATAGACATAATGGGAGAGGTTAAGATCACACTGGGGTGTTCAGTTCTTCAATAGTGGTGTCTGGGCTCATGATGATTGGAAATCCCATTTTCTAGAGTTACATATTTGGTTTAAGTCCATAAGTGCCACAAGTGACATAGGAATTTATGTGTTGCCAATAAAAGGGTTTCTTGAAGATGTGTATCCATTCCAGAGTCTATGGAAGGTTATAATATCCTAAGGTTCTCGATCTATGATGTATTGTGTATTGATTTATTTTCATTAAAAGGTGATTGATTCACTCCATACTCAGGTTTATTGGGTTAAGGTTCTTTTAGTAATTTTATATGGAATTAAACATGGGTGATGGTTAGAATAGTTTATTTTCATGTTGTATATATTTATTTTCCTTCTTGCAGTTTAAAATAATGTATTAAGGATAGGTTTGATTTAGTTTATTTTCATGTGGTGGGGATACATTCCATGAAGTTTAACACCATTGTTTAGGGACATTTATATCGATCAGTTTTAATTTCATGTTACTAGGATGTTCTGTTTGCAGTTTAACATCATGTTGTAAGGATGAAGGAACCATCGTGAGATATTTTCACATGATATATTTTGATGAAAATCATCCTATTTATTTATTTTTCTTTTTATATGGTCCCAAACCAACATATTTGGGTGTCACTATAAATCCTATTATGGGAAGAATCAATCGACACATAGTTCTTGAGGGGTCGTGTTGTTTAACGACATGCGATGAGGATGATGATGAACCAACATGAAACTTTAGAAATTATGTGTCTTGGCCAAATTGGGGAATTCTGCGAATCACTATAAATCTCATATGGATTATAATAAAGCCATATATAGTTCTTATTTGCGATTTAGTTTAACTTCATGTAGTGGGGACGTGGGTCCCTTGATGTGAAATTATAGTATTGCGTCTTGGCCCATGAATAGAATTATGGGTACCACTATATATCCCATGGTGGTAAGAATCAAGACATACATATTTCTATATAGATTTACATTTGTAGTTCTAACCCATACATAATGTTGGGGCATTTTTATTATTACCTATTATGACTGGGACCGATGATAGAAATCATGGCGTCACTATGTATATGTTGGGGATTGTAATTAGATTACACTATTTCATGAACGATAAACTCACTCTTCAACAGTTTTTCTTATACCGAGAGGTGGGAATATTTTCTTTTGATTGTTGTAGATATTCCTACGATTGGAGAACCATGATTCACTTTGTATCCAATGATGACTAGATTCAATCAAGACATTGTTATTTAGGGGTCCTGTAGTTTAATGTAATGTGGTGATGACATTGACCATGATGTTTAACATCTTTTGGAAAGTACACATGGTGTTACTTTCTAGACTTTTATTCAGGGTTGTGATTGTCTTGTTTTGAACATTAATTCCTTGTTCATGTGGGGAATCCCTTACTGTAATTTCATAGATCATGTTAACTATGCTCTGTCTGAGGAATAAGGAATATAAAGGGATTCCCATACAATACAGAGGTAGTTGACGGTACAATAGATGTATTTTGTGTCCTATAGTTGTAGGAATACGATATAAAATTAAGGGATCTTTATGTATCCCATTGAAAAATGATAATCAATCCATGCACAGTTCTACATAGTTTTTTCAGTTTAACCTCATGTGGTGACAATGTTAGTCAAGTAGTTTATTGACTTATTGTAAGGACATAGACCACCTTTTGTGGAGGTATAGTCACAATTGAGGCATAGTCCAAAAATAAGAGGTTTGGGATTTTATATGTATCCTATTATTCTAGGAATCATGACATTTTTATTTCGAGAAAACCTATATAGTTTAATGTAATGTACAGGGGAAATCACTTGTGAGGTTTTAGTCTGTTGCAGTAAGGATAGCTTTGTTCAGTTTAACGTTATGTTGTCAAGACAAGGTATACAATCTAGTTTAATGTCATACAGTTAGGACATATAGTAGTAAAAAACATATGTTGATGTCTATCTAATTATAACTATGAAAATAATTTCCTCGGAAATCTCACATTGTCAGGGGTGTAACATGATCCCCTTCTCCTGTGGCCAATGAGTAATCCATATTATGATAGTCCTTATATATGATGTAAGGTCACTACAACATGTGTTCTTTCTTTATGGGATTCATTCATCGTATCTTTGGTATTTTGAGAACCATTACCAGTTCATCATGGAAGAATGAGTAGAAGAAAATATTTTTATTTATGGATTGTGTAGTTGAATTCTTATGGACTATAAGGTTTTGCAGTGTGCAAAACCTATTCTCATAAATCTTCCCCAATTCATCCAGCGACTTTTGAAATAGATCATCTTTTGATTATTGTCTTTCGATGGCTATTTTGAGCGAGACAAGTTATAATCCCATGTCTTCTACTGCCTCATTACTCTACACCAGTGAGTTTCATAATTCATGGGTAGTAATTCATGTGGTGATACATTAGGCTCATAGAGCATTGATTTTTTTTTCTATATAAAACTTCTAATCCTTTCTCACTATCTTCTGGAGTATATTTGATAGAGTCTTAATGAACAAATCAATATTTCCATATTCTAATACTTTATAGTTATAAGAGTTATTCTACTCAATATTATACAACTTTTACAGTCTCCTCAACAATGTAGAATATATGTGGGTGCCATTGTCCATCAATATTGTGTGAGGGACCCCAAACCTGGTGTTGTTTTTTAAATTTATGATGTTGGCGATATTTTTCATCCTGACTTCCTTGAGGGGAATTACCTTATCCCATTTGTAAAAGAAATTAGTAGAGGTAAATATATATGTGAAATACATGGTTGTAGTTGGGGGATATGGGTCCATGACACCCATCCCTAAAACTACAAATGGCCTGGAATATTTAGTTCTATATAATAATTTCATGGGTTGATGGATGAAGTTTCATTGATTTAAATTAAATAAATTTTTTAATGAATTCAATGAAATCATGTACCAGGTTTTCCCAGTAGTAACCCAACCTCCTGATTTTTTGGGAGAGGCTGGTCCCAAGTTGATGGGTGCCACAACATCTTACATGGACAACATTCATGATAGTGTAAATATATACTTTTATTATCCATCTAAGGAGGACTCCATAAAAACAAAAAAAATTAGACGAATTCATACACATTTGAACTATCCCACATAGTGATGTTGATTGCATATTTCTAAATATGTTACCTTCTAGCTTGTTAAGTTTAGAGAGTCATATTTTGTAGATAATTGATTGTGTCCTCTGTCTATCCATGGGTGGTCTTTTTCTCATCAATGCTCTTGGGAGGTGTTGACCTAATTTATATCATTCATATAACAAATGACGACCATCGGGTTAATTCTTATATGTGTGATGTAGATTATTGATTCTTCATGACCAGGATTATCTAGGATGGTGTCTGAATAGAACAATGTATTAGTGCAATCATTTTTTGATTGGGAATCACGATGTAATGTGGGCTCAAAAAAACCTCTACCAACATTCCTCTGATGTAGCTAGGGAGAAGGGATAGTTATTCCTTTTTGATGGAATATTACCCAATGATATACTTTATCACTCACTCTGGGTCCTCTTTCATATTCAGGTAGACTATTTGCAACTATAGGGCTAATTCCAATACAAAAATTAGGGCATCGTATTATTTATCATTATTTGTGATGCCTTCATAAATTGAGAATGTTTTGGAAAAACAACCTCATCTAGTGAGGAAAATATAACCCATACACCTACCGTATTGAGTGTCTATTTTTTAATCCATTATCGATAGGAATTTGGGATGCCCCATCAAAATACATATCTCATGACCTAGGTGTATCATGGGAAAAAGACCTCCTCATCTAGAAGATTGTTGTGTTCTAGTGTATTTTCCAAGGAATGATTTTTCATTAATAAATATGATAGGGATTTCCCATTCAATTAATTCTATGATATGAATATAATTACATATTATTGAAGAATAAATGTCCATAATCCCATTTAAATAGTTAACATAAGACATAAAGTGATGTACATTAGAAGATTAATACAAGAATGTAGATGGAATTCATGGTGCGGAAATTTATGACTCTGGTTTTCACTATGTAGATGGGTTCAAGGTAGTTCTTCTCAACATCAGATTATAAAGTCTTAGAATTTATCATCATCTAGATGAGGTATTAGATACTATTGTCACTCCCTACATCATTTTTTGGGTAATGAGGGCACCCAATGGGTGCTTCATGTGGGCCACATATAAGATTACTCTCATCACATCTACCAGAGGCATCATTACTATTGGATGAAGAATGTTCTAGTTGAGATTTTAGATGGATTCATGGTAGATATCATCAAAATTATTTAAGAATTCTTAATTCATTGTCCTAGTCAATTGGCATAGATTTTTCACTAATTTTGTTTATGAATCACTGAATATATGTGACATTCCCTTGGAACCCCCTTAGTTTCTGGAAATTTCATTGGTGACACTGCTATGATATCAATAATTTTATATGAGTCGTCCTCGATGTCGTGGTGTAATTATAGAGATCCATGGAATATTTTTTATTTTACCCAGAATGCGCATTTCAACAGATTTCTCTTCACACTATTCTATCTCATCTTGTCAACGACTGTTTTATGGTCTATGAATTGATCACATTGTTTTTGGGATTTAAAAATCTGGTCATCGACATAAAATTCAGATATCCTTCCCAATAATTCATTGAGTATGTGATGCATTCAATGTTTTTATGTGATCCCGTATTTAATTATCCCAAAGTTCATGACATGTATTTATAATATCTCTTGAGGCGGTTTTAAGTAAGTGGCTTCATCAAAATCAGGGGATGTCTTGATTTCATTGTACATTGAATACCCATCCATGAATAAAAGGGATTGGAATCTTGAATTTCCATATATCAAAAGTTTGGTTACCATCATTGGGATTTCATATGTTGATAAATTTGGATTAAGGACTCTAAATTCAATGTAGACCCTAATTTTCTCTTTTAATCCTTAATGGGATGACGTTGGATAGGAATATTGGGGATTTCACTTCAAAGAATATTTTGTCTATAATAAATTTCTCAAATTCAACCTATACATTGTTTTACATCGAGGGGAACATCCTCATTGATTCTTACATGAATCCTCAATGCTCATTAGGTAGTCTGAGCTAGTGCGTATCCACATACAGATTCAATCCGGGCATATTTTTTGTTGATCCATGAGAACACATATATGTGATACATTTGAATTGTGATTTTCATATCATTCTTCTCCAGGGTTATGGATGAACTAATTATAGTAGGTCGTGTGTCTTCTTTTATTCCCAGATTTATCTACATGAGTTCATAAATGGTGTTGGAGACCCATTCCATGAATGTTGGAGTGGTATTTATAAGTTCATCATTATTTTCTCCTATCTATGAATTTGTGGAGATATATAATGATGAATTTGTAAATATGGGGAAATATCTATCACTATTGGGGTGACCGATAATATTATAAGATACAAAATCATTCCCCACTAATTGATTTGTAATAGAAATATGCCAGAGTTGTTTCTCTTTTATGTAATCATAGAGAATAGTAGGGACTTTAAACTCTATGGTCATTCTATTAACTCAACCTGATTTATGGGGAGCACATATTCATTGTCTAACATACTCCTAGGATTCACTGGGGGAATCTCCAAGGCATTCGGTGATGAAACCTATGTATCATTATCTACCATTGGTTTCATAGCTCCATTTTTATAGAAATATTCTTTAGTATATGTGGATGTATATGTATCAAAGGGGGAACTATCACCATAATTTTTTCCATCCTTTCCATAAATAGTGTACATAAAACACTAATGGGATAAATAATTTACTTCCATGTAGATATGGATCTAGTTCCTTCAATGATGAACTCTATATAAGGTGTATTTCTAAATAACCATAAACACTGTTTTATATTTGATTTCCCCAAACTGAGCGTTGAACATAATCCTCTAGATATGTATTTTCTCATTCCTATCTACCCTTTAATGGTCTGTCTTTCATTATAAAACATTGTTTCTCTATATCCCATACATTGTAGGGTTCTAACAAAGATGACGTTAGTCCCATATCCATTATCAATCATAGCCCTTTGGATGTTGACATTATTATGTCTACCTAAATCATAAAGGGGATTTATGTTCCCTTGGGTGATCTCTTCCTAATACTCATTAGTGAACGATATGGAAACAATGTATGCTGATAACATGGTCTCCACTCAGTAATGCAAAGTTTTAGAGAATTATGTCATGATCTCATGTGGTATATGGAGGACATCAACAGTCACCTCCCTGAGTTCATTTCAACTATCTAGTGTATCATGGATTGATATCATGGATGGGAAAACCATTATCTTATATATAATGTCATATTTGTTTGCCATAGGTTGGTGTTTCTTAATGTAGGGTTGTACAAGCCTATTTGGCTCAGGAGATGACACATTTGTAAAGAATGGGATAGGTTCTTATGAAGAGGGTGAGGTAGTATCCACTTCCAGTGGTTCAAGTCATTAATTACTTTCTTGTGGCCTGGATTAATCTTATAATTTTACTCCCACTAAGTGGCCTTACAATAGAATTTGTTATGGAAGGCCTATAAAGGGTTATGGGACATCTCCTTTCTACTTATGAGCCTACTCGAGTGATTTTCCACAGGCCTCTCCTACATATATATTTTCCATAAGGATATGACTTAAATTTTATGTCTGACTATTTAAATGATGTCCCTTGTACCCTTCGTTCTAGCGCATGCACCCACCCATTCCCTAGTCATGTTTAGGAATCTCATGCTCTAGGGAATATTTTTTATTGGATAATTGGTCATTCAATTTTCATACATTGAAATAAGTGAAGATGATATTTTTTCAAATGAGGATTCCATTTGGTGAGGTGCTTACTATTCTCTCGATGTTGGTGGGATAAATATATATAAGAGTTATAGATTTCATTGTAGTATTATATTACTCCCACTCTTTAGTTTCATAATCCTTCCAATGATCACACTCACTTTTTGGTGGCATAGTTGATGTCCCCATATTATATGGTAGAGATATTGTGATTACTCACAACTATGCTCTCAGGGTGGAATGGGCTTTGTAAACTATTTTTTGATTTGTCCTGTAGTCAAACATTCACATACGTCTTGCTAAGACCCCCTGCCAATCACCCTATTCTTCTTATTTAGTGATTGTTATACAAGAAACCTACTATGAGTAGTTATCTAGCACCAACTTTATGGAATTGAATAGGCCTTAAAGGATGTATTTCAAGAAGAATAAGTCATATATATTATGACCCAGCCATATATGGAAAGGTCAGCAGCCGGGACAGTTAGTGAGGTTGGCCTCCTTAGGGCCACATGGGATATGGTGGTGTGAGAAGGTTTTTATCCATGGATACCAAGAATTAACTGATATCTTGTTAATTTCATGATTATTATGCATCATTCATACATTTTTTGAATACTAGATTACCATAATATATCTATATGTTTTTGATGAGGGTGATTTTGTGGTTGTCACCAATTTAAAAGAGGTAATGGGAGGATTGGGAACTACCTGGTACTTGGATAGGCAATGCTTCATCTTGAGATTTATAGTTGCATCTTCTACTTATCCTATAATATTCAAATGTGTTGGAGGCATGATTTGAGGATTGGATAGTGTTCACTGAATAGAATCTTCAAAAATTTATTCCATTTCTAGGAAATAATGGAACCAACATGGATAATTCATTGGGATAATGGGTGTCTAAAACTCCATCCATATATTTTCTACATAGATTTCCAAAAATATTTCATGTGAGAGAGGGATATTTGATAAGTAGGTTAAACATTTATATCTCCCAATGAAATTAAAAACCCTAATGTTTTCATATTTCTTGTAGTTTATTAGATCAATGATCATCATTTTCTTAATTTATATTGACTAGAATCCTGGATTTTGAGCTAGTATGATTCTCAAAGGGTGTTCTGGCTTATGAATTAGATATATGAGGTAGAATATTCATCTCTTCCTAAAGGTGATATTCAGGGGGAATATTTCTATTTTGTAGCTCTAAGATTAGTTGTCTACTGGCATGTATCTTAATCTCATTGTGTGGAAATTGTAACTTTATGGAAGGAAACTAACCACTATTGGTTTTTAATTGGGATGTAGTTACATCTTTCCATTTTAAATTTTCCTCTATTGAGGTGGAAACTCGGTATTTTGAGGTGAGGGGTTTTAGAACTATCTTTGGTTTTGGGTGCATGAAGCCTCATTTGGGGCATCCAAATCCCCATAAAATTATTGTAGATATTCCTTGTTTGTCCCTTAGTATTTTTTTATTTATCCACAATGTTTTCCATGACGGAAGTTACAATATACAAAGAGGCATCATAGGAAATGGTGGTTCTTACATTATATTAAATGCAATATGTTATTTCTAAATTGCTTTAAGTGGGTCAATTAATAAAATCATGACCCAAATTTGTTTTTTTCACATGTTTCCCTGGGTGGGTATGATTACCATCATTGTATGTTCCTCACAAATTGGTATATGAATATTGACCTCGAGTTAGTTTTCGTTCATGATATCTAAATGCTCCCATACCAGCATAGGTTTTTCATGTGGTTGTAAGAATATTTTGGATGTCAAACCACTATTTTTTCTTCTCAATATTGAGAATAATGATTGTATCTTTTATAATGACGATGATAAAATTATTCTAGCTCTATGTGATGGGGTTATTCGAGGCCTCAATTAGTGTTTTGTTAATATTTTGGTAGATGATCCAATGGTTCTAATTAAAGATTTAATGATTATAGGGATGTCCATGATGGTATAAATATCCCCATCCTAGTGGAATGAGATTGATGTGGAATCATCATTTATATAACCATGCCCTCCTAAGGGATGTTGAAACTGGCGACGGTGATGAAGATATAAATTCTCCATCCCCAGGGGGGGATGGGATTTTTTGTTGTTTCTGCTGATGTGCCCCAAATACTCTCAATAATTGTTGATCTGAACGGTGGATGTGGTGGAAGATATTCCCCCATCCCGGTGACATAGATATGATCTTATATGGCTGATATGGAAGCTTCTACTGTGGCGCCTTTGTTGCAGTGAAGTTGTTCTCAACTAGGATCTAGGTGTGAAGGAATCCAATGATGAGAATAATTACATAAAAGATGTTCTTAGGTTGATCAATACGTTGATCTCTATGTTCAAAATGATTTTTCATTGGTTTTAGGGGCCAAATTTTATATCTTATTTCTTGTCGTCTCCATTAATTTGTGATGTTTGGGAACCATTGATGTAGGATAGTTCTATAATAGTGACATACTATCCCGAGCATCACCTAGTCACCTGATTTTTTAGGATATAAAATTACAAGACACATTATATGAGGGTTTCTGATGTTCTAGGCATGCCGAAAAGTGTAATGCTCGAAAATTTCCACATCATTAAATATTTATGGATGATGTGTCATTGTTGATCTAAAATTTAAGTGCTTTGATGAAGTGGTAGAATGTGTGTTACAATTTTTGGTCATGATTTTATGGTTTTGGAAATCATTACAGGGAGATTACATCCAAGCCTAGATTGTATCTTATTATCCTGATGGTATAAATGCGAACCTCATATCCTTGAAAAGGTATGTGTTTAACCTTTATCCATTGATGAGTAGACCACATATTTTGCTGTTGGTAATGAATTCACTCCAATTCTGTGATACATGGGATCTCATAGTATTATATAGAGATGGTCTATTACATAAGAGAGATGTACCTTCTAGATAAATCTCTCCAAATTTCAATGTTGGACTCCTCTTCATCATTCATACTTGTCTCCATATTTTCAGATCATATAAGGGGATTTTGAAGGTCCCCTACTAATGAGAGTGAAGTGCTTCAAGATGTTTATGGGGAACTATATACCGTTGACCCCAATGTTTTTATCACCTCTCTATAAGAAGGTTTTAGATGATGGTAAACCACTGTATATGGAGGTTTATATGAATGGGGTGGATTTACATATCTGTGTGAGATATCATTTTGGGGATGATCACAATGGTGCATGTTTAGAGTCGAGTCCATGTGATCCATATCCACACTACCATGAAGAGTAATATCATAGAAATAAACATCTTCTGCTTCGGTGGAAGAGTCGGAAGACCCTTGTGGTGTAGATAATCTATTTTGAAAAACAATAAATACATTAGAATTGATCAGATAAAAAAATTTGTCCATTTCTTAAATTGTGTCCATAATATTCTAACATTACTTTTTAAGAACTGTGTACGGATATAATCATGTTGTGTGATGGTTTTCAGAACATGCTTATAAACTTTTGATATGACGGTAGTATTATCTCGTATACGAGAAGCCACCTAAATATAAAAATGATCTATATCATTGTTGAAATGAATATGATCATTTTTAGGTAATTTTCTATTCTTACATTTTAATCCTCAGTTAAAATTGTAGTATGTGCCCGACCCCAAGATTTTGGAAATTCCACTCATCTTTCATGATAAGGATATGAGCCTACCATGAGGTGTGTGTCATTTTCACATGGTCATCTCTAGTTGGAGTAGGAATATGATCCTAGTTTGAATTTGGGTTCCTTTCCAAAATATACCAACATACCTCCAGATTGGGTGAAGGGATATGAGCCCACTCTTGTATTTCCTCAGAGTGATGCGGTTGTTGTCATTCGTTGACAGAATTATTAATATTCATCTGGATTCCATTATTTCCAAGAATATTCAAGGAATCTTCCTTGAAAATAAATTGATCATGACTTAATGCTTGTTCCAAAATCATTTTTCTAGCCCCAGCTATATTGGGGATATATGATTGATCTCATTCCATTGTATTACATCTCTATAATTCATCAATAGGAATATGAGCATGTCCCATGATTTTTTAACTCTCACTTGGTGAGCCCCATACACAATAGGGGTATGAACCTGATCCTGATCCTTTTGAATATAACTCTAGAATTATTATTAAAATCATGGGCCCATATCATGAGGCATGTGTTTCTCTCACTTGGGGAGCCCTAGTTGGATTATGAGTACAATCTTGGTCTGATGCATCGTTCATTATCATAATGTGTTGATAATCTTCTCATATGGGATAAATAATGTGTACATTTTCAAGCATAACCACATGTTTCTTGATGATCAAAGTGTTTATATTTCCAGGATATTAGGATAAGTAAATGAACCTTTCCTTGTATCGCCAACATTTTTTGGAATATTCCATAGTATTTCTTCAGCTATTGCTAAAATGTGTTGGAATTATATCAATGTTTGTGGAGGGATATAAGCAAAAGTTTTTTCAATTGAACTATAAACTAGAGTATATATTCTATTTATGTGGGAATATTTGACCACAACTATACATATCTTAAAACTATAATCTGATAATAGAATTTCAGCACAAGGATAGGGATATGTGTCACCCACATTCATGTTGAAGGAATATGCCCATAGAGTTGTTCTGAGTGATCTGGAATATCATCATGCTTACTAGTTCTGACTAGAATATACAGAAGGAATCCCTAGTAGGGGTGGGATATAATCCCTATCTGAGATATCTAGTTCCATTATATTCTGATGATCCTTACATGTTACTCATTCATGGGCATCATAGACGGCAGTGTGTCGGGTGGTACCCTAGGAAGGTGACTGGTGGGTACTGGTAGGATAATGCTGGTGATGGCAGTTGATAGGATCCCTCCTCAGAAGAACATGAAAAGAGGGAGATATAATTCGATTCTTGATCCACCTTCCTTAGATACTGAATGTGGGAAGTCTTATACGTTGTGGATAATCCCCCAAAGTGGTTGGTAGTAGTGACAAGGGCTACTGGCATTGCACCAGCTTTCCCTTTCCAATGCAGAATCACTAGTTTTCATGAATGGAGAACATCGTGGGAAACTTATAAGATCATTATTAAACCCCATCAATGTTATTACTCGACTATAAACTTCGGTACATTCCATTGGAGCTTTTATGTAGGTGACATAATTTTGCGACCCATCGGGGTTGCTTCCATTGGTGATTTACTAGATAGATTACCGAGTGATGAAGAAAATGACTCAAATACCGATTTTCAGAGAAGTATCTATATTTTTTACAAGTAAAATGTATAATATTTTATTTTAGTGCGATATCCTATGAATAATGTTCTAATTTAGATATTCATGGTTAACACAATTGTTCTTTTATTCTCGAATTATGATTTATTCTCACTTGGACTTATCAAAATGTGGATGGACTTCTGTTATGGTGACCCTATTTTAATAGGATCATATGTAGGATCAGGTTGGTATTACTGTTTTTTAGGGTATAAATAAAGTGTCTTGAAAAAATATTATTTTATCGTCTAAGAGTCCCACATTGGTTTCATTATTTTTGTCTATGTATAGGTGAAACATTGTTTGATTGATAATAAAAAACAAATCTTTATTTTTGGGATTAATGTTGGGCTCACCAATTATTTTTTCATATATAGGAAAACAATATGTCCTGAAGGATAAAAACCATTAAAATTTTCTTTTATATATTCATGTCGAGTTCAACATTTCGGTTTTGGAAAAAAAGAGATTATCAGGTAAATCCTCAAAAAGGCGGGCCTAGTTGGGGCAGACGGTTGACTGTGGATTCTTTGACCTATTGAATAATCATTAACATAAACCCATTTTTTTCTTAATGTAAACTTGAATTGGTTCCCTTTTCCATAAATAGATGTAGACCTACATTCCAAAATCATGTTTTCATCTAGGATTTGAGACCCAAAAACATGTCGGGACACAAATTGGTTCGAAAGATGGGAGGTCGGCCTCATCAGACCCTTATAAGGAAATTCATTCCTACTTATGGACCCTCTTAAGGATATATGATATGTTTGTAAATCAGTGACTAATCTTGATATGGTACTGATAGCCTAAAAAAATTATTATTGGTTAATTATAATTTAAATAAAAAGAAAACAAATCTCATTTATGAACAAAGGGAAGGGTGTCTCATTAGTGAATCCATCAGTATGTATATGATGTTTTCCATTTGTTTATAATAAATGGGTAGCTTCTTCACATGGTGAATCCATATAACCAAGTACTTTAAATTTTTCTACCATGCAACGAGGCACAAAATATTTCCATTTGGGTATTGAGCTATTATGATCCATGATACAGATCTAACTTATTATAGGAATAAAAACCGATGCAGTTCGCTGAAAACATGTAGTTTAAATTCCCATATGAAGGACTTATATGGGTACTCTAGGAAACCAAGATTTCATTATCGAGTCATAGATCGATTTCCTACATATCTCGAATATGGATAGAATTGTATTTTTCTTTATTCATTTTTTTATACGTACATTGATGGATGAGTTAGAGTGGTCATCCTATGGGAATTATTTTCTCACAATGGATTATATGACCGATATATAAGAGGGATTGCACTGGGGTAGGTGTTTATTTGAGATAGTTCCTTAAAATTGCATCCTATGTATCCTGATTATGTAGGAATTATAGTTCTCGTGGTATAGTTAAGCCCTTGGGATTTTCCCCATGGATAATTCATTTGTGATTAAGTGAGTATATATCATTAAACTCATTGGGGAATACAAGATGAAATTTCCATGGATGGAGGGGATTCATGACGAGAATGAAATATTTATTGAAACATTCATTAATCAAGTGAGCTATACTCAGGGAGATAATTGAGGGATAAAAAGAATTCAGTCTCACTGCACATGGTTGTTGGGATTATTCACTAGGTCAACCGTAAAAATTATTTCATATATAGCGTGTCCCTCAAAGAGGATTCCTTTGTATCTTAGTTATAGAAGGAGATATATTCATTATAGTATTGTTGATTTGGGATTACACATTGAGTCTTACCATGGAGAATTAATATGGATCTTGAACCTATAAGATATTTCCAACATATCCTGGTTATTTTAGGAATCAATTTCATCATAGTTCTAATGATTAGGGATTGTACAATGAGGCAGGATTTATAATTAGTACATATCATATTATTTCACTAGTTGGGGAATAAACTCTACAGTTTCCTATCTTTTCAAGTATAACACACTGATGATGGAAAATTTTCATCAAGTCCTGGGATGCATTTTTTGACATAGAATGCACTCCTGGTTGTCATGCATTTATTGACTATTCGACATACCTTTTTAGTTTGCCAGATCTATTAGATAATGTATTCCATACATGATAAATGGAAATTCTGTTATACATTTTACGTTTTAGTAGTAATTCACATATTTTATATGGAATGTTGTAAG
Source organism: Viscum album (assembly GCA_963277665.1). Lineage (NCBI taxonomy): Eukaryota > Viridiplantae > Streptophyta > Magnoliopsida > Santalales > Viscaceae > Viscum > Viscum album. The sequence goes on from OY728125.1 coordinate 713,972,665, forward strand.
GTTTTTCAAGTGATCAGGGTTTTCTTGTTCGGGGGACATCATAAGACCTGACTGGATTGTATAGAGGGTGTTCTATAACAAAGCTGGCATGCTCTAGTGTCAATGCAAGAGCTGACTGAAACATATTAAGAGTGTCACGAGAGACAATGTAACAAGTCTCAGTGTCTTTCACATTTCCTAGTTAACATGTCATGAGAGTATCATATATCCAAGATGACATTTCTTGGGGTAGCGCAGGTCTTGATTGAGTTTCACGGGGGTATCCTGAGATATAGTGTTCATTCCTAGGTGCTACAACCAGGCTTGTCTACCATGAGGAAAATCCATTATATAAGTCATAAAATGTATATTAAGAACACCAAAAAGCTAGGTTGACAAGCTAGGAGGGATTTATAGTACTGAATTACCACACATAGGGTAACAGTTTGGTCTTCTCTATCATTTTTTGAAGACTTATCATAACCAAAATAGCATGCGATGGAGAATCACAAGGTCTGGGAGACATGTCCTAGTGTTGTTGCATGTCTTGGATGGAACATGTGTAATCCATGAGGGTCAACGAACATGTTTTTGTTTTATTATTCCCCCATTTATCTTTGTTTTATACCTTATATTTTGAATTACTTAGAATTATTCATGGACAATTCATTCTAAATCTCATGTTATATAGAAGAAAATTGGGATGTTTCTCTTGTGCCCTTCCATAAGTCCTTCATGTGATATATGTGTGATAAAAAAATGTTCATTATGAAATTTTCATGATCACCACAGAGGTTTTCTATTATATTACATGATGAAATACTTTTTAGGCATGAGATTCTACACTATGAGAAATCTTCTCTGGTGCATGGGTGTGATGGTGTGCATAGTTGAGAAAAATCAATCCCCTTTCATTGAGGTTGGGTGTGGGATTTATAGACCTTCATAACATGATTGTTCTTCAGTTTTCACAGATTATATCGCACGAATCTTGGTGGTATTCGGTGAAGGGATCTGGCTCCCCGCATCTTTGTGAGCATCTATCATGGATTTCTTTTGAGGGGGTCACCTGATTTTCAGTGATCATGAGTCCCACTCTTCTATATTTTTTTATATCTTTATTTCCAATTGATGTGTATTTTTTAGATCATTTAGACTTGTCTACGGACTTCCTTGTCATATTGACATGTGATATGTCCTTAGCTTGGTCAGGGTCCCTATTGAAGGGAGTTCACATGACATCAGAAGACTTGCCCAAAATATTTCATGATACAAGGATATCTTGTTTGGGGTATTCTATAGACTATGTTTTGGATTACCTCAACATGTTGTATTAATTTATGACCATGAGAATACCCCCATCATCAACTTTTAAAATTCCTTTTCCTATTTTGTAAAGGATGGGATTCATGTGATATCGCATAAGAAATGTCGAATAAAATTACTCTACCTCTTGATGATGCATCGTATGACCACTAAAGATCCTACGGTATTGCATGATTTATTCATTGAAAACTCCATTCATTTGACTTTTTGGATATAAAGGGAGAGTGAAATGTTTCATGGACACAGCAGAGGACTTTCATGTGATGAGGCTGACAAGGAAAAGAGCATTCATGCGATTAGGCAAACATATAATCAGGGACTCTCAATGTCCTATAGATCGCTAGTGTTATGTCACATGTCTATTATGACCATGAGTAGCTCCCACCTCCTCTTATTTTATTTCCTTTGTTTTTTTTCATCAAAGATTTAGGGGTCTAATAAGTCCACTTGAATGTTGTCAAGAAAATTTTTCCCTCCCATCGGTGATGTGCCTCATGAATTTTACGCCTACTAGAGGCTTGCACCTTTTTTGAATTTTACTCCCATTTTCAAAGAATATTTTGATGGGTTCTCAGGAACACATTGGGGTTAAACATTATAGATTTTGGGAGATTATATGGTTACAATTTCATAACCCCTATATGTATATTGTTCCCTAAAAAGAACAAGAGGGATTGTTCAAATGGGGTTAAAGTGATCTTCTGCAGGTTATGCACTTTAAGTGAGGCCGTCTCATGACCTTATTTTTGGAAACATGACCAAGAGTATATTAGAGGCTTTTGTGTTACATGAGCTCTAGCCACCCTATCATTCTATTTAATTTGGGGGGGGGGTAAATAATACATATATTTAACTATTCCTGTGTTTGTGAATTTTTAGATTCTCATTTAGAGGGAGCCAATAATTAGTAAGACCATTGATTTTGGTGAGATAATGTAAAACATAGTGTGATAACCTGAGTATGGGGTCAGAATGGATTTGTGATTCCCTAAGAGATGATATGCACAAGTTATTTCTTTGGGTATGAGACTTGGTTATTTGAGGTGCGATTGGGCATATGTCTTAATCATGGTGACCCCTTTGTGGATTTTGAATGTGGAAGCACTATGAGTGATAGTACATAGGGTCGTGGATAAAAATAGGGGGAAGGACTAGTTAAGTTCTAAGATATGTTGACCCAAAAAAATCATGTATAAATATTACATCTTATTAAATTATTATTTATTACATATTTTTATGATACACACTAACACTATAATATATTAGTGTCTTTGAACCCTTGGATACTAAAAAATAGAAAAAATATAAATAAATCATCTCTGACTATGTTAATCACAAATAAATCTCATTATATAAATATTATACTTAAAACCATTGTTCAAATCCTTTGAATGGAAACCTAATAAAGGGTGAGATTAGACACTCAATAAGGTTAAACGAGGGAGATATCAATTATGATTTAAGTATTTCATGACCAGGAAGGTATGAGAACATGATCTTACACTACTACTGAACAAACTAATAATAATGTTTTCATTTATCGGTGCTTGAAAAAATAGGTAATAAAGGATACAGTTTATTATTGCTAAAAATGGATGATAAAGGGTACCCTTTATCAGTTATTTAATTTTATCATTGATAACTGGTGCCCATTCTCAATGCATTATTTTTTCTACTAATAAATAGTTGAGTACATCAGGGATTTTTAGGTTAGAAAAATGTCATGAATATATTTAAATAATTAATCATTAAAATTAAAAAAAAAAATTAACAATATTATTGATTAAATAATTATTTATAAAAATGATGAAATTAAATATATATATAAAATAAAAAATTATTAAATATTGTATATTAAATATGTAGATATTGAGAATTAATAAAATTAAATAAAAGATTAAAAATTTAAAAATGGTAAATTAATATAAATATTAAAAAAATTATTATCTAAATAATTATTGATTAAAATGATTAAATTTAAATGTTCATATATATCGATTATAAATAATAAGAAATAGTATCATATATATATATATATAATCATTTGATTGTATAAATAAAAAAATTAAAGATGAATAAACAGTAATAATTCAAAAAATTAATAAAAATAAATAAATTGAAAAATTATTAAATATTTTATTAATCAAATTATGGCTAAAAAAAGGAATAAGAACAATATATATATAAATATTAATTATAACAAATAATAAATAATATATATTAATCATAAATATATATAATGAATAAATTAAAATAATTTAAAATATATTAATGTATTATTCATTTCTAATATTTTTTAATTTTAAATTTATTATATATCAAGCATGTATTACATTAATTTCAAATAAATATATGTAATTAATGAATTTTTATATACAACTCATACATATAAATATTTATGAAAATAATGAAATCTTATATAAAAATTCATAGACATAATATATATGTAATTTATTACTGTTTTTGTATATTTTATAATTTCATTATAAAATGATTCATTTAATATATCATTTTTTTAATAAACCAATTTTCTTTATTTATATTTAATATTATTCTAGTTAGGTATTATTAATTAATTTTTTATATTTTTTATATTTTATATTTATATTTTTTTAAGGATTTATTCATTTTCTAATATTTATTTATATGTATTAATTTATTATTTCGTATTAAATTAAATATGTTTTTATTTCTACATCAATATAGATATATATAATTTTTTTAATTAGTTATATTTATTTGATAAAAATTATACATTTTTAAATATTTTTAAAGTGTACATCTTTTTTATTATTCAATTTTTTTCATTTGAAAAATGCATTTATATAGGATTATATATTTATTAATAATGTTAAAAATTTATTTATTATTTATTTATTTATATATAAATGTATTTATTAAGGTATATTTACAATATTTACATCTTTATATATATATAATTATTTAAAACAAAAAAATATTTATTTTAAAAGTTAGTAGTATATTTTAAATAAATAATTATATATACTTATATAACGATTAAATAATAATAAATTACATTAAATAAATAATATACTATATTAATATTAATATATATATATATATATGTGTAGAGGTTGAAGACACTGTTTCTTTAGGGCATGTGGTTATATTGCAAAGATAAGCTGGCAACATACAATTCAGGGATGTACTTAGTGAGACACGAACCTGACACATCATTGAGACCGATCAGGGAACCTACCATTAAGTTCCACTCTTGTGGCTACATATATCTAATAATAATAATATATAAATATATAAATATTAATTTCTTAAAAGTATTATTCATATATTAACACATAAATAATTATATATTTAAATAATTATAAAAATATAAAAATATTTTTAATTAATGAATGTATTTATATTCATATATATTTATGAAATAATTATATATAAATGTATAAATATATATAAACATTTAAATATATTTCAAAATATAAAATTATAATAAATATATTTAAATAATGAATATATTATATATGTATATATATACATTCATTAAATATATATAATTGTAAATATATATAATGATATAAATATATTTATAATTGTAAATATATAATTATAAATATATAATTGTAAATAAATAGTTATAAATGTATTTATAAAAGTATATGTATTATTCTTGTAAAATTATATATTCCTTATTTTTAATTAAAAATATATTTTTTAGAAAAAGTATTAATGTAATTATTAGTTAATAACTATATATTTAAATAATTGTAATATTATAACAATTAAATATATAATTATATAAATATATTTATGATTTCATTATTTATAATTATAATTTCCAATATTTTATCATTGCTAAGGTTAAAGTTCTAATAAAGGTATATTTTATCAGTGATTTTTAGTGCTAATAAAGTTCAATCTTCATCAGTGATAAAAAATGTTGATAAAATGTATCTGTATTAGTGATAAAACATTTCCACTGATAAAGATATATTTTATTAGTGCTTATCAATTTAGCCCTGATAAAAGGGATATTTATCATTACTTTTTTGAAATCACTGATAAATGATTCCACAATTTATCTAGAAGAATGAAAACAACAACTTATTCAATCATGATTATCAAGCTCTTGTGGAACTCCCATGCTATCGGTGCTACTCTACATTTTCTCTAACAAATCAAGGATAGAGTCTAATGTTTTTTATTTTCTCATTTTCCTCTATTTTTTTGATTGTGTGGGATCCACGATTTATGTTTTTGGACTATGATTAACCCTGAAGAACACTATATCGCATCACATCTCTCCTCTATTTTTGTTGGAATTATATTTTTGATGATGTTCATATAACCTCTACAACATCAGTAACAGTGATGTGTTTTTTGATATTGTTCTTTTATTATGTTTATGTATTACGAATTAATATTCTCTTTAAATGATACAAAGGACCAAAGGATTCAAATATATGTATTTTTAAATGAGGATTCATGTTGGGATGATTGATATATAATAAAACACTCTTTATTCAAAAAAGACCACATTTTCATGCATAGTTCATAAAATTTCTTACTATCATGAATATATATATAATAATTAAATACTCTAGTACATGTAATCTTCACTAAAATTATTTAATCCCTCTTATATGGTTTATTTTCTTCCATTTCGTAATGATTAGCTGGACTCCCTCTTTCTAACTAGTCATCCTACGATCATTTTGGTTCCTAATTTCCTTGATGACATATCTCCCAAATAGATTTTAATCATTAATCTCCATTAAATCCTCTTCAATGGATTTGAATACCTCATCTCCGAACCCATTTTTCATCTCATTAAGGATTTCATCCTTCGCATTTTCTACATCTCAAGAACACCAATGATGACACCTATAAACTAATAAAAACATAATGAATGTATTTTTTTGGTTTTTTAATATTAATTTTTAATGGAATCACGTAGTTACCTTTTATAACAGTTCATAAACTTTACTTTTACTTGGGGTTTAGTCATATTGGATACTATTATAAATCTGTAGTTAAAAATTTTTTGATTTCAATAAAACAATTATTATAGACCTCTTGAAAATACTGGTGGTTCACATTTATTGTGAAAGCAAAAACACGCCAAACACAAATTTTGATTCATTTACCATTAAACCCTGATAAATATTAATGGTTTCTAATATAAATCTCATAATTATTCCACAAATAATGATAAATTTTCTCCATCCAATATATCGACTTCATCTTTTGGATAATTTCACTGGGAAGATTGTAGAAATGGCCAGTGTTTAATATCTCTCATCTTCCTTAAAATATTCCATGACAATATTGTATCTCCACTAATCCCTCTAGAGCATAAATCCATCAAAAGTGACCTTAAAGTGTTTTTAAATAAGAAATTAAAAAAATTAAAAATAAGATCTTATTATATGTGTTCTAAGAAGATATTAGTATGTATAGTTAAATAGATCCTAATTTGTTTAATATGTTTTGAAGATATGATTCTAATGAGATCTAAAGACACATAGAACTGAGTAAAAAATATAGAATGTAGAATGGTTATAAAAAACAAAAAATTATAAGTGAATGAAAATTACATTTAAAATCCTTGAATAATGAATATGTATTAAATGACAATTTTGAACTATTTTATTTGGATTTTCTTTCAGTCAATCATTGTTTTTTATGAAAACATTCATCTTTTTACCGTTTCAAATTATTTTAAGTAATATATCACTACAATTTTCATCTTTTTAATAAATGAATTATGGGGACAATAAATTCGAATTAGATGATGATTATATGGTTAGATGGTATTTTTTTCTTTAAATTGATAAATATTTTATTTCATTGATCAAATTTTACCCTTTTATATCTTTTCCATAGGGAAATGGAGAATATTCTATTGATAATAATTCAACTATAAATAGAAATTGATATAAAGAAGGCATTAGGGATGGAAATTGAGGGGATAAATTGGACATTAAATGTCATGAGGTATATAGAATATGACGTTCAAGTGATGGTTAAAAAATATGGAGGGAATCCTATAGCAGTAGAGAGAAAAGATGTAAGACATTGATGGCCTACAATAATTAATCCAAACAATAAATATATAGTCCTTATTCAAGTAATGGTAAATATAGTGGATGATGGATAGATCAAGTTTAATATAGTGTATTAATCAATCCTTTAATACGTGCTATATATTTAATGTTTGGTTCAATAATTCTAGGATATAATTTTATTTCTTCTTTTCTATCAATAACTATAATATTACATCCTTATTTTTAATAACATCCATGCCAAATTAATCATCCACGTGCTTCATGACTATTAATGTTCAGTTTAACCCCTGAATTTATAAATCCAATGCCTATTTTTTAATGTTATGTTTATAGAAGAACTATAATTTTCTAAATAATATCCTTTTCCATCTCGAAACAATATACAAAAATAAATTTTGATCTAATATATACAAAAAATTTACACTCGAAAGAAAAAAATACCTTCTTAGCTTCTAATATTTATCTAATTTGAATAAATTTTCACCATCATTAATTTGATCCAAATGAGACAATTGTAGTGAAAATAATCTTTAAAAAATCTATAAAGTAAAAAATAATGAATTTTTTCTTAAAAAGAATCTATTAATATTAGTCAAATTCCACTAAAATAGTTGAAACCTGTTCAAAATGATGAATGGAAAGGAAATTCCAAAAAAGGAACCATTTCCAAGGAAGTGGAAAAGAGTAAATAATTAGGAGTGGAAGTAAATGACTACATGTGGATCTCATGTGTACATTGTATTATAGGATCATTGTTTTATAATTGGATAATAGTGTCTATAATTTAGTATATGTTCGGGGTGAAATAATAGTGATTTTGTAAAATTGAATTGATTAGGGAATAACCATTTTTCTAGATTAAGAAATATGAATTTATTTTAAATTTGATATGAATGTAGATTCCATCATTTATTAAAATGAAATAAAAACATTTTAGGAGTTGATATTGACAATGAGTATAGTTTTCTATAAATAACTCATTTTGATAAATTTAGATGACAACACCTACCATATGGGGTAATTATTTTCTGAAATTTAATTATTATTTTTCTTTAAAATATATCAATGCCAATAATTTGAAAAAATAATATGAAGTTAGAATAGAATATTTAAAAAAGAATTTAATATAAAATGTACATGAACCTTTTAAAATAATTTCTTCATGTTTACATTACTTTATTCATGGAAAATTAAATGTTTGACTACTCATGAAGACAATGCCTTCTACATATTATAATGTTACCAATCTTAGGGAAGAACCAACTTTTGATGATGAAATTGTAGAATTATAAGGGGATCAATAAAAATTTATGATAAAAACAACAATGACACAAGATCCTAGTGTTGAATATAATCATCAAGGAAAAATTATAGGGAATAAATTTGAGTATGGTTTGAATCAACACGAGAAGCCTATTAACCCAAAAATTTCATTGTTCATTTGTTTTCATGGGGTCACATTGTAGATGTATATACAAATGGATATTGATTCAAGGGACCATGTTCAACCTGTAACAAAGGAATTCCTTAGAAAAGATATGACATTAATGTTAAAATATACATTTTCAATGTTATGAAGACAACTATATAATGAAATGTTTATTTAATTTTCATTATTCCATATAGAGTTCATTTATTTTAGAATATTTCATTAATAAATTTGTCTAAAAGGTAACTGTAAATTCTTGTACGAGATTATTGAATCTTCTTATGATGTTATATCCTATGGATACTGAGGGTAAATTAATTCTTCATCGACCAATTACTTTTGTACACGCTATAAAGAATGAACCATGGACTTTATTAATCAATCATCATAATGATAAATCATTTTAGGTAAATTAATGCCAGTAATATATTATTATAGAATATTTATTTTATCGAACCATTTTGAAAATTATTAAAATGTGAAACAGAAAAAGCTTGATGGAAATAAAGAACAGGCATCAAAACCAATGTACTCCTATCACAAATCAAGGATGAGGAACACTTAATTATAGAAAACAATAGATTTGTATTATAAGTAGAAAAAAAAAATTAATTATGTCATTAAAGAAACATATATTAAATTATTTATATACATATTGATGAATCCAAAACTAAATCAACATTAATCCCATGTCATGCGCTATGAAGGAGGCTCATGTAAATAAGGATGGAAAACTAGTTGATGAAAAGAAGAAAATAATTTAGGAAACATGTGTAGGTGTGACATAATTATAATCATTTATTATTTATAAGACTATTAATTAAAAATATTAATATATATTTGTAATTTTTTATATAGTTTGGACACATGAATGGGTTCAAACCACCCTATAATATCAACTAATTTTAGTATAATTGAATTTTGTAGTGTAATGTGGCTGCAAAAGAGGATTAGGTTTTAGATTTACTCCTAGAACATATTTCGAGAAGATAAAACAACATGAAGATACATATAGTATGGTGAGATGATTATATACATAAATAAACTCATTTAATGATATTACTGTATGATTTGGTTTGGAATAACAATGTATGAGAATAGATAAATGAGAACTGGCATTAGAACAAATATCCATGCATGATCCAAATAATCCCACTAGATTATACGCGATCAATCCCACTAACTGCATACATTACCATGGGTGTTTAAAATTTTCATTAATAATTATCCTAAATGTGAATCAATCAACTTCTAATAACATTATATTACTAAATTTATTTATGGTACTATTGTATGAGATTTTTATCAGTCAACAACAACAAAAATATCCTTATTGTAATTGGTACAATGTGTAATATACTAGGAGAAAATATACAGCATAAGACCTCCCCAAACATCACATGAGAGTAGGGATTTAGGTATCTCAGCAAAATACAGTTTAGTCTCATGTTCCACTTGATGATCATGATATTAAAATGGTCAATGATTCTATTAGAGCATTCATATCAAGAACATATAATCTAGTAAAAATACTTGAGTTAGGAATTTTACAAATTTTCCCACACAGAAAACATGTAATTGTAGATTATAAGAGTTCTGAACTGAGTTATGGTATTATATATTGGTAAAGATATGGTGAAACATGATTTCAAATCAAAAAAATAGAGTAAATCAATAATGATAACAAATGACGTTCCAAATGTACCCCCTCCCTACCAGATCCAGATCAAAATTTATTATTATAAGAAAATTATTTAGATACCAAATTTTAATATTTAAATATTTATTCCATTACATATTAAAAATAAATTTTTTGTGCCTTCATGACACATGAAATTGTTATCGAGAATATTAATGAGATTCTCAAACATGAATGGTTGGGAATCTCAATTGTATATATATATATATATATGGTATATCTTCGTAATATGTCTATACAAATATTTAGATAATATGGTTATTAATATTAATAATAATTGAAATTTCCTATAAGCCTTAATATCACTAATATTTGATGAGAAAATCATGGGATTAACAATTTGGATTCATTAAGACCTATAATCACTTTAGGCCAAAACATACTTAGGAATGATGAAATTGATAGGAAAAAAGATGATTTACTTGAATAATAAAGTCCAAAAAACTTTAGTTTACATACTATTTTTAATTTTTATAATGAATAAGTAAAACTCTACAATCAAATCACCGAAATTTTTTTTTTAATTTTTTAATTAGTTATTTTTTTAGGAAGTATTCGATACTGATCACAATCAATCTGGATACCCCAATTATTTTTTTTAATCAAAAGCACAGATATAAAACCAACCTACCATACATGATGTGTATTGTCAATTATTAATACACTAAAATCTTATTTTTATAGAATAAAATAGAATTGTATGTTTCATTTTTTATTTTAAAAATCATTTTGTTATGAAAGGATGATCATAAAATATAAGTTAAATTTTTGAATAATGTTGATGTCTAAATAGACAAAGTCAATTTATTAATAAAAATGAAAAAATAGTGTATACATAGAATTACATTACTATCTAAACATATCAAAACAATTTAATTATTTCAGTCAATGTTTATGTAGTGTCTTTAGAAATATATTGGCATCTATTGTGAATGTTATATTTTAAAATTTCTGAGAGAGATCATAATTCAAAAAATTCCAACAAACCCCAAGAGTTAATATCAAAATATAATGAAATTTCCATTAAATATAATTCATAATCACTTATTTTCCTATATTTTCACAGTAATATCGAGATTTCTGAGAATAAATAAATTTGTTTAGAAATTAGGGGGAATCACACATGTTTTGATAATGTTTTTCAATAACAAATTTTGGTGATTAAATTATATGTTTGTGATCTAGTACAAGTTATTACCTTAGAAATATATTTGGTGGGTGAAACATTAGTATCAAAATTGATATATATTATTTTTGATCATTGTGTTAAGGAGAAGTGTAATAGAAGAAAAAAATGTATTTTGAAGCACTGACATGCAAACCAAAAAATTGTTTTACAATGGTGAATGTGGAGTAAGAGGTGTATGTGAAGTTAGATTAGATGTGGAGTTGGGGTTGGAGACCAAGGTGGAGGGGGAGTTAGAGCACCTGCTTGCAAACAATAAAATTGTTTATAATTGGAGTATAATGATGATCATAACAAGTTTTTTTGAACAATTTTTGAGATGTGTACACAAAACTTGTCACTTATGATTATATCCATTATGAAAGTGTGAAAGGAACCCCTCAACAAGAACAAACTAATCAACAACAAACAAAGACGCATTGCTTGCCCATGAATTCTCTATACTACAGAGAAAGGGTCTTAATAGTAAAGAAAATAACCACTTGGGAGTCATGAAAAACAAATCCAATCATTGAATAGATATATAAAACAACTTAAATATTTAAATAAATATGTTTATAATGGTCTATTGAATCGAGTAGTTGTATGAGAGAACTATTGGAGGACAAATAGTCTTGGGAGATCATGATCATCGAGGAGGGTGATGTTAAGGAAAACATAATAATAATTGAAAAGAAATATCTCTATGAAGAAATTCCATAAATGAAAAACCATGTTCAAATGAATCCATAAAGCATCATAAATTCAATTGAACATCCCTTTGATAATGAATCTGGTATCTTGATCAAATACATATAAAAATAAAGAAATACAAAATATAATCGACCAAATAATGAATTTTTAGAAGAGAAAAATATAGAGAATCAAATTTTGGGGGTGGCATAATTATTTGGTATATTAAATCATAAATTAGATTCAAGGTGAAATATCACAAATTCTTGTAAAATTCATTTAATTAACATTCATTATTCATGTTCACATTCATTATATAAAATGATCTAAGTTAACAATATCATTAATAGAAAAATTGTTATCATTATCCACAAATATTACATGATAATAAAGATATTATAATTTTGGTGAATAAGAAATTATGTTATTACAATAGTTATTATCATCATTCAGAAAATGAATTCGTATTATTTTAAAATTGTAATTAATTTTATTAAAAAGTACAACTAACATACTCAAAACCAAGAAAAATAATTCCAATTGTTTTGGTGCTTTAGGATGAATATCCAAAATTCATTTCTGACATGTACGAATAATCCGACCCAAATTATGATATATGATGTTCCTAGTAGGACTCAAAATGACCATTATTAGTTCAAAATTGAGATTTTAAAATAAAAAAGTGGAAACCATTGTAAACTATGAAAATGCATATATAATGACTTTATAAATTAGGAAAACGATTCTTAATTCATTCTTTATGGGTAGAAATCAGTATCATGTCAACCCACATATTATTCCACCAATTTGACTCAACATGGTTTTCTATTTTAAAATGATGTTTTAGTTAAAAAACACATGGTTTTTACTCAAAACCATAGAGAAACGTTCAGATTGTTTTGACACAATAGAAATGCTATCCAAATGTCATTTTGGTCGTATATGAATCTGTCACACCTCAATCTGACAAACTTTGAGACCACTAGGACTCCATGTGCATCTTTTTATTCAAATTTAAAAATATATTTATAAATACATATGACTTACTGAAAATATTTAAAATTGATTTTTATTATTTTGGTACGTTAGGTAAATGATCCATAATACATGTTTTATATGTAGGAATAATACACACATCAATATGATACATCATGTGACATATATGACTGAATGTTTCTATTACTAGTTTAACATTTTCATCTTAATACAAAAAATATATAACTCACTTAATACCACTCAAAAACACTTTTATTGTATTCATAATTCAGGACAACGATTCATAATTCATTTTTTATGTGTATGAATTAGCCTCACAACAAACCCACACACGATGTGACATGTAGGAATCAAAGGGTGTGTTTCTAGTTCAAAATGACATTTTAGTAAAAGACACAGGTGTTGAACTTAAAATAACATGAAAATACATTTGGTTTCATACATTTGGAAAAATATCCATAATTAATTTATAATATTTTAGATTCATCATCACTTTAATATGTTTCATGGTGTGACTGGTATGACCCCAACTGCATATTTTATTCAAAATTGACATTAATTTTAGTCCAAAATAGAACTGACATACTCAAAACCAATAAAATTCACTCATATAGTCTTGGTACTTTTTGAAAATGATTCGTATGCCATTTTTGACAAGTAAGACTCAGCCGCACCACATCCTTGATACACAATGAACTCCACATGACTCCAAGTGTATGATATCATTTTAAAATTGACATTAAAATAAAAAAGTGTCACTAAATAATAACATACCAATAATTCTTGGAATATTAGGATAATTTAAGAAAACAATTAATAAATAATATTTTATTTGTACGAATTGTTTCCATTTCAATCCACACATGATGCTTCCTATATTTCTCAATGTAAATGTTTCCAATTTAAAACGATATCTTAATAAAAAGTTATTGTACTAAAAAATGAGTACATACATTCAGATTTTTTAAATACATTATTAAAATGATTGATATGTTATATAATATGTGAATTAATCTTACTCACCTAAATTATCCTCACTAAGTGCAAATTTGTCTCTAATTACATATTTTTATTCAAAATTGACATTAATTATAGTTAAAAAAACATATAGCATACTCAAAACTGAGTAAACACATGTGAATTGTGTTGGTACATAATAAAAAATTTCTATATGTCATTTTTGACATGTAATAATCAGTTACTCATAAATATGATACATGATGTTCCCCATATGACTCAATGTGTCTGTTATAGGTTCCAAATTGATATTTGAATTCAAAAAAATGATACTCAAAAAAACAATTGAGAAAACATACTAGTATTGTCATGATAAGGTTGGAAAATGTTTCAAAATAGAGGTTTAATGTGTATGAATCAGTCTCACATCAAACACACAAATGATGAAACCTGTATGAATCAAAGTTCATGTTTCTATATTATAATGAAATTTTAGAATAAAACCATAGTGTTGTTCTAAAAATTGTTGAAACACTTTTATTCAAGTTTGATAATTTTTTAAAAATATATATATCTCATTTGGTATGTTTGGGAATCATCGGCACTTCAATTTGATGAACGGTGTGACTGATATGCCTCCATGTGCATTTTTTAATTCAAAATTTAAATTAATTTTAGTAAAAAAGACAAATGAAAAACTCAAAAAAAAATGCATTCATAATGTTTTGGTACATTAAGAAAATGATCCCCAAGTAATATGTGTCATTTATAAATCATCCTCACCTCAATTACATACATGATGAGCCTGATATGAATCAATGTTTCTGTTATCAATTTAAAATTGACAATTTCAATCCAAAAATTGACACAACTGAAAATAGAAAAAACACACTCGTATTGTTATGATAAATTTATAAAAAAATTACTAATTAATTTTTTTATATGTGGTAATCTGTCTCATATCAACCCCACACATGATGTCACCTGTATGGCTCAAATCATGTATTTCCATTTTTAAATGACATTTTAATAAATAACAAAAGTAGTGTACTCAAAACTAAGGAAACCAATTCTTATTGTTTTTATCATATTGGAAAAAAATAAATTAGTATTTTGGGACATTTAAGAATCACCCACACCTCAATAGGATGCATTTTCGGACAGCTTGACTACAATTGATTCAATTTATTCAAAAATTACAGTAATTTTAATGAAAATGACAATTCACAAACTCAAAGATGAGAAAATGAATATTAATTGTATTAGTGCATTAGGAAAATGATCTATTTAAAATTAGATATAGAGGAATCACTGAAAACTCTATCTGATATATGATTTCACTTATCTGCAAAAAAGTGACTATAATCAATTTTAAATTCATATTTTTATACAATAATGTCTCACTCACTAAAAACTAAGAAAATGTATGTGTATTATCATAATAATTTATGAAAATCATTCATAAGTAATCTTTGAACTATCATAATTACAATCACATTAACCCCACACATGAAATGAATTTTATGACTCATTATGCATGTTTCCAATTTAAAATGTCATTTTAGTAAAAAACACAAGTGGCACACTCAAAACTGATGAAACAGATTCATATTGTTTTGACAAATTAGGATAATGATGAATAAGTACTTCAGTATTTTTTGGAATCACACACACATCAATCCGATGAATGATGTAACTAGTATGAATCCACATGTGTATTTTCAATATATAAGTTTTTTTTAGTTTTAAATGGACATATCATCACCAAAAATTAGCAAACAAGCCTACATTATTTTCTAATCTTTTTTTCTACTATTACATAATTAATTTTCCATTCATTTATATCTTATAATTATTTACATAACGTTCACATAGATAATTGTTGAATATGATCAATAGATGGAATGTGATAGGTTAAAATCCATCGTAGTGTAACCTGGTACATAGTGTTCCTCATATGACTCAAACATTCTATTTATTTGTTTCATTATATTATTATAGACATAATAATATTTTTATTAAATAGATTTTTTTCTCATGAATGGGTGGAATTCCATTTTAGATCTTTTACTATTTTTTCTTTTATTTTAGTTTGAAATTTTATTTCATTTAAATTGAATTTGTATAAGATATTTATAATTTCTAGTTTTGGTTTTGTTGTTGCAGTGTGATGTTACCGCACATTTTTGTATGCATTGTTTCTAGTGCTGCAACATGTTATAACATCACACTTCATTATTCATCTTTATCGGTGCTACTACATGCACTGATAAATGATTATTTTATTATCTATTCAAAATGCACTGATGAAGGAATTATACATCATTTCATTTAGTGGTGTCTATAAAGGGTCCCTTGTAAAGACTTATAGAAGCACTGACAAATGGTACATCTATAAGTTCTAAATAAAAGTGATGATAAATTCTATCATTTATCAGCACTAATAAAAGAGTTATTTATCATATATTTTTTAACATTGATAATGAAACCCTTTATTGATTCATTCCTAGCATTGGTACAAAAGTAAGCCTACTAATAGTGTTGCGGTAGTGAGTGATATTTTAGTGCTAAAAGCCTTATCCTAGAACTTTTAAAGGCCTATTTTGTATTAATGTTAATTTTATTAATATCATACTCAGTATTTTATTGATAATAATATTGATTTATTTTATAAATCTTGGGAATTCATAAGGCATTAATCATAAATAAATCAAATAATATAATTCATTACAAAATAACATCAATTCAAGATCATGTATAATGACTATAACTACATTTGGAATTCTTATAATCAATTACACATTTTTTTATGCTACCCTCCAAGACATTATTCACATGTTAGGATTGGGATAACCACCCATTTTCTTTCTTCTATATTAGTTATACCATACATGTAACATTTGTTTTTGGGATAACCTTATATTTATCCACTTTTAGGATTCTGACATCCAATCATATAGACTAATACGAGCCTAGAATAACCTTACATGTACCCTTTAAGATAATAATACAATAATAATTTAAATAAAATTATACGGATACATGAAACCCCCTTGTCACATAATTCTAATATGTTCTTATGTATTCCACAAGATCATGAAATTGTTTATCATTCCATCAAAATATTACTCATGGAAAAGAAAACGAGTTTATTTAAAATTTAATCTTCATAATGATAACCCATGTAATTAAATAATTTGGATAATGTCATATATTTATATCCCATGTGAAGTATAATTAACAAGAAACAATGGTATCATATAACAAAAATTTCTTTTCAAAGATCATGGGAACATTTCAGGGGAAAAAATATTATTTTAAAATAAAATATTTAAAATAAATAAAATTTAAATTATTTTAAAAAATTATTGGATGATTATTCAAAGTAATTTATATATTAAATATTATTCATGACATCAATAAAATACAATCATGTGGTGAATTTTAAAACAATGATTCAGTAAACACCTTTTGTAAGAAAGACCTCATTCAAAAAAAGTAAGATTCATCAACAAAATTATATAAAACTAAAAATGAGTTCATTATATTTAAATAAATCATTTTGGTATAGAGAATAAATATTTGTAATTTTTAGTTGAAATCAGGGACATGGAAGATAAATATTCTAGACCAAATATAAAAAAACCTAATGTTTCCATAAAAAATATTATTTTGTTATCTTGAGTACATGGAGATAAAAATGAACTGAAATTATATAATTAACATAAATTAAAATATTATTATAAAATATATTTTATTTGGAAAATAAATTACATATAATTTCATCATCATAAATTTTAGCATAAACAATCCATGTAAAAATGAGATTGTAACATAAAGCTATTACCTTAAATCTAGCCTTCCTAACAAGAACTAAGTACTCAGGTATTATATATTAAATTTATTATAATTACCCTAAAGAAATATGTTTATACAAAAAATTCCATATATGGAAAATTTATTAAATTTCAACATTGATTTATTAATAATTATTCATTTAAAACTCAGGTTTGGGTGTTAACTATTTTATTTTTCATAAACGTTTTGATTTGGATGATATGGTTCTTTTATATTGATCTTGGTATCATCATATCAATAATCATAATATATATATATATCATATATCATATATATTCATTTTTTCCATCTTCATTACAATCCAAGTAAATTGGTTGAAAACCCCCAAACATCAATAGTAGTTTCTCTTTGAATAATGCAATAGCATGCGTTGTACGCAACTTCGAGTTCCATCACAACACAACCAATCAAACATGCCCTTATGAATAGTAATACACCCATTTTTAAGATTTATAATTTTTCTTTCTAAATGGTTTTTATTTTTGGATTTGGAATATCAAAATTATCATAGGGTGAATTTTAGGTATTTTTCTAAAAACAATCAATTTTTTATGAATAGTGAAAAGTACTTTGTTATTTTATAAAAATGACTTTTTATTTAAATAATTATTTATTTTATTTAAATTTATTTTAGGTAAAAATAGATACAAAATTATATATTTTCAATTTTATTAATTTAAGTAATTTTATAATAAGATTAGATATATAAAATTTTATTGAACTTTTAATGTCTTTTACCAAACTTTTAGCCACATTTTCAAATTTATATAAAACATAACTTTACTACTTCTATGATATGAATTTTAAAAATATTAGAGACACGGTTGAAATAATTAGTTAAAAAGGTGTTCAATATGATAAAAAAAAATTTGGTCAGTAATAACTTTTGAATTTATTTACCACGATTAAAAGTAAAAAGTGTAATTAAAGGTAAAAATGATATTATAATTACCCTAACACATTTCCTAATCCTATTGGATAAGTATATTTTAACTAAATTCAACTATAAGAATAAAATATGATCCTTTTGGTCAACTTGGGTTAGAATAAGACATTTATAATTATTTTATTTATAAAAGAGTTAAAAGTGTTAAATTCAAAGTTTAATGACTAGACAATTTTAAATATCGTATTATACAGAAGATAAATTCAACTATAAATTTTCATTATAAATATAAAAATATTTCCTAAATAATGGTATTTTATTAACAATTTTTCGACATTATATAACAAGATTTATTTATGACATATTGACGATTCATTGATTACCATATTATTGAATGGCTAAAATAATTGATATTAAAAATATTAGTATAATTGTAAATTAATAATTTTAATGTATTCCAATAATTATCTATATTAATATGAAATTTTAGGGTTGATAAAATTAATTTTTTTAACAGATAATGTTTTTATGACATTCAAAAAAAACAAATACTAAATAGTGTCAATATTGAGATAAAAGAGTTTTTAAAACAAATACTATATTATTAATTGATATAATATTTATAAAAAAATAACGGTCAGGAAAAGAACATTGATAAGGTTAGATATATCAAAAATGAACTAATAGGGGTTCTCTTGGATTTTTATAGTAAGTTTATTAACCATATATTATAATAGTACAATAATACATGGTAATAAAAAAACTAACTAACTAAGAGTTAAATCTAAAATATAATGTTAATATGGTGCCCTAAACCCATATAAAAATGATTTGTTGAAATTTTTCGACCAAGACCCACCTTATACTAGAAAAAAATCCTTTTGGATCAATTATTAACAAAATAATTTTGTATAATAAAATAATATTTCAAGATTTTCCTAATGGGACACTCACATCTCATATAAATGGGTACTTACCCTTCTCTCAAACTTACACCTCCCAAGCCATTTGGCTAGGCCAAACCCTTCTCAACTATCCTCCCAACTACACTCAATTAATCTTAGAGGGATTACATTGATTATAATCCATTTTATGTATTCCGTTTTATCAAATCAAAAGGATGCACCAGAAGAAGAGGTAATAATTTCATCACCTCTTTCAAAGTACTTTTCATCATCCATTTCTTCTTTCATTGATGTTTCTATATCAAAAAAATAACTCATGTACCTTATTATTACTGTGATGTTACTATAAATTTTATACAACCATATCCATTATTTTATCAATCCAATGAATGAAAAAGTCATCATACATGCGTACGTACGACTTACCGTCTCCACGTTGTGGTGTTGTCTGTTCTTCAACACTTCATTATTTGGATGGGTATAATAATGAGTATAATTAATTTAAATAATAAATATAACATGTTAATTATTCTATATATATGATATAACTTTCATTTTCGTTTGATTTCACTATCAATAGAATGATATTGTTGCTCGTGCGTACGTATGGATTACCGTCTCCACAGACGCGATGCGATTCATTCCCCATCATAATCATTCATCAATAATTATCAATTTATGATTAAAATAGTTCTTAATATCTTAATATAATTCTATATATAAATCAGATACATCCTATCCATAACCAACATGACTCATGTAACAAAAGATATAAAGGAAAACTAATCAGTTAAGACCTGAAACAACGATGCTACTGAAATATTATTTACAAACCACTATTAAAAGATCATACATGATACCATATTTATGTATGTGGTTCTCGAATAATTTAATAACAATTATTTAACTATTATATAGGGGTTTAACATAACCTCGATCATGGAAAAGTACAAGGTAAGGGTTAATTCTACAATCTCTTCATTATCTGAGGTTGTTTATACGTGACTATCTACTGGGACCTCGTTATCATCCACATCTATGTTTATTAAAAAGTTATTTGAAAACATTTTACTGTTTATTTGACTATGGATTAATGTTATTTAAACCCTTTTTTATATTTTTATAAAAAGGTTATTAAATAATCATTCTGTTGTTTTCTGAACAATGTTCTTTACTACCTTTTAGACAAAATTAAGGAAATAATGTTTTTTTTATGTTATACACAGAGGGTGGATATTTTCCACCCGTATAACACATTTAAAGATTCCAATACAATTTTATAAGAATAATTTCAAAATAAATGTTTTCTTTTATAATAATGTGACTTTTAAATTATTTCCAAATAGAAAGAGATATTTTTATAAACTAGTTTGGATTTCATCTATGTCAACATCCATTGATGGGTTTTACACTTAATTGATGTTGATTTATTATGATACAATCTTATATATTGTATTGAAGGTTTTGTGATATGTTGGAATATGGATGTTTCATTTTTATACCATTTTGGCTGTATGGATAATGTATTAACATGTATTTCTAGTTTTAATATGAATTTTTATGTTATATTTCAACCTTTTCCTATGAGGTATGCATTGGACTTTATAAGTGACGAGTGAAGCCCTCTATAGCTCCTAGAACCATTGGTAGGTCTCACGAGACAAACTATTGTCTTAGCATAAGTCCATAACAAAATATTATTTGTATTCTTGTCATGATTCGTTAACTATGGGGTTATAATGCCTGATGTTATGCATTACATCATTATGAAATTGGATATTGGTATTAAATGTGGTTATTAGACTAGTATAACATCCATGTGAATGAGTAAATGGAATTATTTGATTTATCTTTCACATATTTTTCTGAATGTTATGTTTAAAAGGCATATGGTTTAATTTTATACATTGCCATAAATGTTTATTTTTGTTTTTCATAGTTTCGGCTATATTGTTATCTTTACTGAGCAATTGAGGTCACCCATTTCTATGTTTTGTATTTCCCAGGATGCAAAAAGTATATTATGATTAACCTGCAAGAATAGGCTAAGGGATATGAGTGTGCTCAAAGGGGACAGAATTTTGTTGTTGTTTTTCATTTCATAAAGGAATGTAAAACTTATGTATATATCTATAACATCCAAAGCTACTAAACTAATGGGTATTTCAAGTATTGATCTATTGTGATCATTCCAATGCTTTGTAATAATGAACCAACTCTCGGTAACTAATTTTGGGGAGTTTCAGCTGGAATCAGAGGAAGATTAGTACAAACCATAGAAACTAGATTTAGAAAAACTCTGATTAGAGAACATTATGCTAAGATAGAAATTAAGGATTTTTATAGAATAACATCCTAGAATTTTGGGAATGTATAGATTTTGTGAATTTTCCAAAAAATAAATCATTGTCTTTATATGAGAAGGTAGATGTGGCTTTGGAAAATATGTACCTAGGAGTGAAAACAATGACAAGGAGTTTTGGGCTTAACCTGAGGAATCCTGGTACATGATAACGGACCTTACGTCACTCTTGATTACGAAACTCCTGGGGGATATGCTTAGGATTATTCAAATTTTCATTACATACCATTATAAGGGATTTATGATTAAATACCTTCTCAAAGAAACCATTTTTTGTGATTGTGGATTTTATGCATAAACTGTGCAATTTATGTTAGGTATTTTACTACTTTGGAATTATGTATTTTGATTTATAATGCATGAAATACATGTAGTGATTACCCTTCTACTGAATATAATTATAGTTGAGCTGGTGATGCAACTAGTGCAGAACAACATATAACCATACTGGGAAAAGTCACTCTGGTAATGAATAATAGCCTTACCCATGTGGAGCACCCTGATCCACAATGCGAATGATAAATGTTTGACCACTTCATGAGGCAACAACCCCCAACATTCAATGGGAATTCAAATACATTTGTATCTGAGCAATAGATATGTTCCTTAGAGAAAATATTTCATGATTTGGGGAGTAGATAATGGGAAAAAGTTGTCAAGGTAGTTCATCGCCTCATGGGAGATGCAGATCATTGTTTATCATTAATTAGAAACACAAAATAGGATGAATATTTATCAAATATTTAATGGAAGTATTTTATATAATTTTCCTTGGAAAAATAATTTCTTCGGGGCCATCGATTAGATATGGAATGAAAATTTCTGAGTCTTAGGAAAGAGGAGGTTTCGAATGTCACGACGTATTAGGCTAACATTACAAGGCTAGGAAGTCCGGTAGAAGATTATATAAATAACCCAAGGAGTAAGATTGATCGATTATTTTATTGGTTAAAACCATTTCTCTGTCGAACATTATTCTTAGAATCCTTCACATCATACAAATATTTTTCCTCATGTGATATCAAGATAGAAAATGAATTCTCTATGACTTACGAATTTAAAGAAATGAAAGATAAGAAGAGGTCTTATGAACAAACTAGAAATGGAAATTATGGAAATTATGGAAAATTTAAAATTCCATCCTTTAGTAAATGAGGGAAGAAACACCCCGGTACATGCCTGAAGGAAATGAGAGTTTGTTACACGTGTGTTCAAAAAATCCACTAAGCTCATGATTGCAAGTGAAAGAAAGAGGCTTTCAAGGTTTAATGATACGATTGTATAGAAATGGGGAATTATGAAAATGATTGTCCTAAGTTCCAAGGAAACATACATCTGAAAAGGACAAAGGATCATGGAAAAGCTTATGTGATCACTACTGCTGAAGTTGAAGCTTCAAATGACATGGTGGCATTTAATTTAATGGTTTCAAAAAATTTAAACAATGCTTTATTTGATTCTGGATCATCACGTTGTTTCATTACTTCTATGTTTTCTAAAAAATTAGATATTCTAATTTGATTTAACAATGGAGTGTTCAGTAAAAACTTTAATGGAAAGTATCATTGCAATAATTTTTTGTGAATTTGTTCCCATTAGGGCATATAAATATGCTTTATCTACTGATCTCATCATCATACACATTTCTGAATTTTATATAATCCTTGGTATGATTTTTCATTCATACCATGATTCCAAATTTTATTGTAAGAACAATGAGGTTACAATTTTCGATGATGAAAAAGAGTACCTTAACATTTGAGTAGAAACATCACCATCTAATTCATATCTAGATCCGCCCCAAGTAGCTCTACTAAATTAACCTATTGGGGTGTAAGAGAATGAAATAACTATGGGTGAGTAAAGGAATGTTCAAATAGAGGATTTACATATTGTGCAAGAATATGTTGATGTGTTTCAGAAATATTTACATAGACATCCTACAGAATGAGAAATTGAGTTTTCTATTGATTTAATTACTATTTAAAGGCCCATATCGAAGACCCCTTATCGAATGACCAGTTTGGAATTAGTGGATCTAAAGAAACGACTAGAGGAATTGAGTAATAAAAGATTTATTCACCCTAGTGTTTCTCCATGGGGATCCCATGTTCTTTTTGTTAAGAAGAAATATGGATCACTGAGGTTGTGCATTGACTATAGGGAGGTCATTTCTATAAAAATAAAGAACAAGTATACCCTACATCACATTGACAATTTATTAGATCAACTTCATAGAGCGCAATATTTTTCAATGATTGACCTTCAGTCTGGATATCATATGTTGTGTGTGAAGAAGGAAGACGTTCTAGAGACAGCATTTCATACCAAGTATGGTATTTATGAGATTATAGTAATTCCTTTTGGACTGAATAATACACCATATGTCTTCATGGATCCAATGAATAGAGTTTTCAAGGAATATCTTGATGACATTGTAGTGGTATTTTTTGATAAAATCTAGGTTTACTCGAAATACTATGAAGATCAAGAAAATAACTTGCACACTATTCTAATGACTCTAAGAAAATATATATTATATGGGATGTTTAGCAAGTGTGAATTCTGGCATCAATAGATTTCGTTTCTAGGTCATATTGTCCCTAATAATGGAATCTATGTTGATCCTTCTAAGACAAAAACAATACAATAATGGCCATCACCGAAGAGTATAACTGAGGCATGCTATTTTATTGGTTTGGCAGGTTATTATCGATGTTTCATCAAAGATTATGCCCTATTGGCTAACCCATTAAACAAAATCACACGTAAAGGGGTTAAATATTTTTGGACAAAAGAGTGTGAAGAATGTTTTGAATAACTGAAGGGAATATTTTTCAATGCTTTTATCTTGACTCTACCATCAAGGAATGATGTGTTCGTTATTTATAGTGATGCTTCAATGAAATGACTTGGATGCGTATTTATGAAGAATGATAATGTTATTGCCTATGCATCAGGACAAATAAAAATTCATAAACCAAACAATCCCACTCATGATCTTCAGTTTTTAGTTGTAATAATTTCATGGAACATATGGAGACACAATCTCAATAGTGAAAAAAGTGATATATATACTGATCACAATAGTTTAATTATATTTTCTCCCAAAAAGAACTAAACTTGTGGCAAAGATGATGGCTTGAACTATTCAATGATTATGATTGAACTATAAAATACAACTCAAGGATGGCATATAAGTTGACATATGCTTTAAACAGAAATGATGATGGAGTTTTCAACTTGATGAGGTTGAGAGGGATCCTATGTTCATCGATCTAGAAGAGATGGATGTGGGAATAATCGTGGAAGGTGAAATATCAATAATTTTCCAAATGTTTTCTAAAACATCTTTACTAGAAATAAAAAAAATTCTCTAACTGATGATGAGGAGTTTCAAATGAAAATTAATGCTTTGAATGATGGCAGATTGATCGACATCATATATAATGATGGGATTTTGAAATTTGGGAAGAGACCTTATACCCTTGACATGCCTGATCTAAAAAAATATTTTTTGGATGATTCTCATAAATATAATTTCTCTATAAGTCCAAGTACCACTAGGATTAATAGATATTTGAAGGAAAAATTTTTGTCGGAAAACATGAAGAGGGATATTTCTGATTATGTGTTAAGATGTATGGTTTGTCAATAGATTAAGGATAAAAGACAACACCCATGGGGAGTCATGAAACCTCTTACCACACATAATTGGAAATGGGATGATATTATAATGGACTTTTTCATGGGGTTACCAAAGACTCCTATAAGGAATGGTGCAATATGGGTCATTGTTGATTGTCTTACTAAGTCAGCGCATTATCTTTCTATAATAAAGGATTTACCACTAGAAATATTATAATGTCTATATATTAATGAAGATTTTAGACTTCATAGAGTACCCCTATCTATTGTTTCTGATCATGATCCCATTTTACCTCATGATTATGGAAATTTCGTAGAAAGACATAGATACTAAACTTTGTTTGAGCACAGCCTACCACCCTCAAACTGATGGACAATCAGAATAGACTATTCCAACTTTAGAAGACATTTTGAGATATTTTTTACATGACTTTCTATGTTTGTGGGATCAATATTTACCTCTGGTATAATTTTCCTATAATAATAGCTTCCATTCAAGTATTCATATGGAAAAATATTAAGAGTTATATGGAATGAGATGTCACACACCAACTTGTTGGGATGATGTTGGTTAAATAAAACTCATAGGCCCAAAACATGTTGAGGAAAGAATGGGAAAGGTAAAGATTATCCAAACCCACATCAATGCACCTCAATGTAGGAAAAAGATATATGTTGATAACCGATGGAAGGATTTGGAATTTAAAGTAGGAGATCATGTTTTCTTGAAGGTATCTCCATGGAATGGAGTTATACGATTCGGTAAGAAAGGTAAATTACATCCTTAGTATATCAGACCTTTTTAAATTCAAGAACGAATTGGAGTTGTAGATTATTGTTTTACAATGCCTCCATGTCTGTCCAAAGTTCATGATTTGTTCCACGTATCACTATTGAGAACATACATGCATGACCCAATACTTTTACTAACCTATGAGGAAATAGAACTGGAACTCTATTATTCTTAATTTGAAGATCCATTCAAGATTCTCGATACCAGAGAATAGGAGTTGAGAAACTGGACGACTCATCTGCTAAAATTTCTATAGTGAAACCATAAGATGGAAGAGGCAACGTGGGGACCTGAGAAATATATGAAGAATAACCACTAGAATATTTTTATGCAGTAGTATTATATAAATTTTTTTGGGTGAAATTAATTTAAGGAGGTAAGAATGAAACACCACACAACTTCCATTATATGTTTCTCTTTGAATAAGGCAATAGCTTGCATTGTACACATCTTCGAGTTACAACACACCATGACCAATCAAACTAGCCATTATGAATAGTAATACATATATTTTGAAATTTTATAAATTTTATTTTCAAAATGGACTTTATTTTTGGATTCAGAATATCAAAACTAACTTTGGGTGAATATTTGGTATTTTTCTACAAACATTCAATTTTGGATGAATAGTGAAAAACAGCATTATTGTTTTAAACTAACATCTTAGTTAAATATTTAGTTATTTTATTCTAATTTATTTTAGGTTTAAATGGATACATAATACCTATATTTTTTCAATGTAATTAATTGGAGTAATTTTATAATAATATTTGATATATTAAAGTTTATTGATCTTTTAAAGTCTTTTACCCACCATCTAGGCACATTTTCAAATTTGCATAAGACCTAATTTTACCGCTTCTTTGAATTTAATTTCAAAAATCAAATAGACACGGTTGACATAAATAAGAAAAATGTGGTTTAATAGGTTGAAAATAATTTTTTAGGAATTTTAATATTTTAATTTTATTTATAAGGGTTAAAAGTAAATAGGGTAATTAAAGGTAAAAATGATATTATAACTACCTTAAAACATGTCCTAATTCTATTGTATAAGTGTATTTCTACCCAAATAAACAATAGGAATCATATATGATCACTTATTTCCAATTTTATTAGATGAGAATGTTTATTATAATTTTATTTAAAGAAGAGTTAAATGGGGTAAATTTATTGTTTAATAACAAAACAATTTTTAATATAGGGTAATACATAAGATAAATTAGGCAATAAATTTTCATTATAAATAAAAAAGATTTTATACAAAAAAAAAATTATCTATAATTTATAGAAATTATACAATTAATTTTATTAGTGACGCAATGATGATGCAGTGATTACCAAATTATTGAATGATTAAAATAATTGATATTATAAATATTAATATAAATTGAAATATAGAATTTTTAGGTATTCCATGGATTTTGAGGTTAATATAACATAGTAAAATTGATTAAATAACTATATTTAGATGTGTTAATGTTTTTATGATATTCTCAAAAACCAAATACTAAATAGTGTCAAAATGGAAATAAATGAGTTTTTTAAAAAAAAATAACATATTATTAATTGATATAAAATTCCTAAAAATATTAGGCTTAGCCAAATTACATAGGTAATGTTAGATATATAAATTATGAACCACTTTGGGTATGCACGGATTTTTTTAGTATGTTTATTAACTATTTATTATAATAATTCAATAATAAATGTTAAAAGTTAAACTATTTAACAAAGAGTAAAATCAAAAAGATAAGGTTAATATGGTTCCATAAACCTATCCAAAACCCATTATCTAAGAGGTTTTCAATCCATACCCACCTTATCCTTATACAAAATCTTTTTGGAGCCATTATAAACCAAATATTATTGAATAATAAAATAATATTTCAAGCATTTCCTAAAGTGACCATCACCTCCCTTATAAAAGGGTACTTAACCATCCCTCGAAATAACACCTCCAAAGCCATTTGGCATGGCCAAAACCTATTTAAATATCCTCCCGAAAACCCTCACATCAACATAGAGTCCTGAATTTGATCAGAATCAAACTTAAATATCCCTTTTGATTAAATCAAAACGAAGAACTCAAAGAAGAGGTAATAATTTCATCACCTCTTCCAAAGTTCTTTTATTCTTCCACTTTCTCATTCTTTGTTGTTTCCATAAAACAATAATAACCACTATTACTTATTAATAATGGGATGTAATTATATATATTGTAAAACCATATTAATTTTTCTATCCATCATATGAATTACAAAGTCACCGTACGTGTGTAAGTATGGCTTACCATCTCTATGTCGTGGTTTAGTTTGTTATTCAACACTTAATTATTTGAATGGGAATAATAATTTGTATAACTGATAAAAATAATATATATAACATGTTAATTATTCTTTATATACTATATTCCATCTAATCACATACGATTTCACCACCAATATAATGATATTGTCGCTCGTGTGTAAGTATGGATTACCATCTCCACAAACGCGATGAGATTAATTCTCCATTGTAATCATTCAAGAATAATTTTTATTTTATTATTAGAAAATAATGTTTAGGAACTTAATATCGTTCTAGATATGAATAAAATAATTAATATACTTAACAAACATGACTTAAATAACAAAACATATAAAATAAAATGAATTAGTTAACACCCGAAACAATGATACTACTGAAATATTTTTAACAAATTAATATTAAAAGATCATATATGATATAATATTTTAAGTATGTGGTTCTTTTATAATTTAAAAACCATGATATATCTATTATACAAAATGTAAAATTACCCTAAATCAAGGAAAAGTACAAGGTAAAGGGTAAATTATACAATCTATTCATTATCTAGGGTTGTTTATAAGTGAGTATCTGCTGGGACATCTTTATCATCCAGATCCTTGATTTTTAAAAATGTATTTCAAAACATTTTATCTATTTCATGACTATGGGTTAAAGTAGTTTATACCATGTTTTGACTTTTTATAAAATTTTTATAATGCAATCATTCTGACATATTCCAAAGAAGTTCATTTATAACCTTTTCGATAAAAATTATGGAAATAATGTTTTTTATCTTATACGGTGAGTGTGAATATTTCCTACCATTATAACACCAAAAAAGCTTCCCTTACAATATTATAAGAATATTTTCAAAATAAATTTTTTCTTTTATAATTATGTGTCTTTTAAGTGATTTCAAAATAGAAAGATAAATTTCTCTCCAAAATTTTTGATTTCATCTATGTCAACATCTTTTGATGGGTTTTACACTTATTTTAAATTTATTTATCAAATACAATAATCCATATCGTATTGATGGTTTTGTGATATGTTTGACTATGGTTGTTTTATTTTTATAAGATTCATGGTTTATGGTGAAATTATTAACATCTCATATGATAGTTTTAATATGAATGTTTATGTTTTGTTTCAACCTTTTCATATGAGGAGTGAATTGGACTTAATATTTAATGGGTGGAGCCCTCTATAGCTCCTCAATGAATCAGTAGGTTTCATGATACAAACTAGTATCTTGGCAGAAGCCCTTGACAAAATATTATTTTATTATTATCACGAGGACTTGACTATGTGTTTATCATGTCTGATATTATGCATTCCATCATTATGAAATTGCCTATTGATATTACAAGTGATTATTTGATTAGTATAATATCTATCCATATAAGGCTTGTGAATAATGAAATTGCATTATTTGATTTATCATTTCCACATTATACTGATTTTTATGTTTAAAAGTTTTTTTCTTTAGTCTTATACATTTCCTTGAATGTTTTTTCTTATTTATGATAGTTTCTCCAATATTGTTATCCTTACTGAGAATCTGATCTCACCCCTTTCTAAGTTTCTTTTTTTCTAGGATGAGAAAAAAATTACTAAGATTAAGCTGTTGGAATAGGCTAAGGGATATGAGTGTCTTCAAAGGGGACGCAATGTTTTTATTTTTTTCATTTCATGATGTAATGTAATACTTATTTATGTATCTATTACATCCAAGGCTACTAAACTAATATTTCATTCGAGACATGATTTCTTGTGATCATGCCAATGTTATGTAATAATGAACTGACTCTAGGTTACTATGGTCAGGGTGTTACATTTGTATTAGAAGATAAATTACACCACTAAGTGGGGATAGTAACCCATATGTATGCATGAGAAGAGTTTAATTGTTTTCATCGAATGGATTAGAGATAATAATGGATTATTCAATGCATATAATAACATATATTCTTATATTGAAGATCCTATTTACATTATATTTTAATGTTTAGGATAAGATGTAATGTTTTAAAATAAGAATACAAAATAATTAGATTGGTTGAAATAATTACATCAACTTTGAGAGGCATGCTTTGGATTTTTTGTCCAGGACTGTAGGGGATGAAGTTTTATGGGACCAAATCCACTCTATCAGGAATAAGGGTTTCCATAAGAGGTTTATTAGGGGGTTTCTACATGTTTTCTATAGGGGTGTTAATAATATGGGAGAGTTATTTTCCTGTTATTGTGGAGGATAGCGAACACATAGAAATACATAATAATCTGTAATAAATTTTTTATCATGTTAATGTGGCACCAAGTTAAAAAATATATATATTATGATAATGAGTATAAATACCCTTATATAATAACATTTGCACAAGATAAGATGATTTTTTCACCAATATATTTCAGTTTCAACCCCTCGTTATCTATTCTTTATATTTGTGTGATTTGAGTGTTTTTAGACTTTATGGTTCTAGAATGTAACTATATATAGGCAGGTGACCCATAAATGGAAAATTATTAATATTCTATATGATTTCAAATTAACATTTATAATAATACTATTTTTATGTAATTTAATTAATTTAATAAAATATTATTAACTTAAGATTCAATTAACGTCATTGTAAGTCTATTCACATATGTTGACATTAAAGGAAACAAGATTTAAATATAAATCAAATAAAAAATTTCTAAATAACTAGTATGTTATATTTATCTAAAAATTCATGGGTCATAATAAATTATACACATTTTCATACTTATAGTGATTTAAAAAAATTAATTTAATTTTTTATTAATCTAACTAATATTGTTTCTACATTGCATAATCATTTTGTGACAATATTTCAAATCTTGAAATAAAAAAATTACTGTGATAAAAAATATTTTTAAAAATATCCATTTAGAATCAATCATATCTTTTTTATCCTTATAAAAAATTATTATAGATATTAAAACAAAGACAGTGATAGTTTGTATTTATTATTTACACAAAATAATATTATGGTTGTTTTAAAAGATTAATGGAACCAAATTTTCATATATTAAAATATCAAATAATGATACAAAAACAAAAGCCATCCAATATAAATACTTCTAGTGTTTTGAACCATTATAAGCCTTCTCATATTACTTTAATGGTAATAACCTGATTTACCATTTCCTAGGTGAATAATATTTATCATAGTTGACATTAATAATAACAAAAACTAAAATTGGCTAGTATTAAAAATAATTAAATTATAATTCCAAAAATGGAATCCTTTTTTCAATACTAAACTTCATTAAGTGTCAAAAATACATTTAAAAATACGCACATAAAATGTAATGCAAATAGTTTTTGGAAAATACATTTTAATCCTAAATATAGATTTATTATAATCTCTTTCCTTGTAAAATAATTTTAAGGAATGTTAAAAAAAATTATTCTTTTTATAATATATACATTTCATTGAAATAATTCATAAATATTAATTAATTAAATTTATTCGTAAAAAAATTACATACATTAGATTAGTTTATAATCTAAATTTTTTTTTACATTCATATACTTTTATCAATTGATTACAAATGAAAATATTAATAAATGTGTAAAAAATACAATTATTAATTTATTAATTCATATTCATACCTTCGGATCCAATGGCTATGTGATAATTTTCTCATTATATAACTATAATTAAATAGTATATCAATGTTCTTTTAAACTTATTGTTACATGTAATGAAATATATTGAGATTTTAAATATTATTTCAAAGGAAATACATATAAAATATTGTGGTGCAACATTATACCCCCCTTAAAATGAATTTTTCCCTTGAAAATATTTCACATTAATGTATACAAATGAGGATTCGTCTATTTGGTCACTTAATTAGGTTCCCATGAACTATATTAAGATTTCTAATAACTCTAGATAACATTTACCAGTGATTTAATCTCAATTATATAATTTTAGTGGTTATTATCCATCTAAAATTTCAGTATCCATTGGTACATCCTAGGAGTTAATTACATGTGAAGAGTAGGGTATGTACTTACTATAGAGAGATACATAGAACACGTTGGGAACTTGATAAATATTCAGTGGAATAAACACAAGATAAGCTACAGTCAATACTTTTTCAAAATTATTAAAGGGAATAATATAACTTAGGCTCAGATTTCTCATTCTTTAGAGTCATATAACTTGATCTTATGGATATATTCTCAATAATAGCTTCCCACAAATTTTTTATTCAATATCACACAAATGATTTTCAATATACCTATTATGTTAACTATGAGCTACATTGATGTGATTATAAATTTATCTAACCTTATCACTCATTTACTTAACAAGAATATACCCTAGTAGAATATATTCACCATATTCTTCATAACATGTAAATATTCTTCACATAATTCCATATAGGGATTCATAAGTATCCATCTGAATACCCGACTGAAATCTATTACGATAAAAAAACATAAATAATGGAATATTTTCATACAAACCATCTTTGAAACCTAAAAAATTGTATACCAACATGTAATACTGTTTTTGAGTGGATCCCTTATACAAATCATCTCTTTGAAGATCATATGATTTATTTAAACACAACTCTATATCATGATCATGCAGATGAATTTTCTAGAACATTGATGTAATATTTGGATCTCGATCAGATAAAATATAATGTTAAACTCCCTGAATCCATAGACCCTAGTTAATTTATATTCTATATATAATATAAATATATAAATATTAACTGATGATAATGAAATTCTCTTATTTTTTATTTTGATAGAATATAACAAAAATAGAATTATTCCCTTTTGAAAATTTATTAGAGATTATGATAAAATACCTGATGATTTTTTTCATTTCAATTAATGTATAGGTAATTGTTATAATATCCTCATTCAATTATATATCTCATCTTAATATAATAACATACTAAGCATTGAGGTAGATACTATGAAATATATTAGTTTATGTTATCCCATAAAAAATACCCTATTAGATATTCACAGATGTTTTTAATTATAGGATGACTAAAAAATGATGTCTAATGAGATTAATCCAATATATTGATTTTCATGTATGGTATTAATGATAAAAATAATCAATTAATCAAATTTACTACTCCATCGCAATCAATGTTTATCTTATGAAAATTTCTTACCAACTTATGCATCATTACAACTTGATTTGGTGCCTCTTTAATCATAAAACAGAAACATGGTTGAACAAAAAGTTGACCAAGATAATCTTATCCCCATTCTATCATGGATTCAAGATAAATCCTTTGAATATTTAATGGTATTATATCTTTCTTGTTCATCTTCATAGATAAGAAAACATCATCATTTTGATATAGAACTTCAGACACCTAATTATATTTTCCAAGGTGGTGTTGTGTTGAGATGTCAAAATCTATAATTATCTACATACTTATTCTCAAGTTCATATTCAACTATTTTTTAGTGAATATATTTTTTAATCTTTTTCAATTAGTATTAATGAAAAAATTTCTTCTTACAAGATAATTCATCCATACAATTTATTATGAAATTAATGTAGCTAACAAAAAATCATTAATCAGGTAATTTGTCTCATGAAAAATCAATTGGATTAAGTAATAAGATATAACCATACCACCATACATGAGGATGAATCATATAATGTTAATTTATTCATCATTATAGATCAAAAAACAAAATCTTTTATAAAGTATTGTGAGTATAGGTATACTAAAAATCATCTCTATAGTTCCTTGAAATTTCCCTCACTATCATCATTCTGAAGGAACATGAATCCCTTATATGTTAACATGGAGAGTTGTTTGGATATTAAAAATAATTATTTACAAAGCATCGATATTATCCAATTAATACCCCAAAACTACATTCCTCAGTCACCATGATGGGTCTAATCCAGTTTTTGAAAACATATGTCATTGTTATATCCAATGATATACCCTTACATGAGATTATATGAAACAAAAACGAAAACATATATATATATATATATATATATAAAATTTACACATTTTAATTTTTTGATAAAACTCATCCTTCTTTAGGGTATTTAGTGAAATTCACAAAGTATATTAATTCTCTTTCTTACACATTGAATATATAATAATATAATCTATAAGGACATCCATAAAATAATTAAGGAAATATATAATGATTATATTAATTAAATCCAGGAATATTATAAATAGTTCATTAATATAAAATTGAATTAAAATTAATTCATAGACTCCTTACCTCATATGGAACGTTTTCATGCATAGGTCTTCAAATTTTACCATTAATTGATAAAATTGTGATTGATGATAAATCAAGGATGGATATTGTGATCCTTGCAATTAATTACCCATATAATCTATATGGAAGTTGATACATTTTTTTTATTTTGATCGAATAATTTTATTGATAATAAATATAGAGTCTAACTAATCTATAATTCTTGTTAATAAAAATAGATGGTGTACCTCATTGTAATGAACTAATCCAAATGAATCCTTTATTTATATTATACGGGAGTTGATTATTAAATTCTTGTAACATAATCGAGGTAATTCTATATAGAGTTTTTTAAATTGGTGTATCCACATGTATGTGTATTTTTATAAACCTCAATATCATGATTCATATGAATAATATTATAATCTTCCATTAAGACATCAAACAACCCCAAAAAATATAAATATTTTATATCATAAGTTCTACCTCAACCATATGTGATAATATCCATTATGAAATGGAATCATGACCCATATGGTAGATTTAATTTCCATTATAAGATAGTATTTATCCTGTAACTAACAGATGATCATAGTTTGGTTCCAAATATACAATGTTACTTTCCTTTCTGAAAATTTGATATGAAATTTATATAAATATAAAAAATACAGCCCCAAAATAACATCAAATTCTTTTAGAGGGGTAAAAACTATATTTATTGGAATTAACTTCGAAAAATAAAAATAAAGGAAGACTCATAGACTTGGGATGATATCATTTTACAATTATGAGATTTCATTCAAATTCAATATATAATCATTGAGGTCTTATATTGATTCCCATAGAAATTTTATTATATAAAAATGAGTGGGTTGATCTATAATTAAATAAGACATTATAAGAATTAGAGTGGATGGTTTGTGTACCATTAATAAATTATCGTACCTAGTATCGACTACTCTGAAAGCATTTGATGAAATAATGTCTCAAGGTTTAATACATTACTGACATCTTTCATCATCATTAACCCATAGATTCATGATATATTCAGTATTATTCACATAATCACTATATTTGGAACACTGATGTGTAGTTTGTGTATTTCCTTAGAGATTTATCACTATTCATATCATTAGTTTATTTTATCCCATCAATCTAGTATTTTATTTCCAGATGATCTTTCTTTTCAAATATAATCATTTTCTAGTCCCAATAATAAAATGTACTTCATGCCTCATTCTACAATTATTACATAAAGGAATACACTTTTTTTAATACATGGTATTTAACATTATAATTGTTTTTGTATTCCATATTTATTTCCATATCAAATATACAATATTGATGGGTTACTCCAATAAACATTAAGACCATATTATCAGATTAAAAAAATTCACAATAGCTACCAAGGTTATTTTATATAACCCGCTTTAGAGACTCTATCATATAACACCGAATAACTTATGAATCTCACATTATAGTTAGATTATAATACCAGAATCATACCTCACATATCTTGTACAATTTACCTCATAAATACTAATATGTTCATAATCCTTTACATTATCTCAAGAACCTCCATCTCCATTTTTGATTAAAAAATAAAAGTAATGTATTTGTTAAAAAAATAATCTTTAAAACACATCTCACTCTATAGTGTCAATTTATTACAATTTCCTTGTGTTTTTGATGAGAGTACAACATTGATATGCTTTACCTTTTAAATGATTAATATAAAAAATAACTATTTGGATCTATAAAAAAGAGGAAAGAAGTATCCTTACAATGTTACAAATCCATTTCATAGAAACTAATGGATCAATGTACCCACTAGAATTAAGAGGATGTCACCTTATGAATGACTCAATAGAGCATTATTCTATCATTTACAAATTTTTAATCTCATAATTATTTAGGTATTGATAATGTTTTGTAATCATTGAAATGATATATTGTATTCCATCTCCGTAGACATTTAGTTTCTCAAGAGGACAATTATATCATTATCAATCACATATAATTTTAATATAGATCATTCAAATTCTATCCATTGAAAGACCCAAATATCAAACTGTGACTAAAGATAATCATAGAATGAAATCATATAATCATGAGAAATAATTCATTGGATGTCCAAATAATAACAACTCATTTTAAATATTTGAAAACATAAATTTAAAATTTTTCATCCTTGGTCATCATCTATTCAACTAACTAATAATTTTAAAAAAATGAATCATGTGAAATAACCCACACATATTCCTCAAGAGTTTCTATCAATATGTGAATCCATTGGCCCACTCATTATGCACCGATCATAATCACATTAATATAAAATATACCCAACTCAATCTTATTACACCTAGTGAATCAATCCAATTTTTTTTGACACTTTATAGTATATAGACAAAGATGTATTTTCTAGGAACACCATTCCCTTTTTCTTACAATATCATAAGATGTTCTCCTATACTTGAACTTAACCTATGTGTTTTCAGTATTGTTCTCTCATCTTATTTACCAAAATAACTAAACAAGGATCTAATACCAACTAAGATAACTAAAACATTTTATACATTAATATTATATATTATTAGATGAATATAAATTAAATGTCATTGAAACCCATTATAGAATTATAAAGATTAATTTTCTATAAATACATGGATACATAAACAACTAAAACATAAAATAACGACATCATCAATCTCTATTTTCTTTAAAACTAGAACCCTTATTTGACATAGCAAACATAAAAACATTATTTATATTGTCTAAAAATAGAGAAATAACATAGGGTGATCTTAGATTCTTAGTAAGTGTATAAATATATGATATCAATGAATATTTATAAATTACATGAGAATAAGTTTAATAGAGCATGAGAGTAATATTAATAGATCATACCCATAAATTAATTTTCCATAATCACGAGCCATAATATAATTATTTATAGTCTATAAGATATGAATCATAAATAAATAAAATAAAATGATCCATTACATTATGAAATTTCATTACAATAATTTCAGAACCTTTTTTGGCATGAACTGCCACATAATCAAAATAATAAAAATAATATGTTGATGATACCCAAAAGAATATTCATGATGTGTTAGGTTTGGGGTACCCACCGATTTACATGCACCAATATTTGTATCACATCTCGTGTAACCTCTTTTGGGATTTGGATAACCTATCATGTATCCTCTTTTGTTCTTGGGATAACATTTCATATATCCTCATTTTGTCTTGGTATAACCTCTCATGTACCTTTGATCTCATAAAACATTTATCATTACCTAATTCACTATGGGGTTATTACAGGCCCTCCCATTACATAATTGTAATCTAATCATTTGAATTAAACAATATCATGAAATTATTTATCATTCCATCATGACATATAGAATGGAAAATAAAATTGATTTCATTAACATTTAACCATCTTAAAGATAATCCATTAAAAAAATATAATGATTCTGTCACAGATTCATAAACTTATTAATCATAAGTAATATCATATAATGTTATCAAATATAATAATTTTTGTTTGAATGTTTACTAGATATTTTCTTTTTCAAATTACTATTTTTTTCGAAATAAAATATTTAAAATAAAAAAAATTATAAAAAAATAAAATCGAAAATAACCATAGAAACATGGAGAAAAATATTGAATGAAAATATTATTAATAACACTGAGAATTTTTTTTACTATAGTATATGTTAAAATAATGAATCAATTCACACGTTTTTTAAAATATACCATTATCATAAAAGAATACAATAATATTCCATTAAAACTTATAATAGAATTCCAAACAAGTGTAAAAATTAATCTATCTAGTCATTGGATAATTTTTAGAAATTATTGAAACCCCCTTAAATAAAACATGTACTTGGATGAATAATATTATCAACCATGTACTAATACGATATTAGTTTTACATAAAAACATTCTTGGGGTATCGTAAGTAAATAATGAATGTAAAATAAAATGAGGAACATATTTTTACAATAAATAACTTGAGTATAATAAAAAATAAATTTTTAGGAGACAAATATTTCATCCTTGAATATTTAAGAGTAAACAATCCTGATAATAATGATATTGTAATGTAAAACTCATACCTAATGTGTTTCATGATCCCTAAGCACTCTAATATCTTATATAATATATTTAAATTTATTGTAATAATATTCCAAAACAATATTCACACCCATAACACCTTATATAGTTCACTTATAAATATTCAAAACCCATTCATTAATAATTTTTAGTAAACCCATCATTTTTAGGTTATAACTTTTCAATTTTTAGTGACTGTATCAATTTTGATGTTCTGATCCTAGAAATTTTGTAATTCCAAATTCCACTATGGAATTTTAATCCTGATATAAATTTCATATATATTTATTAATTACATATCTATAAATATCCAAGTAATGAGAAGATGTAAAATGAATTACACTCTTGCATGGATATGGTAAGACATATGTATGCATGAGATATGTTTTTATATTCCATACGATTTAAAGGAGTCGATTAATGATTATGAAATGAACTCAAAAAAATTATTATATGTGATATAATTACTAATTAATATTTAACTGTTAGGAAATAAATAAATGATTTAATTGAATAATTAAAATGAAAGAGATCAGTTAAAACAATTACCTCCCCTTTGAGAGACCACATACAGACTTCTTATAAAGGACATTGGGGATGATCTTTTAAAGATACCAGAACCTGTAAATATAGAAAATTTATTTCTAGAAGATTATTTGGTAGGTATTTGGATATCTCAGTGTCTCAAGTTGATGTGATGAATATAGAAGGGGTGGTTTCCTTTTATAGTGATGGAATGAACACACTTGGAATTACATAAAAAGTTTAATTATAATAAAATAAATTTCAATAAAAT
This sequence comes from Viscum album, assembly GCA_963277665.1. Lineage (NCBI taxonomy): Eukaryota > Viridiplantae > Streptophyta > Magnoliopsida > Santalales > Viscaceae > Viscum > Viscum album. The sequence goes on from OY728125.1 coordinate 714,012,871, forward strand.
ATTATTCGATGGGGAAAAATTATGAATTATGGATGATTATGTGTAGAAATAATTTCATTCAGTAATATTTGGTCATGTATATGTTTTTTCACCCTTATCACTTAGTCATAACCCACAGTTAACCATTTTAATGATTATTATGAAATGAATGCATTTTACACATAAGGGTACTAGAAGGACACTATATGATAAAAAAATCCACATAAATGGAAAAAATATATTATTGATCGTATCCCAAACAATTGACCTAATATAATATTTTTGTCAATTTTTATTCATTTAATAAAATATTATTTTACAAAAGATTTCGTTAATGTCATTTTATAAACAATTCAAACAGTTTAAATTTATAGAAATTGTAATTGAAATTGCATTCAAATAGATAAATTTAAAACACAACTATTATGTTATATTCATCTTCTAAATACATGAATCATAGTAATTCATCCAAATCATTTTTACTTTTAATATTGTAAAATTCATTTATCATATTTTTATATTACATTAACCAATACAATTTTAGTGTTGATTAGTAATTTATGGTAATAATTCCATCACTAATATTTAAAAATAAATTTTGATAATAATTATTTAATATCTAAAGTCAGTATTTTGAACAAATATAACATTTTTTTATATGTATTTAATATAATTATATATTTTAAAATATATGGAGTGAAATTATTGATTTATTATTTATTTAAAATAGTATTATTGTTGTTATCAAATAAATTCGGGTCAATATTCTATATAATAAAATATAATATGGGGATAAAAAAATTATACTCGTAAATAATATATAAATCTAGTGATATGTATATTTTTAATGCCTTATCACATTATTTTTAACATTAATTTCTTGATGCACCCTTTCTAACGAGACAACTATTTACCCCTATTATTATTATTATAAATGTATTAAAATAGTGTAAAACTTCTAAAAAATTTGGCCCTGTTTTCATAATTTTGATTCCATTCTACATGATCGCATTTCAATAATTTGTGAAAATATATTGTAATATGCTCACAATTCTCATTGATAACTGTTTTAAGAAAAAAAATATATATAGGAAACATGATTTTTGTAAAATCATTACAAGTAATAACCATTAATTGAATGTTAAAAATAATAACTGAAAGAATAATTTAATGGATAATTATAATAATTAGTTATTAATTTAATTTAGTATGATAAAAATAACATGCATAGAAGAAATCAATTTTTCAATAAAAACATCTCTTTTTTTTACTTCAAATACTTTTATTAATTGGTAACCAATGAATTAGTTCTATAAAAGTCTAAAAATATTTTTCTTATAATTATTGATTGATATTTATATGCTATTTTCCAATTTCTTGAAGACTAGTGAAATATTAAATAATTATAATTCAATAACCTAACATGTGTTTTTTAAACAATGCTTTATTGTAAATAATGCTATTGAATATTGCATGTTTATTTCAAAGGAAATACATATAAAATATTGTGTTGTTGCACTATCCCTATTGATCCAGGGTATTCTACAAATGTTTGGTAATGGATGGATGATCCTTATTATTGGATGATAACCAAGTTGGTGGATGTTCTTGTAGTATAAAAACATGTGGGTGAATTCTCTATATTGAAAATGAGAGTTAAGGGTGATCAGGAAGGGTAATATTGACATAAAAGTGGATCATGGTAGGTGTGTTATGAGGAAATTCCTTACTTTGGGTTGACCTGAAAGATAGTAATATGAGATTAATTTTTTAATTAGTTTGTCTATAATTTTATAATTATAAGGATTTTACTGGATCAAGGAAAGGTTTGCCGATAAGCGTGGTACCTTTTAGATTTTTAATGTGAGGGAAATCAATCTTGATATGAGGACCGATGAAATTGGATATGGTATTTTTGGAAATTTATTACTGGGTGTTTTGGAAGAGGATTCATAATTAACTTCCCTGGTATAGGTAACTACTTATTCGACCACGGTGTAGTGATATGGTCAATCCAAGAGAAGGATTCTTTTGGGTATTGAGACGATAGTAATTATAGCATTGGAGGAGGGAAATACACGTGATATTTGGGATGTGTCAATATTTATTCCTAATGGACCATATATTGAAATAATTATTTTAGAGATTCCACTATATGATAATGGAGGGAATTTCCTAAGCATATAATGAATTTCAGCAAGTACTGATGATTTTTTTCCCGTAACAAGGGACTAAATAGCGAGTGATGCTTCATGTTGATACTTGGTTATAATTTTTGTTTATCCACTCCCACTTTTCACATGGAGGAATGAAATAAGAATGGGTTTTTATGTTCATGTTTTTTTTAAAATATAGAAATTAAAAATAAGATTCTATGTTGGGGATTTCTGTATAGGTAATAAGAATTTGAACATCGTTTTGTAAGGGTTGTGGATATGAGTGATCTGCCAGTGGATGGTCATGATGGCACTGAGAGATTGGATAATTATAAATTAAACTTTTTTATATTTATTTTTAATTTTCAGGATTAAATTTAAAGCCTATTAGATATAGAGTATAATTGTATCAAATATTTTCAGGATGAGCTTGAGGTGACCCGAGCATCCTTCATGGATGTGGTGAAAACAATGGTCATGGTAAAACATGATTACAGTATTGGATGGTTGGTTTATTAACTATATAATTTCACTATGATTTGTGAATTTTTTTTATGGGTGTTTTTATATGTTCACATGATATCTCCATGATTTATGGAATCTTGATCCAGTATTGGATAGTGTTTCAACAACACAGAATGACTGTTTTTAAGAAATTTCATCCAGAGGAAATCTTACAATAATTTTCCATGTGTTTAGATATTTAATACAAAACCACTCAATAGATACATCTTTTTGGGATGAAATTTATTATCCACCGTTTTCCCATGGAATTTTAAGAAATGTAGATGTGTTCAATGCTTCTATTTGTGGGTGGTGTGGCCCACAAAATTGATATGGAATTTGATCACAAATTCTACTCAATTTTTAAAAGTATTTCTTGGTTAATTTATTATTTTGTTTTGTGCAAGTTGGGACACCATAAATAATGATTTATCATTATTATTATTATTATCATGGGTTTTCTCTAACGTTATGAATGTATATATTCTGTTCTATGTAATTAAACATTTTCACTAAAGCCCCATGTCAATAAATAGAAACATACATTTATTATTCCATGTACTGAACCACACACCCAGTGAATTGAGATTTGTTAAGCTAATCAATTTCTCTCTCAAATCCTCTTACCTCTCCTCCAAAGAAGAGAGGCATTCTTCAAGTCTGAAGAACAAGAGATCAAGAATGGCTAAAATAAGACACTCTCTTCACCACGCAAGCACCAAGAGATTGAGTGGTGTCGATCGGAGACCATCGGAGCATATGTGGATACCCAATAGAGGGATTCTAATTTATGTACCCTACAAGAACAACAATATAATTCTGAATGGTCATTCTGAACGATAAAAATCATCAAAAAATAAAATATTTAAGATCCATGTATTATTTTTCATTATGAAATTAATTAAATTTATTTTAACTTGATGTGAATGATCCTCTCTAAAGGTTCCATGTATATTCCTTATTTATTAAATTCTTTGATTATATTTCATGGAGACTTTCTTTAATCATCATATTGATCCCATAATAATCATTGATCATTGTAAAACCCAATGTTGGGAGCCATCCCAACCGCTCGTCTGCTACACCTGGAACCTACAGGTTCTGGGGTTAGATTTTTTTGATTTATACTCAATAATAATTTAAAAATATTTATTATTTATTAATAATATTTATTAGTAGTATTATTTGGTATCATAGTTGGGTTATATTATTTTTGTAGAGTTGGATATGAATAAATAAATGAGGGAACCAAAAAATCTATGCTCAACCAAAAATGATGTTTGATGAACATAAAATTCCATTTGATTATATTGAAGTTTCATAATATAATATATTTTAATGTTGACTTTTCTTATCATATAATTTCTTATTCTGATTATTATTTTGGATACTCACAATTTCATTTTTTGGTTTATGTTAGTGTTTCAAACTAGGTGCAATATAGTCGAAAAATAGTGTGATGGGGTGTGTAATGATTATCCCAATGAGAGACTAAAACATATGGGAGCTATATTGAAACATCTCATAGCTATTATAACCAAACTCTCAAATGTGATGAAAATTACATGAACAATGATTTATATGAAAGAATAAATATCTATTGTGTTCTTCATAAATAAATACACACTATCATTTTCTAGATCTCCAAATCAAATAAACTCTAAGGAACAGATTAAAAAAATAGAAAATATATTTTTTATTTTCTAATGCTCAGTGAATCAAATGGTTTTTTTCTCTATATTTTGTTTGCTATGTGGAGTATATCATTGGGGAAAAATCATTAAGAATATGATGAAATAATATGGAATATAATATTTTGAATTAAAAGAGACTAATAAGTTATTTTATAATAAAAATGTTTCATTAAATATGCACCCTAAAATGGATTAAAAATTACATAATCTTAATTAATAGGAAGATGATTTCATCAGTTAATATAAAGATAAAATCATACCACATATAAGGGAAGAATTTGGTTTTACCATTGAAACTAAAATTAAAAATTATTATTTATATATTTTATAATATAAACTATCAAAATGCATTAACTATAGGGGAATTTGGTAGTTTAGAATAAGTTTTTTGATGTGTTATAAATGTAAAAATAGAGATTAAAGAGTCCCATTATTCATTTAGATTTTGGGAAAAAATTTAAAAATATAGTTTCATGGAAAATAAAATGATATACCAGAGGGGAGAAAGAAATTAAATCACCCAACATATTTAAAATATCGGTTTAAGCCTTGAGTAAATTTTTATAATGTGAAATGTAAATTATTTAAGAGTTAAATATAATCCCATAAATCACATGAATGTTGAAGATTCATAAAAATGACATCCAATGAAATGGATACAAATAAATATTAGATTTATTCATTACACAATCATCAAGGATTTTAATTTTAAAGTGTGTGTACATTTCACCAACAAGTGCACCAATCCTATGGTTAATGATATCATTTCCTATCAAAGCCCCTAAATCCGAGGTATAAATGGAAATCCAATGAAATTGCAACTGTTTAATGGGGTTATGAAAAGATAGTGGTGAAACGAACAATCATTGTCCTATATTGAGATGAAAATATATTATTTCAACATAGATAAACCCACTACATTCTATATAGGATGGTTTAAGAGATCATAAAATTACTACTCCAAATATAGATTTTTTATTGTTGATGAATACTTCGAGTGGTGTGGTGATTCCATAATAAATAGATAACACATTTGGATATAGGTTTCTAGAAATAGTATTCGTTAAAATATTATTATAATCCCTTTAGTTGGATTTGATATTATTTTTTGGGTATATTCGATCTCATTACATAGATCCCTATTAAATTTTCAAGATAAATAAATCACATTTATTATAAAAAATCATATATGGTCATCTATTAGTGAACATGTGACAATGAAATCCATACATAAATTATATAAATTACATTTAGTATTAATTCCAATTCAAGATGAGAATTTTTCTATTTGTGTTTCGGAGAAACTTTATATTATGTATATTATAATTTTGAATAATTGTGATATGTTTTTCAACTAATGTTTTGGGAAATCACATAGTATTTAAGTATAGGTTTTACATTGATCATATAAATTGTGTTATAATAATTTCAAAGTCTCATAATAGAATTCACATGATTTAATATTATGATTTGAAAAATAAACACTAATTTAATATAGATAATGGTTTAATATTCCCATGTTCTTACCCTTGGGTGTACTAGTTCATTAATTAAATAATTATTATGGATTAATGCATCTATATAGTTATTATGAAGAACTTTACAACTTTCCAATAAGGAACATATATTATATAACCCATATTGGTTAATTGTATGATCACCTATAAGGTTATAAATACTTCTCAGTAATTAACAATCGATCAAGATGTCATCAAATTATGGTGAAATGGTTGGATGTAACTAATATAACCATTCATAGAAGATATTTTCGATATAAATTTCTTATCATGACATTCAAATTCAAAAATTTCCCTCTTTATTTGGGGATATGATGAATAAAATCATTATGGATTACCTCAATCAATTTTTAGTATTATATATAGATGATATTCATACATATTCTAGGAAAAAGAAAGAGAATGAAGATGATTTTTAGATTGTGATAAAGATATGATGAAGATATAAAATTGTTATCAAATTTATGAATTATGAATTCCATATATAGAAAGATTCATTCCTAGTCAATGTAATCACAAGTGAGGGAAAATTATTTGATCCTTAAAAAACTTTTGTGACTAGATAAACATTAAGGCTAACTACTATAATAGAGATATCTAGTTTTCTTATATTTTTTGGATACTATATATTTTTTTTCATTAAATTTTCACAACTATGAAATCCCCCAACTAGGTTATCTTGGAAGGGATTCTTGTTCCTATATGAATATGAATGTAGAAATAGTTTCACTGTGATCGAGATAAATTTGGTCACTATTGATGTACTCATGATATTTGTTGTATAATATACCTTATGTTTTAAATTGATTAGTCAATAAATATATTATGATTTTTCCATTGATAAAATTACATGGTTGTAACTTATGCCTCACACCAATTAAATATACCTAATAGAAGTAACTCTATGTAATAGTTTCAACAATTAGTGATAGTATTATCTTTATTGACATGGAGGCATCATATCTATTGTGAATGTTTAAAATGTAGAAAAACCAGTAAATAATAATGTATATATTAACATCAAATTATATGAAAATATAAAAAATAATATGGTTACCATAGATTACCATATGTGACTACTCAACACATTTCCATACTGGGAAGGAAAACATGGTGGGAGATGCTTTGTGTAAGAAGAATCATGATATGTCCTGAAATGTTGAGGATTGAATGTTATGAAATAATAATGGATTTGAAAAGTGTGTACCTTTAAATCATGTGGTAAGATGTGTACTAAATTATTTCATCATCAATTTGGTGAATAATGAAATAGAGAACACAGAAATTGGGATAACTATAAATGCAAAAAAATCAGATTTGAACATTGATAATTATGGAATTCCAATAATTATGAAATGAATATGTTTTCAATAAATACTATAATTTGAGAAATATATATTTTATGATTCATATATTTCATCATTATATATTAATATAAGAATATAAAACATTTATAAACGATATAAACAAAAATTTTATGGAAAATTTGAAGAGAGCAGTTACAGAGTATGTATCTCAGTATTTGGAAAGGTTAAGGAAGATTGAAAAAACTATTATAATGGGTTAATGCAACCATTACACACACACAAACACATATATATATATATAAATAATTGAATATCACTATGTATTTCATTTTATGACATAACAATAATTCTAGTAGAAATAATTCTACATCATTTATATTTGGCCACCATATAAAATCAACACATTTACATACTATTCCAAAATATTACTATCTGTATCAATAGTTTAATATATAAATATATAAAGTAAGTGGTAATGATGCATTAAGAACCAATTTATAATGTATATTAACAAAATATGAGGTTAACCTCCAATTTATAGAGAGGAATTCAATATGAATGTTGTATATAATTGATATTCAACACTACATATCATTATTAAACTGATGGATAATCTAAAAGAGCCATTCTGACAATAGAGAAAATGATGGTAACCTATTTAATATATTTAAAATGAATTTGGGATCAACAAAACTCCACCATTAGAATACTTGAATGTAAATAGTTACCCTTTTATAATTTAAATAGATCTATAAGAATATCATTATGATAAGAGATGTAGAACTCTAACACGTTGGAATGATGTTGGAGATAATAAGTTACAGGGACCAGATTATTAAAAAGATATATTGGAAGAGATTGAAACTATTTTGTGTAATATAATAACTTATAATAGTTAACCTAATAAATATGATGATAATCATTTTTATGATCTAAATCTTGATGTTGGACATATCGTATTTTCATAATATCATCATGGGAGAGGGTTGTGTGATTTGAGGATAATATATTGTTGTTCACTATATATATTGCCTCATTTAAAATCTTAAATATTTTTCAAATGGAAGCTTATTAACCATCACTTATGCTAAAAATATCACAAGTGAATAAATTTTTCAACATATAACTTTTTAGGAAGTGTATGAAAAAATCAACACATTTAACGAACTCTAAGGTAGTACCACTAGAACATGATCTCGCTTACCTAGAAAAATTATTATAAATATTGTATCATACAATAAAATTATTATTAAATAAAACCCCTCATCTCTGAATAAAATTCATTAGAGGAATAAAAAAATTTAGCATGTTGCATGGGAGCTAGAAGATGTTAGGATGCAAGCGAAACCCATTATTTCGTTCATGTATTGTAATTTTCATTGTGAAACTATTCTAAGGGGGTATAATAGAACCCCCTATATTTTAGTATTTATTTTCCATTTAATAAATATTTTTTCATTTATATCTTTAGATATGGAAAAAATGAATAAAAATTAACCATGATATATATCACTCTCATAAAATATTATAATACATGAAAATAATTAATTTATTATTAAATAATAATTTGAAGCATTATTATGAAAATTATAAGAGGAATAATACTACAACTATAAAGGAATATGAACATGTAATCCTTATACTCTTATTTTTCATTAAATATCACACCTTTTAATATAACTATTTATGGAAGGAAATACAATAAAAATATACAATACATATTAAGAATAAAGTAAATGTATATGATGAATGATTGTAAATATATACATATGTCCACGTATAAGAATGTAATATAAATGTTATATGTAATTTCATAGGACATATGCCCATTGGATAGATGTTCATTGTATATACTAATATCGAATAGGTAAACTAATTGTTTTTACTATTTATTAAACAAATAAAAGTATTATAATTCTAAAAAATTATAATTATTGAATAAAAATATAATAAAAATATTTTTTATAGATGTAAATATTTCATTCAATATTTACTAATAATAATATTATTATTATTAATTTAAAAATATTTATGTTATGAGTTTATATTATTTAATGTAATATTTTATTACTAATTTACTGATAAAAATATAATTTACTTAGGATAAATAATTATTTTTTATTCAATGTAATTAAAATCAATCATTTCTAAAAGCAATATTTCTTATAAATGGTTTCCTTGAAATTTTTTATATTTTTATATTAATAAGTTAAATTAATCACTTTTTGAAGATTATTCTTATAAAATTATTCAGTCTATCAAAAATATAAAAATATTAATTTAATTTCTAATTAATATTAAATATTATTAAGAAAACTTAATGTTTATATTATTAAAATTTAATTGAATTTTTTTTTCATTTAGAATTTTGATTGTTTATATTTGTAAATTTAATTATACTAATAAGACTCAAAATATTTAATATGAATACAAAAATTATGCAATAAATTCAATATAAATTTTATGCATAAAAATATGTTCTTGAGGTAAAAATTGAGTTACCAAAATAAAGGAAAAATGTAGTAAAATGGTAAAACTAAGTATTAATGGCTAAAATATCATAAAACATTTTCACTTTATTTAAGGAATTAAGGGGTTAAAAACCGACATTTTATTTCCAATTTTTACCTTGTTTCCTTATAAAATAATATCCTTACACCATATAAAATCCATATTTTCAAGAATTCAACTCAAATATCACCTATAAAAAAGCTTCCTATGCCCACCCAAAACCACTATTCTCTATTTTTATCTCTTAAAATTGTACCCATGATTCTTGTAAAAAAATTATTCAGGGATTATTTCATATATTTGAGTTGCCAAATTGATTCTTAAACACATTATTTTATAGAACCCAGGATAATGAGAAAATTAATCAATATAAGTACGAATTTCTACATTATAATCATCAAATAAAATCTCATGTACACTATTTATAAATAATATTATCTACTATAATTACATTGTATTTTCATTATTTTTATTTTAAAAGAATTATAATTTTATTATATAACTCAAAAAACTACTATATTCACCATTATATCACATTTTTTTTGGTCGGTTCAACTATAAACATGGACTGTGTTAGAAAAAACAATTAATTTTTATAATTAATAAGTATCAATACATTAATAATGGAAATTATTTTTATTTATGAGTAGTTTATTTCATAAATAAAGATATTTATGTTTTCTATTAATAGGAATGTACTCAATAAAGTAACTTGTTGTTCTCTTTAAATTAACTAAAACATGATCATCAAGGATTCAATTCTTGTAAAACATATCAATACAATGAATAAAATGATCATATTATTTAATTAATAAATATTACATAATTAATATACTGACTTTAATAATCTATTAATAAAAACATATTATCCAAGTGATGGGATTAACATCACCAAAATAAATCATGTAAACAATAAAACTTGCAATCATATTGTCATTAAATTAAAAATAATAATTAATATATGTGTAAAATTTATTATAATTGAATATTATAATATGTAAAAATTTAAAATAGGAATATAATATAATTTATATATTATACATGAGGTAAATGTGAATTCGTGTAAATTATGATTAATGTTAAGTGTTTATTTTTTAATCCCACATTGAAATAAAGGTTAAATATTATTATATTCTAATTTTGGGGGAATTTTATTTTATTTATCTATAAAACCCATATATTTTTTTCCACTAGTTATTTATAAATTTTACATGTATTCTTACTATTTCAATTCCATTTTCTTCTCAATTGAATAGAAAGGATTTCTATAAGGGGTAGAGACCACAACATTTATTTTTTTGTTTGGAATCTTCCTCCCCTATTTTTATTTTCATTATATAATTTAATGAATTTATTTACCTATTATTTTATAAAATCTTAAGGACTATTTGATTTTAACATGAATTTATTTAAAAACAGAATCTACATTTATCAATTTATACATTAAAATTTTCTACATGTATTTCCATTAATTAAAAATGTATGAAATGAATATATATTTGTTTATTTTTTTTCCTCATTATCACATTCATTAATAGTATTTTTAGTTCATTATTAATATTACCCTCTACTTTTTCAAGGTTTTATAAATTAATTTTTATACCAATTTTTTAATAATTTTATTTCAATTATACGTTATTAAAAATTTAAATATTGTTCTTATTATTTCATAATGTGACATTTATATACTATTATAAAGCATGTTTTACATCTATTTAATAAGGTTTTATGACTCTTATGATTTACTTACGATATTATGTATTGATATCATCTGTATTATTTTGTAAGATGAATAATGATTATGCCTGGAGTAATTATTCATGAAACATGTTTCTTTTTCACCGGTTAATTATGAAATGATGGAATTAAGATTATTTTATTATTTAAGTGAAATGAATAGGTATTATTTATCCTTTGGTTATTGGTGGATATGATATAACTATTTAATGTATTTCATAATCCTTTATATATCTTGAGATTTCATTTAAGGGTTTGGTTGGAGATCTCATTATATTATGGGAATTTTTCTTCAATATTTACGGGGATAGAGAGTGAGAATAATTAGCTAGGGGGTTTTTTATACTATATGATGATGTTCAGGGAAGAAAGAGTTAATAAATAAAATGATTGTCTCTACTATTTCACATTACATATTGTTTTTCTTATGTTATTTTTTCTTGGATCATGATTATTGAATCATGTTTCCACACTCCAATTACATTTTTTATAAGAAATTTAAAAAGAATAATTCCTTGTATGGGGATTTATTATCCATGTATTATAATATATGAATAACATATTTTATGTTCATTCACTTCGATTGGGTTCTTATATACACATACTCATCTTATGATCACTTATAATCTTAAATTGTTTTCTCTCATGCTTACACTAATAGATAATCTAAGCTCACCCTTTCTTATGTTTCAGTTCCCTAGTTTATGAGGATGAATTTTTTTTACAATATGTATAATATTATATTTGATATTAATAAATTCATATCAATTTGATAAAACTATTTGTGGGAGATGTCGAATATTTTTAAAAATAATATTGTTTTGTATATATCCACCAAGGACACTGATCCTATAGGTTCTTAGTGTGATTTTATTATGATATGTGAGGTATATTCATGTATGATTATTTATTATGTATATTTTCTGTGGATAGTTTTTATTACTAGGAATTCTAACGAAGGGTGTGATATGATATCCCAAATATTGGTCAAGAGTTATGAGCGTCCTATAAAAATTGAAAAAGGAATGATAAATATGTAAATCATAACATAAAATTTCTAAATAAGGGAGTGATGACATATAATATGTATGGTGTGCATGAGTACCTAACAAATTCAGGTGATTGGTTTAGTTATACCATTGTAAAATGTATAAGGGGTTAGAGTGCCTTTTCAATATGATGATAACATACCTATGGGTTTAAGTTTGAGTATGTAGTATAGAAATAATTACCTAGATTATGTGTTCACGATAGAATTTGACTAACTAATTAACAATACTCATGGAACGACTATGATGATAAAAATACTTCAGGACTGATGTGTCTCATTCAAGAATATGATATGAAAATGTATTTACAACATTCGAGTCCAAAACATATGATGGTTAGTCAATTAAAGAAGATTGAAATGGATTGGAGATGGATGATGATATATGGTTTGGTATTTAATATATAGGTAAATCGTCAATAAATTGTTAAATAAGAAGAATAAATCCAAATAATGTTCTAATAAGGGTCCATGTGCATATCTACCTTATACGTGTGAGAAATGGTATTTAAGGAAGATGATTAAAAAATGAAACCCCGATCTAAGTTATGGATTTTGAATTTTTTGATGGTGTGACTGGATCTGAGTTGAATGATCCAGATGTCACTAAAAATCATAAAAATTTATAATCAATCAACATATAATATTTTGTGGGGAATTTTTCATATAATATTTGATCAAAACATATGAAGATCTATGGTTTTATACATGATAGAATATTTTTGGTTCCATATATAGTGTCCTAGTTTGTTTCCAAGATAAAAAATATCATATGGATAAAACAATCCCAAACACTATGATATAAACCGTATAAATAAGATAATTTTAATGAAGTATAGGTTTTTAGATAAGGAAATATATGAAAGATATTCTTACAAGGGGATGGATCTTATGTTAGGATGTTGGTCCATTTAAAGAGGACTCATACAAGGAGATTAATGATCAGACTTAGTGGACTATATGTCATGTAGTTCAATGTAATGTGATAAGTAATCTATAGTCATAGTGTGTATAGATTTACAATTATCAACTTCTATACAAATATATTCACTGATCTTACTCATGCATATAAAAAAATGGAGTGAATTATTACTCTAGTGATAAAGGATGTGAGAAACCCAGCATGAATGATTAAAGGCCACAACTCTAGGGATATCATGAGAATCAGGTATTGTGGATAGATCTAGGCTAGAAGTATTATAAATCACCGAATATCCTTAATTAATATGGATTAATATTTTTATAGTTCTAAGTGTGAGGGGCATGCATAAAACAAATCTACATTAATAAAGAATATGCCTTTAATTGTGATAGAATTTATCAGTGCTAAAAAATCACTGATAAAGGTGACTTTTAATTAGCACTAGAAAAATCATTGATAAAGGGTACCCTTTATCAACACATTATTCTACATTGAAAATGGGTAACCTTTATCATCACTTTAATTTAGAACTTATAAAATGTTTCTTCAATTTATTCTTTACTTGTAGCATTGAAAAAGATTATCCTTTATCTCTGCTTTTTTAGGGCTAATAAAAGTTAACATTTATCAACGCTTTAATTATAGTGATAATAAAATTCCAGTATAAAATGAAATGATTAAACAAATAAAAATTAATAATATAGTAATAATTTTATATATTAAATTAGTATTTTTTTTAAAAAATTTAATATACATACATATATTATAAAAATTAATAATTATTATATATTAAATATATAGATATATAAAAGGAATAAAAATTAAACAACTAAACAAATAAAAATTAAAAATGAGTAAGTTGAGAAAAAAAGTAAACATTTATTTAAAAAATAACTATTGATTAAAATGAATAAATTTAATATATATATATATATTGTAAATATTAATTATTTTTAAAAATTAAATATTGATATATAAATTGATAAAATTGTAATAATTAAACAAAAATTTGAAAAAAAATTAAAATTATTTAAAAATTTATTAAATGACATTTATTAATAAAAAAGAGATGTTATAATATATCTATATATACGTAAATTATAAATAGTAATAAATATTATATATTAAAGATAATTATATAGAAAATGAATAAATGAGAACATATTAATGTCTTACTCATTTTTAATGTTGTTTAATTCTTCAATTTAACATATATCAAACCTTCTGTGTTACATTGATTTCACATACATATATATAATTAATTAATTTTTATATAAAATGCACACACAAATGTATTTATTAAATTAATGAAATATTATAAATAAAATGGCACTCCTATTATTTATATAATTTATTACAATTTAGTTTATTTTGGAATTTAACAATAATATGATAAATTCAATATTTTATGTGTTTAATCATACATGTTTATTTATTTGTTTTATATTATTATTGTTATTTAATATTTATTCTTTTTTAATATTATTTTTTTTGGTTTTGGTCATTTTTTATCATTTATTTTTATATATATTTAATTTAAAGACATGAAATATCCATGTAAATTATTTTTAACGAAATGGGAATTTTAGGAGTCCGCAAAATTTTACGGCGCATGATTCTGAGGCCAGAGTGCCCAGAATGAATTTTTGAACTTTTGTTTGGGTATATTTAGTAAAAGTACGAGCGGGTTTTTATAACATTTTAATTGGTGCTCGGAATTGATATTTGAGGGCACCATGGAACTCGTAGCGCCGATATTCACTTAAGAAGACTTTCACCTCAACGGCAGTTGGTCTAGGATGAAAGATAAATTTTGGGTTCTTCGTGGAAATAATAAAACAAAATAAACAAACGTTTTATTTTATTTTGTTGTAACCACCCTCCATGTGGAAGTTGATAAGTGGGTACCACCCGACCATAACCTCCTATGAGAGGTTATGGTGGTGGGGTCCACCCGTGGTCTAAACCTCTTCAACTCCCCCATTAATGGGGAGGAGCCTCTTGAGCTTCCTCCACAATAATTTTTCAAAACCTCCTTAATTAATTATGCCAACCCTTGGTATCCCCCAATTTGAATTTTATGCCAACGCAACCCATTTTTTATTTCCAATTAGTAAAGCCAACTATGATTGACATCAAATTAAATAGATAAACATATTTTATTTGGTTCGATATTCATTTTGTAGTAAAGTATTGGCAAAGGAGAATTTGGAGAACATGGGAGAAAACTCTCCAATAAAGTACGCTCCGCCAAAGAAGAACGTCGACCTCCTCCGACCTTGTTCCTCAAGACTTCTTTCGATGTGGGATATCCTCCTCTATGGAGAATCAAGGACCATACCACATTCTTGAACCAAAGTCATCTAGAGAATGAGGTAGGGGTTTTATTTGCGTGATAATACATTTCTGATATTCTTACCTTGGTTTCTTTTGTGTTTTGGGTATGAAACATTTCGGGAAGTTGTAAGCATGACATTCTTATTTCTTGTTGATCCATATGCTACCACCCTAACGCAGAGGGTACGGGACAAACCAACATGGCCCGACCCTTCCACAAATCTGGTGGTGTTATTCACGATGGAGGAGGACGATAACCATCCAAGGATGGGGTATTAGAACGGTGGCCGGCACAGCCAACGGTCGCGATGTAGGCGATGGCACAAGAGCGCCACCCCACGGTTAGTACTGCTGCCCCAAGGTCTCTGCATCGACTGCGGCCACCTCCACCGTCCGCGTCTCCATGCCGCCCCGTAGTCGGCCGAGTCGTCGGCCCGCAGCCAGACCACCACCACGCAGCTGGTCAAGCCCCCACCAATAGTCGGTCCACCGACTCGCGGTTGGACCGCCGACCTGAGGCCGGTCTGCTTCCCCTACGGCCGCTCTGTGCCATCGTGGTACCCTACGGGTCGGGCCGCACTGATGGTCGGGCCTCACCCAACGGGTCAAGCTAGGTTGAACCGAACCCGTGCCCACTACGACCCATTTAATTCTTTTGGCCATAACATTGGCACCAGACGTCCTTTTGAGGAACCGTCAGCTGCTATAAAGTCCCTTGTTTTTAAAATAGCTTAAAATATGACTGTTTTTTATTTTGTTTTCAGTTTATCAATAGTTCATTATTTTAAACTGTTCTCTATAATTTAATTCCGAGTGTTATAACACCTAAAGGTGACGTTTCATCACTTGTGTAATTACCTGATTACTTTTACAGGTGTCCTATTGAGTCTCGAGAACACCGATTTCAAAAAAGTCCACATTAATGGATCTTCATGGGCAGCGCACGGTTGCAGTCCAAATCATGCAGTTTACCCTATTTAATAAATTATTTAATAAAATAATATTATATGATATATTGTTTTTAATTAACCAAATATTTTTAAAATAATAATAATTAATTTATTAATATTATGATTGTGGTTGTTTAATTAATTTAATGATAAATAATTAAATAAATGATGGTTGAATAAATTAATGTGGCATTTGGGTTTATAGATTAATTTTTTTATGTAAATGAAGAGTTTCAGAATTATTAAAGAACCATTTATTATTAAATGGTGTATTGGGCTAATAATATTAATTTTATTATTATTATTATGGTCCCACAAATAATTTTGATGCTTTGCAATTTTAATTTCATGTTAAATTTGTGTATCATAAATGAGAATTTAACGTGGCTTTTGAGATTCTCAAATAAACTTTTAATTAAATTAGTGGTTTCAGATTTAATGAATATTTATTATTATATATAGGTGTTGGCCTTACCAAATGTTTTAAAAATAATTATTATTATTTTATTATTATTTTATTTTATGAGTGTAATAATTATTATCTTTATGGAAATTAAATTAGGGGTTGTCGTTTGGAGTTTTTATCATATTAATTATATTGTAATAAATTGGGGGTTTGGGTTTTAAATAAATGAGGGTTGGAATAAAAATAATAATAATGGTATTATTTTTTTGGTTATTTAGTTAAATAAATGATAAATTAATATAATGATCCATAGGTAGTTTTATAATTAATTACGAAAAATTTATTAAGAGAATAATAATTGAAAGTCAAAACAGAGTAAAATAATTGATGTTAATTTAAATAGAGGTTGGACATAATAATACAATCTTTTTATTGTTTCTTTAAAAACAATTTAATTATGGGGTTTAACATAGTTCTGTTTTAATAAAATGGGGTGTTTTGGTTTTAATGAAATAAATGGAAATGAAAATAATAATTTTATGATTATTATCATTAATATTATTCATATTATGTATATTGTTAATATTATTTTTAGTTGGTATGTTATATATTTTTTAAAATGGGTAGGCGCACTACAAGAGAGGCATGACCCCCCAATTCCTCTTCTTCTTCCTAGCTGAGGCACGACACACCTGGTCTGCCCCCTATGCGTGACGAACCCCCGCCTCGAGCAACTCCTCCTTCATGCATCCTCCTAAATTGAACCACGATCTCCCTGCGATGTGACCTAACAACGTGCGACCCTCACACAACTTGCAACAACAGCGGGTAATCCCCCTCTCGGCAGTACCAAGAGGTGCACCACCCCCTCTCCCGGACTGTACATTGTGCACGGTGATTCCTCATGGATGCTTCAACAATATTCTATGTCTTGGTTAGGTGAGTCTATCTTCCTTTTCATATTATTCACATTGCTCGTTTGGCCCCTCCCCCACCCCGTTTTCTCAGTTGAAACCCTAAGGATCGGGTTTTATTGGGTTTCCTTGTTTCCTCGGTTCTAAGGATGTGTAAGAGGATACTTAGACCCTTTGGACCGTAGTCTGGCATCAGCCGACAAAGGCGAGGTGTATGGGTTCGTTATCACTTTTCCGTCATGTTTCGGGTATAGTTATATAATCATGGTTTTGTTTCGCATCATTCAGTTTAGGGTTTGGTAATTTATATGAGTCATCGGTACCTAGATAGTAGTGTGTTGGTCTTTAATACTTTGATTCTGAGTACCTATTTTAAAATTTTGATTTTTATTTATATTATTGCAGGGCATGCACATGAATATACATTTTTTTGTGTGTAATAAAGATATATATATATAATTTTCTCATGTGTGTGATTGTGGACTAGTTGTGGACTAGTTTCCTCCAAGTATATTAAATCCCTTCGAATAAAAAATGGTTCCACCCTAAGGTAGGGTCCCGAATCCCTATCAATTTATTTAAGAATTATAGCTTCTTTAAATAAATTGAGAGTGTGAATTCCATTTATTTTTTTATGTCTATGAATGACACTTTTGATGTTATTAAATGGTGTTTCCCATGTGAGATAAATGAGGAATTGAACAAGTGTTTATTTTAAGAATGTTTTTCTAATTTGGTTAAATTTATTTTATTAAATAGTTAAATGATTTGAATGGGATGTATCGGTAATATGGTAATTAATTTTATAATTAATTATCATGTAATGAGTTGGAATAAAAAATGTGGCTATTACTAATTATTCAGAATATTGAATTTTTTAAATATTTGGAATATAAATTGGAAATTGGTAATAATTAACTGATGGGTTAATTATTACATGATAAAAGGAAAATGTTAAATTAATTGTTGATTGGTTAAAAAGAAAAGATTTTATTAATTATTTGTTGAATTAATTAATTTTAAGGCATTAAATTAAGATTGTGAAATAATAGTTTTTTACACCTGTTGGCCATGGGTACCTTTTGATGCATGTTAGATTTGCATGCATTAAGTTTTCTTGGATGGAGATTTTTTATATTATGACATACTGTGTGAGATGGTTTCTAGATATATGGGCTTCGTTCAACACGTTTTGTGATGATTATGATGTTCATGTAAATTGTTAATGTCCGGGATGAATCAATTTTTGAGTGGACGGGTTCATACTTATTAGAGAATTTGGATAGTTAAATTTTGAGTTTATCATTTATTTGTCTTTCTATGACTAATTACTTGTTAATAAAATAATTATTATTGAGATGTTGAATGGTTAATTAAGGGTTGAATTTTTACGGGTGATTTATTTTGTTAATTAGTTGTTGAAATAATTAATTGATAGGATTAATTAATTTATGAATTAATTAATGGATGGTTGTGGAGTGTTAGACATGACGTTCTACACAAATGATAAATATATATATTATTGCTAAACGGGTTGTGAGATAGGGACTGATGCTCCAAATACTCATGAGGTGCTAGACATGGAGTTCTAAACCATGCATACAAGAAAACATTATTTTATGGGACAGGGATTGATACTCCAAATACCCATGGGTTTTGAGAAATGGACTGACGGTCTAAATACTCAAGAGGGTGATAGACATGATTTTCTACACCCATTAATTGACATTGGATTGTGGGTCCAATTGGTCATACATGAAATGAATTAATTGGTTAATCAAAAATATTGTGACATTATGATTTTTGAATTGAATATGAGAACGGGTTTATACTTATCAATAGATTAAGTGAATCAATATTAGTGGATGGACCTAGGAGGGAATCACTATTTTTAGTTGGCGGGCATAGATATAGTATATGAATGATTAAATTGAATATCTTAGGACACGTTATCCAATCCAAAGCACAAGCATGGATTTGTTCTCTAAATTGATTACTTTGATGGATTTTAGAGAGAACTGTGGTGAGTGACATATACATGGAATGTTGAGCTTAGGCCGGATCATGAAAATTATGTAGTTTAATAGGGATGGAATAATTCATAAATTAAAATTATCATGTAATGACTACTGTGTATGCATGAAAAATGTATAAAACAGGTTCAGACACGAGCTGATAGCTAAATCAGGTACATGGGTATATAGTTACATTGTACTGATTACTTTAATTATGCATGATTTCACTATTTAAATTTATTTATTGAATGTTAGGAGTGTTGGTAGAGACTGGTGGTTCCGGACTACTACGATTTATATCTCACACCCTACTCAGGCCTCTATTGCACTGGGGTACCTGAGTAGATTCTATTGGGTTGCAGAATTGTGCTTCTAGCAAATACTAGGGAGATTGGTGCAGAGGACCGAGCAGGATGTCGGTATGCTCGAGTTGAAATCATTAGGTCTTGGTTGTATTTTATTTTTATTATACATGATGTTTAAATCATGCCATATTTTTTTCATTCAATTAGGTATCCATAACATGCCATGCATTCATCTTCTTTATAACTGATGTTGGAAATTTGTTTTTACATGATTTATAAAATATATATTCTGATGCTTTATCATTTCTTATACCTCTTCCGTTATTTATTTTCATTTTTTTATTTACTTTGGTATACCATTGTGCAACTAGGATAAGAGGGAATAGTCTCCCCACTAATTATCCTTAGACCCTCACCACTAGTCGGCAGCCTCTGGCATACGGGGAGACATGCTTGAGGTCATATGGTGATCAATTCGGCCACTGGTTTAGTGGTGATCCAGGTAAGGATATTACAAAGTGGTATCAGAGGTTTAGGTTTTCTTTCTTTTCATTTGTCTTATTGTTTTGGGTTTGGTAGAGAGGATACTAGAAATATGTCAGTGCTTGGGTTAATAGACATGATTGGGACTGAACATATCATGTGCGGGAAATGACCAAGTGGCTAGAGACCGGAATTTATGTTTTTACTATTAGAGGATACAATTGATATGATTTAACCTTGAGTAACTGGTGTATTTTCCACTATTTATTGATTTTGATAGTTTTGAAAAATAATTTTCTTGGCCTGATATAGAAAGGAAGTTTCATACTTACATCATCATAGGCACTTAGAGATTCACATGTCATGCATATAACATGCCATGTATTTCCATTAGTATGATGCCTGCAACTTTGGATTGTGTTCCTTGAGTGAAATTCCATGTTTTTATCTACTTTATCATGCTTCTCTATATAGAATGTTTCGATGATAGGTTTAACATGCTTGAGTGATTATATTCCATATTACATCAGTTATTATCTTGTTTTTTTGTTGTTCCATGATTATGTATTATAACATGTTGTTGTATTACTGCTTATTCTAACATGTTAAAGTGATTTTGGATATGTGAAAGGGGTTCTAAAGACAAAATCTTAAATAAATTTTCATTGTGATAAATAGGAGCCAAGTTCCAGCGATAAGGTGTGTGGGTGCCTTATCGATTGTTCTATGGACACTCATGTGTTTGAACCTTTTAAAACCATAAAATGATTTAAAATGGTATCAAATGTAAAAATGATGAATTTTGATTGAAATGAACTATTGTTGGGTTTATTTTTAACGAACTGAGATGGAAACAAATGGGACCCTCAGAGGTTTCGTACATGGTAAAAAGGAATTTAGATTCTATATTGCCTATTTAAATTTGAATAACACTGAAATTTAAATTATTAATGAGGATTTAAGTGAAAACATGTTTTTTTCTGTAGGGATTTTTTTGGAAAACCGTTTGACTTTTTGTGTAGATGTACTTGTGTATATGTTGAAATTCATTCAAATTTAAAAAGATTGATATGAATTAATTGAAATTCGTAAAAATAAAAGGGGTTTTTGAACCATGTGATTTCAGTTTTTCATGACCAAGAGAGAGGGTCAACATTTATTTTTTGTAAGGGGCTAACCCGTGATAGGTAGTACCCTTAGAATGTGCAAGGCTATTACTGTATGTTCATCCCACTGCTCGAGAGGACCTCATGGTACTCGGGTGTTATGGAATGCTGAGAGGTTTGTGCTACGACTTTTATGATCAATGTTTGATGTGGTGCTCTTGGTTCAAGGAATGTCACAAACATGAGTTAATGTGTTTTAAAAACATGTGTTGGTGAGAAGAAGATCTGTTCATGGGATGTCATGGAAAATCTTAAGATGGGTATTTTTGAATCATTTTCGATAATCGTGTAAACAGGTCATGTCAATATTTTAGAACAGAGTTGTCCAGTAATAGTATGACTGCTCTTCTTAATTCCCCTAGTATTTATTTTAGTAATCTCTTCTGAATACGATGAGCATGTACCCTATCATGACATCGTCATGGAGACACTAATATAGTGCGTGTCTTATGTTGAGCTATAGTTTAATAGTTTTTGGTGTTGATGAGTAGATGTTAGCTGTTAGTATGTGGGATGAGTTGATTGTTTGGGCTACTTTTCATTATTGTGTTGTGGAATGGTTGTTTTAAAATATCCTTTTGATGGCATGACTTGAATATTACACCATAGATTGAGTAAGGACTTCATTATACGTGCAGATGGTTTTGGAATTGTTTTAAGGGAATTTCATCAGATAAAGAGAGAATGTGGGTTTCGGGTCTATGACATCTTTCAATGGTAGCATGCACAACATGTTCTATTGATTGATCGAGATTCAACCGTTTTTGTGGATGAGGTCCCTCTAATAGACTAAGATATAAGATCTGTTTTGATGTTTAAGATATAAGGTGTTATTTTCCTCTAGTTTTAATGGATTATCCATTAGGCATGTGAAGGGTTAAATGTGTGTTTGGCGTTGGGAACACAACATGTCACTTCTAACAAGATTAAATGACCTTTGTAGGCTGGTTGTTTTAGTATTGGTTCTCGATGGCTACTCGAGGATGAGATGATTTTAAGGGCGGTATATTGTAAAGTCCCTGGTTTTTGAAATACGTTAAAATATTAATGTTTTTTTATTTTTTTTTTCAATTTATCAATGGGTCGTTATTTTAAACCACACTCCAGAATTTTATTCTGAGTGTTGGAACAAATAAATGTGTCGTTTTTGGACATGTATAATTACCTGATAATTTTTGTAGGTATCCTGATGAGTCTCAGGAACATAGATTTCAGAAAAGTCTACATTAATGGATCTGCATGGGAAGCACACTGTTGTGGTCCAACCCATGCGTTTACCCTATTTAATGGATTACTTAATTTAATTAAATAAGATTATATGATAGATTGTGTTTAATTAAAATAATATTTTAATAATATTATTAATTAATTTATTGTGATTATGATTGTGGTTGTTTAATTAAATGAATGATAAATAATTAATTAAATTATGGTTGAATAAATGAATGTTTCATTTAGATTTATAGAAGAATCACTTTATTTAAATAAAGAGTTTATGAATTATTAAAGGATCATTTGTTATTAAATGGTGGATTGGGATAATAATAATAATGTTATTATTATTATTATGGTGTTGTAAATAATTTTTATGATTTGAGATTTTAATTGCATGTTAAAGGAGTGTATCATTTATGAGAATTTGATGTCACTTTGGAGCTTCTCAAAGAAACATTTAATTAAATGAGGTGTTTTGAAATAAATGAAGATTTATTATTAAATATACGTGTTGTCCTTATCAAAGATTTGAAAAATAATAATAATGATATTATTATTATTTAAGTTTTATGAATGTAATAATTATTATTTTTATTGAAATTAAATTAGGGGTTCTCATTTGGAGTTTTTATCAGATTAATGATACTGAAATAAATTGGGGGTTTGGGTTTTAAATAAATGAGGGTTGGATTAATAATAATATAAATGTTATTATTTTTTGTGGTTATTTAGTTAAATAAATGTACAAAGAATTTAATGATCAACACACAATTTTATAATTAATTACGAAACATTTATTAAGGGAATAATAAACGAAGGTCAAAAATGAATTAAACAATTAATGTGGATTTAAATGGGGGTTGGACATAATCCAAATGATATTTTTATTATTTTTTCAAAAAAATTTAATTATGGAGTTTAACTATGTTCGGTTTTTATTTAATTGGGTGTTTTGATATTAATGAAATAAATGAAAATGAAAATAATAATATTATGACTATTATCATTAATATGATTATTATGTATATTATTATTATTATTATTATTTTTATGTGTTATATTATATTTTTATTAAATGGGGGGCAGTACAAGAGAGGTGTGACCCCCTTGTTCCTCTTCTTCCTCCCAAGTGAGGCGCAAGACACCTAGTCCACCCCCTATGTGTGACAAAACTCAGCACTGTGAAGCTCCTCCATCATGAATCTTCCTCGGTCGAACCTCAACCACCCTATGGTGTGACCTGAAAATGCACCACCACCAGACAACTTGCGACAACAACATGTGACCCCCCTCTAGTTTGTACCTAGAGGTGCACCACCCCCTCTCCCGGACTCTACATTGTGCTCGACGATTCCTCATGGACTCTTCGTGAATCGTGTTTGTCTTCGCGAGGTGAGTCTATCTGTTTTTTTATTAGTATTGGCCATTTGGCTCCTCCCCTACCATATTTTCTTCTCCAAAACCCTATGTATAGGGTTTTATTAGGTTTCTTTGTTTCTTTGGTTCAAGGGATGTGTAAGAGGCTCCATTAGACCCTTTGGAAAGTAGTTCGGCATCAACTGACAAAGGTGAGGAGTATGGGTTATTTTTCTCTTTTTATTCTTGTTTTAGGTATGGTTATATAATCGTGGTTTTGTTTCACATCATTCAATTAAGGGTTTGATAATTTATATGAGTCCTTGGTACCATGTTAGAGGTGTGTTGGTCCTTACTGCTTTGAATCTGTGTACCTGTTTTAATAATTTTAATTTGAATAATATTATTATAGGGAACATATGTGAATATAAATAAATACATATATATATAAGGTGTGTGTGTGTGTGATTGTGGACCAGTTGTAGACTGGTTGCCGCCAAGTATATTGAATCCCTTCAGATAAAAAATGGTACCACCCTGAGGTATGGTCCCAAAACCCTATCACTTTATTTAAGAATTATATCTTCTTTAAAAAAAATTGAGAATCCAAGTTTCATTGATTAAGATATGTCTATGCATGAAATATTTGATCTTATTAAATGATGTTTCCCACATGAGATAAAGGGGGACTTGAACATGTGTTGATTTTAAGAATGTTTTTCTAATTTAATTAAAGTGATGTGATTAAACAGTTTAATGATTTTAATGGGGAGAATGGGTAATATGGTACTTAATTGTATAATTAATTATCATGTCATGAGTTGGAATAAAAACTATGGCTATTACAGATTATTGAGAATATTGAATATTTGAAATGTTTAGAATATAAATTAGAAATTTGTAATAATTAATGGACGAATTAATTATTAGATGATAAATGAAAAATGGTTAATTAATTGGTTATTGGTTAAAGAGGTATGATTTAATTAATTAATTGTTGAATTAATTATTTTTAGCGTATTAATTTATGATTGTGAATTAATTGTTTGTTACGACTGTTGGCCATGGGTACCTTTTGATGCATGTTAGGGTTCGATGCATTATGTTGTCTTGGATGGAGTTGTTTTATATTATGAGATACCACGTTAGATTTATTCTAAATATATGGGCTTTGTTCAGCATGTTTTGGGATGATTATGATGTGTTTGTAAATTGTTAATGTCCTGGATAAATCAAGGTTTGATTGGATGGGTTCATACTTGTTAAAGAATTTGGATAATTAAATATTGAGTATATTATTTATTTGTCTTGCTAAGAATAATTAATTGTTAATAAATTATTTACTATTAAAATATTGAATGGTTAATTAAGTGTTGAATTTTGAACGAAGATTTATGTTGTTAATTAGTTGTTGAATTAATTAATTGATTTGATTAATTAATTTATTAATTAATTAATAGATGGTTGTGGGGAGATAGACATGAAGTTCTATACCAATGATAAATATAAACGTATTATTGATAATCATGTTGTGAGACAGGGACTGATGCTCGAAATACTCACAGGGTGCAAGACATGGCATTCTACACCGATCTTGCAAGAAAACATTCTTTTATTGGATATGGACTGATACTCCAAATACAAATGGGTTGTAAGACAAAGACTGACACTCCAAATGCTCACAAGGTTGGTAAAAATGATGTTCTAAACCCATTAATTGACATTGGACTATGGGTCCAATTGGTCATACATGAATTGAATTAATTGGTTAATGAAAACTATTGTGACATTGTGATTTGTGAATTGAATGTGAGAAAGGGTTCTTACTTATCAATGAATTGGGTGAATCACTATTAGTGGACGGACCCAGGAGAAAATAACTATTTTTAGTGAACGGGATTAGATATAGTATATGAATGATTAAATTGAATATCTTAGGACGTGTTATACAAGCCAAATCACAAGGTAGGATTTGATTATTACTTTAATTACTTTGATAGTCTTTAAAGACAACTGTATTGAGTGATATATACATTGAATGTCAGGTTCAGCTGGATCATGAGAATTATGTAGTTTAATGAGGTTTGAATAATTGATAAATGAAAATGATTTTGTAATGACTATTTTATATGCATGAAATATGTATAAAACAGGTTCAGATAATAGCTGATAGCTAAATCTGGTACATAGGTATATAGTTACATTGTACTACTTTAATTATGCATGCTTTGAATGTTTAAATTAATTATTGAATGTCAGTATTTTGGGCAGATACCGGTAGTTCCAGCATACTGAGATTTATATCTCACACCCTACTCGGGCTTCCATTGCACTGGGGTACCGGAGTAGATTCTATTGGGTTGTAGGATTGAGTTGTTAGAAAATACATGGGATATTGGAGTAGAAGACTGAGAAGGATCTTAGGGTGCTCAAATTGAAATCCATAGGGCATTTTTGACTTTTATTTTTATTATACATGATGTGTAAAGCATGTTTTATTTTTTTATTTTATTTATTTCAATTATTTATCCATAACAAGTCATGCATTCATCTACTTTATAATTGATGGTGGTCATTTGTCAGTACATAATTTATAAAATCTACCTTCTGCTGCTTTATTATTTATTAGACTACTCAAACAATTTATTTCAGTTTTTTGTTATTTACTTTGATATACAATTGTTCAACTCTGATATGAGGTTATAGTCTCACCTTGGACTATCCTTTGACCCTCGCTACTCGTTGGAAGCTTCTAGCGTATGGGAGGACGCACTTGAGGACATGTGGGGAGTGCTTTGGGCACTGGTTTAGTGGTGAGCTGGGTCAGGTCGTTATAGTGGTGTTGGAAATCATAGAGCATGATGGTCCCATTGAGTATACGCCACTGGAGATTTGGATTAAGATGGGGAATAGTCCGATTAGATCGAGCACGAATCAAACTGGGCCACCGGGACTAAAAGGCTAATAACTCACAGACTGGGCGTCTGATTGATGGACCTTCTATTTCGTTGACACACCTATGACATGGTTGAACTTTGAGATTATTTTTTTTGGACTTAGGGGATGTTAGTGTATTGAACAATATCTTGTGTAGCGGATCCTCCCAAAGATGAGTGAGAATAGTGTGGGAAACCAATGGTTGGATGGGACTTGATGACTACTGACTATTTTAACTCGGAGTGACTCGACAGGCCCAGTGGGGAGCTCCTTGGTGACGTAGTAGACCTACGTTAGGGAGTGCCTTGGTGATGTGGCACACCCATGGTGGGAAATACCCTAGTGATGAGGCAGACCCACGGTACTCGACAAGAGGAGTACCTCTACATTCCAAGGTTAGTGGGAAGCACCTCTATGTGACGCGGTAGGCCGATTTTCCTCGAAAGAGGAAGTGTTCTTCAGCAACTGAGGTGTTCAACATTGTAACTGGGAATGATTCATGATATTACCCTAGAATAAATCCCAGTGTAAGCTGAGTCATCACCTCTGTGTTTTTCCTCATGATTGAGATGGATTACTAGATAACATAAGTATATGTATGGGAATACACCTAAGTAACTTTATCTGTTGATTTCATACATTTTGATTAATCTTTGATGGTTTTTGTTAGACCAAGAGGGTCTCAGGTTCCCTACTGAGTATCATTATACTCCCCCCTTCCCAGGCTATTTCCGCACCTTATTCTGTTGGATGTAGATGATAGACAGCGCTAACAAAGGCTGAATGTACTAGGACTGGATGGTACCTTGAGGTGGACCATATGGTGAGTCGATATGTAGAGGAGACAGGTGGACGTGGAGTGCTGAGAAGGTGATATGTACCTACCCTTATGGTAGAAACCTCGGAGGGTGATCTAGTAGTTTCCTTTCTCATTCTTCAATTGTATTTCATTTTAGTTGTACTTGTACATTCCAGATGGGCTTGTATTATGGCCCCTTTTTACATACCGAACTCACTTGATTACTATATAGTTGAATTGGGTTCGTATCTTGGTGTTTGTTTGGTTGTTTGTGTTTACATGTTATAAAGGAAATGCCTTCCTAGTTTTAGAAATTACGCCTTTGGTGCTAGTCACCTGCCCCTAGCCTATAAAAGGTAGGCTTGGGGTAGTTGCAGCACGGGCCCCAGGGGACGGGTCCTGACAAATTGGTATCAGTGGAGTCGGATCTTCCACAAAACACAGGACTCTGATTTTTCTTTTCTATGAAGGAACCATGCTAAGGGTAATGAGTGTGGTCTTCAGTTCAGGGAGTCCAGTTTTGGTGCGGTCGTCGATGAATCCATACACCAGGACCCTGACTTCTAATTTCCGACTCAGTGCATGAAAACACTGATTGTGTGTCTGTCTCCAAGATTTTTATTTGTTATATCTTGATTCATCTCACCATGTATAACTTATTAACTATATATTACTTATTTATTTTCAGGATTCCTCCATGAAGACAGCCATCTAGAGTTCTGAGTGTTGTACGCACTAATAGCCCACAAAGTGATGAGGCCTCAGTGTAGGGCCCTTTTCCAGTAGAGGCACCAGCGGAAGCACTAAAGGTACCACTCCCCATTAGTCCACCGATACCACCAGCCCTATCAGAAGATGGTGCACGCCAATTGAGCACGTTGCACGAGTTCTAGTGCCAGAGGCCAACCAAGTTCAGGGGAGATACAGACCAGCAGGTGGCTGAGGATTGGTTGGAGGCTGTAGTGAGATTCTTTCGACTGATAGAGACACCAGCTGATTTAATGGAGATCATTTCTACCACCCTTCTATAGGAAGGAACAAGAAGATGGGGGCTTGATGATTCGGGTTCACGATGAGGTGACGCTTCTCTAGGTAGACTTCAAGATCCTGTTTCGTGAAGTGTTTTTTCCAGTGACTCTTCGCATAGTACACATACAGGAGCTTCTTCATATGCAGCAAGGCAGCATGATTGTATCTCAGTACTCTGTGAGGTTCACTGACCTCTCATGTTACTCCACTGATATGGTGTGAGACCCATTCTTCAGGGCCCAGACCTTCAAGATGGGGCTCAGGTGGGAGATCAGGGCTTCGATGATCTCACTCTAAATCCCGACGTAGGAGGGGGTGTTAGAGAGATCCCTCATGGTGGAGAGTTTTCTTGTTGAGTAGTCACCAGTAGCAGGACCCACTACCCATCATCACATAGTGGAGTTATCTATAGTTGTAAGCAGACAGTAGTCACAAAAGACCAAGAGGACCAGACCTACAGGTGGATGATCGCATGACCTAGGATCGGTTGTTTGGGGAACCCGAGGAGGATCCAGTTATTCCAGGAGCGGTAAGTGTTTCTCTTGTGGCGGTTAGGGTCACATGGCTTGTGACTATCTAAAACATCATGCAGATGATCAGTAGATTGTCGAGGGACCACCCAGGTAGAGATAGAGGTTCGATTGAGGTGGTCTGTAGGGAGTAGGCAGACATGGCAGAAGAGTTGGTCATGGAGTTGGTGGTGGGCGACGATTCGGGATATTACTGCGACCACCACCAGGAGGTCCACCCCGACTACAGGAAGCGGGTGGATAGGGGAGATCTCATCTTCAGGGAGCTGAGGCTTATGATCATGGCACTCTGGAGATGATTCGAGGTACGATATGTGCCTAATACACCATATCTGTAGTACTTATAGACACATGCTCCAATCATACTTTCGTCTCCACTACCCTTGTTCAGAGCTCGGATATTCTGATGGAGTCGTTGGTTCGATCCATATGTCTAGAGACTTTATACGGGATCTGATTTGACGATTACGCACTAGTGCCGACGGTGTGATATTACACTAGGAGGTGAGAGCTTTGGCTGGGATCTCCTAGTAGTGGCATCAAGTCCTTACAACTCCATCATAGGTATGGACTGGTTATCTATAGTCCATGCAATGATTGACTGTATTAGGTGCAATGTGTGGTGTGTTCACATGGATGGAAGCAGGTTTACCTTCACCGGGGAAAAGTGAGCCTTTGCAGCGCGGGATGGAATTACCCAGTGGAGAGTGCAGCCGATCACTCATCAGTTGGCTAGCCATACCCTTGGATTTGTTGATGTGGAGAGTCTAATATATCATGTAGTGGTGGACCAGTATGTGGATGTCTTCCCTGATGATTTTCCGGGTCTACCTCCATGTATAGAGGTATACTTTTACATTGAATAGTACCCTAGGACGGCACTTATATCTACACCAGCTTATAGGATGGCTCCTGCGGAGCTTTGTGAGCTGCGGGTACATCTAGAGGACCTGCAGGGGAAGGTATTCATCCAACCCAGAGTTTCTCCCTAGGAAGCCCAAATTATGTATGCTAAGAAGTCGGTTGGGATCTTGAGACTTTTTTTCGACTATCGGCGCCTAAACCAGGTGACCGTGAAGAACAAGTACCCACACTTGGGGATTGAAGACCAATTTTATCAGTTGAAGGGATCAAAGTGGTTCTCGAAGATAGACCTCATATCAGGATATCACCAGCTCAGAGTGCGAGATGATGATGTACAAAAGATGGCCTTTATATGTTGTTATGGCCATTATGATTTTATGGTTATTCCATTCAGTATAACCAATCCTCAAGCAATGTTCATGGGACTCATGAATAGGATCATACTGTTATACCTTGATCGCTTTTTAGTGGTCTTCATTGATGACCTTCTGATCTACTCGACAATTGAGGAGGATCATGCCTATCATTTGCAGGTAGTACTGGACACACTCCGAGAGAACCAACTTTATGGTAAGCTCTCGATGTACCAGTTTTGGATCCGAGAGTTTCACTTTCTATGACAAGTCATATTAGAAGTTGTAGTTGTAGTAAATCCAATGAAGACTGAGGTGATACTTGCTTGGGATCCACCACGAAGTGTGATGGATGTATGAAGTTTCAAGGGTTTGTCTAGATATTACTAGAGGTTTGTGCCAGAATTGACCAGAGTTTCAGCGCCACTATCATTCTTAATGAATAAGGGGCAACCCTTCATGTGGTAAGAAAGATGCGAGTAGAGTTTTCAAGAGCTAAGGCAGAGGCTGACTATTACCCCCATATTGAGGCTTCCAGAGGAGGGTGTATGGTATGTAGTTTACTATGACGCATCAGGAACTGTTCTCAGATGTATCATGATGCAGGAGTGAGTAGTGATTTCATATGGTTCTCAGAAGCTGAGATAGCATGAGGAGAACTATGCTACCCATGACATGGATTTTGTAGTGGTGGTCTTCACCTTGAAGATGTGGTGGCGCTATCTGATGGGAGAACATTTTACAGTGTACTTTGATCACAATATTCTTAGGTATATCTTCTCTTAGAAAGACCTGAACCTAAGACAACGATGTTTCCTTTAGTTCCTCTAGGACTATGACTTCGAGATAGTCTATACTCCTGTGAAGGGGAACGTTGTAGCAGATGCAATCAACATGAGGTCTGGTATACAGCTGCTAGGTGAGGCGATGGAGAAGATGGCCTCTTTGTAGGTATCCTTTGTGGATCAAGATGGATATGCTTTTCTTAAGTCTCTTACAGTCACTACAACACTTCATCAGGGATTCGTGGAGGTTTAGCGTGGGGATGTTGACTGTGAGACACGACATGCTCAGATATCCACAAGAGAGGCACCTGATGGATTTTCTGAAGGTGGAAAGAATGTCATCCTCTTTATAGGAAGTACCATGGTACCAGTGTCACTTTAGGATGATGTGTTGAGGTAGTTCCACACATCCCCTCTAGTGGTACATCCATGAGTGGCGAAGATGTACTAGGATCTCCGACGACAGCACTGGTGTCCTGGAATTAAGAAAGTAGTTATATAGTTTGTCTCTCAGTGCCACACTTGTCAGCATGTGAAGGCAGAACATCAGGTACCAGCAGGCTTGGTTCAGTCATTGTAGGACCCAGAGTGGAAGTCGGATGGTATATCCATAGACATCGGGATAGGACAACCACGTACATCTAGGGTATATGACCCTATTAGGGTGATCGTTGAATGACTCACCAAGTCAGCCTACTTTCTACCGATCAGATAGAATGGTTCAGTAGAGAGAATGGGATGCCTATGTGTGCGAGTGATTTTATGGTTACATGGAGTAACTTTGATGATTGTCTCCGACCGTGATGTGTGATTTTCTTCCTGACTATGGAAGGGGTTGTGGAAGGCTTTCAGGATGCAGCTTCATTTAAGCACCGCCTTCCATCCGCAAACGGATGGTCAGACTGAGTGTACTATTCAGACCCTTGAGGACATGTTCAGTGCTAGTGTCCTTGAATTAGGTCAAATTTTGGAGGATCACTTACCTTTGGTGGAGTTTGGATACAACAATAGCTATCACTCCACCATTGGGATGTTACCTTTTGAGGTGTTGAATTGGTGACCTTGAAGATCACCTTTGTGCTGGACTGACCTAGGAGAGTCAGCACTAGTGGGGCTAGAGATGGTACGGGCTACGACAGAAAAGGTGAAGATCATATAGGATAGGATGAAGACTACACAGAGTAGGCAGAAGTCGTATGCTGATAGGAGACAGAGACCTCTGGATTTCAAGGATGGTGACCCCATCTTTTTACGGGTCTCACCTTGATGAGGTTTGTGGAGATTTGGATAAGTCATAAAGTTATCTCCGAGTTTCATTGGTCCTTTTCAGTTCCTTAGCAGAGTTGGTGAGGTAGATTACCTCTTAGATCTTCCACCTCAATTGCACTGGGTGCACGACGTCTTCCACATATCCCAGCTAAGGAGATACGTGCATGACCCTTCTTACATCATCGATCATGGAGAGCTAGACGTCAATGATGGGTTGACTTTTATAGAGGTTACCGTAGATATTGAGGATTGAAAAGAGCGGTTCCATTGTGGATAGTCGATACCTCTAGTGCACATTCGATGGCAACACGGGAACCTCTAAGAGAGCACATGGGAGTGGGAGGCTCAAATGTGTTCTCAGTACCCCCACTTGTTTACCTGGTTTGAGTTGTGGCTTACGGGGATGTAGAGCCCTGAGGTGGGGAGAATGTTAAGACCTAGAATATCCATGTAAATTTTTTTCTTAAATAAATGGGAATTTTACGAGTCCATGAAATATGATGGCGGATGATTCTGAGGCCTGGAGTTCCTTTATGAATTTTTAAACTTCTGTTCGGGTACATTCAGTAAACGTGCGAGCAGGTTTTCTAACTTTCGAACAGGTGCTCGTAATTGAAATTAGAGTCACAGTTGAACACATAGTGCTAATATTTGCTTCAAAAGACATTCATCTCGATGACAGTTGGTCGAGGGTGAAATATAAATTTGGGGTTTTTTGTGGAAATAATAAAATAAAAAAAACACAAATTCTATATGATTTTTTTGTAACCACCCTCCATATGGAAGTTATGAATTGTGGACCACCAGACCTTAACCTCCCATGAATGGATATGGTGGTGGGGGCCACCCAAGGTATAAACCTCTTAAAATCCCTCATTAATGTGGAGAACCCTCTTGATATTCCTCCACATTAATTGTGCCAACCCTCCTTAATTAATTGTGTCAACCCTTGGTATGCTCTAATTTGAATTTTATGCCAACTCAACCCATTTATTGTTTCCAATTAATTAATACAACATTTATTTCGAAAAAAATTAAATAGATAAACATATTTTATTAGGTTGGATATTCATTTGTTAGAAAATTAATGGTAAAGGAGGATTAAGAGAACATGGGAGAAAGCTCTCCAACCAAGAATGCTCAGCCAGCGAAGAATGTTGACCTCCTTCGACCTTCTTCCTCAGGACTTCATCCGACGTGGGACGTCCTCATCTAGAGTGAATTGATGACCATACTACCTTCTTGCACCAATATCATCAATAGAACGAGGTAGGTGTTTATTTTCCGGTATTATTACCTTGGTGTCTTTTGTGATTTTGGAATGAAACATTGCGGGATGTTTTAAGCTTGACGTTCTTCTTTTTTGTTGAGCCATATGCTACCACCCTAAAACGGAACGTACATGCCAATCCAACATGGCCCAAACCTACTGCAAATATTTTGGTGTTATTCGCGATGGAGGAGGATGGAAACCATCCAATGTTGGGTCATGAGAATGGCGACAGGCAACGCTGTCGGCCGTGATGAAGGAGACGGTGCAATGCCGTCGCGCCGCGGTCACCGCCGCTGCTGCGGGGTCTCCGTGTTGACCACGGACTTCACTGCCATCCGCAGATCTGTGCCGCCACGCAGCCAAGGCATTTCCCCATGGCTGGCTGAGCCACCTTCCCGCGGCTAGACCGCTACCCTGCGGCTGAGGCACCTCACAGCAACCGGTCGAGCCGCCAGCCCCCGGACGAGGCGTTGCCCCATAGCCGGCCGAGCCGGCAACCCACAGCCAGACCACCGCCTCGTGACCGGTCTTCCGACCCACGGCCGGCCCATGCCATCACGGCTGGCCCACTGCCCTCGCAGCCAGTCAGCTCCCTCGTGGCCGGTCCGCCGCCCCCGCAGCCAGTCCGCACCCTCGCAGATGTTCTACCTCCATTGCGGTCGGTCCGCGCCCTCACGATACTCACATCTGGTCTGCACAGTCATAGTACCCTACGGGTTGGGGTGGGTTGGGTTGGGTCTGTTCGACCGGGTCTGACCGGACCCGGGCCCACTAGGCCCAATTTAGTTCTTTTGGCCCTAATTTTGGCAACGAATGTCCGTTTGATGAACAATTAGCAGTGTTGGAAATCGTGCAGCGTGACAGCCCCTTTGATTATACCGCACTAGAGTTTTGGATTACGATGGGGAACAGTCAGGTTGGATTGAACACAAATCCAACTGGGCCCCCGGGACTAAAAGGCATAAAACTCACAGATTGGCCGTCTGATTGATGCACTGTTTGTTGTGTTGAGAGCCATATGATGTGGCGGACCATTGAGATACTTATTTGTGGGACTTCATGGATGTTTGAGTATAGACCAGTAGCTTGTGGAGTAGATCCTCCCAGAGATGAGTGAGAATAATGTGGGAACCCAGTAGCTGGATAGGACTTGATGGCTGATGTTTGTTTCGACTCAGAGTGACTCGACAGGCCTAGTTGGGAGCACCTCGGTGACGCGACACACCCACGGTACTCGACAGGAGGAGTACCTCAACAGGCCTAGTGGGGAGAGCCTTGGTGACATGGATGATCCACAGTGGGGAGCATCATGGTGACACGGAAGACCCATGGCACTCGATATGAGTAGTAGCTCAGTAGTCCAAGGATAGTGGGAAGCGCCTCTATGTGACGCGGCTGGCCCACTGTACTCGATAGAGGAGGATTTCTCTAATAGCAGAGTTGTTCAAATTTGTGACTGGGAATGTTAGTTGATATTTTCGAAGAATAAATCATAGTGTGAGATGAGTCAGTACCTATATATTTTTCCTCATGATTAGTATGGATTACTTGATAACTTTGGTATATGTATGGGAATATACCTACGTAAGGTTATCTGTTGATTTCATAATTTTTGATTTGTCCTTGATAGTTTTTGTCAGACCTAGATCGTCTCTAGGTCCCTTCTAAGTATCGTTATACTCACCCCTGCACGGGCTATGCTCGCACCTTATTGTGTTGGATGCTGACGATGGACAATACGGACTGAGGCTGAGAGTACTAGGACTGGACGGTACCTAGAGGTGGACCATACGACATGTCGGTACGCAGAAGAGATGGATGGGCGTGGAGTGCTGAGAAGGCGATCATTACCTACCCATCAGGTAGGAACCTCAGAGGGTGATCCAGTAGCTGTCTTTCTCTTTCTTCAGTGGTATTTCATTTCTGTTATACTTGTACTTTCCATTTGGGCTTGAATTCTGGCCCATTTTTACTTACAAACTCACATGTTTACAAAACAGTTGACTTCCGTTCGTATCTTGATGTGTGTTTGGTTGCGTGTGTTTATAATTTGTAAAGGCAATGCCTTCCCAGTTTTAGGGATTACGCCTTTGGTGCTAGTCGCCGGCCTCTATCATAAGGATGGCGGGCTTAGGGTTGTCACGGCACGGGCCCTCGAGGACGGGTCGTGACATTTATTTACTATTTTCTAGTATTATCAATATGTATTCTTCTTTACTTCAATATATATATATATATACATATTTTTTAATAATTTATATTTAATTTATATTTAATTTATAAAACATATACATTATTTTAGTATTTTAATGTGTTCTCATTTTGAATTATTCAATTCCACTCATTTTTAAAATGCATGTAATTATTATTATCCATTAATAATGATAACAATATATTTAAAAATAAATATTTATAAATCAGTATATACAAGTATATTTACTATATTAATAAATTTATAAATTAAAATATATTTAATTACTATAATTAAATAAATATTATTTATTGAATGGTTATTTATATAATTATAAATAAATAATTATATAAATTTAAATATCTATAAAATTATTAACAATATATTGAAATAGTGTTCTTGGAAATATTTGAACTCAATACCTCACAAAGACCCACAAGGGCTGCTACCACAGAGCTGCATCCTAAGGTATATATATATATATATATATATATATATTATGATTTATTCACATATTTGTAAATATATAATTAAATATTTAAAAAATAGTGAAATTATAATAAATATATTTAAAAATGGAATATTTGGATGTTTTTTATTATTTTTTTAATATATTTATATATGTAATTAAAAAAATATAATAAATATATTTAATATATATATATATTTATTAAATATATATTTATATAAATGTATATATTGATATAATTATATTTATATTTATAAATAAATATATTTGTAACTTTATATTTAATATATTTTGAAAATTATATATTTACAATTATAACTAAAAAATCTAATTTTTTAGAAAAATTAACAATTGAATTATAATTAAATAATCATATATTTAAACAATAATAACATTATAATAAAAAATATAATTATATAAATTTTTTTCAAAGAATTGGTATTTGTAATGATAAATATAAATCCCTTACTTATTATAATTTTATAATTATTTAAATATATGATTATTTCTTGTTACCTTTTAGATAGTGTGGTTCGCCATTGTTTGATCCTTATTTCTATTGTATGAAATGCACATGATAATGGAAAAACATTTAACATTATGTTGAAAAAATTATAGATGGAATGTTATATCATATGAATAATATAATGTGGGTTCATATACATATTGTTTTAATGTAAATGGGTTAATCAAATTCTGGGAACTATTGATTAAAATTTCTAGTTTATATATTTTAACATTATCAATATATAATATAGATATAATTTAATAAGGATCTACCTATTAAAAAATCTTTTAAATAAAAATAATCATATTTTTTATTTTTTATTTTTTTTATTTGTTCAAAAAAAATTTGTGATGTATTGTCAATAACAGTCATGTTTATAATTGATTGATAAGATCTAATTATTAATACATTTACTAAAAAAATATATTAACTAAAACATTACTACTATGGGAGGATATGATATTCAATGGTATTTAGAGATCACTAAAAGAGATACCGTTTATCTCTATTATCAATGAATGGTTTCAAATAATATTCCATGTCCTTTAAATTTATAATAAGTTAAAATAATGATTGAATATTTATAAACTAATAGTAAATCGATATTATGAATTTATTTTATTTTACATTTATAAATGAAAACATGACATAGCACAAAACACTGTCAGATTCTAGTAGAAGAGTTTCATTATGTGTTTTCATATGTAGAATACGTTATATATGAGTTTATTTTCAATAATTTCTTATAAATTATTCCTCTCAATGAATTATGTGATTTGGGATGAAGTGACCCGATTTAATAAGAAATTCTTTTTTTGTGTGTCTCTATGTTATCTCATCAATAAATTTCACTTTTATAAAATTGTAAAATCATAATATAGTCCAACTATTCATTACCTGATTGGAGATGAAGCAAAATGTTTTCTCAACCCATAAAACCATCAAAAACCTTCCATTGGATTGATAATAAATATGTACTAGAAACATGAACCTTGATAAATGGTAAAAACAATCAAATTGAATTATAATTAAATCAATATAAAATAGTTTGTAATACAATCCCTATAATTTTCATTCTTGTAGGTAGAAAAACATTAATAAATTTTTAAATACTTGGAAAAAATTAAACCCTCTACAAATAAAAATCTATCATTGATGACGCAAACTCTTCAAGTATCTACTATATATAATTTGATACTCTATACCTTCCAATAAGTAATAAATACTTTAAAACTTCATCCCTAAGAACAATCAGCATCATATTCCCCAAGACGCACATAAAGTGGATTTTTAAAGTAACTATATAGGTTATATCCGATGATTTTTCATGCCCATGATACAAATGAAAACTGTATATCTCATTTTTATTTTTAAAAAATATTCACAATGAATGATAATTAATAAATAATTCAACAAAAAATAGTCATGAGGATAATAGATAACATTCTATGGAAAAGGATCATGAGTTTCAAAAATAAGGTTGTGTAAATAAGGATTCATTTAGGTTGTATATATATACAATACAATACACTTCATGTATGAAATTCCACATTTTCATGCATATTTCATGAAAATTATTACTGCCTTGAAAAAATAAATAATGATTTAATACTCCATTACAACTAAAAATCACCGCCTTTGATTAATAATT
The DNA here is from genome assembly GCA_963277665.1 of Viscum album. NCBI lineage: Eukaryota > Viridiplantae > Streptophyta > Magnoliopsida > Santalales > Viscaceae > Viscum > Viscum album. The sequence goes on from OY728125.1 coordinate 714,052,051, forward strand.
CATTAGAATCTTGATTTTATTCCATCTCATGATGAGGTATTGGTCTCCCTCTTCCAAAATAGATTTCCTCCCATCATTGTGGTTCAAATGTTCTTTGATGACATAACTACTCTAAGAATTTTATTCACTAATGTCCATCAAATCATCTTTCATGTCTTTGAATACTTCATCTACCAACCCATTCTTTAACACACTCATTCTTTCATCCTCCCCATTTACTACATCTTGAGAACAAAAAAAAAGAAACTTGAAAATTAATCAAAACATAATGAATTAATTTAGTTAGTTTCATTATAATTCTTTTCATATATGTCTCACTTATTTAATTTTGATAACACTTCATCCAAAATTCCTTTTATTTTGTTGGCAGTCACATTGGATCATGTTTTATATTTATAAATAATAACACGTGGGAAATAATTCCACTGTAATGGGTGACATCCTAAAAACACAGATGTTACATATTATTGGTGAAAGAAGACACAAAATTCACATTTTAAATAACTTCCCCTTCATCCTCTATAAATTTAAAAGGCTTACAATATGAAACTTGATGATATTCCTCCAACAATGAGATGAGCCTTCCAGTCCTCCATTTTTTTAATCTTTATTATAAGTTCTATAGGAAACTTAGAGAAATGTATGGTTTTCAAGGCCCCGCATCTGGCTCACAAGAAATACCAATAGAAGTGTTTATCTCCTATAATTCCTTCTAAAAAATCAAATTTCAGAGGTAGTGGAAATTAGTAAATGATTGTTAGTGAATGTGATGTGGATTTGAATATTCATTCCTTCAATTTTAAATTTTATATGATAGAATCCGTAATAATATTTTCATTTATGTTATTTTGGAACCTCAGTGGATATAAATATCATATATTTGAGATAAATATGAGAGAAAAGGATTATTATCACCTATTAGAGTTAGTTCGGCTCCTTTTGAATGAGGTGATGTTTGTGTGGTACTTTTAGGTAGCATTTATCTATTGAATAGTTATTATTTCATTCTTTTTCATGAGACTCATCCCCCATATCTTATACGTTGTTTGAACTACTCTGGGTAGTATTAATCTAAAATCATCACCAGTACCTGTTATGGGATGAATTTGTATTATAGGATTTCAAATAACATAGGTGGATGTCCACAAAATATGGGTGATTCTTATCAAGAAGAAAAATTCAATAATAACTGTTATGGAGGTATTTCATTAAGAAAATTGGAAAAACAATTATGTGTGGAAGGCTAGTTTATATGAGGGATTCTAATCCAACATCAAGAGTTGGATAAAAATCAAGAATCTAAGGATGTATTAAATAGTTTTAGTGGATTTTAGTTTTACTAGTGTATTGTACTATCATATCACTTTTCAAGATAGTAACAATTTTTATTTAATATGTATAATGTGGAAATTTATGAATAGAGTGTATTGTACTAATTTTATTGAAGAGAAATTAAATATTTCACTACTCATGCATATAATTTCTACCACACATGAGGATGTTACAAATAATGATGAAGAAAATGTTATTGGTGTTGAGTCTACAAAATAATTAGGGGCTCATCAACATATTATTGAAAAGAACAACAACAACACAACACCATAGTGGTGAATAAAATTATCAAAGAAATAAGTGAGGTTATAAAATATAATGTTGGTTGGAATCAATGAGGCCAACCAATTAACCCAATCTAGTAAATGTTATGTTTTTATCTTTGGGTTAAAATGGGGATAATTGTTCCAGTTGATTTTGATTCATGGTTCCACATACAACCCGTAATGATGGAACTACATTGCGAAGATATAACGGTAATGTTATGATATACATTATCTGTTTTACTAAAAATAGAAAAATTAAAAGTTGATTTAATTTCCAATATTAATTTCATTGTTCATTTATTTTTGAATACTTTAATAAGAAATGTGTGTAGACGCCGGAAAAGTCCGTTGTTCCCAAACAAAGCTCCGGATGTGGAAAGCGAGTTCATATTTGGAGTCGGAAGCACGTTTCGGAGGGCCCGGAGGCCTTGCACGGAATTTTGGAGCCCCGCGCGCAAATTTGATGAGCCGCGCGCAAACCTCCCGGGATGCGCGCAATGCGCCGGGCCGGCGCGCAATTTTGCGCGCCAGTGGCCCGCGCGACTCCCTTGCGCGCCGGGCCCGATTCCGCGCCCGCGAAGAGAATTCCGCGCCCGCGAAGAGAATTTCGCGCCCGCGAACCGGATTCCGCGCCCGGGGTTGCCTATAAATAGAAGGTGACCCCCGACGTTTTGAAGGTTGCCAGAATTCGAAAGGTCTCTCGTGCGCGCAATCCAACCCCTTCCGCGCGCAATGCCGATCTTCAGGTAACCTCCTTTCTTTCCCGCAAGAAAGCCTTGGGGTTCACCTTCGTGCGCAATCCCTTTGGCTCCTTTCCTTTGAATAAATATTCACCCAAAGGCATTCACGCGCAAAAGAAGCCTCTTGCGCGCAATTGCCCCCGGGGTGCGCGCAATCCAGCCCGATTGCGCCCCCCCCCCCCTTTTCAAAGTGGCCATTCATTAGAGAATGAGCCGTTGCCCCCGTGCGCTATCCGAAGCCCGGTGCGCGCAATATCTATCATTCGCACGCAAAGTGCTGGCCCAATTGTGCGCCAGCCCGTCCATTTACGCGCCGACCCGCGGTATTACGCGCAAAGCTCCTCTTTTGCGCGCAAACCGCCAGGGTCGCCCCCTTTGACCCCCTTTGGGTACCCGCCTGCGTGGCGCCCGACGACCCTCATCCCGGGTGCCTGCACCGTGCGTTGTCTTCCCGTGCGGCCCTCCAGGCTTGTGCGAAGTGACACGGACCTATCGGCGGCTTCAACGTCCTACACGACGTTAAACTGCATACGTCCTGCACGACGTTAAACTACATACGTCCTGCACGACGTTAAACTGCATACGTCCTGCACGACGTTAAACTGCATACGTCCCGCACGACGTTAAACTGCACTTCGTCCCAGCTACAAGACGTTAAACTGTACGCTATTCGTCCTGCACGACGTTAAACTGTAATTCGTCCTGCATGACGCTAAACTGCACCACGTCCTGCACGACGTTAAACTACATACGTCCAAGCTGCATGACGTTAAACTGCCTAGCCCCCATCGTCCGCGCTGCAAGACGTTAAACTGCCAAGCATCTTCGTCCTCAACACACGACGTTAAACTGTACTTAGTCCGGCAAGACGTTAAACCGTCCGCTTCACCCGATCCCGTGCCTCGCATGCAGGGTCCTCCCGGTTTGGATGTGGCCCCCACCCGCTCGTCTCTGCAGGGATTTCGGGATTGGAGTGGCCTTCGCCCACGGGGGTAGAGTGTTGCAAACAGAACGAACTATGTGGACTTTGATCCCTGTCTTCTAAACAGGGTACGTAGGAAGCCTCTCCGAGGTTCAAGCCCACCACCTGGTCGTCCCGGTCGTATTTACGTCGGTTCGTCCATTAGTGGACCCCTCCCGGGTTCACACTTGCGTTGATTCACCTATGAATCTGCCTCTGTGGGGGACTGCACGTGTGTATCTCCATTGTGCTTCCCCACCGCCTCGAGCTCTTCGTGAGTCGGCTTGCCAACGTCCAGCATGACGTAAAACTGTGATTCACCCGGCCGTTCCATCCCCCTCTGTGTGCGAGGTGGTTCGGTTCAACCCTTCTCCAGGCAGCCTCGATCTCCTTGTGAGTCGGCTTGCCAACGTCCTGCATGACGTAAAACTGTGATCCACCCGGCCGTTCCATCCCCCTCTGTGCGAGGTGGTTCGGTTCAATCCTCCGCCCGGCGGCCTCGACCTCTTCGTGAGTCGGCTTGCCGACGTCCAGCATGACGTTAAACTGTATATCCGAACTACGCTGACTTTGATCCGCGCTAACGCACGGTACGTAGGAAGCCCCTACGGGGTCCAAGCTCTTCACTCCATCATCCATCCTGATCCTTACCCGGGCCGCCACATCCCGGTGGGGTCATGCCATTTCATCCCACTCCACTTCACTCGGGAAGCCGCCCATGTGCTGGCCCCAGCGTCGGAGGTTCCCCGCAAGGGGTTCTAACATCTGATCCACTCCTCGTGTTGATCAGTCCGATGCCGTCCCCGCTTGACGTTAAACTCGCGGCATACCCCGTGTTAAACATGGGAAGCTGAGGAAAACCTCAGGTAACGCAGTTCCCCGCACCCAGTGCGGGATGTCTCAGGCCATCACGCCTTCGAGAAGCCCTATTAGGGACGGAAGGCAGACATGCAGAGGCGCAGTGTTAAGACACGCCCCCAACACCCAGAGCCACCCGGTCTCCTCACCGCAGGTTGCTGCCCCGACCAGACTCCTTGGAGCGTCCGGACGGAAGCAGCGTAATTAACCGGTGTCCATGGAGACATGGCGCCGGTAACGAGATTCACGAACATTCTTAAATCTATGAGGGAGACCCGGATTAGGCGACGAGTTCCGAGGAGACGTCCACGGAAGGAGGAGCCGACATCCCATCATCCCAGTTTCGATCAAGGAGCAGACGCCCCTGAATAAGGGACGAATGCCGCCCGCCCTTGGAAAGCGGGACTGCGGGACCACAATCCGCGCGCCCATCCCCTCGGGTTGACGGGTGCACGCGCGAACGCGTCCTGGCGGAACAGCGTAACCCGACGCACATCCGCACCGAAACTGAAAAATGGTGAACCCGACGTGAATCTCTTCTCCTCAACACGAATACCGATGGCTTTCAGAGGTATTGGAAGGGCCAGCATTTGTCTGGTACAGCCAGCTCCCCGTCGGGTTGATAACTAGCTGGGAGGACCTTCGTAGACAATTCCTCTACCAGTTCAGTTCCACGACCCGGAAGACGAGTATCGCAGACCTCTTCAAGTGCAAGCAGAGGCCTGATGAGCGAGTCGCGGACTTCGTCGCCCGATGGAAGGGTCTCACGTATTCCCTTGACATGCCATTGACTCAGGAGCAGTTGCTGACAATGTGCGTCGGGAACGTCAAGACCGAGCTGGTCCCTTCCTTGATCACTCAGAATTACCCCGGAGGGTTCAGGGACTTCTCAGACAAAGCTCAACGTCTTGAGGAAGCCCTGCAACAGGCCAGCCAGGCGCACCCGCTGCCTCCTATGATTCCTGCAAGGAGAGCCAGCAGGGCTGAGCCCGCTGTTGTCACCCAGATAGAGGCTCCCAGGCCGTTGGAGCTACTGCCGGTGAGACCAGCTCCACAGCCTCATAGGAATACGCCTCCACGGGCTCAGTTCCCGGCCCAGCAGCGGCAGCCTCAGAACCGGCCGGCCCCTCCGCGTAATGTACCGCCACAACCCAGGCGAGTTAATCAGGGTCCACCTCCTCGGCAGGCCCCTCCAGCCCCTCGTCAAGACCACGCTCCCAGGGGCCCGCGATACCTGACCTACTCATTTCACGAGGATCAGGTCCCCGGTTATTTCCGGAGCGCCCTGGAGCAGAGGATTGTGCGACTGCCTGAGTGTTGGAGGCCGGAGGAGGCACATCTCACGGATAACCCCCGCTACTGCCCCTACCATCGGGCCCTGGGGCACACCATCCAGCGGTGTTATGTGTTTAAGGATTGGCTCCAAGACCAGATTAACAACAATGTAATCAGGTTGGGCCCAGCTCCGGCACAAGTGGCGGGCATGTTCGTGGGATCAGATGACGATAGCGGCAATGAGGACGAATGGCAGCTGGTTTCCGACCGCGGATCCCAGAAGTATAAAAACTGGATGGCCCGCAAGACGATCATTCGCGCCCATGGAATCATCCGTGCACGCTTGAATCAGCCTGAGCCCCCAGAATCTGCGGGTGCTGCTTCGGAATCGTCGTCCCAGCCTGCCTCTTCCAAGAAGAGCAAACGGCGGCGGCGCAAGAAGGAAGAGCGCGCCTCTCCAGTTCCGCCACTATCCCGCACTCTCGGCGATTTCATGCCCCCGGAGATGGGGATCCCTCCTCGGATCCGCCCAGTGGTGAATGATTCGTCCGATGACAGTATTGGGTACGCTTCGGTTAATACCGTCGAGCTGGTAAATCCCTTTTCGGTTCCCGACGTTGAAGAACACCAGGTGGACCTCCCTAATGTCCCCGGTCGTCGCCACCGTCGGAGGAGCCGCAACAACAGGAGTCGCCGGGGCACAGCAGTTGGTACCTCCAGCCAGGCCGTGCACGCCACTGAGACCAGGCAGCAGGCTCAAAACCGAGCTCAGCGTGCGCAGCCCCCCCATCCGGGGATGACGGATTCGCCTCCGCCACTGTTTGTGGTATGGGATCAGGCAGAACCGCCTCAGCCGCGTCGCGATCAGCTCCGCCCTGCCACGAGTCCATCCCGGCTTCCTGACCCCAGTACGGTGACCATTTCCCGGGCTTCAACCAATGAACAGCGAGATGCGCCAAGCACCAGTCGGCCGCCGGCCCAACCGGCAAGGCCCGTCATGCTTCCAACCGCAGAGCAACCTCCTGCAACCAGGGGCTCGCGCATGGCCAAAAAGTATGATGTCCTGAAGCACATGGCCGACATCCCAGCGAGACTCTCCATCCTTGAGGCTCTGCGCATGTCATCTGAGATGCGCGAGGCACTCGCTGAAGCCCTGAAGAGCCCCCTCCAGTTTGAGACAGAGGTTGCGGCTGCAGAGGCCTTTCACGCCGAAACGATTGAGGATGCCGAATGTCAGGCAGTTATCTCGTTTTCTGGTAAGGATGAAGACCCTCCTATACAGGGGCACATTCGTCCGCTGTATGTTACCGGCCAGTTCAATGGCCTTGAAGTCCGGCGCTATCTTGTCGACACGGGGTCCGGGATTAACCTGATTCCCACTCGGACGCTCCGGAGATTGGGGTTGTCTGAGGATGACTTGATTCCCTCCGACCTCAGGATCCAGGGGTACGACTGCACCGAGAAAACCCCGGTCGGCAAGATACGTTTGAAGACCCAGTTCGGTGATTTGGTTGCCAACACCGAATTCATGGTAGTATCTCAAGACACTGCGTACAACGCATTGATGGGCAGGCCCTGGCTCCACCTTCATGCGGCGGTTCCCTTGTCATACCACCAATGCCTCAAATACTCCCTTAATGGTCGAGTAGGCGTGCTTCAGGGAGATGCCTCTCCTTTTGCCTCATGTGAAGCCCGCTATCTGGACGCGGACAATTAAAAGAGCAAGGATAAGCAGATCCTGGCAGGTGAGGTCGAGCCTGTCGCTGTTGCAAGTGATCCTTGGGCAAGTTTGGATGACGCTTATGTCCTCCCGATTCAACGGTTGGACGTAGCCATGGTCTCGACGGCTTGTGAGTCTCCTGATGAGATGACCGCGACCGCCCATGTCAGCACCAGCGGCCCAGCAGGATCTGGTAGCCCCAATGCAGTTGCCAACACAGCCTCTCCCGTGGATGATCCCTCCCCGAGTGGAGAGGACGTGGAAGATGCACCCCCAGCCTTTGAGGAGGGCGTCTCCGCCACGGTTGATGAGTTAGTACAAGTGAAACTTGGAACCGAACCAGATCCAAGACCCACATTGGTCAGTGCCTCCATGCCCTCTGAAGAGCGGCAGCAGTACGTGGACTTTCTCAGGCAGCACCGTGATGTGTTCGCTTGGGGCTATGACGAGATGTCGGGGCTAGATCCTCAGGTAGCCGTCCACCGCCTTGGTCTCCCGACGAACCATCGCGGGTTCAATCAGCCTCCCAGGAAGATGCACCCATTCCACGGTGCCATGGTTGAGGCCGAAGTTGACAAGCTTATCAAAGCCAACTTCGTGAGGGAAGTTCAGTACCCCAAATGGTTGGCCAACATTGTGCCGGTCAGGAAGAAGAACGGGCAGATCAGAGTCTGCATCGACTTCCGCGATCTCAACCGCCACTGTCCGAAGGATGATTTTCCCCTTCCAGTGACACAGCTGTTGATTGACGCCACGGCAGGGTTCCAAGCCCACTCCTTCATGGATGGATACTCCAGATATAACCAAATTCGGATGGCCCCTGAGGATGAGGAGTTCACTGCCTTCAGGGGCCCCCAAGGTACCTTTTGTTACCAGGTCATGCCTTTCGGCCTGAAGAATGCAGGTGCCACCTATCAACGGGAGATGCACCGCATATTCAAGCCAATCCTCGGCACACTGCTGGAATGCTACGTCGACGACTTGGTAGTCAAATCGCGCCAGCGTCAGGACCATCTCAAAGATCTTGAGAAAGTGTTCGGCTTCCTCCGGTCTCGCTGCCTAAAGATGAACCCGTTGAAGTGTGCCTTCGGGGTCACCTCCGGAAAGTTCCTTGGATTTGTGGTAAGATACCGGGGTATTGAGATCGACCCAGAGAAGATTAGGGCGATTAGCCAGATGCCTCCCCCAGGTAACATCCGGGAACTGCAGGGGTTCCAAGGCCACTTAGCTTATATACGCTGATTCATCGCGAATCTGGCCGGCAAGTGTAAGCCCTTTTCTCGGCTCATGAAGAAAGGTGCCACCTATGTATGGGATAAAGAGTGTCAGACCGCTTTCGAGGAAATCAAGCAGTACCTGCTGCAACCTCCGGTTCTGATGCCGCCTGTATCCGGGAAGCCACTGGTCCTCTATGTGACCGCCCTGGAACGGTCCCTGGGTGCCCTTCTCGCCCAGAAGAACAACGAGGGAACAGAGAATAGCCTCTATTACCTCAGTCGCATGCTCCTCGATGCGGAAGTTAGGTATTCCCCCATCGAGAAGAGCTGCCTGGCGCTCGTATTTGCCGTACAGAAATTACGGCACTACTTGCAGCACCATGAGGTACAGTTGGTTTCTCGGGTAGACCCGTTGAAATATATCCTGAGCCGGCCTATGTTGACTGGCCGTCTAGCGCGGTGGGCTGTGATTCTCCAGCAGTTCGACATCAGGTATGTGCCTCAGAAGGCCATCAAAGGGCAAGCATTGGCAGACTTTCTGGCTTCTCACCCAACCTCCGCGGATCAGCCGCTGGATCTAGGCTTTCCTGATGAGGCCATTCTCTCGGTCGATCATGCCGGTCCATGGTGGCAGATGCACTTTGATGGTGCCTCCCGGAGCCCCACCGGTATAAGACTTGATAATCCTAAGCTCAACGGAGTGGGCTTGGGTATCGTCTTCATTACCCCGGAGCAAGCTGTACTGCCATACTCTTTCCTGTTGTCAGAGGGTTGTACCAACAATGAGGCGGAATACCATGCCCTCATCACCGGCCTCGAGTTAGCTCTCGAGATCGACGTGCCCCATCTGTGTGTGAAAGGGGACTCCGAGCTAGTTGTTAAGCAGATAAATGGCGACTATGTTGTCAGGAAGCCGGAGCTTGTGCCATTGCTGGAGTGCACCCTCCTTCTGATGGCCCGGTTCCCTTCTCGGCCAGAAATTGTCCATATTCCCCGGTCGCAGAACGGTCGAGCAGATGCTTTGGACAGCCTTACTGCATCACTTTCAGAGCCTAAACAGGATAACCTGACCGTCCGCGTGACGCGCCGCAGGCTCATCGCTCCCGTTATCCCGGAGGGAGATCGCGGCCCGTCGGTAAGTAATCTCACCACGGTTGCCCCTGTGCCCGGAGCCCCGAGTACCCCAGATATGGCAGTCGAACCATCCCCTGATTGGAGGACGCCTTTGGTTGAGTACCTCCAACATGGCATTCTCCCGCCGGATCGGGCTGAGCGCGAGCGAGTTCGACGCCGCGCATCGCAGTTTGTCCTCCAGAGCAGTCCCGGCCTGGAGTAGATCCTCTATAGACGCGGATTTGATGGTGTTCTCTTCCGTTGCCTTCAGGGAGTTGAGATCCCGCGAGTCATGCAAGAGGTTCATGCTGGTTCATGCGGCGCCAATCAGACTGGGCCGAAGCTGTCCCACCAGATTCGGAGGTTGGGATACTTCTGGCCCTCCATGATCCATGACTGCATCGAGTATGCCAGGAGGTGCCATGCGTGCCAGGTTCATGCGAACTTTGTGCATCGGCCGCCGGAGCCTCTCCATACCACCAGGTATTCTTGGCCCTTTGCAGTCTGGGGGATGGATGTTGTGGGACCTTACCCGCCGGCGACGGCTCGCCAGTGCCGGTTCATTCTGACCGCCACGGACTTCTTCTCCAAATGGGCAGAGGTGATTCCGCTCAGAGAGGTCAAATCCTGTTCGATCGCTGACTTCGTGACCTCTAACATCATTCATCGATTTGGAGTGCCTCACGCTATCCTCACGGATAACGGAGCCAATTTCCGAGCAGCCGAGTTGAAGAAGTTGTATGCCAAGTACAACATTCGCTCGAACCATACATCTCGCTACCATGCGCAGGCGAATGGACAGATCGAGGCGTTTAACAAAACCCTCTCTAACATTCTGCAAAAAATGGTTGGTCAGAACAAGAAGAGTTGGCCGGACAAGCTCCCCAACGCCCTCTGGGCTTATCGGACGACGACTCGCAATTCCACCCAGATGACCCCTTATTCCCTGGTGTATGGAGCTGAGGTCGTCCTGCCCATCGAGATCCAGTTACCGTCCTTGCGCACTGCGGTCTACGACCAGCAAGCGCCGGACAGAGCTGCTGAAGCCCGTCTAGTCGAGTTGGAAGCACTGGATGAGAATAGACTTCGCGCCTTGCACAACTTGGAGAGGCATCAAAGAAGAATGGCTCGAGCTTTCAATAAGAAAGTTCGCCTCCGCTCCTTCCTACAGGGTGACCTAGTGCTAGCCCTAAGAGCGCCAATGATCCCCGGCAGGAAGCCACCCAAGTTGGAGCCCAAGTGGGAGGGACCTCTTGTCGCCCACAATGTTTATCCCAATGGCGCGTACTCCCTAGCGACTATGGATGGTGAGCGTGTCACTCCTCCCACCAACGCCAGGTTCCTCAAGCAGTACTTCGTCTGAGTGTACTATGTCCTGCACGACGTTAAACTGCATACGTCCAAGCTGCACGACGTTAAACTGCCTAGCATATCGCCCGCGCTGCAAGACGTTAAACTGCCAAGTGTTTCGTCCAACATGACGTTAAACTGTACCTCGTCCAAGCTACAAGACGTTAAACTGTTTAGCATTCGTCCAACACGACGTTAAACTGTACTACGTCCGAGCTACAAGACGTTAAACTGTTCAGCATTCGTCCTGCATGACGTTAAACTGCCTCTCAAGAACTACGTGCGGCTTGATTCCCATGCTTATGGGATACGTAGGACCGCCTGAACATTCATGTTTCAGGCCCAGCCCCATCCTTCGGGAATTTCCATCCCATCTCGGGCCCTTGGCCCAGTTGCCTCTGGGTATGTGGCGTATGGTGTGAAAGTGGGGCTATGCCCTCATTCACGTCGGTTTGCTCGCCACGTTGTACGCCCCCCACGTTTGGGGATGCCTTCTGCTCCCCCCCCCCCCCGTTTTCTCTCTTTTCGTCCTGCATGACGTTAAACTGCCTCTTAAGAACTACGTACGGCTTGATTCCCATCCTTATGGGATACGTAGGACCGCCTGGACGCTTGTGTCTCAGGTCCAGCCCTGTCTCTTGGTTGATCACGGGGACCTGCCGTCTTTTGGTTGCTCTCAGGGTGAGTCCTCCGACCCTTTCCGGTGATCTGTTAACATGTTTTGGGTACTTTGGTCTATGACCCGTAGTGTCGGATGCAATCCCGGAAAGTCTCGTGTTGCTTGTCGGGCCGCGCGCTTCCTCTTGTTCGAGCCTTCACTCAAAGGGATCCTCATTAGCGGTTTGGGTATGATGCCTCAGTGCTCTCCTACCGCTCCGGGTCGATTTACCGGCGGGTCCTGGGCCGCAAATCGATATGAATCCTACGATTGAGCGGTTGATGCTCGTTTGCTTGCCCAGTTCTGGGCTGACGCGATCGGATGCTGTGTTGCGAATATGGTCAGCGACATCCTTGATCGCCATGTCGGCTCTTTTAGGCTCCGAACATTGGTTGCACGGTCCTCATCACACTCCGCCTTTGTGCGTTGTAGTGGAATCTCGACACTCTCTTCATACTGACCTTCAGTACACCTTTACACGTTAGGCAGGCCAACCAGGATAATGGTGTCTGTCGAGGCTCCCACGATCTGAGCACCAAGGGTATATGCTGATGTCCTCCCTAAGGGCCGTGTATAGCTGGACCCTTGTCCCCATAAGGAGGAAGGAGTCGCCCGAACAATCGCGTTTTGGGCCCAGTATATCTAGAGGCTAACATCTCTGCCCCTCGGGTGATGGACATATGCAGGCCCCTATCCCAGGATCCTTCTCCTGGAATCGTGCGTGAACGCAGGGCTGGGTATGTTCCCACCTCCGCTGAGTCCGCCGTATCGCGATAAGCGGATTCCTCCATGGTCCGAACCACACGACCTTAAACTGTGTTGTCTGGTCCTACCACACGACCGTAAACTGTGATCGTCTTGGCCGCCCGACGAGAAATGGCACTGCATCGTGATGTTCTCCTCAGGGGACACTCACGTTGGGCGCTGGTTAATAACCACGCCATTCGTCAATTCCTTTCATGGCTTGATTATTGTGGCAATGCCAGGGATTCCTTAATCACAGGCATGTCGCTGCACGAAAAACCATCCATCTTTAAGGACAAACAAGAAATATCAAATACCGCTTCTTCTGTGTGCGAGGGTCAGACCCGCACCCTTCACCACGCTGGTGCCTGATTGTGTTGCGCCGCGCTTCAAGAACTACGTGTGGCTTGATTCCCATCCTCATGGGATACGTAGGAACGCCCGGATGTTTGAAACTTCGGGTCCAGCCCCCACCTCTTAAAGATTCCCCCCTTCTCTGGGGAGTTTTCCGCCTTCAGGCCTCCCTCAAGGCGTGTCCCTCGACCGCTTGCAGTGGTCCACTGGTGTCAAGAGTACTCTGGTTTATTGCCAGGAGGGTCAGGTTTAGCTTGGTCAGGTTCCTTCCATTTTTCAGGCTTCGTGCTCCCTTTCATTCGGACCCATCGCCTACGCCCTGGGTGGAGCCCCCGTGAACGGTTTGGACACAATGCCTCAGTGCTCTCCCACCGACTCGGGCTGGTGCCCCCAATGGCCTCGGGCAGCAAATCGATATGAATCCTGCGATTGAGCGGTCGATGCTCGTTTGCTGCCTCATTCCATCAACGGTTAGTGCGATATTGATGCTGCTCTTCCGCCACGGTTGGCAGTACTCCCATATCGTTACGCCGGTGCCCCCAGTCCTTGAGTGAATGGCCGCATGATTCACATCACATTTTCCACCTCCCATTCTGACCAGGCAAAATCTCGACACTCTTGACACTATCCCCCAGTGCATCTTCGCATATCCAGGGGATAGGACCACGATGCGGCGTACTTTGAGGTTCTTATGGTCCGAGCTCTAAGACCTTAAACTAAGATCTACCCTTATGGTCCGAGCTCTAAGACCTTAAACTAAGATCTACCCTTATGGTCCGAGCTCTAAGACCTTAAACTAAGATCTCCCCTTATGGTCCGAGCTCTAAGACCTTAAACTAAGATCTCCCCTTATGGTCCGAGCTCTAAGACCTTAAACTAAGATCTACCCTTATGGTCCGAGCTCTAAGACCTTAAACTAAGATATGCCCCTATGGTCCGAGCTCTACGACCCTAAACTAAGATCTCCCCAAACGGGGTTCTGCGTCCTGCATGACGTTAAACTGCACCCGCAGAACTACGTATGGCTTGATCTCTAGCCTGATGGAGTACGTAGGAACGCCCGGGCATTTCGACTCGGGTCCAGCCTCAGGGATCGCTAAGTCCCGCCCCTCCTCGTCGCCGGCCGTCTGGCCTGACTTCGGGTAGAGTGGTGCAGTTGTGATATTCTCCCCGATTCAGCTCGGGATGCCCCATCGCAATGATGGGAAGTGACGGTTTCCTCGTCAAAGAGGTTCTGTCTGAGAATTGGGGTGATTCACGGCCAGATTAGTGCATCCTCCTAATACGCTTTCCCCAAGGTGGCGCAATTTTGAGAGCGTTGGATTCTATCCGAACAAATCATCACTTCGCCCCACGCTTCGCATGCCCTGTTGATCTGGATTTCCACCCTTGTGCCTGAAGGAACCCCCAAAGTGGCATTGATGATGACATGTGATCCGCCTCCTGCAATATGGATGATGACCTTCGGTCCGTCTATCGCAGTAGTATGGTCGATTGATCCATTGTCCGCTTGCCTTCTTGGGCATTTCCTGGAAGGCCAACCGTTGTGGATTTCTGAATTCGGGACGCGTGATTCACCCTTTCTCATTTCCCTATGTTCGGATAAAATCACAACGCCCCTAGCATTGTCCCGCTCGTGTGTCAGAACAAGTTAGGGGGATGATACATTGATTAGGCTTGAGGTCTCCTTTCCTAGGAATGACCTCCCTCTTTTCTCTAGAAATCCAGGCCCAATTGCGGATGCCTGAAGCTTGGTTAACGCTCCCGCAGGACAATGAATTGTGGTCGAGCATGTTAAACCAAAAGATGCAGATAAATATGGTGATTCATACAAATGGATCGAAATATTGAGTAGCGGAAGCAAATGTTTTGGGAATGGCAAAAACAAATCCCCTAGGGATTAGCGTGCTGGATAAGTCTTTCTAACGCCGCTACCCTTTGGCTGGCGGCCTCCAGAGCTGCTTCTCGCTCTCTGCGTGCCCTCTCCTCGTCGGCGGTCGCAGCACGCAGTTCGTCGATTCTGGCCTGTGCACGCTCCCGCTCGACTTGAATTGTGACCATCTGTTGGCCCGCCTCCGTCAACTACACCTGGGCGTCAACCAGCTGGGCTTCTAGTTTCTCCGCAAGCTCGGTGCACGCTGCGACGAAGGCCTCCTTCTCTTCCGCCTGCCCTTCGAGACGCCGGACTTCCTGCTCCGCCACGAGGAGAGCCCGCGTGCTCTCCGACATGTCCCGACATTGTGCGACGTCGGCACGCCGGCGGCTCTCGCGCATCTTTTCGGCCATGAAATCACGGACCGTCAGATGGAGGCGTTGAGCATCAGCTCCCCCGGCACACAGGAAGCGCAGCCAGGTTTGGAGTGATCCCATGCGCCCCAGCCACTCCGATGGGTCTCGCTTGAGGAAGCGCTGGATGCACTTACACCCCCTTCGGCGCGCTATCCGGCTCTCTTCGACCGCCTCCGCATCTGAGTCGTCCATCTCCTCGGGGTCGGCAGCCCGGTAGGCAGGGAAGGCAGCCAGCAGGTCTGCTGCAGGGTCCGCCCCTGGGATGTCCTCATGGGGGATAGGTTCCCCAACATCTGGGCGACCTTCTTCTCTCTCCCCAGCGGCATTGACAGCCTCGTCAGCCCCCGACCTCCCTCCGATGTCAGCACCGCCGACGTCCGCAGCCCCCTGATCAGCAGTTGGTGGGGCCGGCTCGGTGTGAAAAGTCTGTTCCGGAGCAGGCGGCATGTCTGCCACCGGTCCACTCATGGATGGCCCGGGTTCGGCAACCCGACGAGCCTCCAGCGTTGAGATCACTGCGCAGGGCATGCCGTGGTTAGTCACGGATCGTCAACGGCAAGCACCAGCAGTAAAGTAAGGAGACTTACGGGAGTTCAGAGCGTCATCTTCCGCTATCCCGGCCGCCGCAGGAACAGTTGCAGCAGGGGACCCTTCCGCGCTTGTCAATTCGATAATGGGTGCCTGGCCCCCGCCTTGTCCTGCTGGCGCCTCTCCTACTCCCGCTGAGGACGCCTGACCAACATCCGTGTGCTCCTGAGAAAGATGGAGAAATGGGTTAGAAGCTGCATAAGAGAATGGATGAAGCAGGTTGAGTAGGGATAGAAGCGGACCTCGAGGAGCTCAGTGACATCAACATTGTCAGAGTCGGCCACCTCGCCGCTCTCCCGCGGGCTCCCCTGATGGGATCTTCCCTCGGAGCCTTCATCCTCCCCCATCTCCTCCTCTTCCTCGGAGTCGTTGCTACGGTCATCTTCCGCCGGCGGCATCTGTTCTGGAGCGGGTTCTAGACCGAGCATCACCTTCACCAGAAGGGATGGCTCCGCACGCTGACCACGTTGGCGCGCGTACTCGTCCATGGCCGTCAGATACGCATACTGCCGGTTGAAGTCCACCCTGTCGGCGATATGGAGGCGCCCGACCTCTGGCAGATGGATTCCTTCTCTAAGTATCTTTCGCCAGATGGCGTCGGTCCCCAGTGACTACCGCAGGGTCATCCAGGCCGACCACAGCGCCGGGAAGACTGCATCATGGGAGGGTTCGAGCAGACGCCTTACCTGCTTCCCGGGCCGCTCCCCGACCGCCGCATGTGCCCCCTCTCTGGGCGCTGAAGTCGTGGAGGCAGCTTGCGATGTGCCCGCCGCCGAAGTCCCTGCCCGCGCCGGCTCCGCTGCTTGGCGCGCCTCCGTTCTCCCCCGTGTGGCGGCGCCTCGCCTCCTTCCTTGACGCACGGTCTCCGCACGGGTGACTTCGAGCCGCCGAACTGGCTTCCGTAAAATCCCCTCGGGGTACGCGATGGCCCAGTGTTCGGCGTACTCGGTTGCCAAGCCTTCGTCGACCCCGGTAGGAGGAAGAGTGATAACGTCGCCAGAGCCAAAGGCGACGAACATCAGCCACATCTGGCGAAGGACGCCAGGGTTCGTCTCCTCCCGGACAGCAGTGAATACCCTCTTCGGCATTCGTTGAAGGCACCCGAACTGCCTGGCGAACCGGGTTGGCACGTAGGGCTCGCAGATCACCTTCCCGTCGATCCGAGCCACGAGCACCCCGCCCCGCATGTTCAGGAAGTACTCGTGCTGCTCCAGCGGACCCTGCCCGTTGTCGATCATTTGGCCAACGGGAGTGGGGAACGGGCTGAAGTTGAAATTGGCATGATTGCCAATCCGAATCCTCGCGCCCTCTTCACTTAGGGTCATTGGAGCGACCCCCGCAATGTTCAGCAGGGAGGGTCGCAGGCCGTTGCCCGGAGGAATGATGGCGTTCGGAAACGTGTACCCACCAAGGTGAGCAGCCACCCAGCCGTGGAAGAATTGGAAGGGCCCACAGATCCTTCGTGGCGACCCCCCTCGTGAGATGCGTCCCAGGATGGCGTATAGCTTAGCCAACACTGGGACCCCGAGGTTGTATCTTTTGTTGGCGGCCATAGCGCCCGCCATCGCCAGTGTCGCCGGGCGAACGCCCATTCTCGCGTCCCGCACTGGCAGGTGCCACCCACTCAGAAAGGCGGCCAGGAACGCCGCGTACCGGACATTTGGGTCCCGGGCCTCGATGACGCGGTACCCCCATGAGCGGTAGTCGCCCGTCTCCAGGACCCGCCAGTACGACCCGTTCCGGCTCCTCTGAGCCGCGGTCGGGCACCGCTTCCCCCTGCCTGGCATCTTGACCGCCGGGTCATGCTCCAAGAACTGGGCGAACCACTCCTTGTAGGCTATGTCCTTCTGGAAGTCCTTGATCCCGAGCCGCTGCGTAGCCAGGTCAAGCAGATGCCAGGTCAGAATGGGTGTCCGTGACCTGTCTTCCCAGGTGTTCTTCGGAGGCAGGAACTCATCGTACTGGTAACCCTCCAGTGGGATACCTCCGATGCAGTGGATGTCTCAGAGACCGATGCCGACCTCCCCATGGTGAAGATGGAAGGTGTTGGTATCCGGGGACCAGCGGGTGAACAGCTCCGGCCCGAGCTCGGACTGCTGGTAGAAGTGGAACTGCGACGTCCACACCGCCTCAAACAGGCCGATGTACCGCAGCTCCTCCGTGAAGTGATCGCAAGTGTGGCGTACCCAGAACGCCCAGGCCCACTCACTGGTGAAATTGCCCCCAGATCGCATGTCCCAGTCCTTCAGCCAGCCCTTGGTGTCGTCGGTGACACTCTGGCGATATATGCTCGAGTAGAGGGCTGGAGAGTTCTCCGCAGTAGGCTCACTTCCGACGATGGTTCGCGTCCTCGGGTTCAGGACATAGACATCTAAGTGTCTGGTCTCCCTGGAAGGATGCCCATTGTTGGTGATGTTATAGCGGGGAAGCTCGTCCTCCCGAGTCACCCAGGTCCATGGCGCATCAACCTCGAACCCTGGCACCGGAACCTCATCTAGGATGCCGAAGTTCCAGAGCGGCAGGTTGTCCGAAAGTGGATATGTCTTCTGGGCCGGCGTCTGCAAGTCGAACAAGGATTGATTGTTGGAAACAATCTCCTTGGCTCCGTAGACCTCCTCGTTCGTCGTCATCTCAGCTCTGCGAGTGGCGGCATCCCCCTCATTTCCTTGATTCACGGCCATCTCAGAAGCTTCGGGAGTCGTGCGGGTAAAGGGATGAAGCGTGCGGGAGCGGACGAGGCTGGTAAAGAAGTTTGAGAGTTGGCGCGCAATCCTAGTGGACGGCGCGCAATCGGGAAGTCCGTCGCGTAAAACCCTGGGTGTTCGCGCAAAAGCAGGCCGAATTTCGGACAGGTTTGCGCGACGAGCGGGCGAATTCCGCGCCGGAAAAGGAAATTTCGCGCACGAGAGCTTAGAGGCTTATCGCGCGGAAGGCCAGTGTACGGTGTGGGGGACCCAGGGCCCCTATTTATAGGCGAGGCCCGGGTCCGCGCTGCGCGGAAAGCGCTTTGCGCGACCGCGACGGCAAATTTCGCGCCCGACGCCCTTTTTGGCGCGCCACAGTCCCGCGCCACCCAGGACTTCGGCATTCCGGCGTCTCCCTCGGAACCCGATCGTTGCGACCTCTCACCGATCAGATTCTGAGGGGGGCTTTTGTAGATGCCGGAAAAGTCCTTTGTTCCCAAACAAAGCTCCGGATGCGGAAAGCGAGTTCATATTTGGAGTCGGAAGCACGTTTCGGAGGGCCCGGAGGCCTTGCGCGGAATTTTGGAGCCCCGCGCGCAAAGTTGATGAGCCGCGTGCAAACCTCCCGGGATGCGCGCAATGCGCCGGGCCGGCGCGCAATTTTGCGCGCCAGTGGCCCGCGCGACTCCCTTGCGCGCCGGGCCCGATTCCGCGCCCGCGAAGAGAATTCCGCGCCCGCGAAGAGAATTTCGCGCCCACGAACCGGATTCCGCGCCCGGGGTTGCCTATAAATAGAAGGCGACCCCCGACGTTTTGAAGGTTGCCAGAATTCGAAAGGTCTCTCGTGCGCGCAATCCAACCCCTTCCGCGCGCAATGCCGATCTTCTGGTAACCTCCTTTCTTTCGCGCAAGAAAGCCTTGGGGTTCGCCTTCGCGCACAATCCCTTTGGCTCCTTTCCTTTGAATAAATATTCACCCAAAGGCATTCGCGCGCAAAAGAAGCCTCTTGCGCGCAATTTCCCCCGGGGTGCGTGCAATCCAGCCCGATTGCGCCCCCCCCCCCCCTTTTCAAAGTGGCCATTCATTAGAGAATGAGCCGTTGCCCCCGTGCGCTATCCGAAGCCCGGTGCGCGCAATATCTATCATTCGCGCGCAAAGTGCTGGCCCAATTGCGCGCCAGCCCGTCCATTTGCGCGCTGACCCGCGGTATTGCGTGCAAAGCTCCTCTTTTGCGTGCAAACCGCCAGGGTCGCCCCCTTTGACCCCCTTTGGGTACCCTCCTGCGTGGCGCCCGACGACCCTCATCCCGGGTGCCCGCACCGTGCGTTGTCTTCCCGTGCGGCCCTCCAGGCTTGCGCGAAGTGACACGGACCTATCGGCGGCTTCAACGTCCTGCACGACATTAAACTGCATACGTCATGCACGACGTTAAACTACATACGTCCTGAACGACGTTAAACTGCATACATCCCGCACAACGTTAAACTGCACTTCATCCCAGCTACAAGACGTTAAACTGTACGCTATTCGTCCTGCACGACGTTAAACTGTAATTCGTCCTGCATGACGCTAAACTGCACCACGTCCTGCACGACGTTAAACTACATACGTCCAAGCTGCATGACGTTAAACTGCCTAGGCCCCATCGTCCGCGCTGCAAGACGTTAAACTGCCAAGCATCTTCGTCCTCAACACACGACGTTAAACTGTACTTCGTCCGGCAAGACGTTAAACCGTCCGCTTCACCTGATCCCGTGCCTCGCACGCAGGGTCCTCCCGGTTTGGATGTGGCCCCCACCCGCTCGTCTCTGCAGGGATGTCGGGATTGGAGTGGCCTTCGCCCACGGGGGTAGAGTGTTGCAAACAGAACGAACTACGTGGACTTTGATCCCTGTCTTCTAAACAGGGTACGTAGGAAGCCTCTCCGAGGTTCAAGCCCACCACCTGGTCGTCTCGGTCGTATTTACGTCGGTTCGTCCATCAGTGGACCCCTCCCAGGTTCACACTTGCGTTGATTCACCTATGAATCCGCCTCTGTGGGGGACTGCACGTGTGTATCTCCATTGTGCTTCCCCACCGCCTCGAGCTCTTCGTGAGTCGGCTTGCCAACGTCCAGCATGACGTAAAACTGTGATTCACCCGGCCGTTCCATCCCCCTCTGTGTGCGAGGTGGTTCGGTTCAACCCTTCTCCAGGCAGCCTCGATCTCCTTGTGAGTCGGCTTGCCAACGTCCAGCATGACGTAAAACTGTGATCCACCCGGCCGTTCCATCCCCCTCTGTGCGAGGTGGTTCGGTTCAATCCTCCGCCCGGCGGCCTCGACCACTTCGTGAGTCGGCTTGCCGACGTCCAGCATGACGTTAAACTGTATATCCGAACTACGCTGACTTTGATCCGCGCTAACGCACGGTACGTAGGAAGCCCCTACGGGGTCCAAGATCTTCACTCCATCATCCATCCTGATCCTTACCCGGGCCGCCACATCCCGGTGGGGTCATGCCATTTCATCCCACTCCACTTCACTCGGGAAGCCGCCCATGTGCTGGCCCCAGCGTCGGAGGTTCCCCGCAAGGGGTTCTGACATCTGATCCACTCCTCGTGTTGATCAGTCTGATGCCGTCCCCGCTGGACGTTAAACTCGCGGCATACCCCGTGTTAAACATGGGAAGCTGAGGAAAACCTCAGGTAACGCAGTTCCCCGCACCCAGTGCGGGATGCCTCAGGCCATCACGCCTTCGAGAATCCCTATTAGGGACGGAAGGCAGACATGCAGAGGCGCAGTGTTAAGACACGCCCCCAACACCCAGAGCCACCCGGTCTCCTCACCGCAGGTTGCTGCCCCGACCAGACTCCTTGGAGCGTCCGGACGGAAGCAGCGTAATTAACCGGTGTCCATGGAGACATGGCGCTGGGAACGAGAATCACGAACATTCTTAAATCTATGAGGGAGACCCGGATTAGGCGACGAGTTCCGAGGAGACGTCCACGGAAGGAGGAGCCGACATCCCATCATCCCGGTTTCGATCAAGGAGCAGACGCCCCTGAATAAGGGACGAATGCCGCCCGCCCTTGGAAAGCGGGACTGCGGGACCACAAGCCGCGCGCCCATCCCCTCGGGTTGACGGGTGCACGCGCGAACGCGTCCTGGCGGAACAGCGTAACCCGACGCACATCCGCACCGAAACAATGTGTCTTAATGGCCATTGGAAAATCACATCGAGGCTTCTGAACTCTTCTTATGGTGTTTCATCAGAGGGATATTTCTGGGAAAGTAAATACCCACCCACCATTTTGATATGTACACATTATAAAGTAGTATACATCGAATTATTTCATAAATTTTCATATGTATAAATCATTCCAGGTGCATTGAATCCAATAATATTTTATTTTTAATTATTTATTTAATCACACATAATTCAATATTGTTAATTTATAAAACTAAAAATTAGTGATGAAAGTATTTAACATGCATCAAAACCAATGTACCCCGATCACTATGTAAGAATAGGGTACACTGATATATAGAATAAATTGGTATATATTTTAAATAAAATGACAAAATATTAATTATGTGATATGAAATAGTATATGATTTTCTCATTATATGTGTGTTGATGAATCAAAATCAAAAGCCACTTCCATCCCACGTCATGTTCTATTGATAGAGGCTTGTGTAAATAAAGAGGAAAAATTAGTTGATTAAAGAAGAGAAACTATAAGGAAAACATGTGTATGCAATACTTAATTTAAATTATTTATGCATTATAACAATTTTACAAAAAAAATTATAAATTATGTTCATATTTTTCTATATATTTTAGACAAAAGATTCGACAACGACCATAAAAAATGACAAAATAAATTTAATAGATTTGAAGCAGTAGAATAAATATGGTCATGTTAGAGGATTATATTTTCGGGTCTCTCCTCAATTATATTTTGAGAAGATAAATCCATATTAAGATACATATAATATGGTAGTATTATTTTATAAAAACATCAAATCACTACAAGATAATATTTCTCAGTTTTGTTTTCTTGACCATTGTATGAGAAAGGATGAAGGTGAATCTATGGTGGAGAAAATATCAAAACAGAAACAAATGATCCCATTATATTTGGGGCTACGTATTCACCCGAAAACAACATCTTATCCATGATATTCAATTTTCTCATTACAATTTGTTCAAATTGTTAATCAGTCAGCTTTAGATAAATTTATATTATAATAGTTAAATGAGGAAGAGTTCTATGTGATGTGCATCTGTCAACACCCATGTACTACCATGTTGTGATAGGTACATTGTATTATATCTTGGGAGAAAAGTTCCATCATCATGATATCCCAAATAAGTTACATGTTAGAGGGAATTGAGGTAGATAATGAATTGAGTACTGATTTTCATGTTCCACAAGATGATCCAAAAATTACAACATTAAAGATGTAATTGGATCTTTCATATCATGAATGTCTAATCATATAATGATATATGAGGTATATATGAAACAATTTTTTCATATGAAAAACATTTAATAGTAGATGATAAAAGTTCTGAATTCATGTATGATATTACAGAATGGATACTGTGATGTAAAAATAGAAGAAAGAATAAAAAAATTCATTGGATAAACAAAGAAAATATAATGAACTTCAAATAGTAGTTATCCCTTCAAGTTATAGAGAAACATTTTTAATCATTGCATCATCCTGAAAATACCAGAATTAAAGATAATTTTATTTCTTAAATTGAATATAAAAATGAGTAATATGGAATTTCTTTCACATAGAGAATTAGTGTCGGGGCTCTAAATGAGATTCTCAAGCATGAATGTTTGGGATTCTCAATTTTTAATAAACACATAAGGTATATTTTCATAACATGTTTGTCCAAAAAAATGATATAATATGTTTATTAATGTTATAAATATTCATATTTTCTATGGGAATTTATATTACATCGGTCATGAACCACCTTAACCAAGATGAGGGATCGGACATCAGGTTGCCAGAACCTTCCTTCTTCATGTTTAAGGAGAGATCATGACCCTCGAGACCCGCCTTCAATAGGTTTCGGAGTGGCGACTAGCACCGAGGGTATATAATCACACACAAGACGGAAGGCATTGCCCTTTTTATTTAATAGGATCGGGAGAGAAGATTGTAAATCCCAAAAACAAAAAAAAATTGGAAGTACTGGTAAATCCAAAACAAACCATTATCATATGCATGTTTCAAAATTTAATGATACAATAGTAAAAAAAGGAAACCCCAAAGAGGAAATACCAAAAGAAATAAAAACAGCAACAACAACTGTCCCAACGTCTGAACTAGTACCACCCTACACGATCCCTAAAGTCCTCCTGGAAAACTGAAAGTAGTTATATATACGTAGGGTGATCATACAAGTATACTCAATAGGGAAAACCAAAAGCTCTTGTGCACAAGTGGGGAGGCATTATAATGCCCCGTGAGAAAAGAGATAACCCAAAACACCTTGCAGGGAAAACTGCCCACCCGAGCCTCACCAAGGCACACTCCCCAAATAACACAAGTCAAGAAATATAATAGTAATAACACATCAATGTTTGGGTACCCCGCACCACTTCCCCACTGGTTATTGAATACATCCTATGCATCTAACCTCTCCCACCATTCTCACCGAAGTCCCACTACCACCCCCTTCCCGCACACACCTGGGACACATCCACACATCCCGCCCGCACACACCTGGTCCACAACCACACATCCCACCCCCAACATCTAGGCTATAACAACCACGCGTAAACATGTCCGCAAACACCTGGGGTAGAACAACTACTGCCATGCCCGAAGACACATGGGCCTCATTCCGAAGACACTTGGGAAACAACCACCACAACTACCATGCCTGAAGAATAATGTGATAAAATGGATCTCAGAGCATCACGGCCTGCCCGATGAGTCTTGGGCTATTTGGGAAAGGGATCAAAAAAGGAGATAATAACCAGCCACTCATAGGAGTGTTTGAAAAAAAAACACCATCCCTCATGAAATGGGGGTGTTCGTCACTAGGTGCTCAACATGGGTGGGGCGTGAATAAGAAAAATAAGAACTACAATTACATAAAATATATATAACAAGCACTCATCCCATCCTATTAGTTACAAAACCAACTTAAGGACAAACACCCTGTTATAATTCATTCACAAGATGCACCGAACCAACGAACATGTCACCACTCATCCTGGAAAACAATTCCCCAATGAGCCCATTCTTGTTTTCATGTTAAAGTGATCCCATTTAAGTGAATTCTACACTACTGGGTAGTTAACCGGTATAACCACAGGCTAGAGAAAGAGAAACAACCAAACAATAATGTAATCATTCACACATGGTTCTCTTGTGAAGTCACAACAACAGAGGGATCAGTGAGATCCCTCAAAGTACAGGACCCAAACCAAGCCTCGAGATACATCCCCACACGGATTCAGATTCACAACCAAAAATTGTACCACAACAGAGGATCCCTTATCCATCCACATCACCCCTTAATCATCTAGCAGGATAACAATCCTACTACCAATTCAGATTATGGAAACACCCATATTCAAGCACAACATTCATTTGGTTCTTCTTTCTATTGGTTAACTAGGGTGATCACACAAGGATTGTTGTTCACTGGGCATCTATTTTATTGGTTGAGTGATTAACAAATTTTCATGTTATAGTCATTCAATCACAAGAATATCTAGAAAAACAGTGGTCCATTAGTGCATAATAAAAGACCCCCAATGGCCATGATTTTCAATTGACATAATCCCATATAATTCACAACACATAATCAAGGATAAAAAGTATAGTAGAAACCAAGCACACCCCCATTCAGTCTTTAAAGGTCCCTATATTATCTTTATTATGATTTTGTTTCATCAATCCCCACAGGAACAATAGAATACCCACCCTACATGATACATAGTAAAGAGAGGCAATGGAACACCCTACTTGTATGATCAATGATAGATGTTTCTCTCAATGCGCCAAGAACTGGGGATGCACAGCTTGCAGGGGAGGTGTGTCCATGAATCCAAGGACGAGCAGTAAGGGCTCCCACACATGCACACCACTTTCCTGAGGAAGGGAACTCCAAACGCCCAAAGGAAAGAGCAAACCCGGCCAAGAAGAAGAAAAGGAGGAAAGCTCGTGCGATAAAAAGATGAGCCTGGGCGTTACTGGATATCTAGATCTTCGGCAGTTTTAAAGGAGGATCGTGGTTTCACAACATGGTTGGGTGGTTACACACGATGGTATTAATTGTTATTTAATAAATCTCATTGGTAGAAGGTGGTAACAGCTGTGACTTTAAAGGATTTTTTATAAATAGAGGGGAACGTTACATTGACACACAATTGGTTATGTTGATGGTCACCCCACTCTTAGGATCATAAACATTGGTTAATGGGCTAAAAATGGCCTTGAACTATTTCAAAAATAAGTTAAAAGGGGTTAAAAGATGTGTTACAGGAAAAATTGTAGAAGAAAAACTCAACAAGGCTGTGTGACCTCGATCGTGCCGCATAGATCGTGGATACACAGATCGGTCACACCGATCGGTGACACACCGATCCTGTCACACTGATCAGTGACACACTGATCGCATCACAACGATCGCATCACACTGATCGGTGACACACCGTTCTCTTCACACCGATCGGTCACACACTGATCGGTCGCACCGATCGGTGACACACCGATCATGTCCCACCGATCGGTGACACACTGATCGTGTCACACCGATTGGTCGCACACCGATCGGTCGCACCGTTCGGTGACACAAAGATCGTGTCCCACTGATCTCTCGCATGCCGATCGGTTGCACTGATTGGTGATGCACTGATCATGTCACACCAATTGGTCACACACCGATATGTCGCACACCGATCAGTCGCACACCGATCCGTCGCACCGATCGGTGACACACCGATCATGTCACAGTGATCGGTCGCACACCGATCGATCAAACTAGTCGGTGATACACCGATCATGTCACACTTATCGGTTGCACACAGATCGATCGCATAGATTTTGTCACACGGATCGGTCACACCAATTGGTGAAACGCCGATCATGTCACACCGATCAGTCGTACACTGAAATGACATCCTACCACCGAGACGTCACCCTTAGGATCCGGAATTTGGAAAAGGGATGTACCATGAGGTTCTGGAACATTACATTAGATACATCTCAAAATAGTCTCGTCCTCGAGAATCAAAGTGAGACCTGAAGAGGAGAGACGGGTCTGAAAACCCCTCGGGGACAAACCACCCCAAACAGACATCCCAAACTCAAGGTCCATATATTCATGACACACGGTTCCGAAAGTTCATTCCTCTATGTCAAGATATTATCCGCTTTGGGTGGAACTGAATCACCCACACAGGTTTAATCGCATCCACCTTAAGGTGTCTTGTTTAGGGATCAAGTCGTCCCTTACCAACATATCAGGACATTTCACAACATTCTCAAGGTAGGGAAACAAAACACCTAAAAAACTAACAAGGTCAGCATTACATCACAAAAAAGTACATAATGAAATAGAAAAAAACTCAAAACATCTCTATGTTTTGGGTGCACATCTGTGCCTCCCATTCCTAGGTACTATCCTCGAGCCCACCATGCCTCCATAGCACACGAACCAATGGAATGGTTCGTCCACAAATCAAATTCTCCTCATGATCCTCGATTCTCACAAGTATTTCAACAAATGTCATGTTGGCCTCGATGTCCATCTTTCACTAGTCAAGGATGTGTGAATCATAATGTAGATATTGTCGGAGTTCTGACACATGGAAGACGTCATGCATTCATAGTAGTGGCGGTGGTAGCGCTAGCTGATAAGACACTCCGCTGAACCGTCGCAGTACTTTGAACAATCAGATGAACCTAAGATAAAGCTTACTCCCCCTACTAAACCTTGTTTTCCCATATCGATGGGAGACCTTTAAGAATATGTGGCCCCAACCTTGAACTCTAAGGGTATCCTCCTATTATCGGCATATGACTTCAGTCGGTCACGGGCCTCCTTCATCCTCCCCTGTATAAGCTGAAACTTCTCATTCGTTCTCT
Source organism: Viscum album (assembly GCA_963277665.1). Lineage (NCBI taxonomy): Eukaryota > Viridiplantae > Streptophyta > Magnoliopsida > Santalales > Viscaceae > Viscum > Viscum album. The sequence goes on from OY728125.1 coordinate 714,079,308, forward strand.
GCACCACTTTCGTACCAAGAACACCCGCTTCCCCAAACTCGGTCCAGCATACGGGTGAGTGGCATAGCCTTCCATACAAAGCTTTAAACGGAGCGATGCCAATGATAGAGTGATAGCTATTATTGTAGGAAAACTGTACCAGAGGAACGTGTCACACCCACGATCCACCAAAGTCCAAAATACATGCTCGTAGCATATCCTCCATTGTCTAGACGGTGCGCTCTATTTGTCCATCTGTCTGGGGGTGGAAAGTAGTGATAAGACATAGTTGGGATCCAAACGTTTGCTGCAATCCTCTCCATAATAGTGAGGAAAACCTTGCATCCTTATCTGAGACTATTGACCTCATAACTCAATGCAACCACACCACGTCATCCACATACCTCTGTGCTAAGGCATCCACTACACCCGACTCCTTGATTGCCAAGAAGTGAGCTGATTTCGTCAACTGGTCCATCACTACCCAGATTTCATCATAGCCTCCTTGATCCTCGGGTAGTCATGTGACGAAATCCATCAATATGTCATCCCACATCCACTCGGAGACATCTAAAGGTTGTAACAGACCACCTGGAATACAGTGTTCAGCCTTCACCTACTGACACACTAGGCACCTGGCCACGAACTATGCCACCGCCCGCTTTACCCCGGGCCACCAAAAATGACTCCTCAGACCCTAGTACATCTTGGAAACTCCCGGGTGCACCGCTAGGGGTGAGTTTTGTAACTCACCAAGAACACACTCGCACATCTTATCTGGAACAAACAACTTCCCTCGGAAAAGCATCTGATTCTAACCATCCTCCATCCACCCTTCTGGGGCATCTCCTTGGTTAACCCAGTCACATATTACTTCACTCTCTATATCTCCCCACTAAGACTCCTCCACCTGCCGTATGAGAGAGGATAGCATAGTCATATGAAATAGACAACTTATACCACCATCCTCACTTACATCTCGGTGCATGGAATCCAACTCCTCTATCGCCTTCCAAGCATCTTCCGACCCTCAAACCGCATTCATATGCGACTTCCTGCTCAAGGAATCAGCCAACACATTCCCTTTTTCTGATGTGTAGGGAATCTCGATGTCATAGTCCTGAAGTAACTCCATCCACCTTCAATGTCATACGTTCAGGTCCCGTTGGGAGAAGATATACTTCATGCCTTTGTGATCCGTGAAGACCACGAAGTGCTCCCCGATGAGGTAATGCCTCCACAAAAATAGTGCGAACACGACCACTGCAAGCTCCAGATCGTGGGTGGCATAGTTACTCTCATGGGGAAATAACTATCTAGACCTATAAGAGATTACCCCTTGTCGTTGCATCAACACAAACCTGAGGCCTTGACCTGAAGCATCATATAACATCTCATAAGCTACCCTTTCTTCTGGAAACCACAGCACCGGGTCACTAAGCAACTTCCCCTTCAGATAGCTGAAGGCTTCCTCGCACTGGCCACTCCACACGAAATCTTGGTCCTTCTTGGTCAAGGCTGTCAGAGGTGCTGCAACTCATGAGAAGTTGTGCATGAGCCTCCAGTAGTAACTTACCAGACCTCGGAAACTACGAACTTCTATCATGCTATTGGGTGCTTCCAAAGAAAAAACCGCATCGACCTTCGATTGGTCCAGCGTTATTCCCTACTCGGACACCACGTGCCCAAGGAAGTGTACTTATCACATCCAGAACTGGCACTTGGACAATTTCCCATAGCGCTGGTGTTGTCGGAGGACCTCTAAAACCATTCTCAGGTGTTCAGTGTGATCTTCCTCTAACCTTGAGTAGATCAGGATGTTGTTAATAAACACGAATACGAACCGATGAACACAGCTGGTGCGTTTTTGAAACCAAAATACATGACGACAAACTCAAAGTGTCCATACCTACACCTGAAAGCTGTCTTTGAGATGTCGCACTCCATCACCCTCAACTGGTGATATCCAGACCACATATTGATATTAGAGAACCAACCTGCTCCCCTTAGCTTGTCAAAGAGATCGTTTATCCTCGGTAGAGGGTAAATATTAATGGATGTTACCTCATTCTGTCTCTAGCAGTCTATGCACAACCTAAGACCAACATCTTCCTTCATTGAGAACAAGACAGGAACACACCAAGGTGACCCACTTGGTCGAAAAAACCCTTCTTCATTAGATCGTCAATCTGAATCTGCCACTCCCACAAATCAGAAGGTGTCATCTGGTAGGGAGCCATTGAAATCAGATGGGCACCAGGTAGCAAGTCTATCCTAAACTCAATATCACGTCGAGGGGGTAGAGTCGCCACTTCATCAGGGAAGATGTGCATAAACTCACTGAAGATCCCTGGGACTTCTACAATTTCTACATCCATCGATTGCGCTGATAGTTCAGCTAACAAGGGAAGGAGGGGCTATGCTCACCTGATGCTTTTCTAGAAACCCCACCCACCGATGAAAGTTACACGTCGGCCACCCAAATATGAAAACACGATCCTTCCTCATAAACAGTCAATGATGGCACATACCGAGAACAGCCAGTCAATGCCTAGGATGACATTGTATGGTTGTATCTATAATAGTAGAATATCCCTAATAGACTGAAGTGGCCCTATCATTATTCTACACCGTCAGAAAATGTAAAACATGTCGGTCTGTCCTCCAACTTGCATGCTCAGCACCAGGGGCACTCGATGTCTCTCAGCTTCTAATCCTAGATCACGGGTCAGACTGGGTGCAATAAAGGAGTGCGAAGCTCTTGTATCGAACAAGGCATAGGCAAGAGTACTAAACAATCATATCATACCTGAAATGACATCCAACCCTGCTGGAGCAGCTACCTTTGCTGCATGTAACTACCCAGGCCCAACTCCCCCTCCCCTCAGTTATCAGCCGCGTACCTGACTGCGCCCTGGTTGAGGTCCCTGAGGAGTGCCCCGAGGTCGACCTCCTCCTGTGATGTCTGACCTTGGAGGAGCAGGAGCTCGTTGTCCCTGCTACTATTGTTGAAAGGGCCTAGCTGGAAACTGCTGCGGCTGGGGTGGGTGCTGCACCGGCCCACCCCCAGTGTACTGTACTCGGTCCCGACACTGATTCCAAAGGTTCTCATGGCTTCCACAGATGAAGCATCTCGGTCCTAGGCCCAAAAGGAAAGGGTGAGTACTGGGAGATCGGAACTAGAACAGTTGAGGCCTTCTCCCTACTGTTCGAAACTTGGAGGGCCTTGATGCTGAAGACCTGCAGCTGACGACCTTCCCTTTCGACAATCCCAACTAGATTCCATCTCGAGATACATCTCCCAGTGTGTGCATCATCTCCACCACTTAAGCCTTTTTCTGGACCTCGAAGTATGTCGGTAATGTGAAGGGAGTAACAGCATACTAAAGATAAGGTCGAAGTGCCTCTTCCAAAAGACTTTCCTGAGACTCCTCATTTGGAAAGATTTCTAGTGCAAATAGGAGGACATACTTGAACTTGATCCCCAACTCCCTCACTGACATGCTCCCTTGCTGGAGGGAGAGCAGCTCCTGCCTCTTCTCATCCTTCATCGTGGAAGAGAGTAATTCTTCCCGGAACTCATTCTTGAAGTCAGACCACGTAACCTCAGGCTCCCTCTTCTCCCCAAGAAAAAGCTTCCACCACTAACACGCTGCTCCCCACATTTGGCTTGCAGCCAGAGGAACCAAGTATTCCGTCGGAGCCTGGATCAGGCGAAAAGATATCACCAGCTCCTATAGCCAGCTCTCTATCTCCATGTCTGAGATGATACCCTTGTACTTCTTGAGGGTCTTCTTCTAAAAGGCATGAAGCGTCCTCTTCCACTAACGTTCATATCCTCTCGGTCGGCCCTCTTTCGATCAGCCAAATCAACCTTTAGGGCCTCGATCGCTCGTACTACCCTTGGTCACTGCCCGGGTGCCATAGCTGTAAGGTAAACAAAGAATGCCTAAGCCCGAGTAGTGCAGAAGATTGCTTTTAGATTTTCAAAGATCCCTTATTCATTTAAAATCCCCAAAATACCCATGAAACACGTGAACACAAGTAATTATGATGCATGTACCTTCCCTAGGGTCTCTACCCTGTAATCAGTGTAGCTTTACTTGGTCATTCGGTAGGCCCAGAGTCCTTGCATTGCATCATGGGGGGCCCTAAAATCCCATGTCGTAGTCTATCTTCCCTAGCCTATTTCATGCACCAAGATCACCCAACAATGTTGCCCTACCATCCCATGAAATCCTCATTGTGACTAACCCCATACTCCATCATATCTCTCAACCTCACTCCTTTGATACCATTCTGTCACGACCCGCCTTCACCAAGATGAGGTAAGGGACAGCAGGTTTCTAGACCCTTCCTTCTTCAAGTTGAAGGAGAGAGAATGACCCCAAGACCCACCTTCAATAGGTCCCGGAGTGGCGAATAGAACCAAGGGTATAGAATCACACACAAGACGGAAGGCATTAACCTTTTTATTTAATAGGAACAGGAGATAATATAGTAAATCCCAACAACACCAAAAGTGGAAGTACAGGTAAAGCCAAAACAAACCATTCTCATATGCATGTTCCAAAATTAAATGATACAAAACTAAAAATGTAAACCCCAAAGAGGAAATACCAAAAGAAAGAAAAATAAACAACAAAAACGGTCCCAATATCTGAACTAGTACGACCCAACACGATCACTGATGTCCTCCTAGAAACCTGAATGTAGTTTTATATACATAGGGTGAGCATAAAAGTATACTCAGAAGGGAAAACCAAAAGCTCTCATGCACAAGTGGGGAGGCATTCTAATGCCCGGTGGGAAAAGAGATAACCCAAAACACCTACCAAGGAAAACTGCCTACACAAGCCTCACCAAGGAACACTCCCCAAATAACACATGTCATGAAATATAATATTAATAACGCATCAATTCTTGGGTCCCCCATGCCACTTCTGCACTGGTTATTGAATACATCTTACACATTGAACATCTCCTTCCATACTCACCATAGTCCCTCTGCCACACCCCACCCACACACACATGGGCCACAACCACACATCCTGCCCCCACACACGTGGGCCCCAACCACACATCCCACCCGCGAACACCTGGGCGACAACAACCACACGTAACCACGCCCACAAATTCCTGGTCCAGAACAACTTCTGCCACGCTCGAAGACACCTAGGCCTCATCACGAAGACACTTGGGATAAACCACCACAACTACCATGCCCGGTGAATCTTGGGATAAATTGGACCTCAGGCCATCACAGCCATCCTGAAGTGTCTTCGTCTATTCAGGAAAAGGAGCAAAAAAGGAGCTAATAACCAGCCACTCATAAGAGTGTTTGGAAAAAAACACAATCCCCCATCAAATGGGGGTGTTCGGCACTAGGTGCTCAACTTGGGTGGGGAGCGAATAAGAAACATAAGAACTCAAATTACATAATATATATATACCAACCACTCATCCCAACCTAGGAGTTCCAAAACTAACTTAAGAACAAACACCCGGTTACTATTCATTCACAAGTAGCACCGAACCCACGACTATGTCACCACTCATCCCAAAAAACAATTACCCATTGAGCCCATTCTTGTTTTTCATGTTCAAGTGATCCTATTTAATTTAATTATGCACTAATAGAAAATTAACCTACATAAACACAAGCCATAGAAAGAGAAATATCCAAACAGTAATTTAAGCATTCACACTCGGTTCTTTTGTGAAGTCACAACAACAAAGGGATCCGTGAGATCCCTCAAAGTAATAGAACCAAACCAAGCCTCAAGATAAAGTCCCACAAAACATTAGATTCACAAACAACAATCATACCACAAAAGAGGATCCCATCCCTATCCACATCACCCCATATGTGTAACACCCCATGCTTCCACGGTACGCTTATCTTTGAATAATATAGTAGCGTGTGTTGTACGCAACTTCGAGTTCTAACACACACCACAACCAATCAAACTAGCCGTTATAAATAGTAATACCCAATTTTTTAAATTATTTAAATTTTATCATTCATAATATACTTCATATTTAGATTTGGAATATCGAAATTAGCCTTGGGTGAAATTTTGGTATTTTTCTGAAAACATTCAATTTTTGATAAATAGTGAAAAAAATCACTAAGTTATAATTTAAATCCAAATTTTTATTTAAATAATTATTGATTTTAATTAAATTTAATTAAGGTAAAAATAGATATATAATACCTATATAAGTTCAATGTAATTCATTAGAGTTAGTTTAGAATAATTTTAGATATATAAAAATTTTATTGAACTTTTAACCCTCTTTTACCCACCTCCTTAGAGAATTAAAAAATTCACATAAAACATAATTTTACCACTTATTTGAGTGGAATTTCGAAAATATGAGAGACATGGTTCATATCATGGAGTAAAATGATGTTCAATAAGATAAAAACTATTTTTTGTGAATAGTAAATATTTACTTTTATTTACCATAGTTAAAAGTAGATAGGGTAATTAAGGGTAAAAATGATATTAATATTACACTAAAACATGTCCTAATTCTATTTTACAAGTGTATCTCGACCAAAACAACCTTTGGAATAACATATTATCATTTTGGTCCACTTGGATTAGATTAGGAAATTTATTATTATTTAATTCAACGAAGAGCTAAAAGACTTAAAATCAATATTTAATAACTAAAACATTTTTAATATATGGTTATGAATAAGAAAAATTAGATTACAAATATTCATTAGAAATATAAAAAGAATTCCTACATACTTTTATTTTAGTTATAATTTTAAGACATTAAGTAATTTAATATATTTATGACACAATGGTGATACAGTAATTACCTAATTAATGAAATATTAAAGTGATTCATATTATATATATCAAAATAAATGTAATTTGATACTTTTTAAGAATTAAAATAATTTTATAGGGTAATATGACATATTAGGGTTGGTTATATAAATTTTATTCGAAGTAATAATGCTGTTATGAAATTGTCAAAAACAAAATACCCAATTATGTCAAAATTGACATAAAAGAGAATTTAAAACAATTATTATATTATTAATTGATATTCTATTCCTAAAAATATAAGGTTCAGCCAAAAGACATATATCATCATAGTTGTATCATTAATTGACCACTTGTGGGTCGCTTGGATGTATATAGTAATTTTATTAACTATATAATATAAAAATACAATTAGACATGGTAAATATCAAACTATTTAACTAAGAGTTAAATATAAATGATAAGGTTAATATAGTGACCCAAACCAGTCTAAAATCTATTGGTTGAAAGTATTTCGACCCATCCTCACCTTAACCTTTAAATAATCTACTTTGGATCCATTATAAACCGAATATATTTATTATAAAATAATATTTCTAGCTTTCCCAAAGGTCCCATCACCCCTCTTACAAAAGGGCACTCCCCCTTATCTATAATTTACACCTTCAATGCCTTTTGACTCGGCCAACACCTACACAAATATTCTCTCAACTTCCCTGACTTCGAACTAGAGTCCATTGTTTGATCAGAAATAAAACCTAATGAGCCCTTTTTGTTAAATCAAAACGAAGAACCTGATTAAGAGGTAATGTTTTCACCACCCTCTTTCACGTTCCTTTATTATTCAACTTCTTCTTTCTATGTTATTAACATTCTAAAATAATAACTCCAGTATTTTAAATATAATGTGATGTTATTATAAATATGGTATAACCATATTCAGTATTCTATCCATCCTTTGAATGACATTTCACCATACGTGCGAACGTACGGATTACCCTCTCCACGTCGTGGTGTAACTGTTATTCAAAACATTATTATTTGGATGGGTATAATAATGATGTGTAATTCATGTAAATAATATATATAACATGATAATGATTCTGTATGTATGATATACCATCCAATTATATATTATTTTAATATCAAAAGAATGATATTGTCGCTCGTGTGTACGTACGGATTACCGTCTCCACAAACGCGATGAGATTCATTCCCCATCGAATCCATTCAAGACTAAATTTCATTTGATGATTAAATATAATTTTTAGAGACATGATATAATTCTGGATATGAATAATATACATCCCATCCATAACAAATACGGCTCACATAACAAAGAATATAAAGGAAAATGAATACGTTAACACCCGAAACGATGATAATACTAAGATATTATTAAAAAAGCAATGTTAAAAGATCATATATGATATCAATATTATGTATATGGTTCTTGTATAACATAATGACAATGTTTTAACTATTATATAGGAGTTTAACAAACCATCATCTATGGAAAAGTACAAGGTAAGGGTTTCTTTCACAATCTCTTTATTATCTGAGGTTGTTTATACATTATTATCTACTGGGACCTCTTTATCATCCACATCCATGTTTCTTAAAAATGTATTTCAAATCATTCTTACTATTTTATAGACTATGGGTTAAATTCATCTATACCATTGTTGAATTTTTATAATAAGTTTATAAAGGAATCCTTATGTCGTTTTCCAAACAAGGTCCTTTTTAACCTTTTCGACAGAATTAAGGTAAGAATGCCTTTTTTAACTTATACGGTGGGGGCATCTATTTTCCACCGTTATAAAATCATCAAAGCATTACTTACAAGCTTATAAGAATATTTTCAAAGTAAATGTTTTATTTTATAATTATTTTACTTTTAAATGGTTTATAAAAAAGTGATATTTCCCTCAAATAGTTTTGATTTCATCTATGTCAACACCCTTTGATGGATTTTAAGCTTATTTGAATGTAATTTATTATGGTACAAAACTTCCATATTTTATTGAGGGTTTTGTTATAAGTTTGACTGTGGATGTTTTATTTTTATACCATTCATGGTTTATGGATAAAGTATTGACATTTCGTATGCTAGTTTTAATACTAATGTTTTTTGTTATGTTTAAACCTGTTCATATGAGGAATGCATTGGACTTAATAAGTGACGGGTGGAGCCCGCTATAGCTCATCGATGCATCAATTGGTCTCCTGAGACAAAATATTGTCTTGGCACAAGGCCTTGACAAAATCTTATTTGTAGTCTTGGCATAGGCTCTTGACTATGTGGTTATGATAGTCTGACATTATGCATTCCTTCATTATGAAAGTGGTTATTGATATTGCATGTGATTATTAGACTAGTAGAATATAATTGTGAATAAGTAAATGGCATTATTTCATTTTATCTTCTCCATATTATGATAAATTTCAATTTTAAAAGGCTTTTGATTTAGTTATACATTGACTTAAATGTTTATTCTTTTTTATGATATTTTCCACTATATTGTTATCCCTACTGGGCATTTGAGCTCACCCCTTTCTATGTTTTATTTTTTCCAGGATGTGAAGAAGTATTTTATGAATGACCTCTAGGGATAGTATAAGGGTATATGAGTGTGGAGAAAAGATTTTGTTGCAATTTTCAATTTATAATGAAATGTATACAATATGAATGTATCTAGTGTTTCCAAGGCTACTAAACTAATCGATATTTTGAGATTTGATCTTTTGTGATCATGTAAATGTTATGTAATAATGCACTGACTCTGGGTAACTGTGGTCAGGGAGTTATAGTTGGTATCAGATAATGTTTAGTACAATCCTTGGAAGGTAGATTTAGATAAACTCTGATTTGGGATCATAGACCTAAGAGAGACTTTGAAGATTAGTATAGAAGAACTTCCTAGAATTTTGGTATTGTAGAGATTTTGTGTGTTTTCCAAGGAATATATCCCTGTATGGATACGAGCTGGTAGAGGCTGCTCTGGAGCTGATGTACCTAGGGGTAAAACCTGAAAACACCGCTTTGAGCTAGACTCGAACGGGAACTAGTGCACGATAAAGGGCCTTGCAGTACTCTTGGTTTCGACACTCCCGGGGGATATGCTTAAGATAATTCTCATTTTTATTACAAACTATTATGAATGGTTTATGAGTATATAATTTCTCAATGAATTTTTTTTTATTATTATGATTTATATCCATAAATTTTTCAATTTATATTAACTATTTTACAAGTTTCGAGTTATGTATTTCAATTCATAAACTAATCTAGTTTATGCCATTGTTTATAAATGGAGCCTAGTGGAAGTAATGGAAACAGTATCAATGCACGCAGTCCATGTAGGAATTTCCCTCCTGCTCAAGATAATTATAGTGGAGCTGGTGATACAACTTATGCTGATAAGATTATCACTATATTGGGACAACTCACTCAGGTTATGAATAATAACCTTACCCGTATGAAGAACCCAGATCCACAGGGTAGAGGATCAATGTTAGATCGCTTCATTAGGTGACAGCCATAAACATTAATTGGGAGTACAAATCCATTAGTAGCTGAGCAATGGATATGTTCCCTAGAGAAAATATTTCAGGCTTTGGGGAGTAGCTAAAGGGAAAAAGTTATCATGACAGTTTACCGCCTCACTGGAGATTCTAATCAATGGTGGTCATTGATTCAAAACACGAAGGAAGATGATGAAGTATCAAATATGGAATGGAGGGAGTTCAAATAGATTTTCGTAGAAAAATACTTTCCAGGTGACAATCGAGCAGATATGGAAAGGAAATTTCTAAGTCTGAGACAAAATGAGGATGAGAATGTCGCAAAGTATGATGCTAACTTTACATGGTTAGCAAGGTATGATGTAGATTATATACATAACCCAAGAATTAATATTGATTGTTTCTTTGATGGGTTAAATCCATTTCTCTGTTGATCATTAGTCTCACAATCCATCTCGTCATAAGAAGATATTGTCTCGATTGCTATCAAGACAGAAAAATAAGTCTATAAGTCTTATGACTTTAAAGAAAAGAAAGAGAAGAATAGAATGGTGGAATAAGAGACAGATAAAGGGAAAAATGGAAAGAAGAATTTTTCATTTTGTGATAATTGTGGTAAGATACACACCGGTACTTGCCTAAAAGGAAAGGGAGTTTGTTACAAATGTGGAGAAAAAGGTCACCAGACTCGTGATTGCAAGGGAAAGAAAGAGGATGTCAATGTTGAATGCTACAATTGTAGAGAAATGGGGAATTATGCAATTGAAATCCCTAAGCAATAAGGAATGATAACTTAGAAAAGGACAAGAGATCAAGGCCAAGCTTAGGATATTACTACAAATGAAGTTGAATAATTATTGTATTTGTGTTTTTGGACTCCATAACTATATTATGGTTATAAGAATAATGTGATATATATAAGTATTGTACTACAGTACTTGGTTTTTTCATTAAGGTTTTAATATGATGATGGAAATAATATTTTTAGTATGTGACAATAAGAGAAAATTTCCCTTGTTTGAGGAATCTGATGTTACAATTTATTTTTGAATTTAGAGACCTTTTAGAGAAAGTCTGGACAGAGGTACTTTGGATGACTATAATGGTTTGAATGGATTAAGTTGACCTTTGGATATTATTTTTTAAGGTTAAAAAATTTCCAAAGATTATTTTTGGAATACTATAATACTATAGTTTTAGGAAAAGGACAACCTGCAGGTCGGGGGATAACCCGTCGCATCAGGAAAAGCTGCAGGAATCGAACCCACAACCATAGTGTGACAAGCCTTTATTACAAACCACTAGCGTAAAGGAAGTCCCTGGTTATTAAAAAATAGTTTTTCTAATCTAAATGTTATGTGTTAATATTTGGAACCTTGTATGATTAGGATAAATATAATATTTTTTAGTTCTATTATCTTTTTGATTGAAAGATGGGTTTGTGGTAGAAATTAGTTGAGGGTTAAAACTATACTTGTAAAATATATATATATACCTCTCTCTTATTCTATGAATAAATTAATTTTTAAAAACATTAGGAAAGGGATATTAAAACAAAAATGGGTTATCCTAATTCCTTATGTTTTTTTAAACTGATGATATTTTAAATCACCATAGATTAAAGGCTTTAAGGCCCTTAATTTTACACTTGTTTGTGATTGAGGACATCAATCACTCCCTACAAATATTTACATTATTCCTCCAATTATGTGTCTCTAATTTCCACCAATGTTCTCTTAATCGAGATCATAATTTGGTGGTGACTTTTTCATTTCGCCTTCCCTTTTATTAAGGATAAATTTTATTAACCATGTTTTTTATGTGGGTTTTCCGCAAAGATATTTTCTATTTTCATCCTTTTATTTTAGAAGAACAATTTCAAATTGCGAGGACGCAATTTATTAAAGGAGGGGAGAATGTGAAATCCTAAGCTTCCATGGTACGCTTCTCTTTGAATAATACAGTAGTATGTGTTGTACGCAAATTGGAGTTCTAACACACACAACAACCAATCAAACTAGCCGTTCTTAATAATAATACCCACTTTTTGAAATTTTATAAATTTTATATTTCAAAATGGACTTCAAATTTGGATTCTGAATGTCAGAATTAGACTAGGGTAAAATTTTCTTATTTTTCTGAAAACTTTCAATTTTTGATGAATAGTGAAAAAACACTAAGTTATAGTTTTATTCTGAATTTATATTTAAATAATTATTTATTTTATTTAAATTTAATTAAGGTAAAAATAGATATATAATACCTATATATGTTCAATGCAATTCATTTGATTTAGTATAGATTAATTTTAGATATATAAAAATTTTATTGAACTTTTCACCGTCTTTTACCCTTCTCTTAAGAGAATTTAAAAATTCACATAAAACATAATTTTACCGCTTCTCTGAGTGGAATTTAGAAAATCCAATATACACAGTTAATATCAAGGAGTAAAATGTGGTTCAATAAGATAAAAATAATTTTTGGTGAATAGTAACTTTTTACTTTTATTTACAACGGTTAAAAGTAATTAGGGTAATTAAGGGAAAAAATGATATTAATATTACCCTAACACATGTCCTAATTCAATTTTACAAGTGTATCTCGACCCGAAACAACCTTACTAATAAAATATTATCATTTAGGTCCACTTGGATTAGATTAGAATATTTATTATTATTTAATTCAAAGAAGAGTTAAAAGAGTTAAAATCCAAGTTTAATAACTAAAACATTTTTAATATAGGGTTATACATAAGATAAATTAGATTATAAAAATTAATTAGAAAAATAAAAATATTTCCTACATAATGGTATTTTGTTTATAATTTTTAGACTTTAAGTAATATAATTTATTTTTGACAAAATGGTGATGGTGTAATTACCTAATTAATGAAATATTAAAATTATTGATATTATAAATATCAAAATAAATGTAATTTGAGACTTTTTATGAATTCCACTAATTTTCTAGTTTAATATGGAATCTTAGGATTAGTTATATAAATTTTCTTTGAAGTAATAATGCTTTTATGAAATTATCAAAAACAAAATACCCAATAGTGAGAAAATTGACATAAAAGAGTTTTTAAAACAAATATTCTATTATAAATTGATATTCTATTTTTATAAATATAAGGTTCGGCCAAAGGACTTATATCATGATAGGTGTATCATTAATGGACCACTTGGGTGTCTCTTTTATGTATATAGTAATTTTATTAACTATATAATATAAAAATACAAAGAGGCATGGTAAATGTCAAACTATTTAATTAAGAGTTAAATATAAATGATAAGGTTAATATATTGACAAAAACCTGTCTAAAATCTATTGGTTGAAAGGATTTTTGTCCATACCCTCATTAACCTTTAAATAATCTACTTTGGAGCCATTATAAACCGAATATAAATTTATTAAAAAATAATATTTCTAGCTTTTCCAAAGGTGCCCCTCACCCCTCTTATAAAAGGGCATTCCCCCTTCTCTCTAATTTACACCTTCAAAGCCTTTTGGATCGGCCAACCCCTGCCCAAATATTCTCTCAACTTCTCTCACTTCCATGTAGAGACATTAGTTTGATTATAAATCAAACCTATGGATCCCTTTTGATGAAATCAAAAGGAAGAACCCGATTAAGAGGTAATGTTTTCACCACACTCTTTCAAGTTCATTTCTTCTTCAACTTCTTCTTTCATTGTTATTCCCATTCTAAAATAATAACTCCAGTATCTTCTATATACTGTGATGTTATTATAAATATGGTACAGCCATATTCAGTATTTTATCCATCCTTTGAATGACATGTCACCATACGTGCGTACGTACTGCTTACCGTCTACACATCGTGCTGTAATTGTTATTCAAAACATTATTATTTAGATGGGTATAATAATGATGTGTAATTCATGTAAATAATAAATATAACATGATAATGATTCTGTATAAATTATATAACATCCAATTTAATATTAATTTAATATAAAAAATTGATATTGTCGCTCGTGCGTACGTACGGATTACCGTCTCCAAGAACGCGATGAGATTCATTCCCCATCGAATCCATTCAAGACTAAATTTCATTTTATGATTAAAAATAATTTTTAGAGACATGATATCATTCTTTATATGAATAATATACATTCCACCCATAACAAATACGGCTCACATAAGAATGAATATAAAGGAATGTGAATCTGTTAACACCCGAAACGATGATAATAATATGATATTATTAAAAAAGCAATGTTAAAAGATAATATATTATATAATAATTATGTATATGGTATTTGTATAATTTAATTACAATGTTTTAACTATTATACTGGAGGTTAACATACCATCTACTAAGGAAATGTACAAGGTATGGGTTTATTTCACAATCTCTTCATTATCTGAGGTTGTTTATACGTAATTATCTACTAGGACCTCTTTATCATCCACATCCATGTTTCTTAAAAATGTATTTCAAATCCTTCTTACTTTTTTATAGATTATGGGTTAAATTCATTTATACCCTTTTTGACTTTTTTTAGGAATTTCATAATGGAATCTTTCTATCATTTTCCAAACAAGGTCCTTTTAAACCTTTTTGACAGAATTAAGGTAAGAATGCATTTTTTAACTTATATGTCGGGTGCGGCTATTTTCCACCATTATAAAATCATCAAAGCTTGTTATAAAATAATATAAGAATATTTTCAAATTAAATTTTTTATTTTATAATAATTTGACGTTTATATGATTAAAAAAAGATATATTTCTCTCAAATAGTTTTGATTTCATCTATGTCAACATCATTTGATGGATTTTACGCTTATTTGAATGTGATTTATTATGATACAAAACATCAATATTGTATTAAAGGTTTTGTGATAGGTTCGACTGTGGATGTGTTATTTTTATACCATTCATGTTTTATGGATAAAGTATTGACATTTCGTATGCTAGTTTTAATATGAATGTTTATATTATTTTTAAACATGTTCATATAAGGAATGCACTGGAATTAATAAGTGATGGGTGGAGCCCGCTATACCTCCTCGATGAATCGGTCGGTCTCATGAGTCAAACTAGTGTCTTATCTCAAGGCCTTGACAAAATATTTTTTCTAGTCCTGGCACAAGGCCTTGACTATGTGGTTATGATAGTCTGGCATTATGCATTCCATCATTAAGAATGTGGTTATTGATATTGCATGTGATTATTCGACTAGTAGAATATCCATGTGAATAAGTAAATGGAATTATTTCATTTTATCCATGCCATATTATGTTGTAGTTCATGTTTAAAAGGCTTTTTTTAGTTATACATTTCCTTAAATGTTTATCCTTGTTTATGAAAGTTTTCCCTATATTTTTATTATCACTGGTAATTTGAGCTCTCCCCTTTGTATGTTTTATTTTTCCCAAGATGTGAAAAATTATTTTATGAATGACCTGAAGGGATAGTATAAGGGGATATGAGTGTAGAGACAAGATGTTTTTGTAGTTTTCACTTTATGATGTAAGGTAAACATTATGAATGTATCTAGTGTTTCCAAGGCTACTATACTAATCGGCCTTTTGAGATTTGATCTTTTGTGATTATTCCAATGTTATGTAATAATGCACCGACTCTGGGTAACTTTGGTTGGGGAGTTACAATAAGCATCTAGCTAGATAACACACCTACTACCAAAACAGATTAGGGAAACTTCTAGATTCAAGCACATCATTCATTTGGATCTTCTTTCTGTTGGTTAACCGGGGTGATCACATATGGTTTGTTGTTCACTTGGAATCCATTTAATCGGTCGAGTGATTAACCAATTTTCATGTTATATTCATTCAATCACATGAATATCCAAAAAAACATTGGTCCATTAGTGCGCAAGAAAAGACCCCCAATGACCATGATTTTCAATGGACGTAAGCCCATACAATTCATAACACACAATCAAGGATAAAGAATACTGTAGAAATAGAGAAAACCCCCATTCATTCATTAATGGTCCCTTTATTATCATTATTATGGTTTGGTTTCATCCATCCCCACGGGAAAAATAGCATACCTACCCAACTTGATACATAGTAAAGAGAGGCGAAGGAAAAACCCAACCTGGGTGATCAAAGATCTATGTTTATCTCGAAGCGACAAGAATTGGGGATGCACAACATGCATGGGAGGAGCATCCGAGACTCCAAGGATGATCAGTAAGGGCTCCAGCACATGCGCACCACTTGCATAAGGAAGGGAACTCCAAATTCTCCAAGGGAATAGTGAACCCTGCCAAGAAGAAGAAAAGGAGGAAAGCTCATGCGATAAAAAGATGAGCCAGGGAATTACTGGATATCAAGATATTCTATGGTTTTAAAGTCAGATCATGGTTTCACCATGAACTTGGGTGGTTACACACAATGGGATTACTTTTTATTTAATAAATCTCATCAAGAAAAGGTGGTAACAGCTGTGAATTTAAAGGATTTTATATAAACATGGGGGAATGTTTACATGGACACACAGCTGGGTCTGTTGAGGGTCACCCCACTCTTAGGAACTTAAACATTAATTATAGGGCTACGAATGGCCTTGAACCATTTCAAAAAGGTTAAAAGGGATTAAAAGAAGCGTCACGGGAAAACTATAGAAGAAAAACTCAACAAGGCTGTGTGACACCGATCAGTCGCACCGATCGGTGACACACTGATCATGTCACACCGATTGGAGAGACACCAATCGGTGACACATCGATCATGTCACACTGATCTGGTCACACCGATCGTGTCACACCGATCAGTGAGACACCGATCGATGACACAATGATCATGTCACACCGATCAGTGAGACACCGATGGGTGAAACATCGTTCATGTCACACAGATTGGTCGCACACTAATCTGTCACACCGATCGGTGACACCCCGATCATGTCACACCAATTGGTCGCACACCGATCGGTCATACGGGTCGGTGACACACCGATCGGTCGTACATCGGTTAGTCGCACTGATCGGCGACACAAAGGTCATGCCACACTGATCGGTCACACACCGATCAGTCGCACCGGTGGGTGACACACCGATCATGTCACACCGATCGGTCACAGTCAGATCAGTCGCACAGATCGGTGACACACCGATTGTGTCACACCAATTAGTCGCACACCGATCGGTCGCACTGGTCAGTGACACACCAATCTGTTGCACCGATCGGTGACACACCGATCATGTCACACCAATCTGCGAAACACCAAAATGACATCCTACCACCAAGACGTCACCCTTAGGATCTGGAATTTGGAAAATGGATAGACCATGAGGGTCTGGGCCATAACAATATCTATATAAATGTAATATCAAGAAATGAACAATTTAGATTCATCAATCCATGTATCATTTCTATAATATAACTGACATTAGATGATAAACAAATTAAGTAGAATAAGTTGAGTTACTTGAGTCATTTAATCAAAAACTACCAGAATATAAACTCTATTTTATTCGTACAATTCAAGTGTAATACGCTACAATATATTCACATAAAATAAATTTTTATCTTTTTCACTACAAATTTGTTTTTTTGGGAGCAATGGACTCTAATTTATTTCAATATAAACACAATGAATATTTATTTTTAGGATCCAACGCATAGATATGTAACTAACCAACCACACATTATGTATATTGTGAATTTGTAATATAATTAAATAATCATTTTATAGATAAATTCTTATTAGAAGATTTAATATGTGTTTTTACAATATTTTTTTTATAATATGGAGGCTGCTAAATATAGGATTAATCATGGAATGAAGTCAATGTTGAAATAGATAATTCATATGAATTAATAAAAATTGAAACAAATTAATTTAAATATATAAAAATTTAACTATCAAAAAATTTCATACAATTTAATTGTTTTGGTCAATGTTACTATATTTTTTGAAATAATTTAATGTAATTATATGTTCATATTATGTTTCCAAATTTTTGAGATACATCATAAGTATTTAAAGAAAAACATCCCCAAATAGGTAATTTATTAATGTAAATAAAATTTCATCAAATATAATTTATAACCACTTTTTCTTATATTTTCTCAATATTATAAAGATTGTTGATAGTCCAGATACTCAAAATAAGAAATAAATTTCATTAGTGATGACTAGGGTGAGTATTTTTTTAGAATGTATGTTGAAAAAAAAATTAGGTGATTACCTGTTGTGTTTGTGATCTATTACGACCTATGAACTTCTAAGTATATTTCAGGTGTAATGAATTATTTTAAAAATTATTATATATTATTTTAAACTCTTTCTTCAGGACACGTATAATGGAATAAAAAAATTATTTATAAATGCTTACCTATAAATAATTAAATTCTGGGGAAATGGTAGAGGTAGAGGTAAAGGAAGAGGCATATGAAAAGAAGGAAGTAGAGGAAAAGATGAAGGTAGAGGCAGAAGTATTGATGGGGCTGAAGGCCGACATGGAGGATTAGACATTTGTGGAGAACGAGGTAGTGATTAAGGAAGATAAGTAGATGAAGTGGTATATTTCAAACAATAAAATTTTTGGGAAATTATGTAAAATGATGAGCATCCCCTATTTTTGTTTGAGAAAAATTAGTGAAAAGTAAAAAAACAACACTTGTCACATTATATAATATTCAATTTTTCAATTGTTTCAGGTGGATTATTTAAATAATGTTTTACACCACATATTTAATTGATTTTATATAGGGTAATAATCCACATGTAAGATCATTCTGTTTGGGAAGATTTAATTTATCCATTACTATTATTTAATCATCGTTTGTAAACCCTTCGATCATAAAAAATATATACAATACAATATAAATGTTATAATAAATATGTGTGTAATTATTCATTGATGTAAGAAGGTTCGTGATAGAAATATTAGTGGAAAACTAGCATTGATATATTGTGGTCATCAAGGAGGGATGGTGTCAACATTTCTACTATCAGTTTAAATTTGAAATATTAATACAAAATATTATAACTCGCTAAAAACTGAGAAAGCACACTTGTATTTTCTTGATGATTTTGGAGAATAATTCATAATTTATTTTTGACATGTTGGAATCAGTCTCATTTCCAACACTCACACACACTATGGAATCAGTTTGAAAAAAACTACGTATTTCAAATTTAAAAATAAATTTTAGTAAAAAACAAATGTGATGTACTTAAAACTAAGAAAATGAATTCAGATTTTCAAGATTGAAAAAATATTCCTTATGTAATTTGAGATGTTTTGGAATCATCCGTACATCATTTTGATGCATAGTGTAACCATTATGAGTCCAAGTGTGTATTTTTATTAAAAATTGACATTAAATTTAGTGAGAAAAAAAACAACTTACATTTTCAACACTAAGAAAAAATCTTTTCTATTATTTTTTTACTTTAGTAAAATGTTCTATATGTTATTTGGGATGGGTAGAAATTCACCGCACCTCAATCTGACTCACAATTTCAATGGTATGACTCAATGTGACCATTAAGAGTTTAAATTTGTCCTTTTGATACAAAAATGTCTCACCCACTTAAAATTGGGAAAACTTATTCTGATTTTCATTTTAATTTAGTTCAATGATTAATAATTCATTTGTGACATCTGAAAATTAATCATAGGTAAAACCAACACATAATGAAAACTGTCTGACTAATGTGAATGTTTTCAGTTTAAATAGTCATTTTTGTAAAAATGATAGTGGCATACCCAATATGGATGAAATTTTTTTGATTAATTGGATATTTTGGAAAAATTGTCCATGTGTTATTAGAGGGGTTTGGGAATCATACACACCTCAATGTGAAACCTGGTGTGACAGGTATGACTCCATGTGTGTCTTCTTATTCCAATTTTACATTAATTTAAGGGGAAAGAAAAAACTAATATACTCAAATCCTAGAAAATACATTTCTATTATTTTTTAATTTTTTATAGTGATATATATATTATTTTTGATATGTAGATATTAGTCTTAACTCAATCTAACTAATTGTGTGACTAGTATGACTCATTTATTATTAGTTAAAAATTGACATTTTAATAAAAAAATGTGTCACACACTAAAAACTATGAAAACACGGTCACATTGAATTGATAATATAGGGAAATTTTTATAATTCCATAGTGATGTGTAGGAACTCATCTCATGTCAAACCCAAACAAGATACATTGAGTATGACTAATAGTGCATGTTTCTAGTTTAAAATAATTTATTTAAAAAAAATCATAATAGAACCCATGTAAATGAATTTAGATTATTTTGATACGTTAGAAAAATGATCCATATGTAATTTAGGATGTCTATGAATTATCTTCTCCTAAATCTGATGCATAGTGTGACCGTTTTGACTCATTGGGTATCTTTTTATTTAAAATTTACATTATTTTTTATTGAAAAAGTATCTTACATATGAAAAACCAAGAAAACAAGTTCCAAATGGTTTGTTACATTATAAAAATAATCCACAAATCATTTTTTGAATGTATTATTTCTTCACACCTCAATCTCAATCACGGTGTGATTGGTGTTGCTCAAACTGAATGTTATCTATTAATAATTGACAAATTAATAATAAAAATATTCACTCGAAAAGAACCAATAAAACATCCTCAGATTATCTTGTTAATGTATTGAAACATTTCAGAAATCATTTTTTATGTTTAGGAATTAGTCTCATGTAACACCCACACATGATGAATCATGTTTGACGAAAATTCTATGATTCCAAATTAAAATGAAAAGTAAGAAAATACAAATGTGGCTTACTGAAAACCATTGAAACACATTCAGATAATTATATTACCTTATTAAAACAATCAATAAGTCAATTGAGATGTTTTGTAATTAGTCACACCTCAATCTAATTCATGGTGTTTCTAGTATGACTCAATGTGATTATTTTTATTCCAAATTCACATTAATTTAAGTGGTGAAGAATCAGTATCATACTCAAAAACTATAAAACATAGTTACTATGTATTTATACTATTAAGAAAATTATCCATATGTCATTTTTTATATTTATGAATCATCCACATATAAATCTAACTCACAGTGGGACGGGTATGACTCAAAGTGTTTGTTATTAGTTTTAAATTGACATTTTAATAACAAAAAAATTACACTCATTAAAAATTATGAAAACATTATCATATTGTGTTTATAATTCAGAAAAGTGATCCATAATTCATTTTTGTCATATAGGAATTAGTCTCGTGTATAACATACATGTGATGAAACCTGTTTTAATAAAAGTCAATGATTCCAGTTTAAAATGACATTTTATTTAAAAAATAAATTGACAAACTCAAAACAATGTAATCACATTGATATTATTTTGATACATTAATAAAATGATCCATAAGTCATTTGAGAGTTGTCTTAATTAGATCCACCAAACTCCAATTCATGGTGTGACCGGTATGACTACAAGTGCATCATTTTATTGAAAATTAATATTAATTTAATTTGAAAAAAAAAACTAACATACTAAAAAATGAGAATAATTATTCGGATTGTTTGGTACATTTGGAAACTGATCCATAAATCATTTGTGTTATGTAGAAATCAGTTTCACCTCAACCCAAACGACAATGACTCCATTTTCACATTTTTGTTTCTAAATCGATACTCAATTTAGTTAAAAAAATAACAAATTATACAATAGTGTTTTCTCTTGTATTTTTACTAGAAATTTAATATAATTTAAATTATGTATATTTATATGATTTATATGATTTTTTTATTCTCTTTCTAGTGCACTTTTAGATAATGAAGTGTTTTGTTACAACACACTATATGTCATGTTTCTAGTACAGCAGGGTATTGCATCATCACACTGAAGTATTTCCCTTTATCAGTGCTACTACATTCATTAATGCATGAGTACTTTATCAGCAATAATAAATTCACTGATAAAGGACACATTATCAGTGAATTTAGAATGGATTATAAATTTTACCTTTTTTATTACTTTCAGAAATGAATATAAAGGGTTACTTTATAGCACTGATAAAGGACTCATTTATCATCACTTTTAAAAGTACTTATAAGTATTTCTTTAAAAGTCAATAATTAAATTCACTAATAAATGGTTTCATTTATAAATTTTCTAAAAGAGATGATAAATGTGTGATTTATCAACTATTTCATCACTGATAAACCAACCACTTAATAGCACATTTCTATCATTGAGGAAAGCCTTCGTCTTATATCCACACTACAGTTGATAATGTTTTTTTAGTTATTAAGACCAATTCTATTTCAATTAAAGGCCCCATTTGTAGTGGTGAGGGTCATATCCATGCGCAATGTTGTAATGGAATACTAAATTTGATATGGTAAACATATACACTAGAAAAGCTTACATATATTTAACTCATATGAACATGAATTAGGTATTGGAATTTAACATTATAATAAGTATATGGTCTTACATGATAGACCATACTACATCTGGTTTATGGTCATCTATTAAGAACTATTTTTTTTGTCAAATTTATTGTCTTCTACTGAGGAAATTTTCCAAATGAAATCATCAATTTGTAGTATCTAAAAACATGGAATTGGTGTTTCTGAGAGTATTGAAACCCATATATTAAAGGATATAATTTTAATATGTCATGATTTTTATTTAACAATAGGTGTGATGAAGGTATGTGTAACATCTATGGTATCTGAATCTACATGTATGTTAGTGTTATGAAGAGGGAAAATCATAATTCAATAATGTATTCTTTAAAAAAATATAAATATAATTGTGGGAATTAGTTGACCATTAGTAATGTAAGGTCTACCACTACACCATCAAGATATAGTACAAGGGTATAAAGGCTCTTATCATCATCATAAATTCAAGCCTCTGGTTTTTAGGTCAAGTATACAGCATGTATATACTTTAACATTAGAGGTATCAATTATGTTTGTAATTTAGTCATTAAAAATTTCAATGAATATGGGAACCAATGGAATATTATCAATGTCAGGAAAACCAATATGAGAATGTTGACTCAGTGAATTTGGGTTTGAAATGATTAAAAAAATTGATGTGTGATGTAGATTCATGGAGATCATAATATTAAAAAAAATAAATCCCATAAAATGATATGACACTATGTATTGTATGAATTTTTGTGAAAAAGGGATAATCAATGACATTTATCAATTAAACAATCATTTTGAAAGGATTTCCTACTCAATATGAATATTTAACCCCTTTGTGAGTGATAATATACCCATCAGATAGTTACTGTGAACATGTAGGTTAAAATAAAAGATGTTCTAACTTTTACATATACTAGAGGGTATAGCGTGCAATGTTTAACATTTTATGGGTGCGTATTTGTGTCCATAAAACATTTTTTCCTTTTATATTTCACCCTAAATATATTTTATGCTATATAAGGAAATTTATTTGAATCTAAGACATTCCATTTTCTATAAACACCATTTATATGTTTTAAATATAAAAATGTTGTTATCCCTCTGTATTTTTCTAACACTCTTTAATTTCCTAGTACTGTGAAAGTTAATAGATTATATAGTAAGAATAGATTTTTTCTTAGGTCTCCCATCATGGGGGTTCAACCAAAAAATTCATTGTGTCACATTAATTTATCATTAATTTTGGTTCAATTTTGAGAAAAGCTGTATGAATTTTAATGTAATAGAGATTTTACTATGTATTACAATGATTTAGGATCACACATATTTGGCCAATACTAGAGTATCTTATATGGTAACACTGTAAAAGAAATATTGATATAAATTGACTGAAGAGTTCTAATATTTAAAACCTTAAGAGTGAGTGAGCTCTATTTATGATCATTATACTTTGATATAAAGTTGCATTGTACAAAGATAAGATATCTAATTATTTTTTTATGTTGTAGAAACTACAATTAATAATTACATAGTTCTCTATAGATAATATATCATCTTTTCTTAGAGTTTAATTCAAAAAAAAGTAACAAGAATGATGATTCCATACACTATTATAGGGGTTTTTATGGGGAATTTTTTGGTTGTGTATAGAATTGGAACCTATAGTGCCACTATATATCATAATGTGATAAGAAACATTCCATATATGGTTCATGGTAATTTCCATACAAATATATATCCTACATATTATAAAGTTTTGTGGATTCTTCCGATGATGTACTATAGGGATTTCCATATTATTAATATTTAAGATCATTTGAACATGAATTAAATAATAAAATATTTTTTAGTTGGGCCTGAAATAAAAAAAATCAAGAATCACTAAACATCCAAACAGAATAAAAATAAACTAATATATGGGTTTTCTAAGAGGGTTTTCATGATGATATTCATAATAAATGAGAGGCATGGTTATGAAGTAGATAATTAATCCAGTGTTGTTAGGATAACATTATGGACCACTACACATATATGGGGTGAATTATTGTGGGATGATGTTTTTCCACATTAAATAATTAAATATTTGAAATACATATATCACTTATTCAGATAATGGTTCATTTTTCGTCTTCACTTATAAATATTAATCATGCACATAAAAAATTAATTCACTGTAGATAGATGAATTTTTTTAGGCTCAACAATATTGTGGTTTACTATGTCCTCGGTGTGTGCTGGTTATTATCACAAATGAATGTAACTCCTCGTTTATTATCAAGAAAAGTACTTCAAGGTAAGGGCAAGAAGTATCCCTATATACCCAAACAGTTCAAAATAATTATTTATCTTCAATTAGAAAGGTTATAATATATTGAACTTCCCCACTAGATGTGATAGAAAAATATAGACAAATAATTATTTCGTAGACAGTAATATAAACTGATAATATTTATGAAACTACAAAAATGAATGGATTCCATGAACATAGAAAAAATTTGGATGACTCAAATAAGAAATCAATCACCAATATACTTCTTCATATATTTCTTTTTCTTGTTTAATATCATTATGATGTAGAGTGCTTATCTCAAGTTATTCTAACCCAAAAGAGAATTAGTAGACACAAGAATAGTAAAAAATTCTTCTTTGAAATTCAATATTGTATTGACCTAACCTATGTTGGGTGTTGAGCTGTCACTACCCCATGAAATAATCCAAATTCTCGGGGTTGTGATAAGTTCCTTAGGTATAACAACTCGGGAGGCCTTTTCCTATGTACCTTTACACACACAGCCACTCAATGAAAAAGTGAAGTGTGAAAAGAAAACGAAATGTACAATAGTGATATAAATATTCCAAGAAGGCATGGACCACTATAGTGTACAAGTAAGATAAATTAAACTAAATTGTAAAAGGGTAAAATACACACTGAAATAGAGATTTGTTCCAACCTGATAGAAAAAGTGGTTAAAATTGTACAACACTAAGAGATACCTTCAGCTAGATCTCAAGTTACCACCAAACGTAGTCCAAGATCCACGTATCCCGAAGCTCTAAAATGTCTTGATCAAACCATCCAATCATCTTCATAGGCACAACACATGACGGGGAAGTCCAAGAAGATGGTGAGTATAAAAATACCTAGTACGATACCCTGAAGTTGTAAGAGAGCAGTAAACAGAACACTAAAAAGGGAAAGTGGTAAGGGGAATAAAGTATAGTAAAGAGAGTGAATCTCAACCCAATAAAGAAGTGACAGTAAGCTCATCCAAAAACAAATATCTAGAAATGGTGAGAGGATGAACATGTCAATAATTCTTATCAACCTATTGTATGAGAGTAGACCCATTACACCACGATAATCTTGCAACAGAATGAAGGTGGCATACCCCATGCATCTTCACCTCCCATAGAAGGAGAGTAAACTAACCTAAGGAGTTGGTAATGAAATTAGGTGTGTATATTAATATTCTCAGTCAAATAATCTCACCCAAGGGAGTAAGGGGATCTTCATCTCATAGCTCTTCATAGTATGAAGTGTCACCAATGTTCCAAAAGTAAGCACCATTAATACCCAGCTTCCCTCACCTCTTCCCTGAACTATGACTTAAAGGGGATGAAATCACCAAACATTGGTACTATCTGCTTTGGGATATAATGAATAACATGTACGGTTTTAGGTTGTGTCCCAGGTATGTGTCTCAGTAAGGAAATCACCCCTATTACTTGTAAGTACAATGTCATGAAAAATAAGGTATCATCACAAATCTAAAAATCCAAATGATGTAAACTCAATGTAGATAACCCACACCCTCATATATTAGTGGGATTCCACTACAATATTCATCATGGACCCACTAAATAGTTCATTAGGGGGATTCCACTCAGAAAGAGATGTTATAAGACTCGCACCCATTTTGGTGGGGGATTCCACTCTAATAGTCATCATAAAGGACCCACACCCCATTGTGTCAAGGGAATTCCACTCTTGTTCATTGAGGACCCACTCCCTATTGCATCATGCGGATTCCACTAGGAAGTAGCTGATAGAAGACCCACACCCATGTCGATGAGGTATTACCCATTTCAAACACATGAAATGAATCTTGAACCAATATTCCATCCATAATTCCACATTTCATAAGGTCAAGAATAAGGGTATTCACATTCAAATGTATCACACCATGATGATTCTTGTGCATATTCAAATGTTCTCCCAAGGATAAGGGTTTAACCATTTATGATGGGGAATTTATTAGACACTGCATGTTGGAACCACGTCCAAAACAAGAAACTCAAATAATAATAATTATATTATTATTATTATTATTAAACTCAATAATTTCATTGAACTGAGCCTTGAAACCAAGTCTCAAAATTTTTGAGTCATTCAAAAAATATATGTCTTGATGAAAAGGAATCATTTCCATAGATGGTGTTTTAATCATACACTTGATTTAGAAGAAATTGTTATTTAATGGGGTCTCGGTCCAAATTTGGTTGGTCCCGCCCTAAGTGACCGGACCACTCTACCTAGGCCAGCCTGCCTCGGTCATCCCGATCCTTTTTTCCAGCTCGCGGCATAATCATGCGTCCTTTCACATCATTCCACTCCTGAACTGCCTATTATTCATTTTCCACCATGATATATTTCCTATTGTGATTCATTTTCATAATGTTAAATATTTATCAAGATAAGATGTACATAATTGATTTCAGAATAATCCCTTACATTGTTTATTCAATGATTTATTTCCACTTCACATCTTATACTACGAAATGAGGTTTAATTTTTCACTCCTAAAGAATTATTACATCATTATATCGATAAATATAATGATAGGTCATTCCATATATCTTTATCACATCAATAAGGATAAAACAAATATATCAAATATGAATAAGTCCACTTATAGTGAGCTAATACATTAATCTAACCAAGATAATCTGAATTTTAAAATATATTTTCCACAAATAGGTAACCTTAAAATCCCATCGAAAGATAAAACTCCAAAAAAAATATAGAGGTGAACTAACTCAACTTTACATTTATCTCATGTATATCATAAGGAAGTTCATGTTTATCACATTCTAAACATGGGAATACCATAATCATGTATTCTCTTGAAACATGGTAATAATAGGATTTATTATATATACTTATTAAAACATGCATGTTTCCATATAACAAGGTTTATTAGATATATTAATAATTCAAAACAATTGTAAACTTTATCCATGATATCATAACCCACTTGTTAACAAATCATTAATCCATCCCAATGAAATTAGTACCATGCAATTTACTTATTCATATATGAAATATAGTTATACAAACATCCTTATCATAACATAAGTAACATAATAAAGGTTATTTTTCCCTTAATCAAATTGTAACCATTAATTATCTAGTCCATCATAAACATTCAATATATTCATGTAAGTCCTTTGTTAAAAACACATATGCAGAATGATCCATATTTATTTCATAACTCAAGAATCCAAATAAATAAATACTTTAATCAATCATTTTCAATGATTGGAATGGAATAGGTCCTTCCATTATTTAGAAGTAAATTTATATTCTTGGGCGTTTAGTCAAGAAATTACTATGTTATCTTCAGATAATACATTTATCTAAATGATAGTTCATCACTCTATGACCCTTTTTACCACACAGATAACATTTACCCCTCTATTTGATTTCTTCCTCAAGGATCTTCTTCCCTTATTTTAGAATAGTATGAAATTGAAACTCATCTACTCTGTGTTCCTAACCAAATGAAAACGTACATATTTCTGTTATTCGATGACATCGAAATACCACTATAGTTCATCTTGTTAATAATATATCACGATATTTTCTTTAGAATAATCACAAGTTCATTATCTCTAGACATTACTCAACTTTGTTTCTCATAGTCAATAAAGTATCCATCAGATTCAATGAGAAACTGATTTCTTATAGTACCCTATATTGACTAATACTAGAAAGCATAGTGTCAGAAAAATTTATTATCATTGAAACCACATAATAATGAAAAAAATATAGGATGTCTAGATCATGGAACATACATATTTACTTTATGAAAACATTGGTTTATCCTAGATTATTCAGAGGAAAATTCAATTTAATCCTTTCATGAATGTTCATAAATATGTTTTTATTTCCCATAGAATATACCCTGGGAGTGTCAAACCAGATGAGTAACAAGGCCTTTTTTCATGTACTAGATTACAATCAGGTGAGGGCTGACACACCTTGTCAAAGTTGTTACCCCTAGGTATATTTCTGCTAGGGCCACATCCACTTGTAGTATCCAAACATGAATGTATTTCAAGGAAACCAATCACTCTATATTTTACCAAAAATCGGGGACATTATCTATTAATTGTACTTATACTTAGACATATCACATTCCATCTTGTTATTCATGGTTCACTCACATGAAAATATTACTAGTATGAGTTCACTACACCTACCATCTTGGTATTCATGGTTTTCTCTCAAGGCCATATGTGTAGAAGGGATCACTCCTAAGACCATCTTAGTTTATCTCATGAAATATAAATGTTTACCAAATTCATAGGAGAGAGATATAGGTCCCACCCATATCATAATGAAATCATACATATATGTGAAAAATGACCATAAACAATCATATTATAAACCATGAAATATAATGGGTATCATAGACATGTAATTAAATCATAATCTAGAATGAAGATACCAGTTCAATAATAATTTCCACAAAATTATAACTTACTAAAGCATGTTGGTTTATTAAACATCATTCCATCCAAACAGAAACCATTTCAATAAATGATATGAATTTTATTCTTGAGCTATAATAATGTATACCATCTGATATGGGTAAGGATATTAAATGTTCACAAGGAACATGAATTATTCATAAAAATAAAATTTCTAAGATAAATCATTTTCAAAACAAATTTTTTTGATACCACATTGAAAAAATATAAATTAATAATGAAAACCATTTAAAACACATATTTAGGAAAATATCATTTATTTTTTGAAATAATTTAATTTTCATAAAATGTTAAAAAAAATTAAACAAAAAATATTTATTTGAAAAAAACGTTATAATCTAGTAAGGACATATTCAAGTAATTATGGTTCAATTAAAAATTGAACATATGTTAAATTATTATAAGTTGAAAAATAGTCTTCTGGAAATTTTGTTAGAAAAGTCAAAATACACATCATTGGGAAAACAAAAAAATTGTTAAAAAATGTTTAATAAAAAGTCATAAAAGGGTAAATTTTAATTTAAAATAATTTAAAATAATATTAAAATAACTATGAAAACCAATTTTAAGAAAAAAGGACATTGAAGATATGTGTAGACTAGTAAATACATACATATAAACTTTCTCAGAAGTAACCAGATTGTAAAATTAACCCTTACGACTTTATAATTTGTAGAATCGTAAACCCCATGAAAGACATAAATTATATTAAAATTAAAATACCATAATATTTTGGTTAATATTTATAAAATATATTTTTCAGAAATACATAAAACATTTATAATAAATAAGTAGTGTATGAGGTATGTGTCTCATATTACTAAAGGTGAGACAAAAATCCCTTAACTTAGGTTTAATTTCTTCTTTATGTGTCTAAAACTCAGGTATAGTGGTTTTAAAAAAAATGAATTTTTACAGTATTATAATAATATTTATGACATCATATATGATTCATTTATTACTTTATATTACCCTTTTATTAAAAATTCCAAGATAAAGAATCATTTCGTGTAATAACTGATTTGTTTATCGTAATAGTTTTTACTTTTTATTCTTGATCCTAATAAATTGATGATGATTTTATAACATCCATAGTGTAAATAATGATTCATATATCATATATATTTTGTATATAAATATATATTTATAAAATAAATATATGGAATGGAATACACTATTCAATGAGAATGTTAGTCGTATATACGCATGAACGTTGTTTCAGTTTTCTTACCATTAAAAATGGAAAAGGTGAAATAATATATTTTTATATATATTATTCCACTATGAGTATTATGTCATATATTTTATATTTCTTTATTGTATTTTTTTATAATCATACATTAAATTGTTATCATGGAAGATGAATCTCATCGTATCATGGAGACGATTGGTCGTACGTACGCAGAAGTAACCATATCATACTCTTAAGGGTAAAAGGGAAAAAAATTAAATTTCATATTAATTATATGGAATAAATATAATGTTTTATTTATTATTTACAACTATTATATTCAGCATCATAACAATTCATATAATTTAGTAACAAAAAACTGATTATAACAGGGTGTGGATCTGGTAATTTGTATGTACGCATGCCTAAATCATTCATTTTTGGTAGGATGAATAAAATTTTGAATATAATTGTTCCATAATTATAGTAAAATATAATCATGCCAGTTATACTTATTTTATTACTTTATGATGTAATAAACATATGAATAGGAGGTAGAATAAGGAAAAATTTTGAAAGAGTCGGTAAGGAGATTACCTCTTCTTCAATGATCTCCCTCAAGATATCCTCTTAGTTACACTATAGATGGACTTTTGATAATAAAAAATCTATAGAATATTACGAGGGAAGTTTAGAATAAAAATTATCAGGATTTGGCCTATCTTAGAGGCTCAAAGTGGTGTCAGGATATGGTGGAGGAGGTTCACTTTTATAATTGAGGTGAGTGGAACTTTTGGATACTCCTAAATTAATAAATTCATATAAATTTAAATTGGATCTAAAAAATATCAAAAGTGATTTATTTAGAAAATAAGATGTTTATAGGTCGAAATCATAAATTAAATTTATTTTTGGACATGTTTTGGTTTCAATATTAACCTTATATTTTGGATTTACCCCTTATTTAACCCCATTACCAATTACAATAAAAACATTGATTTCTAATTTTTATGGTTAATATAGTTACTCTATAATTCCAAAAGAAATCCAAATGGGTTATTGGGAAAATTATTAACATTATTATATTTTTCTTCTGAATTATTTAATTGTACGAATTTTATATCATGATATAAAATATTTTTTATATTATAGTATCATTTATGTCAATTTTCATACTATTTAATATTTTTCATTTGAAAAACATCATATTAACATGATTAATTTAGAAGAAACATTTAATATATCACCAAAATATCAAAGATATTAATTACTTAGATAACGCTATATTTACATAATATATTTAATATTTTATATTTTATATTTTAGTTAATTAAATAATTATTGCATCATCAATATTTAAGCCTATAATTAAATTATTTCATCTCTAAAAGTAAAAAATTAATTATCCTGAAGAAAATTAATTTATAATAATTAAAATCATAGTTTCTATTATAATTTATCTTCTATATTAGCCTGTATTAAGAAAAATAGTTCTAAAATTTATGAGTATGAAAATTTTAACATAACATTAAATGAAATATAATAAATGTCATATTATTTCCCAGGTGGATTAAAAATAAAATACTTTCAGACTAATTGATATTTTGGTCTAAAATCAATCATATAATTAAATTATGAAATGTTTTAGGGTAAATTTATAATATTATAATATTATGTTTAGCTTTAGTTACCTGATTTACTCTAAACAATGGTAAAAAAAGATACTAAAGATTTTATTCCCGAAATATTTAATTTTCCCTGTTATAATGTAAATATCATAGTAATTACAATGATGTATATCCATTTTTCTAAATTTAGTTCACAGATATGAAAAAATTAATGATACTTCTAATCTCGCTGACATAGCAAGAAGGCAGTAAAACGAATGCACAAAAGTATAACTAATTTTTATATATAATGTTGATATAAAAAATATTAAAATGATCTGAATTGTATTAATATATATATATAATTGATCTATATTGACTTTAAAATAAGTTTATCATATAAAATTTGTTGAAATGAAAAACTCTTATTTTAAATTAAATTAATTATTTTTCACCGTTCATTATAAAATGAAACTTCTTCGAAAAATGATAGAAATTCAAAAAAAGTTAATTTTAAAATTATGAATTCAAAAATATTTGTTATTTAATAAAATTAAAATTATAATAGTGTCGAAAATTATTTTTATTATTGTTCACAGATGGAAATAAAACACATTTTTTTAAGAAAATGAAATTTTTAAACATATAAATATTTTACCAAAAAGTATACATTTCATTATAAATATGCTTTAGTTATGTTAAAATTAATAAAAAAATTTATTAATATTCAAATTACTATACTTCATAGTAATTTTATAACAGTAACATTAAAATAATAAAAATAGTAAAGTGTTTTTTTCACAAAAAAAATAGTGTTGTGTGTAATTGAAGCTAATTCGATGTTGCGTATTGTGCATGCTAAACAGATTGTTCCATATAATGTAGTATAATAATATAAATTTTTTATAATAATTAAAATATATATTTAGTGTTATTTAAAGTGTAAAATATAAAAATGATTAAATTATGTTCAAAAAAATTCAAATATTCATGGTGTGTTAAATTTCTAGTGGTCTGATAAACAAAGGAATCACCATGCAGCTCAGGATTCGAGAGGTTGTGGATTATTCGAGCTTGATAAAACAATAGAAATTAAAAAAATTGGGAGACCATACTGATTTCAAAAAAAAAAATTGAACAGTTTTTTTGTTTATTTATGAGCCCACATTGATGTTCACTATGTTCAGACTCCACATAATAATCATTTATTTACTCTTAGCTGGTCAGAAGTGAATACCAGGGTTTTTTCACGAGTTCCCACAATCACTAACCCATTCAATCTCCTCCACCATCATGCCTCCACACTTATCAGCCTAACTACACTTCTCCCATGCATCTATAGTATCTATTCTCTCCCTTCTATGCCAAAATTTCCACCCATGCTTGGGATGGTTCCCACATGATTGAGGAATGTCTCCCTTATGTGGTTGAGCTAGCCCACATGAGTGGCCTTTGTTTCCCCTTATTTTTAGATAAATTATTAATATTTATTATTAATATTTATTAAATATCCATGATAATTAAATCTTTCTTCATTAAAAATAAAAAAAATATATCTCTTTTAACTGGTCCTACAACATCTATTCACGAAACTAACTATTTTCATTACCTTCAAAAAAATCATAACTATTTCCATGTTCATAATAATGTTATTCGATTCTCTTAATACTAAAAAATATTTTCATGATCTTTATTCTTTTAAGATAATCGATATAGAAAATCATGTGATGTTCTAACTAATGTGAAAATCATTTTCACTTGTTCATGAATCAATGTGGTCCAGTTCATCAATCAATAAACTTTAATTGAGAACTCTCCAAGAATAATATCCAATTCCTTGAATTGATTTCATAAAATTTAAACAAAAATCAAAGATTAAAAGGAAATAAATATTTCCTTTGATGTTCTAATTAATGGGTCTCCCTTAATTCTTGAAAAACATAAATACTTCTTGATACAATGCACCAAGTTTCTTGTGATGTTCAATCCAATCAGTTCAATTTTTTTGAACAAAAAATATCTACTTACAACATAGTAATACTCTTCATGAAACATTAAATGTAATGGAATCATCACTAACTAACTCATTGAAATCAAATAAAATGAAAAAAATATTATTCGATCTTAAATCAACCCCAAATTGTATTTTTTTCATTACCAATATAAACTTTCATGTCATTATGTCCGTGCATTTTACACATATTATTTATTTTTATTTCTCCTCATTGATGTATATAATTTTTCAATTTCCTTCTCTCCAACATATTTCTAACCGGTAAAAATAAAATAAGATGGGATTATATAATTTATCTTTTAAGTAATGTTTCATTAATTATTTCATTGAAAGTTTACTTATTATATCCATTTATTCATACCCAGAGGGACAAATTCAGACAAAATGGAATTTTATTCTCAATTTAGCAAATGATATCAACTGATATAGAAAAATGTATTTATTACATCAGATATTATTCATGTACTTCAAGGATGATAGTAATTGGATTGATATAATTGATATAATTCATGTGGATATTTTCCAATAGCACTTTTTGAGAATGAGTCTTAGGAAACATTTATCCTAAAATACTACACTTATCTCAACATGAATATTAGAAACATTCTTGTTTATTTAGCAGTTTATATTCATGAAAACATTCATGGTAATTATTAAATCTTATTTTCTTATAGTCACCTATTCATTTAATTAATCACCTTAATATGATAATCATTTCCAAATTTTTTAATATGAGTTATAAAGTGAATACCCATAAATTATTATTGACTATTTGAACAAGTACCTTCATAATATGTCAAATTTGAATGAAATATATAATATATGGAAACTTATTTTTGATATCCACCGCATGGAATCATATATAGATTCACTTAATCAAGATATATATTTTCATTTGATCTTATTCTAATTACATTTTATGTGAATACCAATTTTATGGATATCAACATTGATGGAGACATAAGTTTTATTAATTAGCAATAATAACTTAGTAATATTTATTAAGGTTGAACACTGATATTTCATAATAAACAATCTTAATGATAAAAATAGATGGATCCATCAAGGAGGGTAACATCTGTATATCTTGGAAATAATATTATATCTTTCATATATAAAAATATATTTTCTTCTACTTAGTTCATCCCATAAGTATTTCAATATCCTTCAATTCAGTGAAAATAATGAACACAAAATATATAAGAATAATGTGGATCTTATCTACTTATCAGTGAGAGTAGTAATGCTAATAAACATTCCTCAACTATCATAATACGTTTATTTTGGGTTTATGTGATGATGAAATATTCATGGTGACTTTATTATCCTTTTTAGAAGTCCTGGGTAGTATTTAATCACTTGTTTTTATAGTAAATACTTTTTTTAGAAATTTAGTTTCCCTACTGACCATCAAGGAACATTCACTCCCAGGAAATTTTTTATTCTTCATTATAATATATTCATGAGATAGTGTTACAAATAAATAATAATATATGATGTTTTCATCCTTCTTTCACCTTCCACGGAGTACTTGTGAAATTTTAAGGCCACAATTTGGTACGAAACTCCCATGAAATTCAATTTATTTACATGGAATCTTCATTTTACATTTGAAATAATATTTTCCATACTCTTATTTCATTTTCCTTACTCAATCCACATTTCCTTAGATAATTACACATATATAATTTAGAATATTCGTAGGATTCTTGTTAGATTCACACAAATTCTTATGTGTTCTTTTTTCTACTATAGTCCATTTATTTTATTCGGCGACATGTCCTCCCCTTTGTTTCATAATCATTCTTTCATTCATTATGATATCCACGGTCTTATTTCCATGATATTTTTCTTTACCAATACTTCTATTAAAGATGTTGTTTATCCTTTTGGGTGTTACACCCTTCTTCATCTTCGTGGGTTTTTTTTAACAATCAACATTCTTTTTAATTTTACCCATGTTTGTCTTGTCTAGATTCTTTGTTGAATTTAAGGGAATATTTTTAGTTATCTCATTCCCAATGATTAATTATCTTTAAATATAAATTTTAAAAATTTTATCTAAATTTTCCTAGTAGAATTGTTGAAATATTCATACTTTTATACCTATTCATTGTGACCAGTCGCATTGAAAAAACCATATTTTTTCATCAGAAATTAAAATATATTTTCAACTGGAATATTACATTAGTTCATGTATTTTATTTCCTTTTTCACTAAATTTAACCCCTTGATACAAGTGTCCTCTGATTTTTAGATTGTGGCATACTATACCATCCATCAGATCCACTGTTACAACATCCTTAAGCACACATATAATATCCCAAAGAAATCATGAACTCTTGTTTGTAATAATAGTGTTTATTGATTGACATGTTTTTATTTTCTATTTCATCTCATTTTTTAAATGAGATTATTTTCTGGAATAATTATTTTTATTC
The DNA here is from genome assembly GCA_963277665.1 of Viscum album. Taxonomy (NCBI): domain Eukaryota; kingdom Viridiplantae; phylum Streptophyta; class Magnoliopsida; order Santalales; family Viscaceae; genus Viscum; species Viscum album. The sequence continues at coordinate 714,116,011 of OY728125.1, forward strand.
ATATTTTTATTTATAATATATGTATTTATTTCCACTCCATCATATTTTTTCATACACTTTTTCAATGGTTTTCATTTTGAAACACACTATATATAGAACCCTAATTAGCATAAAATTTATTAGTAAAGATAGATAGTATATTATTCTTATTTACTGGAATAGAATAATGAATACTAGTATTCAATGTTTTATTTCTCCAAATGGAAATTATTTTGGGATAATTATCCTTTTTATAATATTCTGTGGTTTTATCTCCTGTATTAGTAACTCTTCTTTCTGCTTGTTGTCAGGACTGAAATTGAACATTTTCTTAATTTTCTATTTTGGCTCCGATTTCGAGGAATTCCTTATTTAGGATGAATTTCTCACTCTCCATTTATTTTAGACAGTCGTTAATTTATTTCTCTATCTTAATAACTTCACCTTCATGTATTTTTTTATTCTCCAATATTAAACTTTCAAGATATTTGATCTTATTTTCATTTATCATGAGTTCAGTGTACTTCACATCAATGATATAATTCTATTTATCTTCTAATGCATGATATTCTATTCAGTCCACTCAATACATATATATTTATTTAGTATTTATTTAAAATAATTGGTCCCCTCTCAGGATAATTCAACCACAATATCCTTGATCATTGAACATTTTATATTATGTTTTTTAGTTATATCAACACATGTCATCATGATTTATGCCAATGCACTCTCACTTTTCTTGGACTTTTCTACTAGATGGGTGAAATATTCTTAAAATCTATTCTTTCAAACTATATAGTAAACATTTTATATGGAATTAACTTCACCACATACTTCTTTTTTTTATATTGAAAAATTAAAAAAAATATGATTAATCATCATCCACATTTTAGGGGAAAATATTTTCCATTTCCATGGTTGTATATTAAACTACAAGATCTTAAAATCTCATGCCTGAGATGTCTAGATTAGTAATAATGAATTATAAAACTTATTAAACATCCTATTTTCAGAATAGATAGGTCTTCTTCAACATTCTTAGTTCATTAATATTTCTGTTATTTAGGGTCATGGCAAGGATTGAGTTCTGATAATGAATAGATTCAACAACTCCATGTTTTCACTACATTCTAAATTGAGAATATATATTTTAAATCTTCAACATGCACCTAGTAATAGAATATTACTAGAGGTAAAACATGCTTCTTTGATAAAAAAACTTTTAAAATCACTTATAAGATGAACATGCTGATATGGTCATGAATCAATGTAGGATAAATTTTTAAGACTTAAAACTATTTTCCCATTTTTATACCTCTATCACTTATTCATTTAATGTATATATTTTCCTCTCCATAAATAGTTGTAAATAATTCTCATAATAAATTATAAAACTAAGGACACTAGGATTTTTATGCGGTTCTCTCCTAGTGTGGATGACTATGTCATCAATGTATGGTGGTTATTATCCCATATACACACATATTTTATTTTGTTATCAAAAAAATACTGAGTAAAGAATGTTCCTTAATATAGTTCTTCAGAAGAGACCTGGTATAATGAAAACATTATCATTGAAGAAAAGTCTATCAGATATCATCATGTTGCTCTTTAAGTGATAAAAAATATATAATATATCTTCTTCTTTAGACACCAATGAACTCTAATTAAATTCCTCCAACGGAAAAAATTAAAGGGACACCACGAATATAAAAATAAATGGGATGTATCAAATTATGTATAAATCAATAGGCTTCCACTTATTATCCATCTATATATAAAATAATATCAATATGAAATAGATTTTTTAAATCATGTTCCTCTAACAAAATATAAAATTAATTGATACAAGTGCGGTAAAAAATTCATCACCTAACATTAATCATTCATAAACAAAATATAGAATTAATTTATATATTGGTATCTCAACATGTCTTTATGAAATCATGGTGATGTACAAGGAACCACAACCATGTCTCATGAATATATAGTTTTCATCATGAATGGAATATATTTAATCACCACATGCATGAATTTTTATTATACATAAAACACTCTCCAAAACACCATGTCAACTTATTCTTTCATTTTTTATAAAACTGTGTTTTACTAACTATTCATGCATGGGTTCATACATTTTCCAATTTTTCATGAATTTTTATATAGTTTAGGAATTTCATGGATGAATCACACTTCTTGGTCTTCTAATCCTTCACACAAGTTAGTTCATGGGTTTCTTATTCCTCGTATAATTAGGTCAGCCAATAACATCTTCGTTTTTGTTTGTGTGAAATATAATCATGGGAACATTATTTTATTCATTAAATTCACGAGTGGAACTCTTTTATTAAACTATCTTTATTTAAATACAACAATACAATGTTACATATTCTTAAGATATTTTAAGTTTTTTGTGAAAGGTGTTTATGAATGTTTTTTTTGGTTTCTAGTGTCTTGAGATTTCATTACATCGTGCATGTTATAGAATGATTAATAATTATAAGGATAAGTTAGAGTATATAATATAATTATTTTCTTATATAACCTAAAATTCATATTCAAAAATTCATTGTGAAACCAAGATGTTTCTCTATTTTTCTAAGAAAAAATGGGATATCAAAATAAATCAGTAGTGGATCACCATCTTGGGTAATCTATATTGATAGGAAACGTTCCATATGGTTAAACTACCTGAGATGTACATGTTATGTCATGTATATCGATATTCATGGATCCAAATATCTCATAATTATTTGGACATTGGTTTCTATCTTATCAAATTGATTTCTAAGACTAAAAATTGTGGCATCCAATCTTACATGAGCTCATATTCTCCTATCGCAATCAAACATGTACATGAATATTATAATTAATGAGCATATTAAAACATTAAAATCTATGAATCAGGAATGTTTTTGGATTTTTAAATGGACTTTTAAACTATTTTCCATTTTTCCAATCTTCCATCATTTTATTAACTCGTTTGAATATATCCATGTGTGGAAACATCCATAATAAAGCTCTATTTGAAATAATCTAATGTAAATACACATAGTTTTGTGTGATCTAATAAGTAAATGTTTTATCATCAAGATAGGGTTACTGAAGGTTGAAGAAAACATTGGATATGGTAGGTAAGCTATGATAAAATTAGTCAGAAAACCATATTTTTCCCATATTTATTTATCATTGAAACAATATCTAGGTTCATATCTCAGACCATATCAATTTTTACTACATCTGGACTCTTATAATAAGAATTCATATGCGATAAGAGAGTAAAAATAGTGTATCTGCTTCCATTCCTAGGTAATCAACATCACCAACCCATGTCATCTCCTCTACCTTTAGGTCACCCACACTGTATCACAATTACACTTTTAATATGTGTCTCCAGAAACAATTCTCTCTCCTCTATGCTGACATAACTTCCCATGATTTGGCTGGTACCCATGCGTTTGAGCCATGTCTCTGCTTTTCAACTGATCATGCCCATTTGAGTCGCCATTATTGGCCCATATTTTACTATGAAGCAACATATATATGTACTGTGTAATTAATAAGTATAAAATCCAGAAAATTAAATATTCAAGGGAAAAAAATTAATTCTCCCTTTTGGTAGGTCCATCATGTTCTCATCAGGAAACTAACAATATACTTTTCCTTTATCAATTCATCATTATTTTGAGGGCCTTCAAAACAATATTCACTAGTGTTCATGAACATAAATATTTTCATGTTATTTATATTTATAAATCCTCAATAAATAAAATATTGTGATTATGTAAGAAATATGAAACACATTATCTACTATACTATACTATAAATTTATTCAAAAAAAATAACATTCAAAAAACAATAGGGGTTATCCCAAAGATCAATAGAAGGAACGGGCCTAAGGGGGACGAAAATAGTGGAGGCCGAGGGAATCCCCTCAAACCAAGTTGACGCCCTCCGCCTTCATGGTGGTAGTAGTGTGAAAACAACAATGGGCCGAACCAGGGACGTCGATGGAGGCAAGGTAGTCCGCAACTTTATTCCCCTCGCGCCAGTTGTGGACAATGCTCGTATTTTAACTGATCATGTCCCTTCATTTCCTGGTGACGTAGTGGATGGACCATGGGATGCTGGATCTGTGGATGGCATTGTGGAGGATTAGGGAATCAGTTTCCACCTCTAATAGGGTGATCCCCTCTTGGTGACATAAGGAGAGACCCATCAGCATTGCCTTGGCCTCGTCCTGGAGAGAAGAACCATGCCCCAGTGAATCAGAGAAGGCCATAATGACCGACCCAGAAGAGTCTTGAACCACCCCTCCTCCTCTGATCGACCCAATGTTGCATGATCCGTCGGAGTTGATTTTGAGCCCTCTGTTTGGCGGTGACCAGCGAACCCAGTTGCCTCTCTTATTAATGCTACCTAAGGTATCAGTAGCGATACGTGTCTGGAGACATTGAAGAGTGGGATCCTCCTTCCAATTGCGAGAAGAACTGAGCACATCCAACAAGAGGATCTTGGTGTGAGTAATGATCTGATGGCCGGAGGTGGGGTTTCCTTCATACCGAGCCTTGTTCTGGGCTTTCCAAATCGACCAACAGCCTTCATGGAGGACCATCGTGTGGGATGTCTTCACTGGGCTCTTCTCCTCCGCACCGTGAAACCATCAGTCCAGAAAAGGCATGTCAGCTATGCAGAAGTCGTAAAAAGCAGTGAACTCACCTAAGTGCAGCCACACTGCCCTTTCCCAATCACCTTCAAGGAATATGTGATCCACATTCTCCTCACGGTGGTCTGAGCAGCATGGGCACCTTGAGGCCAACGGGATGGCACAACGTTGGATATTTTCGTCATTGGGAATGGCCTAGTGATGCAGACGCCATGTAAGAAAGCTTTGTTTGAGCGGAGTTCCTTTGGACCAAAGGATCTCATTCCACAGATCTCTCCGAGCGCAAGGGGTCATGGAGTGCCGATAATCCTTGGAGGTGAAGGACCCCGTGGCAGAAAGAGAAAACATACACCTATCTGGATCAGAGTTGATCTCAATTAAGTTGATGGTATCGCGCTGGTCCTCGTGTAAGATCGCTTAAATGAAGGTCGGATATGTGCTCGCCTCATTGAAGGTTATCGAAGAGCACGGGCACCCGGGAAATCCGAGGATGGTTCCGGTCCAGTTGTGATGCCAGAAAAGGATTTCCCCCCTCCCCACGATCCATCTAGACTGTGGTTTGAGAGAGGCAATGAGGGGGGAATCACTGACCAGAAAGGAGAGGTTTGGCCTCCATCCCTAGCCTCGGGACCAACATGGGAATTGTGCATGGTAATTCCCTATAACGTACAGTGTTTCAGAACCTCCCAAGCGATCTTGGCATGCATGCACTGGAGAGTGTCTTCGTGGCGACAGACGTTAATGCCCCCTTCCCTGGCTGGTCTCGCCACCTTGTCCCATGAATCCCAGTGACGCCTGCCCTCCAAACAAGGATCCCAGATAAATCCGGCGAGAATCTTTTCGATCCTGTTGATGATGAACTTCGGGACTTTGATGGACGAAAGAACATGGATGGGGGAGGCAGGAAGTGAAGGTATCGGGCGCAGCGGAAACGCGTGGGTGGATGTTCCCACATGGCTTTTTGTCATTAGCAATGATCAATCCGGGATCAATACAACGTTAAACGTCAGTCTCCACGGATCGAATCACAGAAATAGACAAAGAAGACGGTTTGTCACAGAACTACAAACAAGGATCGTTATAGGTTGATTATAGTTAATTTAATTAATTATAAAGAAATACCTTTTGGGTGTTCTTTCTTCGTTGATGTTCTCGATCACGTTGTCGATGTGATCCGCCGTTGCGTTGTAGAAGCCAAGTGTAGACTCCCTCTAGAGGTGATCCACACATGTACCTTGTATCTCTGGACGTCGCCAAAGTATTCTCCGGGTGCTAGCGTAGAGAAGCCTTTTCTTGCGTTGTCCGCCATAGATCGTCTTGATCCGATGGAAGAGGATCTCTCTCGGTCTTGAGAACGTTCTTAAAGGAAGAGGTTCTTTCAGTCTTGAAAAAATTCTCCAGAGAAGTTGTGCACAACGATTCTCTTGTGTTGGAAAATAGTTGGATTGTGAGGATATGTATAATCGAGTTTGAGGTTGTAGAGTTATGATAATAAATAAACGCGTTATGCGTTTCATTTATTTCATTCAATTTTATTGAAAACCCCCATGTCTAATAATTAATTCCTTGACATGCGCTCACACTGATTATAATAAATATCATTTAAAACAATGTTATATCCTCAAAAATCCCGACTGGAAAAACTACACGGCGTGTAATAATAAATACACGACATGTACTTTTTTTCATTGAAAACTACACGGCGTGTAAATTAAATGTACACAGTGTGTATATCTTGTTTTCATTTATTCATTTCCTTTCCAAAATAAAACTACACGGCGTGTTCATTTAATAATACATGGTGTGTACTTATTTTATTTTCTTTTTCTTTTTCTTCCATCATTTAAAACAACTTAGGCTTCCTTGAATAATTATTAAACCAAGTACGGGAATAATCTTTATTCAACTTGAGATACTTGGATACACTTAGTGTGTGACCCTCTAGGCCTCTTTCTCGTTGGCATTAGGCGGGCTTGCCTAAAGTCCAAGATTACTGTCTAGCAACGGGTCAAGGCACCCAAGAGAAAGAAGTTGACGCTGCATTGACGTATCACCTCATATGAACGCTTACTATGTAATTTAATCCCTTTGTCTCGGTATCTCATCAAGCAGGTTTCATGGAAGTGTCATAAACCTATATGTTTGATATGTCGTTCTTTGACTACCTGAAATAAACTGGTCGTTTACACCATGGCCATGGAATTTAATGCGACCGTTCTAATCAAAGGGCCAAGATATCAACTTCCATAAATGGAAGGGACAAATCCTTCCTCGACTTATCCATTAACAACATGTCACTCGTGACGCACCCAACAAACCCTTCTTCCCGCCAAATGTCTGCGTGATGATTTTCGTCAGTAAATCTAAGTGCGCGAGTCATGACATGAGTTAATGATAATCTTTCAGTCTAAGGACCATTACACACGCTCGTAGATAGCAATATCCGATGACACCAAGACATACGGAATCACTACCGGCGGGTCTGTTCCCATAATCTCCCATCTTGGAGATTACTAAGTGCGAACTCCATGAGAGAGAGTCTCGTCTTCTTACAAATACTCGCACATGACGGTCTGTATAATATGTGTCCAATCATAGTATGTCATCCAACCACAGAACTTTATTTAAGAATATTTTTATAGCATTTCAAGGTTCTCATCATAGCGGGGATCAACTATGACCTTATTAATTCAACAACTATTCCAGGACATTATTATATTATATTAATGCAGAACAATGAAAAATATATAATAAGTTATCATTTATGTAACCAAAGTACAAAACAGTTGGTTCTGAGGACACCAACCCTTACAAACTCCCACTTGGACTGGAGCCAACTGCCTACGACTTATAGTCTGCTAGACCTCACATGATGATCATGTTTCTGCTGAGTCAAGGCTTTAGTCAATGGGTCTGCCACGTTGTCTTCCATGGAAATACTTCTCACTACAACTTCACCTCTCTGAGAAAAATCCCTCAAGAGATAATACTTCCGAAGTATGTTCTTTGTCCGCTGATGTGACCTTGGATCTTTTGAAAGTGCCACTGCTACAGTATTATCACAATAGAGTGTGATAGGATCTTTAATGCTCGGTACAACATCCAACTCTTCGATGAAGCTTCGCATCCATACTACTTCTTTAGCTGCCTCAGAAGCTGCGATATACTCGGACTCTGCTATAGAATCTGCCACCACACTTTGTTTTGAGCTCTTCTAGCTCACTGCACCTCCATTCAAACTGAAGGTGTATCCAGTTTGTGACTTCATGTCATCTTGATCAGTCTGGAAACTAGCATCTACATATCCTCTGATGACTAGTTCCTCATCTCCTCCATAAACCAGGAACATATCCTTAGTACGCCTCAGATACTTAAGGATAGTCTTGACTGCCATCCAATGGCGGTCTCCTGGATCAGCTTGATATCGGCCTACCGCACTTAATGTGTAAGCAACATCTAGCCTCGTACATAGCATACCATACATGACTGACCCAATCGAGGATACGTAAGGGATCCTTGCCATCCTCTTTCTTTCCTCATGTGTTTGAGGATACATTTTCTTGGAAAGATAAATGCCATGTGACACTGGCAACAATCCCCTCTTTGACCGTTTCATACTGAATCTCTTCGGTATCTTGTTAATGTATGTACTTTGACTTAGGCCCATCATTCTCTTGGATCTATCACGATGGATCTTGATCCCAATAATACATGCCCCCTCTCCCAAGTCTTTCATGGAGAAGCATTTATGCACCCATGCCTTAACTGACTTTAAGACAGGTACTTCGTTTCCAATTAGCAATATGTCATCAACATATACTATTAGGAAAACGACTGCACTTCCACTAAACCATTTTTAGACACAAGGCTCACATTTGTTCTTAACAAATCCAAATTCTATAACAGCTTCATCAAAACGAATGTTACATGACCTTGATGCTTGCTTTAATCCATAAATGGATTTCTACAACTTGCATACCTTGTTGGCATCCTTTCGAGTCACAACCCCTTCAGTTTGTGTCATGTAGACATCTTCCTGGAGGTTCCCATTAAGGAAAGATGTTTGGACATCCATTTGCCAAATTTCATAGTCATGGTAAGCAGCAATGGCCAATAGGATTCTGATGGACTTCAGCATTGCAACCGATGAAATGGTTTCATCATAGTCAATTACTTGACGTTTTCTAAATCCTTTTGCAACCAGTCATGTCTTGTAGGTGCTGACTTTCCCCTCCATGTCCAGTTTCTTCTTGAATACCCATTTATTACCAATAGGCTTTACATCAACTGGAGGATTTACCAAAATCCAAACTTGGTTTTGGTACATGGAATCCATTTCAGAATTCATGGCTTCTTGCCACTTGGCAACGTCTGTGCCTTCAACTGCTTCCTTGTAGTTAAGAGGATCATCATTGTCAACCAATAATTAGTCACCATCCTCGGTGACAAGAAAACCATATCGTTCAGGTTCTCTCACCTCTCTCGTGCTCTTACACAGTTCTTATGTCTCTGGAACAAATTGTTCTTCCACGGGGCTTTGTGGAATCTGTTCTTGTACCAACTCTTGTGTATCTTGAGCCTCGACTTCATCAAAGTCTATATCGCTCCCACTATCTCTTTTGGAGATGTGATCCCTCTCAAGCAATATGGCGTGTCTTTCCACTGTAACCTTTTTGTCTGAGGGGTTGTATAGGTAATATCCCCTTGTTTCCTTGGTATATCCTATAAAGATACACTTTGTGACTCGGGGTGAATGTTTGTTACCTGAAGAGGCTTTAACAAATTCTTCACTACCCCACACATGTAAATTCGAAAACATGGCTTTGCGTCCACTCCATAATTCATATGGAATACCATTTATCGATTTAGTTGGTACTTGGTTTAGTATGTGCGCTGCTGTTTGTAATGCATATCCCTAAAAGGATAATGGAGGCTCGCATGACTCATCATTGATCACACCATGTCCAATAGGGCGTGGTTCCTCCTTTCACTTACACCATTACACTGCGGTGTGTAAGGAGGAGTGTGTTGAGATAGAATCCCAAACTCCCGTAAGAAATCAATGAAGTAATGATTAAGATATTCTCCTCCTCTGTCTGAGCAGAGTTTTTTAATCTTCTTACCAAGATGGTTCTCAACTTCATTCTTGTATTCTTTGAACCGATCAAAAGAATCTGACTTATACCTCATTAAATAGGTATATCCATATCTACTAAAATCATCAGTAAAAGTTATTAAGTACGAGAACCCACCCCTTGCTTCAACTGGAAATGGTCCACACACATCTGTGTTAACTAATTCTAGAAGCTCTTTAGCTCTTTCACCTTTCCCACTAAATGGGGCTTTGGTCATTTTGCCTTGTAGACACGCATGACATACACCAAGTGGTTTTAGTTCGGAAGAATCTAAATACCCATCTTGATGTAATTTTGTCAAACGTTTCTCATTGACATGACCTAGCCGGTGATGCCAAAGTTGGGTGTGGTATGAGTCATGTGAATTAACTTTGTTATCGATTGTCATTACTTGGTTTGTGTAGTCTAACACATAAAGGCCGTTATATAAATGTGACCTACCAAAACAAATGCTATCATTATAAAAGTATCAACATTAATTTCCAAACCTGAATATGAATCCATCAGTATCTAATCTGGATACTGAAATAATGTTTTTAGTAACACAAGGCACATAATAACAACCTTTCAAAACCAATACCATCCCGGTAGGCAATGTGAGGTGGTAGTCTCCGACAGCTACAGCAGCGAGTCTGGCTCCATTGGCTACTCATAGATCTACCTCTCCTCGATCAATCTTCCTGAATCTACTTGGTTCCTGTATTTGGATACAGATGTGAGCACCACAAGCAGTATCTAATACCGAATTAGTAGAAACAGATAGATTACATTCGATAACAAATGCACCTAAAGCTTCCCCTTGCTTCCTTGGCTGGGTGCAGTTTTTCTTCCAGTGGTCCTTCTTCCCACATGCGAAACAAACAACATCCTGTTCTGTTGCCTCCCCTTTGATCTTCCTTTTCTTGGAAGGCCTTGAAGAAGCTTTGGGCTTAAAGCTCTTCGCATTCCCTTTCCTTTTAATCACCTTACGGACAGAAGGATTTTCACGCTTCATGTCATTGTCCACTTGGTGAATAAGGATAAGAAGATCAGATAGAGACTTCTCAATATTGTTCATGTTGAAATTAACAACAAAGTTTGAGAAGCTCTAGGGGAGTGATGCGAGAATGAGATTGGTACCCAGTTCTTCAGGGAGTTTAAACCCTAGAACCTCCAAGAGCACAATGTAGCCAATGAGCTTGACTACATGAGGTCCAGCTAGGGCACCCTCTCCAATCTTGATCTGAAATAGAGCCTTGTAGATCTCAAACCTTTCCTATCTTGCTCTCTCCGGGTATAGACCACAGAGGTGCTCGAGAATACTGTAGGCATCCATGTCTTCATGTGACTTCATGAGCTCACTAGAGAAATATGACATAATCAAACATTGAACGTCGAGAGCGTCGTTCAAATGTTGATCATAGACTAGGAAATATTCATCACTCGCCCCTGGGGCAGGGGAATTAGGAAGTGAGGACTCCAGCACGTAAAACTTTCGTTCATGGCGTTAGATAACCCGAAGGCGCCTAAACCATTCCTGAAAGTTACTGCCGGTGAGGATATTGTCTTTATCCAGTATTGATCGCAGAGAAAATGTGGTTGACGAGTTTGTCATCTTGATTCTACAATTTAAAAGAGCATATTTATTAGTACTTTCTTGATTACATTTTTATGAGAAATAATAAATTTTATTAATTCTCCCACTATTTTATCAAGTCCCAATGGCCCTCACCATTGAACTGAGAATGTCCAGTTGCTTTGACATTCTAGTGGCAAGGATCCATATTCCCCTTTGCATAAACCCAACAAGGGTTGGTGAAGCTATTTGAAGTTATTTAGGTAGGCAGGTCTTTGCCAACTGTGAGCTTGTAGTTCCTTGATCTATTGAGTGGACTCCCCAATCCTGAAATCCTGACTTGGATTTCCTCAACTCTTGCCTCCAATATTACACCAAGTCTAGCAAGGGCTACTTCTCTTGATGTAATATGGTTAAGTCAACCCGAAACCTTTCATAATGGATTCCTTTATAAAATTATGTGTCCCAACAAGGGTTGGTCAAACACATAGTTTTATTAAGTCTTTCCCTTAATCAGGTAACGGAAGGCTTGGTCTGACTTAATATGGTATTGAGGGATTTTATTCCTTTATGTGTAGTTTCACATTATCACATGTTTGTTAATATTAAGTGATGCTTTCTTAAGTGATTAACCATGTTCTGATAACATTTACACATAGTCCGGTTTTTATTTTATTCTATCTTTGCATGCTTGTTCATTTTATTAATTATGTGATCGCGAAAAAACATACATAATAAATAAACCATGCAATCAGACAGAAATAAAATAAGATGGCATGATCATGAGCTTCTATTGGTTAGCTTATCTAGCAGTTTTGATAAGCTAACCCCGACCTAGGGAAAACACCTTGAACCTGATGGTTCGTGTTTTGCAGCTCCCACCTGTCCACCTTTGTATCTTCTTGTGTCGGTTACGCCTCGGCTTCGGAATTTGAACCATCTCCTCTGGCTTGGGAGATCATCCATTACATGGGTTTACATTAAAGAAACCATGGGCACGCAGGCCGTACATTTTATTGGAAGAAGGCTCGCAGGCCAACAAATTTAAATTAAATAAATTTCAACGAAACCATAAACATACAAAGGGTCTTTGGTCTAGATCATGATCATCCATAGTATGCAATGATATTTACTCATATTTAGAATTCAAATTCTTTCAATCGTTCTTTTATTTAAGATAAGACTCCCTCGAATTCAATTAATTATGATCTTATAATTAATAAATTCTTTATCATAAATTCCTTTCAGAATTTCCTTGGGATTCTTCTCATCCATATTCCTTGTGTGGGTCTTCGTACATTGGAGGAAACCTGGTGAAATTCCATTTTAGGAAAGTACACGGTGTGTAGTTTTTAATTACACGGCGTGTATTTTTTCTTTTCACCATTTATCCAAAGTACACACTGGGGCTTTGGTGTATTTTCTGTACTTTGGAAATTTTAGAGTACACGGCGTGTAGATGAATCATACACGGCGTGTACTTCCTTGTTACGCGGTAACCGGTCTGGCGATCCCGTATACGTGGTACGCGGCTTATCATTGTACACGGTTTCACCTGGGTCGGAACGAACTACACGGCGTGTTGTTCCAACATACACGCCATGTATTCTGGTTTCCACGCGCCGTTCTATTCTGGTCAACACGGCGTGATTAAAACTTAGGCATAATCAATTCACACAGCGTGGTTTGGCAGACCAGTGCCTGTTCGTTGAACCTAAGTACACGGCGTGTAGTTTTAATTACACGTCGTGTAATCCCGTGTTGTACAGACAGAAAGAGCAGCTCCTCCAGATCAGTTCTTCATTTTTATTTTAATCAAAAAATAAAATTAAAAGGTCATTTCTGTGATATGAATCGAGAAACGAAGGAGGAAGAATAGATCTCGTTAATTCAGATTTATAGAACGATTTATTTCGAATTGAATCAAATATGAATGCGTAAATTGTCAACAAAAATTAAATAACTATAATCAATGTTGTAACCTCACTCTGATACCATTTGAAGGCTCCGGGCGCAGCAGAAGCGCGTGGGTGGATGTGCCAACTTTGATTTTTGTCATTAGAAATGATCAATATGGGATCAATACGACGTTAAACGTCAGTCTCCATGGATCGAATCACAGAAGAAGACAAAGAAGATGGTTTGTCCCGGAACCACAAACAAGGATCGTTACAGGTTGATTATAGTTAATTTAATTAATTATAAATAAATACCTTTTGGGTGTTCTTTCTTCGTTGATGTTCTTGATCACGTTGTCGATGTGATCCGTCGTTGCGTCGTAGAAGCCATGTGTAGACTCCCTCTAGTGGTGATCCACATGTGTACCTTGTATCTCTCGACGTCGCTAAAGGATTCTCCGGGTGCTATCGTGGAGAAGCCTTTGCTTGCGTTGTCCACCTTAGATCGTCTTGATCCGATGGAAGAGGATCTCTCTCGGTCTTCAGAGCGTTCTTGGAGGAAGAGGTTCTTTCAGTCTTGAAAGAATTCTCCAGAGATGTTGTGCACAACGATTCTCTTGTGTAGGAAAAGAGTTGGATTGTGAGGATATTTATAATCGAGTTTGAGGTTGTAGAGTTATGATAATAAATAAATGCGTATGCGTTTCATTTATTTCATTAAATCTTATTGAAAACCCCCATGTCGAATAATTAATTCCTTGACATGCGCTCACGCTGATTATAATAAATATCATTTAAAACAATGTTATATCCTCAAAATCCGGACTGGAAAAACTACATGGCTTGTAATAATAAATACACGGCATGTACTTTTTTTCATTGAAAACTACACGGCGTGTACATTAAATGTACACAGCGTGTATATCTTGTTTTCATTTATTCATTTCGTTTCCAAAATAAAACTACACGGCGTGTTCATTTAATAATACATGGCGTGTACTTGTTTTATTTTATTTTTCTTTTTATTCCATCATTTAAAACAACTTAGGCTTCCCTGAATAATTATTAAACCACGTACGGGAATAATCATTATTCAACTTGAGATACTTGGATACACTTAGTGTGTGAACCTCTAGGCCTCTTTCTCGTTGGCATTAGGAAGGCCTGCCTAAAGTCCAAGATTGCTGTCTAGAAACGGGTCAAGGAACCCAAGAGAAAGAAGTTGACGCCGCATTGGCTTATCACCTCATACGAACACTTACTGTGTAATTTAATCCCTTTGTCTCGATATCTCATCAAGCAGGTTTCATGGATGTATCATAAACCTATATGTTTGATATGTCGTTCTTTGACTACCTGAAATAAACTCATCATTTACACCATGGCCATGGAATTTAATGTGACAGTTCTATTTCAATCAAAGGGACGAGATATCAACTTCCATAATTGGAAGGGACACATCCTTCCTCGACTTATCCATTAACAACAAGTCACTCGTGACGCACCCAATGTACCCTACTTCCCGCCAACTGTCTGCGTTACGGTTTTCGTCAGTAAATTTAAGTGCGCGAGTCATGACATGAGTTAATGATAATCTTTCAGTCTAAGGACCATTACACACGCTCGTAGATAGCAATATCCGATGACACAAAGACATGCAGAATTACTACTGGCAGGTCTGTTCTCATAATCTCTCATCTTTGAGATTACCATGTGCGAACTCCATGAGTGAGAGTCTCGTCTTCTTACGAGTACTCGCACATGACGGTTTGTATACTATGTTTCCAATCATAGTATGTCATCCAACCGCAGAACTTTATTTAAGAATATTGTTATAGCATTTCAAGGTTCTCATTATAGCGGGGATCAGCTATGACCTTATTAATGCAACAAATATTCCAGGACATTATTATATTATAGTCATGCAGAACAATGAACAATATATAATAAGTGATCATTTATGTAACCAATGTACAAAACAGTTGGTTCTGAGTACACCAACCCTCACAAGAAGCACTCTATTGATCAGCATTACCCGGCCCCCGAACGAGAGGAAAACGTTCTTCCTGTTGAGGATCCTGTTTGTAATCTTGTTTGAAATGGAATCAAAGTCACCTAAGTGGAGACGTTTTGGGGAGATTGGCACACCGAGATACTCCATCGGAAAGGAACCTCTGTGCATGTCCAGGCTTTGTTGAATGTTCTGGGTCCGAGAGGTGGTGCAGCCATTGTGAATATAGAAATTTCTCTTTGTCGTGTTGATGACATGCCCAATCCAGAGGCAGTGCTCCTACAACACCTTGTTGAGGCCACTGATGGACCGCCGGCTGCCGTTCAAGAAGATTAACGTATCTTTCGTGAACATAAGATGGAACACGGGAGGGGCCCTCCTCCTTCTGGGATATGTTGTAATCTCGCCATTGTTGTTTCCCCTATTCAGGTGTCGGCTGAGGACGTCCTGCAAGAGGATGAAGAGTCTCGGGGACAGGGGATCACCCTGCCTCAAACCACGGGTAGCCTTGAAAAACCCATACGTTTTCCCCATGAATGAGACAGCGAGCCAGGTAGAGCTAAAGCATCTAAACAGGATGTCGATGTTCCACGTGGAGAACCCCATTTTTTCCAGCACCCTATTGAGAAAACCCCACTTGACCCGGTCGAAGGCTTTACTCATGTCCAACTTGATACCCAGGTTGGAGCGGCGATAATTGAAGTCAAGGTCTCTGATCATCTCCTGAGCCAGTGTGATGGCTCCTTGAATGGATCTCCCTTTCATGAAGTCGTGCTATTCCAAGGACACCCACCGGGGAATATGGATGGCCACCCTTGCACTGATCAGGCTGGCTAAGATCTTGTAAGTAAAGTTGCAAAGGCCGATAGGCCGGTAGTGGGAAATAGAAGTGGGGTTCTTGATCTTGGGCAGAAATATTACAGTCGTGGCGCAAGCGGCCCTTGGAAGGTAACCCCCCCAAAAGAAGTCGCGGACGGCTGTGATGATATCCGTTTTCACGATGTCCCATGACGCTCTGTAAAAAGAGCCCGGGAACCCGTCTGGGCTTGATGCGCTTTCGGGATTGAGCCTCATCATGGCTTCCCGAGTTTCATTTTCTTCCGGGATGGAGCTCATAGAGTAATTGTCCTATGCCAAAAGCTGGTTGGGAATCTCCTCGAAATATCCTCCTTCCTCACCTAGATAGCCATTAGGATGACGATAGTTGGGACCGGCTAGGAGATCTTCTAATGCGGCCAAGGCCATAGCTCCTACAGTATCTCTGTCATCGGTGAAAGTGCCATCATCCAGTAAAATGTTGGGGCTCACCATACGCTTCCGTTCCTTAATTCGAGCGTGAAAGAAACCTATATTCCTATCTCCCTCCCTAAGCCATTTGATCCTTGAATCCTCCCTCGCCTTGCGCTCCTATTTGAGTAACAGGTCCGCTAGAGCGCTCTTCTTGCTTGAAAGGTCATCGAACACCCTATCATCCCAGTCAGTCTCCAAGTTTCCCCCCAGGTGATCCACGTCCTGCATGGTGGGCGTGATGTCATCATCCGTGGAAGATTGAGCTATTGACCACAATTGGAGCTTATCCTCGAGCCTTCGGAGTTTGTTATGGATGAAAATCCATGAATGACCTTGAGTGGGCTCCCCCCAGGTGTTGCTAACCAGGTCTTGGAACCCCGGTAGGCTATCCCAGTGGTGACAATATCTGAAATTTGCGGGATGATCCTGGCCTGAGGATAAGGATAGGAGTAGAGGAGAGTGGTCAGATAGGCCCCGCGTGGGGTGAGTTACCTTGGAGTCAGAAAACAAATAAATAGCATGAACGTTGGCTAGGCATCGATCAATGAGACTCCAAGAGCGATTCCTCCCTTTTTGATTATTGCACCACGTGAACCTATCTCCCGAGAAGCCAAGATTGGAGAGCCCTTTCCCATCCATGAAATGAACGAAATCCAAGCTCGCGTTCCTCTGGAAAGGACCTTGTCCTTTCCTCTCGTCCGCATCCGCGATGACGTTGAAATCCCCCCTGATGATCCATGGAGAGTTTCCCGGATCAAAGGAGTTAAGGTCATTCCACATGGATCTCCTTTGAATCGCATTGCAGCTCCCGTAGACAAAAGTGATGAAGAGAGTCGTGCTGCCTTTCCCCACCCTCGTGGTAATATGCTGGTCGCTGGATTGTCCCAGATCCACGGTGAAGCTCCTGTGCCACATTAACCATTTGTGATTACTGATAGGGTCGGCGTGCAAGAATCCTTGCAGGTTGATAATCCTGGAAAAGTCTGTGACTTTGGTTGGAGATTGTTTGTTCTCGAGAACTGCTACAATGGAGGCCTTATGCCTTCTGGTTTCTCTGGCGAGGAAATTCTCCTTAGCCCGGGCTCCAATGCCACGGGCATTCCATATGATTAACGGGATCATTTTTCGAATAGAATCATGGCACTGGCCCCAGAATTCATGGCTTTTTCGAAGTGTGAAGAGGAGTATTCCTTAAGGTGTCTGGATCGGGATCGGGTACAATCTCCGGCCGACTTGGGCGACTGTGAGGCCACCAGAGAGAGGGGAACCCAGGAAACATCGGAGGAGTGGCTCCTTGCACTGGAGGGGGACGCATGTGACGACATTAAGAGCCTGGGACTGTGCCATTTGTGTTCTGCCTTCAGGGGCCGCGACATGTTAGAGGCCAGCGGAACCGACCGCCTCCCGAACAGATGCCATTAGGGCGTCCCGGGTTCGAGTCCGTCCTTCCCCTATTGGTGGCATCCTGATGGAGAGTGATGGTGAGAGTTAAGGCTGGATCATCTATAGACAGGACGACTCCAAGGGAACATGGTTGGGCTGGATCCGGGGGGCCAAGGAGACTATCTAGCCTGCGTGAGAGGAACCCCTCTAGAAGGGATCCCTAGGATAACCATGACAAGATTAAGGTAGGGGTCAAGACTCCATCCAGGGAGGGGGTCACGACTCTGGGCGGGGAGGCATCCAAGTTCAAGCGAGATAACGAAAGGCAGGGGAGATGAGGGATTAAGGCCACCTTGGAACCTGGGATGGGAGCTAAAGGGGGCGTCACTGGCCTTGGAGAGAAGTCCGCCATGGAGGGCGTCGCGGAAAGGGCACCGGGAGTAGGCTGATGCGACCCCATCCCGGGCTGGCGACGAGATAGCGAGTGCTGGTGGCGTCTGCAAACCAGAAGAGAGTGCCCCTGGAGCAAGCAGAAAGATAAGTACCTAGGAAAGGCCGAGTATGAGACGGCGTGGTCCCAAGCCAACCCGTCTTCCACCTGAAGGAAGATTCGTTCCGGAATGGGCTGGGAGAGATCCATCTCTACACATAAACGAGCCGTCGACGCGTCCTGGCAACTAATGGTTCTATCGTCAGCGTAGAGGAAACCCCCCAGAGCATCTCCGATGACTTTGAGGAAACCCCCGTTTAGGAAGGTGAGCGGCAACCCAGGCAGGTCGATCCAAACAGTGGCGCGCGGACTTTCCTTGCCTTTGTGAACATCCATGGACCAACGGGATAGGCTTCATCTCCAGCGGCCAAATGATCATGGGGCCTTGCACCACGTGGACACGAAATCCGCTTTCGAGGATAGAAAGATGCAGAAGGAATTCCTGTGAACCGGCGAGATCTGTGCCTGATGCTGGAGACCCCAAGAGGCGATAAAGCGCTGAAAGGAGGCGAGGGGGGGGGGGGTTTCTCGGAGCTGAAACGGGCTACGAGGGTCCATTTGAGGTGTGCCTCCGCCGACGAGAGCGCCGACCCAGGGAAGACCACAGATACGCAGGGACCTGAGCATGAAGAAGACGAGCCCGCCAGGATTACCTCGGGAAAGCGGGGGAAGCCGCCGAGCGACCCGCGGAGCACGTCTCTAAAGGATCCGGGCCGAGGAGCCACGAGAGGGAGCAACGCCGTAAGCTGGGGAGCACCGGGGGGAGCGGGAGCAGCTGAGGGAGGTGTGGCGCCTAAGGGCCATGGAGGCTAGGACAGGGAACCGAAGGAGATCGCCTGAGGAGCCGAGGCGAGTTGAGGTAGATGGGGGCGGAATCTCTGCTGCGTCCGAGGCCCGGCGGTGGAGGATCCAGAGGCCGAGCGAGGGGAGGGGTAACGGGCAGAAAATTTAAAATGAAGGGCGGCACGTCGGGTACGTTCTCGGGAGCAGCGGAAGGCATATGACCTTTAAAATTACTTAGATGTATTTCCTTCAAATCCACTACAACAACAATGCCTATTTAAAAAATAAACACAATTTCCTAAGCACATCAATCCAATCAGTAATATGATTGGGAAAACAAAATATCTACTTACAACGTATTACTCTTCCTCATGAAATATAAAAATTAATTTTTTCATCACTGAAAAAGTAATTAACTTCAAATACATCAAAAACACAATTTATAATCATCATATTTCAATGGATGGAAACCTAACATGAATTACATCATATCAGTATGATAAACTAAGCTGGATCCACCCAAATACTTGATCATTACAATACCTATGAATGAAAATTAAATATGTGGATGGATTTGGGATTTGGGATACATTTATCTATACGTATTCTACAAACACGAGAGTCATAAAATATAATTCTAGTGAAAGATAATTTTGTTGTAATATAATAGGTGAAAAAATATATTTCGTTCAATATATGGAATTATAGACGCTGTTATATATTTATAAAGATAACCATTATATAGATAATATTTTTACATAATTGAAATTTTATATTTTTTTCATAAATAATAGACCACCACAAAATGATTAAGGTCATTCAGGATGAACTATCATGCTTTTCAGTTTAAGTACACATGACTATGACTGTGTCCATGTGATTTATATTCATTTCTAATGGACATGGATTTAATGTAGTATAAGGTCATATTATGAGGATCAATATTTCATGTACATTAAGTTAAAATGGTAATGACCTATCATTTTACACCATGATACTATGTAATTTATTTCCTAAGACACCATAAATTTCTAATTAGACTGATATTCTCTCCATCAATATTGAATAAAAAATAAGAATTGGTAGATTAATCCTTATGTATGGAATAAGGACCTTCCCACTATGCAAATGTCACTGATGGATTGTTCATATATATCATATGATTTCCCAAATCAAGCATTAGTTCTCATTGTATTAGACAGTAGAGGTGGACCCACTTATTTAATACTTGTTTGATATATTTTTTATTAGTGTCAATTCTATAAAATGTGTGTATCATTTTCACATATTGTTTCCAAAATTCTTCAATATAGATCCAATACATCTCATCATTGATTATCTAGTGAATGATTAGGATATAAAATGACTGAAATTAAATACAGAAGTAATGGATTTCCTCTTACTCATATACAAGTGAGTATGGGATTTACTATGTTGAAATATGTGTTAGGGTATGGTAAAAATGGAAATGATGTATTTTACATTTCAAATACATAAATTCATTACCCATGACGATTTGAATGATGTTATATGTGGTTACCTTAAAGGTCCTTATTAGTCTATTAAATGTTTCATGATAGTGAGATGGGGGGATGAACTACGTGTTTTACACCTCACATAACATTTTAAATATAGAAATACAAAAATTTATTTATTTTTTTAGTGTTATACAAATGATACCAAATATGGTAATGATATTAGACATCACATGATTAATGAAAACGTTTTCCTTGAATTCCATGAGAGGTATAGTGTTTTTTATGGGAAGATGAAATTATTGGTACTAAGAATGACTTTTAATTTCATGGATATAGCTTGTTCACATAAACTTATAGATTATATTCCCTATATAGGAAATGATCATCAGTATTTGGGGGTGACAAACATATTAAGAGATAAACCGATGAAACTAGATTCTATTTATTAAACATGTCATTTCATATTAAATACCATGTAATGTAATATAATTTATTAATAAAAATTGCTAGGCCTCTTTATGTGGTGCGAAGTCATAGTTCTAGAATGGTGAGAATATGAGGTACCTAAAATATATTTATATATGATATTGAGGGTCTCTCCAACTTCATAACACTTGAGAAGGATTCCATCATAGCCTTTCTTGTAGAGGACCTTATTGGAATTAATTTTCCCATTCTAGATTATGTTTTCTACCTAATAATTTATATATTATTCTTATCCTAAATTTGGTTAGTGGATCTAACTTTTGAGGAAACATTTTTCTTAGACATCATACAAATTTGGCATCAATTAGTAAAGAAAAATATTCAACTTAATCGAGGATTTTATCAAATTAATTTCTATATTCCATTTCATTGAAAATAAATAGAGACAAAACCTCATGATTTATGATTAAATGACCATATCATCCAAGTATAGGCCTACCAAGATCATAGATACTCTATCTAGTGTCTCTGCATGAATAAATATGTGAAATAGTGTTGGATCAAAGGGTAATTCAACTGTAATCTACTATTCATAATTATTTGTGGATATACATTTCCCCTTTCTAATGGAATAGTCTTCATTGATTCTCCTAACTAATAATTATGAATGGAACATATTATATAATTGGACCATTGGAATTTCTTGGGAAAATTCTTAAATATTTAATATTTAACCTCAGTGTTTGCATATTCTTGTGAAAAGAATCATGAATAAAGGAATACCTAAATTAACTAGAGATATAAGTGAAATCATATGATAAATAATGGTGATAAATGGTTTTTGTATCCTTCTTCTTGATGGAATTATTGAATCCCAAAACAACATTTACCATATCTAAAACATTTCAAAGAAGTAGAATTCCACTTTATAAGATATATCAATGTAAAATGTTTTTCTTTTTATGATGGGGTGTGTTGTAAGGAAATTTAGTAATTATTTCCACTTGATTTCTTGTTGATACAAAAACAATAGATAAGATTGTTGCAAGAAAACTTCCCACCATGTTCGTATCCTAGTTAAAATTGAATGCATGCTATTTTTTAGCATATTGAAATAAGAAAACATGTAGACCTCATAGTGTTACTTGTAGTGTATCAATATTTTCATAGTAAAAATAAATGAAATGTATTTCACCATATTTTTACAATATTAGGTTTTACTATCCAACAGTATCATACTATGATAATAAAGACTATTCTCTTTGTGTGCATCATTATTCTAAGAAGGTAGGTCACCAAATTCCATTTCAAGGTCATGACATATATGTTGATATTCTTTACTTATATATGTGGAATCAAAACCAGTGGGGGAATTAGATATTTCATAACATCATTAAAGGGTTTATGAAAATATGTATCCTTTTGATAATTGGATTCTTTCAATATCAAATTTTTTAAATGAATGAACTATCTGGAGAGGTATGTTTTGAGTCATCTAATATAAATGACACACCATTGAAGTCCTCTTAATTACTTTAGTTATTGTAGATATGGAATCTCAAGTATTAACATTATCATTCCTAATCCAACCATAATGTTGTGACCGTATACCATGATTCCATAACCATGAAGAACATTTCATATGGTTTTTCATCAAGGTATATTATTTTTCTTTTTTATAATACTACAGCTCGATCAAATATATAATAATATAATTTTTGATATTTATCCACATTATCATCTAGGTGGAATTCCATTATTATTCATGGAAGATAAATTAAAATATTGATTCAGAAAACTATTATATATAATAGGTGTTCTTTATTTCAATTAGAATCTCATGATAATAGTATAATATTTATGGTTCTGTAAAGGTGGTTCCCTCCACATATCAGGGGCCATTAAATTCTTGTTGTATTTGGAATATCAATCAACCAATTAGAGGGAATATAATATACTTTTTATGGATAAATATATCAATGATCAATAATAAAATATTATGATTCTAATATTTATGGACGAGTTCTTTAAAAAAGGTGAAACACATAAATTTATTACTGATTTTTTTGGGAAAATGTGTGAAATATACTTATAAAATTGAAATTATTATATAATTGTGGATTTGAACAACATATGAATGTCACCATCTAAATTGGATTTTTATGATAGATGGATTTTTTTTCTATTAGTTAATTGTGGTAGTGGCCATACAAGAATCACATGTTATGGATGGCAACCACTGTATTTAATATTAGGATGTTTGTGTAGTTCCATGAAAATGCATCCTGGTTATATTAATAAAAAAAGATATATATCTATTTTTTAAAAAAATTAATGGATCCAATAATCAAAGTAAGACATATATCAACCACCTTATTAGAATTTAGTTATCAAATTTCATCAATGGTGGTGAATAAACCTTGCTTAACTGATTGTGTACAATCCCAAAGATCCTTATATTCTTCCAAATTTTCATTTTTTTAGTGTATGATAAACATGAAATTTAAAATCCAAGAGGTAGTATGGGGGTATTTTTATTTTCATTATGTTTAAATACATCTTCTTCATGTCCATGTTTTCCAACTGTATATGAAACCATGTAAAAAATTAATAAAATGACCCTAAACCATATGATATCATTCTGGGGTTCATATTTAGAAGATCTATATGTGTATTATGTGTTTTGAAAATAATTATATAACCAACACTATTGTAAATATTATCTACGTAATTACTGCTAAAAATTGATTATACAATGGAATTTTTTATGTTAGTTGTAGAAGATTAACCAAAGAACAATCATTCACATTATATGATTGGAAAACTATTAGTTTGTTTCATTAATTAGACTCTGTAACATATGACATTGCATATGTAGACGTTTTACCTCAGTTTAGTTTATCTAAAACATAAACACTTAACCAATGTCTCTCCATGGAATCGTAGGTTCAGTTTCTAAATCATTAGGTTTTGAAATTTTGATAGATTTATCTATAATATTTAATTTTACCTCTACATCCAATTAACATGCATATATATATATATTGAGATTCAAATGAATCTAAGTGAGTGATATCCTTTAAAAAAGAATAATTTTTTCCACTATATTATTTCAATCACTGGTAGTAAAAAAAATTCATGTTTCATGCTTGTAGAGTTATGACATTAACAGTAATATATTAGAAGCTATTTTATTTAAAAAAATTATGAATTTTTCATTAGAATCTATATATCCCAAATAGTTTATGATATTAATTTGTTCAAGCTAATTTATCTCACTTAAATCATACGTTTGAATTTTTTGAATTATGGGGGAAAACATAGTCTTAGTCTGGACTAAACATAAATGTATTTGTATTAGGATTTGAATGATCCCAAAACCATTATTTTTCAATGATTTATGGATATTGATATTAAAAATCTCCAAAAATTTATACAAGGTCCGGATGTTCCCCTATATAGATGTATCCATGTAATTTTTCAAGATGAAATTCAATTTATGGAACTCCGAAGAGATACTCTAAACCCTATATATCTTGGATACCACAACTATAGTTTCAAAACAAATGGTCTTCACAGATCCATAATAAGGGGCTCCATGAGTTATTCTAAAAGTGAAGGGAATCAATAATTGTGTGTTTTAAGTGGAGAATTGTAATATTTTATATGATTTTTTCCTTTGAATCTGAGGTATTATTCTTTCTAATACGAGGTTAATATCTGGTTCAAGGATTAAGGGATAAGAAAATTTTGAAAGAAAATATTTATCTTGGATATATATAGAGGTGTTTCCTGGTTCCTTTTGTACTCTAGTTCTCATTATAATCACAATTCATAAACCATATAACTATCTATTTGATACTATATCCAAGAACATAATTAGGTCAAACTAGGTCCTTGTGGATTCATGATATTCTTATTGAGTTCACTACAGCCCATGACTTCAGGTCTTGGTCGTATGTTTGGATCTGATGGAAATTATTAATTTCTTTTAGGATTTTTTATTTTCATCACATCAACAACTTCTGTGATGACCTCCATGCTTATACATAGCAATTGAAACTCATATATATATATATATATATCAAATTTTATATTACTCACTCACTCATGGTGTTTTCATGATATTAGACAATAACCAATATTTCTATCATTTTAATTTCATAGAGTATTGATATTATTATTGAATTAAATGTTTTTGAATTCATAGGATCATTAATTTATTTTTTTATTTTTTAAGGATTAAATTTATAGATATATAAATATCAATACATTGGAGAAAAACTACAATATATGAATAATTGTTTTGGAGGATGTGATGGTGACGATACTTGAAAGTGTTGGTGTGAAAACATAACATCCTAGGTAGTGCAAGATACCAGTAATCATATTCCACGTATGGAACAACCAATATGTATATAAATACAACTCTCTACATGGTGGAGGAGAACGGGATAATCGATAACAATTGTAGTAAACCATATCTTTACCCATTGGCCACTGGCCATATTTTGGAAAATACCAAGTATCTAGTGGAGTTCATCCTGCAGAAACTAGCACCATGAAACCCAATAACTACCTAGGGGAGGCTACTGGGTTCTTATGGGATTCATAATATTTTAAATGGGACTAATTTAATTTATTTCAGAAATATATTTAATGTGTTCTTTTATTCATACATTACACTAGATTAATTCTATAAGGTTTTTTGTCCTTTTTGATGATATAAAATAACCTATTTCACTCCATAAAGGTATAACTTCTGATACATTCTCAAATAAACATTCTATAAATGATCACCATAATATAAAATCTCTAGATATACAAGTTATTATTTTGAACCATTGATGTTATAAATTAGTCTACGATATCTTTTCTTTTTCTCAATCTATCATTATCTATTGTACTGTATCATATAAAAGAGATTATAGAGTGTGTTTTTTGGAATTTTCATCAATAAATACACTCTTGTCACAATATCCATTATCAAATTGTTCAGACATTAAAATAGTGGTTGATGGGTTGCCTAGATACCATCCAAGCTCAATAGGGTTCTCAAAAACACTAATTCTGAGAGAAATGTATCATGATCTTATTTCAGATCAATGAATTTAAACAATTGTCCATTAAAGTATATATATGTACATGTAGGGTATAACATCAATTGTAGTTTTTCTCTATATCAATTTTAGTTTTAATTATTTTTTTAATTTTGTGGATATAATATTTTCACTTAGTCTCACATGATTTCATAAATTTTGTTCGTTCATTTTTATACTTAAATTACATTGATTTTATCTTTATAAACTCAAAAAAAATTAGACGCAATCATGAATACGATTTCTTGAATTATTATTAAAAAATCATTTAATTTTGAATTTAAACATTTATTCAGATTTTTTAAAAAATGGAAATCCCCCCCACCCCGACCTTCCATAATCTCAACCAACAATTTCAATCAAAGGGAGATATTTGTGTTCTTCGAAAAAATATATATGATTTTCATAATTATATTTCAATTGTTTTTTTCAAATCCTATCCAATTTAAAAGATAGTATTTTACTAAATCTAATTCTTATTCATGTGGATCTATTTTTGAAATCACCAATAATTTCTATTTGATGAATTAGATGTCAACCATAAATTATAGAATTTATTATCATGTTTGGAAAATTATAATATATGAGTGTGTTCCCACAAAATAATATGAAGAAATTTTGACTCTAGAAGATATTAAGAAATTTAAATTGAATAATAGCAACAAATACCTTCAAATATAGTCTGGAACATATTGAATTTAATTATGTTGCAACCAAAAAAACTAACAATGAAATTTTAAATTAATGAGATGTTTCAAAAAAAGGAATTAATTAGGCTAATCATACAAGATTATATAGGTTTATTAGAGATTTTAAATAGTTCACCAATAATGATAAAAAATCTATTATTATAATGTTTATAAGATATATTAACATCATTAATGCGAGAAATCCCATTAATGATAAATTATCTAAAAAATGATCATAAGGGGTATTTGTTGGGTTTTAACTGATTATGGGCACTCATAGGTACAAATATTCAAAAATACCAAGATGAAAAAAATATGGTTGTAATGAACTCATCATCTCACTTTTTATAAATGAAATAAGAATTAATTGAAGATATTATAAAGAGATTAATTATTACACTATATTTAATAAAACCATCACCTCCAAAGTTATTGAGGATGAACGATTTTAATGTTTTTTAATTAAACAAGTTATTACTTCAAAAACATGTTTCATTACCACAAGTGGAAGAACATCTAGAAGAGTTCAAAAAATTAAAATATAATGGAATAACAAAAAGTGATGTGAAATGAACGCAAAAGTAAATTTGACATGAAAAAAGAGATCCTCATCAACAATTAAAATATAAAATAAAATTAATAATATAAAAATTCATTTGATGTCATTATGTTGAGTGAATTTGATGAAATAATAGATTTGACATCATCATCCAATTTAAGTGAATCCATACCAGAGTGCCTAATAGAAGATATTGATGTGTTTTTTATGTTAGTACTCCACTTCATATTCCCTCATCAGTATATTTTTCTCCAATCTCTTTCTACCTCTATTATTCTTTTGGATCCTCCAGTCACCTATATTATTTAATGATAAAATTTTCCTGAGATTATTGTGAAAATTCATATCAATATTTTTTGTATATATATATATAACTTGAAAATAAAAATAATAAATAATTTAAAAAAATTAATCTCCAAAAAAGTGAAGGATCCCTGCATCATTGACACTATAAACTCTCCATGAAAATAAGAAATAAACTTCATATAGAAAAATATAATCCAGCTATAAATATCTCCAACACACCCTTTTCAAATTCATTCAAGGTAAAGAAAACATAAAAACATATTTGGATGTTAATAACCTGTAAAATATTTCACTTATTGGGTTACTCAAAATATGAATGAAACAATAAAAATTAAAATTAAAATTCTTTTTAAAAGGGTCTCTAGAAAGATAATTATTATAAATAATTTAATAGAATTGGTCTTTTAATAATTAAATGTGATTGAAAAAATACATGACAATGAAGACTAGTGTAAATTCTGTGTTCATCCTTTTTTAATTAAAGAAAACTGGTTATGAAAATCGGTATTTTGAAATCCTTATTGGATAATTACATCAGACATAGTGTTGTGTTAGTACTACAACCATCAACTATTCAATTCAAATGAAAAGTTTCTTCCAATCAAAAACTAAGAAAAAACTATGTACCTGGATTCTAGATACTCAAGACTCATGTGATTCTACCATTCTAAATATAATCAAATTAATATACATGAATGAGGTCACATCACAACTGGTGATAATTATTTGGGTATGATAATTGGTGAAAATAAAATTAGTTTTCCTAACTCAACCATTGTAAATAATTATTCATCAACGACTTGAAAAAAAAATTACTAAAAATTAGTCATTTTTTGTGACAGAGGACTTAAAATATCTTTTAAAAATGATTTTCTGATTTTTTTTAATTTAAATTTTTTTAACACATATTTATTTCAAGTTGTTTGTAAAATTAATTTAAAATCTATTTCTAGGAGAAAGGTAAAATTTTAAATTTCAAAAGTGAATGAGTCATGGATTTGGAAAATATGACTTAATATTTTCACTTAAATTCTCTTTTAAAACTCAACTCTTATCAAATAGTATGATAATATACAAAATTCTACTTCAACAATTACATGGTTTCTGAATCATGAAAAAATTATAAGAAACAGAAATTCTCTTTTATATATCAATATAGAGTTTCATCATCAATTGATCTTGAACTAAATGATCTTGATAATACTATTCTTAATAAAATTGAAATTTGATGATTATAATCCTCTAAGATCATTATTTATGATGATTTTATGATATTCATATCAACTTATTTTTTAACATATAAAATTAAATATTCAAAATATATCATCATGTTTTCAATAATGTTTTTAAATTTAAATTTTTTAAACATATTTCAATTGATAGTTATCTTGAATTTGAATTTGATAATGAGGAATTTAATGAATTAAATTCTTCTAATGGATATAATAATTATCTCTCTACTCCTTGAAACCCTTTAAAAAATATAGTATAAAGATCAAATCGAACAATCCATGAAATCACTCAACCTCTATTAAATGAATTTTCTCTTCTAATAGTTTTAAAAATAAATTAATGACCAACCACTTGAAAAATTAATTTTTGATTTATAATAGAGAAACTATACTTAGATTTTTATCTTATATGATGCTAAACACATTGCATTTATCTCTCACAATGAATGTCAACACCTTACTAATCCTGTTAATGATTACAATTGGGTACATTATATAAACGATTAACTTAATCAATTCACTCAAAATTTTCTATGGAATATCAAAGATAGAATTGGGGATCAAATAGTTATATGATTAAATTGTATTCTCAAGAAATGAAACAATATTAATAAATTCTTATTAATTAAAAAAAATCATTTAGTTTAAAATGGTTATAACCAAGAATAAGGATTCGACTATAGTGAAACCTCTGTAAACACCACTTAGTTATAATATTGTAGAATCATGTTGGATTTCTCCTCACAAATTAATTTTAAACTCATTCAAATTGCTGAATTTTTCTATTTATATTGTACTCTACATTTTTTTAAATAATATTCCTAATGCATATGATGTTTCTATAATTTTTTCCCACATGCCTTAACATCAGGTTCACTTTTTTCATTGAAAATGTACTCTGGGTTTTGGGAAACCTGATTCCATACTCCATTGATGATTTATTAGTTCTATTATCACATGATTTCTCAATGGGTTACCTATTTTTCTTTTGATGAAAATTGGGCACCAACAGTTGATTATGGGAGGTCAATTGTAGGTTCACAATCATTCATGTAGAGTTTAACATCTTCATCTCTCATGGAAACTCTAAAAATTACCCATATCCCTGATAAAGAAATAGGATTAATTTCAAATGTTAAGTGGTCATTTGGGGTATCAATCCAAAAAAAACTCTTAGTATCTCACATCAAATGAGTTGATGGGATGTCGAGTTCACTACGCCTTTCTGTAGGGAATTATTGCATACTCCATCACACTCTTTTTTATTTAAGATATGTTAGTTAATCTATTATAAATACTAATATGATATTGGTTACACTAAAGTGATTTGGTTTTTAATCCTTCTATATGAATGTGTTTCTATTGATAAATCCAACATTATGTATATGATTTTCTCCATAAAGTTTCCATTATACATTATTAATGGTTAGTTTATTGTGTTTTGAATCCATATAATCTGGAACATAAAATTTTAATATTGTCTATGCTGGAAATTGGTCTTTTATGTATCATACAGAACATCCAAGTGGTTTCTTATGTATCCTATGAAAATAGAAAGAAAATATCAGGGAGTTATTTTAGGTCCAAGACATGTAGTATAATGTGTTGTGGAAAAAAAATATATGAAGTAACTTAGGAATTGAGTGGGTAGATTGATCCTTATGGAGGAGTCCTACATATTGTAATTATAATAGGAATTAGATTCTTCTTATATTGGTCTTACATCAACCATCTGATTAATAGGGATAGTTAATTAAAACCAATTAGGTTTATTGATCGAGAGATTACTAATACTATAATTCCTTAATATAATAAAAAATGATGGATGCCCGTATATAGAGGAATTCACATCTTGTCATTGACCATGTATTACACACTATGGTCACCTATATTGGTTGAATATTATGATTCATGTGATTAAATAATTTCCAATTCCTAATCTTATGTTAGTCAGGGTAGGTGGGAAAAATAGGGCATATCAAGTATTAAGACTCACTATATATGGATTCGGGGCATATGCACTTTTGAAGCTATGATAGACTATTTAATATAGAGAACTTGATTCGGGGCATATGCACTACATGATATATTGAGATATTACGCTCTTTATTTCAAAGTTTGTTGGGATCAACACTTCCTCATGATATGTTTTCTAATAATAATATCTTTTTCTCAATCAGTCAAATGATTAATTGTGAATCCCTCTATAGAAATAAGTGCAGAGATCCAACATAATGAATTAAATCTAGATAAATAAATCTATTGGTACCTGAGATAGCTAAGGAAATAGATGATAAGGTTATCTCTATTCTGTAGCATATCAAGAAGTTTTAGAGTTAGAAAACTAATTGTGCGAACAATCATCTGCGTGTTATATAATTTTATGTTTATGAGAATGTTCTTCAATGAATTTCTCCATGGAAAATGTTTTGATATTCAGTATGAAATGGAAAACTATTCCCTAGGTATGTCGGCCCCTTCAAAAATATTCATCGTATAAGGATGGTAGTATATTGATTTGAGATTACACTAAATCTCCATAAAGTCAAAGTTGTGTTCCTTATATCTCCCCTGAGGAAGTGCATACAAAACAATTCACATGTATGGAACTCAGAGATCGTACCACTGGAAATGGATTTTTCTTATGATAAACCACTCGTTGAAATTATGGGTCTTATAGTGAATGTAAAACAAAATAAGACCACTCAAAAGGTAAATTTCTTGTGAAGAAACCACTAGTTATATTATTTTATGTGGTAACTATAGGTTATGATAAAGGATAAGTATCCTCATTTTTTATCATATTGGTGATTTTGGATGGTGGAATTCATTTTATGGGTGGTAGAAGGTAACACCCAGGGTTTCTGTGAAATTTTTTTCGAATAAATTAAATTTTGTTGATGTGTGGTGTTTAATGATAAGATAATATAATATGTATTTATATGATACACCAATTAATTCTTGTGATACACACAATACTGGCTTATCTTGTGTTACACAAACAAAGAGTTTCTATGAAACAACATTTTATTATAGTTACCATTTAAATAAGATAGTTATAAACTATCCATTATACATTTTAATATGAATAAGGACAACTAAATTTCAAATGTAATTTAATATCTTTTATATAAATAAAAATTATTCGTAATAAAAAATAAATTTTGGTAGATTCATTATATTTTTTGAAAATACTATTTTCTCAACAGAACTGTATTTTATGTCCTTTAGTGAATTATAATAAAATTATATTTAGAATCATTTAGAAACTGAATTTCATAATATAAGATAAATTTTTGGAATAATAATTTCAAAATTATCTTAGGATTGATTTTTGGCATGTTTCTGAAATATTTTATATTTTTATAAATGGTGAAATTTAATGAATTTTAATTGAAAATTTCATTTTTTTACTTTAAATTATTTATGTTATAAAAATATATTTTATTTTGATTTTAATGTTTAAATAGAAAAATTATTCAACTAGAAATATAGTTTAGGTAATTGGAAGCAACATCAAATTGACATTTATAAAAAAACATTACAATCTTTTGAACTTGTTCACATTAAAAACATATCATCTAATCACCTCTACGAGATTAGTTTTAAATTAATATATTCAATTTTTTGACAAATATTTGGAAAATGGATTCCATATTTTGAATTATAATAATTTATAATAAATAATAGGTAAAAAAATTACCACAATTATTATTGAAGGAAATTAAAATTAATTACATTAATTATGGTAAAAATAAGATTACTTGGTGATTACAATTAATTCATAAGTGGTGAAAATGATTGTATAGAGGTCAAAACCCAATGGTTAGATATATTTAAACCATTTACCATCTTGGATAAAAAATAGACCATTATTTGATGCACAAGATGTTAGTTAGACCTATCAATATTGTTTATCTTTTAATACTTACAAGAATTGAACTCCTACACCAATATAAAAGGAACCCCATCATAACATCTTCACAATAATAAATTCATTTAGATCAAACTGGAATATTAATATCTTTCCTAAAATCCCTTCTATAAACCTAAATGCATAAAATTTGTAAGAAACAAAACCATGGAATTCATTTGGTGTGTACCCAAAGGAGAAACTTGAATAAGAGGCAACGTCCTTCAATATGTTTTTTTTGTTACCTTCTCATACCCCATAAATCTATATTATAAAATGAGTATACAATGACCACATTTTACATATTATACAAAGTTGTTTTTATGTTATGTTTTCAACTTACACCATCACACACTTTCATCAAATGGGATACACAAGCATCGTTCATGTGTATGGGTGAGCACCGCCTCATGAACTGATGTCATTGGTTCTTCCATTACCACCTATAAAGGTTGGAAATAATGTTGTAATTATATTTTATATATTATATATATGATTTATACTATTTATCTATTCTTCTTTATTATTATATAACACATACATTCATGCTATCCATCTTTTTTGGAAATGGTAACATCGTTTTTAGACGCGTGGACTGCCACCTCATCAAAGCAACATGATTTGTTCATGCCCAACATAAAATATATTAAGAATTTGTTTGATTGAAATATGTGATATAAATTAAATAGTAACTATAATTTAATGATAATATATGTATTGAAATCATTTATTGTTATTGTTTTTCAAATTGATAAGAAAATAGAAACAACGTTCATGCGTACGTACGATCTGCCTTCTCTGGGAATGGTGTATTTCATTTCCTATTTTTGACTTTAAATAATATAATAAATTCTTATATAATTAATATATATGATATTTATATCAATATTATCCTTAAATATATTATTAAATCAAAATATATGTAGGAGGACAAAAAATATAACAAATCAAATCACATGTGATAAACAACGTGTTTATTACATAAAATGTAGGCTTTTAATGTAATTGTTAATAAACTCGTAATAAAATGTCATAATAAAAAAATATATAGTATTATATAAATGAATATGGTCATATAATATATGTATAATAAACTTATTACAATTATACATCAGGTTTAAACAAATATGTTCCGAGTTTAGATATAAGGTTTGGGGATTTCAAGTCTCACTGTTATTTCTATAACAGAGATGCCATATTCCACCCTCATTTATTTATTACAGTTTATATACTACCCTCGAATTAAATATATTATTATTATCTTAAAATTTATCTATATATACCTATCCATTTGGCGATCTCCATTTTATGGAGTTTATGGTTCAAAAGATACCAAATCGGTATGTTAATTTTGCCTCATTTTTCATTCTTGCATGCATATATTCTACTATAAACCATCATTATTTTAAGAGGTGTATATAAAATCATTTTATAGTTTTTATATGGATTTTCATTCAAAGTTACCAATGTGGTAAGAGTTTGTTTCTATAATCTCATCAGTATCAGTATTTTTTACGATCGAAGTTCCATTGAATAAATATAATAAGTAATTCAAGAACATATAATTATCACCTATAGAAAAATAAAATTTCTTGTGATCTGCTAATCTGTATGGAATTACTATGTTCGAATCATCAGTAATGGTATTATCTCTTGATTCTATTACTTTTTATTTATTTGTCTTTTAATTTGGTGGAGGGGATGTTTTCACAGCTTCACAAAATTGATTTATATATACTGTTGGATTTAAAAACATGATAAATATTTGGTTGATTTAGTTATTAAAGGTTTAATCATTAATTACCTTTATATTTTCTTATATTTAATTAAATTAACACCCACTTCACAAGAATATTATTATCATAACTCAAATGTGTTGAGGTTATAATCCAAGCCTTAACATAAATAGAGTTCTATTCACAATAAATACATGTTCAAGGTAGTGTTTTTTTGTTCCAATAATCCATAGAGTCCGCACATAAAAAACATTCCATTAATCCATGACATTTTATGTTAAACATAAATATTGTAAACAAAAATAATATTCAATGAGAAAAATATTTCAATCACTTAACATCCTTCATCTGTGACTCACCCCAAAATATTATTCACTCATCCATCAAGATAGTTCCTAATATGGTTTATGATTTTTTTGGTGATTAGTTAAAAACAGAAGAAAGATACTGTGACATGATATGAGTAGTGAAATAAACACACACACGATACATGATGTGAAGTAAACCACATAATTTTCACTGAATAAGAAAAAATAAGGTAAATGGTTTTCAAAATGATTTAATATAATAAATGAAAATTAATTTTAAAAAATAAGGTCGATTATGATAAGAGATAATAAATAATAAAGATACATTAATATAAAATTACAAAAATTGTGCTTATGAGCTTATAAATGTAGATGAACCCAAAAGAAAATCAAAATAAATTCTGGAGGAAAGGTATTTCAAGTATATACATGAGTTTATAAGAACATAAAAAAGAATTTTTATGGTAATGATTCATGAAAATATATACTTATATGATCTGAAATTCAAACCCCTTGCAAGGAGATGGTGGGGATATATTTAAGTCCCAAGGCGGTGGAATATTTTTCTTTAGAAAATTCCCCTCAACTTGGATCACCAGTTTGACCATTTATACATTAGAATATCTATATAACTTCTTTTTCAAAGATTTATATATTGATTTGGATAGTTCCCCATCCAAATTTGTAATCAGTGGAAATTTTTATTGATTTTTTTTATTATCTTTGAAAACCATGTGCCACTATCAAATTTTTGTGACAAATTGATCCCTCATCTAAATGTGAATGAATTTTCGCCTAAATTTATACCTTCAAATCCAAACTATTTATTCTAAAAACATGGTAACCCAGATCTTTTATTCCAAACCATAAAATATCAACACAAATGGTCCATTGTATTTGGATAAAATTAAATAATGGTAAGTTGTTTTTAAATTAAGAGAAAAAATTATGGGATGGAATTAAATGCATTTGTTGGGCCCATTTTGGAGGCTTTGGGAATTAATTTTTTTATCAATGTTGTTTTTTTTATATTAAGGAACAGAGTTTATTGTTTTTTAAAATTTGGGCTATTAGATTGGGATCTTAAATTCTATCTTCATGGCTGGTCAATTTTTCATCATAGATTCGTTGGGATAGATTGTATGTTCTATATGGCTCTTTAAATGGTTTAATTAACTAAGTCTCCAATTTAATGATTTGTAGGAAATTTAATTAGGAACCCCAAAAAATAATAATCACAGAGTTTGGATATGTATGGTGATAGTTATAAGTAAAATATTAAACTTACTTGATTAAAAATTAATTCTAAAAATGATAAAAAAATTATATTTAGTTTTTAGAATTTTGTATTTCACAACAATTATACAAATTTATATGAAATAATTATAATAAGAATACCAAAATTTTGAATAAATCAAGAAATTCATCCATGTGTCAAGAAATCTCATTAATTTTATTCTATTTTTATTCAAGATTTATTCCTACAAATGTAGTGTTTTCCACTTTTTGGTAGTTAAGATAATTAAGGAAATGTTATTAAGAAACTTCGACTATATTTCTTTCTTCGGTAAAAAATATTTTTTATTTAAAAACCATGTTTTCAAAAAAATTATACTCTTATAATATTATTTTAAAATACATTTTTACCTCTTTTGTACCTTTTTTCAAAAATTGTATTAAAAGTAATCTTCTTTTTATCATATGATGAGGGATCTTTTGATTTCTACCAACAATATTAAATGAATAATTATTTTTATGTATAATTTATGTATATAAGTATCCCACATAATGACCACTTCATTTTTTGAATCTGAACTTAGATTTTTTCAATTTTAGTTTTAATGAATAATTTCTCAAAATATTTTTACGCTTAATTTATATGTTTTTAAAGTGATTTTAAATGTAACATAATTTCTAAATGTTTTCAAGTTTCCTTTATAAGATTCCTATGATACCTTTAATGAAAAACGTTTTCCAAAATTCTTCAACATCTAAAATAATTTTAAAAGTGGATAATATATTTTCCTCATGTTTTTTTAATGATCATTCAAAATTATTTCCCATATAAGATGACATAAGTAGAATTTATCTTTGAATTATAAGGATTATGATGCAAGGATTTCATTCTATATACTTTCTTTAAATATTTGTGCTTTTGTTGGAATGTTTTTATGAAACTGATTTCTCTTCCCTGTGTTATAGAATGAAACATACTTATGAAACCTGATTCTTTTTAAGAGTTATTCTATAATGAAATTATTGAAAAAACATTCTATTTCCAACTAGTTTATATATGAGGGAATGATTATCATACACATTTTTTATTTAATGATTTACGATATAATGAATGTTAATCAGCTTCTAGAATTCATATGTTTGATTTCATTATGAGATGGGCGGGGCTTATATCTCCCTCAAACGTATTGGGTAAATATTTATATCTCATTTGATAGATATGGCTGGAATTGGTATTCAACTCAGTTTAGTAGAGGACTTTGTCTACTAATATGGTCTTAGAAGTTTATATTGACTTCAAAGATGGTTTAGGGAGTGAACATATTTCACTAATATTTCCTTCGATGAAAGCCTTATATTATATAGAAATAATTTTAATTCTTATGTCTATGCCACAATTATCTGTATTGTTCCTATGTTTTTATTTCAGGTAATATTCTATTTATTCACTTATAATTCATACCTTATGATCAATCAATGTGTATTCCATGACTCTTGATTATGAACTTTGATATGAAGGGTATGTTATTATAATGTTATGATCTTGTTATCATACCGTTGTTCTCATAATTATTCATACACAATTCCCTTATTAACCTTTAATGAGCATCTTTGATCAAACTTTCTTATGTTTCCATTCCCCATTTTATGAAGATATGTGTTTTTATTTTTTTTAATAAGGGTGCTAGTCATGAAGAATATTATGGTAGATAATGAATCTCACTTATGTACGAGTTTTTATATACCCATGTTTAAAAATAAAAAAAAAACCAATACAGTTATTGGGAATCTGTTTGTGTAATTTTTTAAATTTACAAAAAAATGAATTTAATTTCTATATATAAGAACAGAAATTCACTATTATCACTATCAAATCTATGTTTAACATGTTTTGTATCTCCTTGGGTAGAGTAGGGGGATGAAGGACCCTAGTTACTCCCATTGTCTCTATAATACACTCTTGGGTGTATGGCTACTAGAGCTTAGTTGGGTGATAACCATGGGACCAATAATTAGTAATCTTTGGGTCAAATATAGTAAATGAATGTGGTGTTTTCCATTCTACAGTCATCACAACCAATACTTACATTGGAAAAATCATCAGTACCTTTTGTGTCTGATCCTTCTCTAGACCCTTAATCATTGATCAAAGGAAAACTAAATATATTTATGTCATTGGAGGCATCATACCCATAAGTCGTGATCAAGGGTTACATTTAATTATACATATTTCTAATATATTTTAGTGTGTTATTTTTTTCAAATGGTGTAGGGCCCCGTGGAGTATATGTCGTGAAATAGACATACTCTTCTATGAACATAAGTGGGATTTATACTACTCTAGAAAAAACTCTAACATTGGGACTAGTCAAACATTTTGTGTAAATTGATGAGGTTTTCGAATAGTCAGTTCTGACACCTACCATTGACACTCCAATGGTTGTGTCATTTGTCCTGGCATAGGTAAAAAAAATTTAAAAGGAGGTTTAAGATGGTATTTATACTACTACATATTTAGAATATATATAGGGGTATATCTGATAAAGTAAGCACTTATCTTGAGAATAAGCATATTATCCAATTTTTATTAACATTCCTAAAAATTATTTACTCTTTCATCCATTAAATGTTCTGATAAAACTATTCTGGTAAGGAGAAAATCAAGGGTTCCACTAAGTGGCTCATTAAAATAGGGTGTCTCATCATCCCCTAAAGAGGTTATTAGGGTGACAAATGTTCTGAGAGATGTAATGAGGAATAGAATATTTCATGTATTGATTATGGCCACTGACTATCTAAAAAATTAAATTATTTCCCTTATAAATGATTATCTTTCATGCCTCCCTTTATAATTCATTCTTCTCAAAGCTCAAATGATATGGATACTTATTTTTCAATATTCACCCAACCGAGTTGACTAACTAGGAGGCCGATTCAATACCCATCTCATCGAAATCAATGATTTTAAGTCCCTTACTAATTTATGAATATATTATTCTTCATATATTGGACTTCAATCATGTCTCAAAGTCCACAACACTTCATCAACTAATACAAAAACAAGTGTGGGTAATTATTTGGACCCTAATCATAAATGACCATTTGAAGGAGGTTAAGGATAGACTGTCTCATCTTAAGTATTTGTTTAACTCCCCTGTCTATGAAATATTTTAAAATATGAATCTATAGTCCCAGTTAATGTAAGTGATTTCTCTGATAGAGTTGTGGATGGCTCTTCAATTAATAGTAGTAACATTATAGGATTCAAATTTAGACAAATGTTTTTCAAATGTGGCCCTGAATGTGGCTTCCCAAAGTTAGGAGGAGGAAACATCTCATTAAAACATAATGATCACTAGGACGACTGATATTGGATTATTGTGGTGTGTAACAAGTCATCTTCAATAGAATATTTCTCAATTTAAACATTTTTTTCTAACTTCATAGAAAACTATGTTTGAGAAAAAATTACTCTCTAACATAAAGGAATGTCCATACACGATGTTCTTTCTATGGAAGAAGTAGTACCACATATTATAGATGTAGAAACTAAATATGGTGAACAATTTTGGATATTTGTGGCCTCTCTATGATTTTTTTGGTAGAGGTCATGGATTCCACTATGAAAATAAAGTAATGGGACTATACATTAACATCACATAGTTTAATATTTGATTTTCTAGAGAGTATATCGTCTTTATAAATTAAACTCTATTTTATATGTTATCTCTGAATCAAAGATTCTGTGTTTTTTTCTATTAGTATATTTTTTAAATTCATTATGTTTATGAATCTTTATTACCTAAGTATTCTATAAACTGTCACAAACCAACCTGAGTCGACCCTAGACCGGTCACCCAAGGTGATATGTGGTAAGGCCTGAGAGGCATTCATGATCCTTTTAGGCTGGTGATAAGAACATCAATCGAGAACAATATGGGAAATATTTCACCCAATAAAAATGAACTAAGTCGCAGAAATAACATAGAACGCTGAAAAATAAACCAATAATACAAAATATAAAGAACGGCCAACAACACATACTTACCTGACCACTAAAAAACTCATGTGACCCTATGAGTCACTCTCCAACACCCAAACCAAATGTCACCCTAGGCGATCCCAATGAGAGCTGGAACCTGTATGAGAAAAAAATAAGAAAACACTATAGGACTGAGTATTACACTCCATATGAATGCCTAAAAAACTATTCCCAAACCACTACCATTAAATAAATAATCTAATAATTTCATGTTTGAACTAAATTATATAAAATAAGGGTTTTCACACACAATTTCATTTCCAATGAATATAACATTCATTTCCCTTTTTAATATTAATACAAGTTTAATGATTTAGAGAACATGTGCATCAAATTTTTATAACATTTTCACAACCAATTTAAAATTGAAAAAATAGTTGTTAGTCAAGAGAAAAACTACACACCACACTCACACACAATAAGGGATATGTTGAAGTAGAATGTGAGGGATTTCAGCCAGAATTGGCACATCAATCGTCTACCATATACAAATAAGCTCTAAAGAATACATGGGTCAAACCTAAGAGCTCGTGAACAATCTAGAACATACTATACATGTGACTCATCCTAAAGTAATTCCTACCCTTGATGATTTAATAACTCCCCAATGTCCGACCGTCGCCCTACCTATCCTGGTCAAGGAGCCCAATCCCATTGAAATAAAAATAACAAAACATATCTCTATTATGGGCCACATGCAAGTGCATAATCTAAAATAGTCTAGAAATAGTTCAAAGAAAATTCACTTACTATTCTAGGTTCCCATGTCATTATGTGGAACCAAAAGGGGGTGATTCAATAATTTCAATCAATTAACTTGCTAGAATGCAAGAATATAATACCCAACAACAGACACAACCAACGTACATAACAAGATCACCCCTGAGTCACCCCAAAGAGAGTATTCATAAAAAATTATTTTAATAAGGTGTCAAATAGGCCTTAACCCACATTAAAGAATACATAAATTATCAAGAGAAACCAATACATTTTCTCACGTGTCAGAAAAAAACATTTACCATCAAACCAAAACCACACCGAAAAATCTGTGAATTGTGTTCAAAGGCCAAACATGCATTTTTCACTATTGTGCACCAATTCATCAATAAAATATCATTAGTGGGATGCATATAAAATAGTCTCATATACAGAAAATCATTATTCTAAAAATAATTTTTTATTATTAATTATCATTTAACGGGAAATAAAAAATAACATGTAATTAATAAATTCTATATTCAAAAGAAAGTGAAGTGGGGAACATACCTCGACTCACAACTCGAACATGGCCACGTGGCACAGCTCACAATTGCACACAAGTGTGTGCAACCTATTGACTTTTGTAACATGTGTTTTCTCTGACATCATGCCATAGACATCACAAAAACAACTAAAAGCACAGAATCGCGAACTTAGAAAAATCCAAGTGAACATAAGTACAAAACTCACCAAAACCCCTGTGTAAGAAAAAAGGGCGTGAATCCAAACTGCTCGCCTTTAGTAGAAGAAGTTAATTGAATGCCCAATTGAGAACTGGTCACATGGATGGTCACACGAATAGAGGTGGAACGGGGGCCAACGAAGTAGGTCGTTCCACCCCTGAAGGCCGATGAGGGGTTGTGGGGTGCTTGAAAAGTCGCCAATAGGGGGGCTGGGAAAGGTGAGTGGCTAGATGGAGGGTGTGCGATGGACATAATGTCATGTAACTTGAGGGCACTGGATGTTTAGAGCTACATGGATACCGTGGAGAGGTCCCACAGGGGGTTTGCTGGCTGGGAAAACATGTACGTTGCACTTGTGGGGGCTGGTCAGAGCAGCGGGGGTCATAGTTCAGTCGGGTGTGCGCTGGAAACAATGGACGGTGTGGTAGAAATGCACTGCAAATGGATGGTGGGTGCACCTGTTAGGTGACGCTATCCAGTGGGTGCTCGGAAAGGGGCTACATCGGGTGTTGCAGCCGAAGTAGGGGAGGGAGATGGCGTTAGAGCACTACACAGATGGTCCGGGGTGCGACGACCAAAAGAGTTCCAACAGGGGACGCGACCAGGGATATGCCAGTGGCTGTAGGGTGCATGGGAGGTGGGTTGAATCCAAGGAGGTGTTCCGCTGGAAGAAGGAGGATGGGTTGAATGATGGGCAATCGGCCAGTGGGAGGCTGGGGTTGTGATGGGGGACTAGGGTCATGACCAGTTAGGCAAAGCTGTGTGGGGGCATGTTGCGCAGGGAGGGGGTGTGGCCTACTCGTGCGGATGGCTGGAGGAGGGTTTTGGGGGTTGTTGGGAGATGTGATGGGAGGAGGAGTCAGATGCGAGGGGAGTTGAGGTGCATTACTGGAGAGAGGGATGGTAGGGAGGACATGATCATGCTGAGGGAAGAGAGGGAAGGCGACAGCTGTGGTTCAAGAGGGAGAGATGAGGGAAGAAAGGTGGCGGTGCTAGGGTAATTGGGGAGACACATGGAATAAGAAAAAAGCCAATGATAAGGGATAAAAAAATAATTTAAAAGAAATGAAAATTAAAATAAAAAACCTAATAATATTATTAATAATAATATCAATAATAATACTAACAATAATAAAAATAATAATAATGAATTTAATATATAAGAATAAAATTAATATTAATATCAATCGTAATAATAATACACATAATAATCAATAAAAAAACTTTAAAAATAATATTAAAATGATAAAAACAATAAATTTAATATTAGTAGTTCTTTAATAATATTATTATATTAAAATTATTTATTTACAATTGCTTCATTCTTATTAATAAAAATATTAATAACAATTATTTATAATTATAATACTATTAATGAAACTTTTTTTAATGATATCATTAATAAAATTATTAACAACAAAAAAATTAGATAAAAAATTAATTTACATTTATTTTAATTACAAGTTTTCTAATTTTAATTTTCCAAAGATAGATGGGTTGCACAGTTTCTTGGGCAGTTCTGTAAAGGGCATCCAAACTGTGCTTCGCTCATGCATCCAACAACGTCACTCCCAAACCCAAACTTTTTCATATAATCTCAATATTTTCTTCTCAGACTCAACCCGAACCCCATCAAAATTTATTTATGGCCAAAGAAATAATAATATAAAATAATTGACTTGGTCGGGTGTGACAGTTCTCCTCCATCGTAATGCTTTCTGCCCCAGGAAATTCACAACAAGACATAGACCAAATGATGGAGCTCCATATATGTCACCCACCAATAAAAGTTTAAGCACCTCCTGTCGATCGATCCCAATAGACTCAAAAAAAGAATGAACCACAACTCATAATTAAAACATGATCACCTTAACCATCAATAAGAAGAACCCAAATCATCCATTTCAACCAAGGAATGAATGAACATAAGACACCTCAAACACTTATTCTAATAATCTATGTCTAGAAAAATTATTGTGTGTACTCCAAACCCAATGTTTACTCAAGAAGATGAATATACAATTTGGTGGTTCCGAATAAGACCAACCAACATTAAATGATAAATGAAAAGAAACTCTGACACTGACACGGCGTGGCCTGAATGGGAACCAACCATAAGGATAAGTTTAACACTAAATTATTTTATGTGTAACTCTTTGAGACCAACTGTGGGTCTCCCCCCCCCCATAAGAACTAACGAGACTACCCGAACATGAATGCTTACCACATCGATGAAAAACCCCCACCACGAGGGGGGATAAGGGAAGGGCCGAATTGATAAAACATCAAAACTACCACCATCATTATATCAACAACATCACACCCTCAAATTAACACAAACCAAGCCACACTAAGGAAAAAAGATTAAACCAAGGACCTTTTACATCAATGAGATTCTCCTGACTATGCGCCATCTTCACTCTGAGACCTTTGGCTAAAGAACCATTGATTGAAGCATCTCTTTTCTCACAGTCAGGCTTCATAAATTCCCAAACATAACACACAAACCAGAATTTCACCAAATACATGTCTAATAAAACAATGGTTTCACAAAGGGTCGAAAAACCATTCTTATAACTGAAGGAAAAACACTAAAAAATGATAAAAGGTATGACCACTACATTAAGGTAACACTACAAAGAGAAATTGTTAAATAGATCCCAATAATTGTCTTACTCCTACTGACGGGCTAAAGGGACCTTCGATGATCTAGGATTGGCGTCAGCGCGGTTCTTGTAAACACCTCAACATAATCACCGCAAGTGACCCACACATCAACAGCTATGGCCGGGTCTCAGAGGACTCAGGGATGTCGGATTCTTGTAACCCTACCAACCACACTACTGACAGATCATGACATTTTCATGTAAAGAATATGACGGAAGGTCTAAAGTCCTCTTGATTCCAATATTAGAGCCACTAGCAATTGGTCGCTTCCAATTCTTTCTATCGTCATCCTCTACACTGCTTCCCAAGGCCAATGGAGGATTCACTACCTTATGTGCTCCTACTAAACCAGCTGTGGCCATAATGGAATTCCCTATAATAACTGAGAAAGTGTTATGGTTGAGCTCTACTACATT
This sequence comes from Viscum album, assembly GCA_963277665.1. Lineage (NCBI taxonomy): Eukaryota > Viridiplantae > Streptophyta > Magnoliopsida > Santalales > Viscaceae > Viscum > Viscum album. The sequence goes on from OY728125.1 coordinate 714,160,753, forward strand.
TTATTGTAGTTCAGGTCAGAGCCCAAACTCAAATTGCCAAACCTTCTTGGGATCATTTTCAACAAACCATTGGTCATATGGAACTAGTTATAAAAAGCATCGATATAATTATAATACTGATTTTTCACCCTGCTGAATACAACACAACTTCATCCTCCTCCTAAACTTCTTCAACTCAGAGAAGTATTGTTGGAAAAATGAAATCATGATGAATTCCCAAGTGAGATCTTCATGAGGCAAGCTTTGAGACATGGACTACCACAATTTACAGGTTGGGACTTCAAGCATAAAGGTATCCAACTTCATCTTCATTGAATCTGGAAGCACGAGAAAACTGAAGTTCCTCTCAATCTTCCATAATCACTCAACTACCTCAAGAGGATCTATTTTTTTATAAAATGGAGGAGGGTTCAATATCTAAAAATCCAAGATATAATATATGGTATGATCAAAGAGAGTATTTTTTAAGGGCTCACCACCTGAAGCCTCACCTTGGGCTTTCATCAAACCATGTATGGGGAGAACACTATGGAACATGGAAACAAATAACTTAATAAAAACATGGTTATCTCCATTTCATGTTCAACTTCTAACAACCTCCAAAATTAATCATTATTAAAATATCATAAAATTAGAGAAGACCCAAACGATTCACAAGTAGAAAATAGTGTCGATGGGTGACTCAGACATATAGTTGGTGGCCATATGGAAGTCACACCACCGTCATATAGAGGAGTCTAGTGAAATGTCCCTATCTTCACCCAGATTTCCTAGACATACAAGATCACAAGGCTACTTTCCCAATTCCCTTTTCATTTCCCAATAGAAAACTATTCGCAACAATCAATGGACACCGACATGCCCGGACATCCCATGGTAACCCTAGGTTCAGAATGAGCAAGGGTTCATGAATTAATTCTCATCCCTATGCCTCGAGTTCCAAAAAACATATTACTTCTACCATGACAACCCCAAATAACAATGGGTCCTCTAAAAAAGGTCCACTCAAGTGTCAACCTGCTCTCATACCATTTTTTCATCAACCACCCTTGGTTTACCCCAGACCGGTCACCCATGCTCATATGTGTTACGGCCCGAGAGGCATTCCTGATCCTTCGGGGCTGGTGATAAGTGCTAGGGAATCAACAAAGAACAATGGGGGATCAATTTATTTCAATAAAAATGAACTATAAAGTATAAATAGAATAGAAAAACGCAAAATAAATAAATGACACAAAATAGTAAGAAAAACCAATAACACATACTAACCTGACCACGACCAAAACTCTATGTGACCCTGAGAGTCACTTTTTAACACCCAAACCAAACATAGCCCAATGAGATCCAAACTATAGATAAAACATGCATTAGAAACTAAAAACTAGGAAATAATATAGGCATTAGTTTTAAACTCGGTAGGCATGCCTAATAAACTATTATAAAAAAACTACCTTTAAATGAAGAATTTAATAATTATAAGTTTTAAATAAATTATATAAAATATGGGTTCTCACAAACACTTTCATTTCTAATCAAAGTAACAGTCCATTACCTTTTTTAATTAAAATACATATTTAATGTTTGAAGTAAAATGTGCAAAAAAAATTTAAAACATTTTCACAACCAATTTAAAATAAAAAACAGTTGTTAGTCGGGAGGAAAACCACATGCAACACATAAACACACAATAAGAGAAATGGGGAAATAACACATGAGGGCCAGTATCCAGACTGTGAAAATAAATCATCCACCACATATAAATAAGCACTAAGAAACTATGGGTCAAACCTAGGAGCTCGTGAACAAACCAAAAGGTACTATACATATAAATCACCCTGAAGGTGTTCCTACTCTTGATGGCGTCATAACGTCCTAGCGCTCAACTGTCTCCCTACCTGTCCTGGTCGAGGGGCCCAATCCTAAATAAATAAATAATAATAAAGCATCTCTCTACTATGGTCCACTAGTCAGTGCGTAATCTAAACTAGTGAAGCAATTGTTCATAGAAAATTTACATATTATAACTGGTTCCCATGTCAACACGTGTAATAAAAATGGGGTGAGTCAACAATGTCAATAAAGTAACCAACCAAAATGCACGAACATCACACACAACAACTAATACAACTAACGTACAGAGAAAGATCATCCCAGAGTCATCCCAATGAGAGTTTAAAAAATAAATCAAGTTATTAAAGTTTCAAATGGACCTTATGCAACTTTAAAGAAAAACATCATTTCTCAATAGAAACCAAAACATTTTATCACGCGTTAGAAGAAAACATTTACCATCAAACCATAACTACACATGAAAATCAGTGAATTATGTTCAAAGGCCAAATGGACATTTTTCCCTATTGTGTAACAATTCATCTACAAAAATAACTTAAGTGGGATGCATAAAAATAAATAGTTACATTTACATAAAATCATTATTCGGAAAATAATAAATTAATATTAATTAACATTTAATGGGAATGAATAAAATAACAAGTAATTAATGAATTCTATATTTAAAAGAGAGGGTAGTGGGGAACCTTCCTCAACTCATAGCTCAAACCCGACCACGTGACACACCATGCACTGGTGCATTAGTGAACGCAACCTGTTGACTGCATCAATGCGATTTTCCTCTACCAATATGATCCAGCAATAAAAAAAAAAACAACTAAAAACAAAAAACCACACACATAAAATAATCCAAGAGAACAAAACCACAAAACTCACCTAAACCGAAATGCAGTCAAAATGGATTGAACCCAAACCGTTCGCATTAGGCAGCGGATGTTCATCGCATGCCCAATTGAGAACTAGGAGTGTGGCTGGTCATGCAAATGAAGGTGGAAAGGGCCCCGAAAGAGTAGTTCCTTCCAACCCGAAAGGACGGCCACGGGCTGCAGGGTGATGAAGAAGTCGTTAGTAGGGGGGTGCATAGGTGGGAGGGTGTGCGGGCTATCGGAGTGTGCATGATAGGTCGAAAGGCTTGTGAGCAGATGGAACTAGCTAGTTGGAGCTGCGTGGTTGCCAAAAAGAGGTCCCTTAGGGGGTAATTGGCCCCGAAAATGTGTAAGTCACACTTGCAAGGGATGGCCGGAGCAGTGGGGGCCATAGTTCCGGCAGGTGTGTGCTAGAAAGAATGGATGGTGTTATTGGAGGGCGCTGCAAAGGGCAGGGGGTGCACCGGCAAGGTGAGGTTGGTTTGCGGGTGCTCAGACAGGGGCTATGTTGTGGGTCATGGATGGATCAGGGAAGGGAGGCAACGTCGGACCAATGCACAATGGGTCAGGGGTTTGGCGGCCGGAATATGTCCGACAGGTGGTGTGGTCGGTGTGGTTCTGGCGGCCAAAGGGAACGCAGACGGTGGGGCACGTCAGGGGTTTTGTGCCACTGATAGATGGAAGACGGGGCGGCTGAAGGGCAGGGGCTAACGAGAGACTGGTGCAGCAAAGGGGGACCGAGGTCATGGTCATTCAGGAAGAGCTCTGTGGAGGTACGCTTAGCATGGTGGGGGTGCTGCCTGCTCATCCGAAAGGATGGAGGCGGGTGTCGGCGGGCTACTCGATGCAACAAAAGGAGGATAAGGAGACGGGTGCAAGGGGAGTTGAGGTGCCCTATGGGAGAGAGGGTGGTCATGGTGGACATATGTTCCCCAAAATTATAGAGGGAAGGCGAGAGCCATGGAAAAAGAGTGAGAGAGGAGGGAAGAAAGGTGGCAGTGATATTGTAATGGGGAAGAGACGTGTGGAACAAAGAAAAAACCCAAAAAATTTGGAAATAAAAATATTATAATGTATATAAAAATTAAAAATAAAAACCTAAACAAATAATAATAATATGAATAATATTAAAAATAATAATATTGACTTTTTAACAATAATAATATTATTATTAATATCAATAAAAAAATAATACACATAATAATAAATACAAAAAAATTAACAATAATATAAAAATGATCAAAAGAATAATTTTAATAATTAAAATTCATTAATAATAATATAATATTAATATTATTTATTAAAATTTTATTTATTTCTATTAGTAATAATATTAATAATTTTTTATAATTATTATAATAATATTGTTGAAACATTTTATTATAACAAAAATAAAAAATCAAACAATAACCAATAATGATTTTAAAAACTCAATAATTCACATTTATTTTAATAATTAGTATGTTCATTTTATTTTTTCAAATATAGACGGTTCGGGAAAATTCCTTGGAAAAGCTACATGGGGATTCTAAAACATGCTTAGCTCGTGCGACCAATGACGTCAAATCCATAGACGTAGTTTTTGACATAAACTCTGAATTTTCGTCTCCGAATCAACCTGAACCCCAGAAAAATTTATTTAATGCCAAATAAATAATAAAATAATTTAATTTAATTGGTTGGGGTGTGACATAAACCATCAAATAGATCAATATTTTTTAAACATTGTATGTAAAAGTTACTGAATCTGAACACACGAATCATATTATAATTCTCTTAATAATTTTCCATGAGTGGTTACTAACATAAAAAACTTCTTTGATGTATCATATCTAGTTTTCCTGAGATCACCAGGTTCAAAATGAAATCATAGGTAATCATGTCCCTAGGGGAAACATTTCTAATTTTTTTTATAATATGGATTAGTTATCATTGATTGTTTTTTCCTAGGGATAAATAATAATCCCCACAATCATTGAATCACTTATTTTTTAAAATAAAATTATTTTTGTTTCATATGGGGAAATCATAGTGGGTATAGACCTGGTTTTTATCACGCTTCCCTTTAAGAGTTTCCAACTAGATATGTTTCTACCTTTCCAATTTCACAAATCCTCAATATTTCATGGATGAAATAATGTCAATGTCCAGCATGTAGAGAGCAACATTTATACCTGGTTTTTCATTACATTTTTTCAACATAGGGAGTCTTATGTATCTTTTTATTTAAATTTTAAGGCCTTATAAATTATACCATTGTTTTAGTTTAGAGTCTTCTAGAGGTGAACATATTTCAATTTTTTTTGGGTTCTATTAGCTTAGACACTCTATATATTTTGGCCTTTTAGATCAGAACATATGTAGTCATTTTTTAGGGTATTCATGTTCATACAAACTATTATTGACTTTTAATGATGGGTATTCATGAAGGGTTCAAAATCCCTATATCATATCTAGGATTATGAGGAATGATTAATCATAAAGGGCTCTAGCCCCATACTTTTGTTATCTATAATATATGGAATTAGTGTTTATGAAGGGTTTTGAAACCCTCAATTCTTTCATATATTTTAAAGGATGTATATGCATGCTGGGTTGTGATACCCTACATCCATGAATGGATTAATTATGATGTATGGTGACATAGTACCGGGGAACCCAAATCTAATTGGATCGTTGGAATATGTGTTATGAATTTCACAACACGAATCACTTAACCATAGAAGATTAGACGGGGGAAACATTATGAAAGATCATGAAGAATTCTAAGATGCTGAAATACCCCTTGATGTTGTTGAGGCTCAAAATGATTGGGGTCTATTCCTAATAGGATGTGATGAATCTAATTAATAGATGGATGAAAATTATCCATAATCTCTTATGGTTTAAATGCATCGCTAATTAGAGAGTTCTCCACTCTATTGCAATGGAATGAAATATATTTGAAGATTCAAATATATTGATAATGAAGTTGGATATAGATAATAGTTTTTTCAAGGAATAGTTGTGGCACACATGGACAATTTACTTTATGGTTGGGAAGCTCTATCCTTGCAAAATATATTTTTGGGTCACATGGTGGGGTTCATTATATTGTTCAGGTATAAAATGTCACATTACCTTTTCGAGAATGGGTACAAAACATGATTACATTGGGTTAATGATGTTTGATCCTCGCGAATAGCCTTGTTATAGAGATGGAAAGTCATAGTCTAAGAATATCTGAGGCAACTAAAGATATGGAATTTTTCATATACGTTGATCATTATTAACGGTAGAATCCATTCTTCCATGTAACCATTTAATTAGTTCATGGATTTAATGGGGTTTGTTCCTCTGGTATCGAGATATCTAGTAGAATTATGATTTGAGGAATTTCATTATCCACCAATAAATCCATGTAGGTATCCTTCCGATCAGTCATTCTTTTTTCCAATAATATATAATGATCTGATAAGAGAGATAACTTAAGTTTATGGGGCTCTAGGAGAAGTATTTCAACTCATATAATTATTGACATTGAACTCATAAAATTAATGACTTGAACATGATTTCTTAATAAAGTGATATTCATGAATAGTTCATAAACCCAATGTGTTTCATCAAATCCTAGTGAACACCTTATCTTGGATAATATATGAGGGACATCATTAGTATAACATTTTCCTAGTCCATGGGGTACGTCATGCATGGTCCAGCTTTAACTAAGGCCATAACATGGGACACATGAGCATTATAACCTTTTTATTTACACTCTTACTTTTCCAAAAATCTATTGATGAATATTTTAGTGAGTAGAGAATTGAATTTTTCATATACCGCACTTTGTGGATTTTAATCATTGAAAGTTATATATCTCTTTCACTATTATTTTTTGGCAGTAAAATTAGACCATATTAGGATAATTTTTATGGTAATACATCATTTACCAAGGTTCTTGCATATTATGGTCATGATAAACATGGACTTGATATGAGGGGAGTGTTTCAATATTGTCTAATTCGGATCAAAAAGTAAAAAAATACTCTAATTAATTCCAAATATGATGATGACAATGTTGCAAATCATGGCCCAAGGATCTCATGTAAGGAATGATGATATAAGATAGTTCTTTAAGGGACGATAATGAATCACCCTATGTAAACAATCTCCAATGCATTTATTTCAACATTCACATGTCATAGAAGAAACTTTTATAAGGAAAATACATATTTTCTGGTGACTACTGGAGGCTCATATGCAAGTGATAGGGGAAAACATGCATAGTCAAACAAAGTGTATCATTAAGTTGGGTGTCCTTTCCCAAGTGACATGGAAGGTGCACAAATTCAATAAACATAAAAAATATCATGGTTTATCAATTGATGTTTTCAAAATAAGGATGTAATCACCTCTACCTTTGGTTAAACCATATATGAAACATGTGGTTTTTTGATAATGGGTTATAAAAGATGACGTTCAGCACTTTTTAAAGACACGTATTGGGTACAAATTCATCATGCAATTTAATATCATGTGATGGTGAAATCACCGTTTTATTTTTAACTTCATGTGTGAAGGACAAAGGAACATACATGAAATATTGAATGATGTCCTTGAGGAAACTTTTCACTGGTCTAGAAATTTAATTTTGGGAGGAAACCTTTTTCCCTACATAGAATTATTGGGGGTAGCCATATGTTGGATCCTATCCTTTATAGATCTATCTCGTGTGAGTGAATGTTATATATTGATCAAATTATTTTGTATGAAGTGGCAGTACGTATGATTTAACCATCCATAACTGGATGAATGACCAATTTCACATATGGACGGTCTTCCTTGGATTCCCTTATAAATATTGTAAGGGAAGGAATCATGCCACAATTATCACTTTTATGATGATTCTATTATATATAACTGCCTTATATGAAGGGGAGGGGCTTGATTTTATCTTTCACTTTGTAATTATCAGAATCATGTTTAGTAAAAGAGTATTCTACATAGATCAGGCTCATACATTTTAAAAATTTATTTCTATATCTAATTTGGTATGAATAATAATGGTTTAACAGTAACAGAACTTCTTATATCGGATAGCCCTATATAATAATTTTTGTTATTTTCATATTGACCATATGTCATTTAGTAAAATTTTATGTGACTATGATGTTTTCATGCAGTTTAATGTCATGTCAATATAGAATATCATCATGTGGAGTGAATAAAAAAGGAAAATTGGGTCATGATAGATGATGCACTCTCCATGATGAAAGTGAATAAGAATGTGATGTTATAATATTACTTTGAAAATGGGTTTTCAATAAATATGATTCACATTTAGGTCATGTGATTCCTTTGAAATGGATGGGTTATTTTAAGTGTATATCATGATATAGGAATATCTATGTTAAATGGAGGTGGAAATGGTGGGTATTGGTCAGCCATTGCTAATGGATGAATCCCTTATTCCTTGTTGTGAGGAAAATAACTCTTGGGTTTAATGGGGATTTTCCACTAAGACCAAAACAACCACTAGGATCCAGATATGAGGCATTGAATTAATAATTATCAAACACTATTATTGTCCCATTAGATATACATGTCCCTATTACCATATTTATATTGGTGATTAACTTGATAAGTGGAGTGTAAGGTCCATGGGGTTCTCATATAAGAATATCAACTTGGGGAATTGGTTTTTATAATCATAAGTATTCTAGATATGATGTTGGTTCATCGATAATGTAAGACTCAAGAAGGGTTTGAGAACCCTAAATGAAACAATAGAGTGTATTGAACACATTAAAAGGATAAGAGATACATCATGTTACTATTGAGTTCACTATGATACGTGGGGGTTTCTTGGTTAATGTAAATATTTTTTATAGTGTAGTTTAATGCCATGTGATAAAGGAGTTGTCTTAGTGGTTAATGTCATGAGACCATGAAATTGTCATGATGTTAAACTTCATGTGACAAGGATTTATTTCTAACATTAGTCACTAACATAGTAAAATAGTTTCTTCATAGAATATGAATACCCTAGTATGAAGGTGTATAAGAATATTGATATTATAAATTTTCGTTGACAAAGGGTACAATGCATTGATATGTGACATCGAGGGTATCAAAATATAGGTTAATAATTGATTTTTGGGAATTTAAAACAATTAAACAAGATTTTATAAGTTAACATGAGTTGGAAACCAATTTTTATAGGTCAACCATTAATAAGGGTGGGGAACCATATTCCCCACAACCCAGATAATAACTCATCGTTTTAAGGGGCATTCCTCTGATATGAAATCCACCACTACAATAAAACTCTAAGGTCATGCATTATTCATTATCAAATACTTGTGGTTTTCCTTTAGAATAACTCATCCCTATTACTAGTTTTATATAGGTGAAAAACCTGAGAAGCGTAAGCTGAGGTCCATGGGGTTTTAATAGTATAATATCATCTCATGGAAGTTTTTAGTATCAAATCTGGTTTTGATGAAACAATTTCGGTTCATAGTTAATTTAACATTTAAGAATGGTTTGAGAACAATAAAGGATAAAGAATTGTTTATTGAACACATCTCACATTTAAGGGATAATAAATGATACTCTTGATAAAACTATAATTAAATGGTATGATATATTAAATTTGGATTCATATTATCATTCATTTTCACTCCATGCGATAATGAAATTTTCATGATGTTTAATATCGAGCGATGTGGATGAGGGTACCTACCTATGAATATAATGAACCTCATTTTCACAAGTCAATGTGACATTTTATGTTCCATATTCTCACAAGAGTTGTGATTGGCTTGAGGAAAAATACAATTGATAAGTATATTGACCTGTGCAAGATTTTAGGATAGGGAATATGTGGGGATACTAAAATTTTGGTATGAGAGTGAATCCCTATGGAATTTTTTTCTCAACCACGTGAATTGTTGGGAGTAGTGAGATGTTGTGTATGGGCCTAAAATATATATTCCATGCATCACTACATACCACATTGTGTGGGAATAAAGAAACATAATGTTCATAGTAGTGAATGATCCCTACACTTATATGCCTCATGTGTATGGAATGTGAATTATATTTCTACATTGTTGATGGGATAAATATTGACTAACCAGGAGCCACTACGTGTCATGTGGTTATAGAAATCAAGACACCCATAGTTCTAAAATATAAATTCTTCACACCAGTTGAGTTATTATGTGGGGATAAAGAATTTTTACCACATTGTGGTATGTCCCATGATTCGGGACAAGGGTTTCCTATGTATCTTTTGATAAAATGAATCAATATTTATGTAGATATAATAATGATTCCTTCACAATTTATTATTGTTTGTATATAGGGGTGAATTTTATATATATGATCTATTTGGGACTTGATTTTAGATTTGAACATCACAAAATATCATGTGATAATTAGGACTCAACCGACATATAGTTATTTATTGGAAAAATCCATATACAGGTCTGACACATACATATAATAGGGGATTTTTTTCAATTTTATATGTTATGGATGGAACCAGTATTTTTGATTTGGGAATGAATATGTATCCAATAAAAATAGGAATAAATCCATATAAATTCCATGCATATAAATTATCTCTATATGTATGATCCATACGTAGGGTGTGGAAACATTTTTTTATTTTTGATGGACATAGGATTTGATTCAGGGGAATAACAATGTTTCCTATGGTAATAATAATCAATCCTCACCTAGTTCTTGAATGAAAAATTCCCTATGTAGTTTTTATCCATATGTAGGGAGGGAGAAATTTTACTATTTTATTTTGACCACAGATTAAAGATCTGAGGGTCACTTTGTATCCTCTAGTAATAGGAATCAAGTAACATATAGTTCATGAAATTAAAATTTTTATTTAAAAATATGATCCAAAAGAATATAAGTAGTATTCATTTCCATTTATATAGTCGCTAGACATAGGGTTTGATAATTGGGAATCAATATGCATCCTGTAAAAGTAGAATCAATAAACCCATAGTTCTTGGATAAAACAACCTTAAACATATCTGACTCACATGTAGGTATGTATGTAATTCATTTTATTAAAAATATTTATCTCATGTGAAGTGGATAATTCTAGGTGTAATGTTCTATATATATATTGTGATCATTTGGTAAGAACATATTCCATGCAGTTTAACAGCATGTCGTAAGGACGACTTCTGTGTAGTTTAACATCATGTGGTAAGGAAGTAACATGTATAGATTAACATGATGTAGTAACAAATCCTTCCATGTAGTTTAACATTATGAAATAAAGAGGAATTATGTGAAAAAAGTTTTATTCCTTACCATCATAACTTGGATTATTTGATGTAATCATGGGAAATTAATTTTTAAAAAACATTTCATATCTTAGGGGTGTTATGTTTTCCCCATCCATTGTATCTAATGAATAAGATCCATTCGAATAGAACTAATATATAATGTAATTACCATCCAACATGGGAACCATATTTGGTTGTTTCTTTCCTAGTATCATTAGGGTTATACAAACCAACACCAATTCAACTTAAATGAAATAGTGTAGGTGAAACTTTTTTATTAAAATCTTGTGCAATATTATTGTAATGAATATCAAGGTTGAAAACTGTACAAAACCATTTTTCATCGAGCAATTCCACCTCATCCATCATATTTTGTTCTTTCTTATTGTTGGTGAATTGTGTATTGATATCTATTCAGATCAACGGAAAATTAAACTCTATGTAAAAAACTACATATATTCTATAAAACAACTAATATGGATTATCTTGGGTGGAATTTCATATAGTGTTATGCTATGCACATAAATCATGAATGAGTTTCTCAAACAATGAATTCATGTCTTTGTCCACTGTATTATGGATAATATTTTATAGAGTCATATTTAATGATTATATATATCCATTTTATTCGTCATGGTAGTGGGATGAATAGATTTACTAGAAATTTTACTCTGAGTACTATTTCATCAGCATATACGAATATATTTGGCTTCCATTCTATGCTAGTAATTTTTAGGTACCCCAAATATTATGATAATATTATACTCAAATTTTATAATATTCTTCATCACAACTTCCGTGATGGCTATGGCCTCATCCTATTTGGACAATAATATTGAAGAATTAATAATATAATTATATTTATTTAATTTAGTTAGGGGATATGGCCTTGCAATTTCCACCCATTAATATGAACTATCATGAATACATAACAATATATAGTTACTAAGGGGTTTGAAGGATGAATATTTCATGAATCATTCATGCATGAACCTTCATCGGGAACATCCCATAATTTACATAATTGTATTTTAGTTGTAACCAAGCATGTTATTTTATTGGGAGATTCTTGTCCTAGACTAGTGAGCACTGGAGGAGACTATATTAGCTTCTTCTATAATGACATGAGTATCTACTTATGCAATAAATTTGATTAGTACACCTTTGAAGTGTAGTTTATAAATCGATTTTATCCCTTTTATCTATCAGGAAAGGCAATGTTCACTTCTCATCACAGAATCTATTCTATCATGCAACGATTTAAAGGTAGGGTCCCATTTTAGGTGTAATATATTATATGACACATACATCCATGGGTGGATATTGGCTCATCATGCACTGGGTTAGTCTTGAATTAATTGATTTATGCCGTGTCATAGATAATGATTGACGAGACCACCCTTCGATATGTAATAAGGAAAAAACTTTTTATTGATCATGATTATCTAAGACTATGGATACATTATCTTGTGCATCATTGTAAGAATGTTTTGAAAAAAGGAAGTGATGTAATGTTTGATCAAAAAGGAATTTCATGATCAATCCTCTGATATAACAGATGAGATGGTCTAATTTTAACTTCTTTATAGAATATTCACCATTTTTATATTTATCAATATCTCTGAGTTGACTTCAATATACAAATATCCTATCTAAAAATGTTGTGAGACCTCTAATATAGAAATGAGTGCTTATAATTCTACCTCATTATTATTATAGTCTTCAAAAAGTTATAAGGAGTTGGGAAAATTTTCATTGTCCAGGGAAACAAATACAACCCCTATAACACCTCAGCTGAGCTTTTTTTCCTCAGTCCTCTAACCAATACAACGTTTGGAGGCACCGTAAAAATACATCTCACATATATGGGGTGTTTCAAGGGAATATAAAACATCTTTATCTAAGAGTTTAGTGTATGTTTGTGTGCTTTCACGGGTAGGATGTGCTATAAGGAAATTATTTAGGTTCTTCCATTAAATAGCCTACTATGACACAAATTGGATGGAATATTATTGTAGGTTAATTACTCATATATCTAAACAGCCATACACCATTGATCAACCATGTATGTAATTGACAGTTTCAATGCAACAGACCAGCTGGAATTCATTATTTTATATGTAATGCCCAATATGTTTCACTGTATATATGGGTGAAAGGAAGTTCTTATCAATAATTGAATACAGAGCCTTAGTACAAAGCATCACATGACTAATATAGTAAATTTTCCTTCATTACTCACATTATTTTTTTGATTGAGGATAGAACCATGTGATCATTCCATAGAATCCACATATACTGAATTTGACTTCCCCTCTACCAGTGGCATCTAGATTGGTGGGTGTAGTAGGTTTTACTTTGGATTATAAAATTTTCATTGAAGTCCCCACCCCATATGTTTGTGTCTCCCTTATTAAATAATGTGGTACAGGGGATGCATTTTCCCACCACGATGGATTTGAAATTACAAATATGATCAAGGTTCTCGTGGATCCCCCTTGGTACTTTAATAATCAATGAGGCTAAAAATTATTGTATTTCCCTGGTATTTTATGGACCAACCGGGATGTCAGTGTGGCATACAAAAAATAAATTGAATACCCCTAACATTACTCTGAAATAACACTTCAGATGATTTATCATCAAATAATGTTGATGCAACTTGCTAAAGATTTTTTGAATATCTATTATGTGATAACATCACTTTTGAGATGTAACCATCGGTCATCAACATAGCATTCCATGATTTTTCCCATGAAGAATTTATAGATTTTTTCATGTCATATTGGTATGTAGTTCCAGCATTCATTAAGCTTAACAGTATGAATTTGTAAAAAAATACCATGATGTGATCTGAAGGAACTGACCACCTTTTCGTTAGGGGATATCATTTGATGAATATACCCTAAACACACATCCAAGAAGTAATGGGCTTAGAAACCATAATGTGTTTCAATAAAAAGTTTTTTAATCAATGATGGGAAATCAACATTTATAAAATGTAGATTAATATAATTGAAATCCATACATATAGTGGTCTTCCAATTATTTTTCATAACGAGTTTGATGTTGGATAGACAATTTTTTGGTACTTAACCACTTAGAAAAAGTTGGTTGTTCTGAATATGTCAACATCTAATTCTACATTTGTAGAATCAAATTGATTTACACTTATGGAAATCTCCTTCAAACTTCGAGGATCATTAGGTAATCATAGGTGATGAGTAGTAACATTGGGGTTGATTACCTGTATCTAAATATTATTCCAAGATAACACGTATCAATGATTCATTATAAATTCAATAAAAATATCCTCTGCCATGGGATTCATTGTATCACTAATCAACATATGTTTTGTTTCTTTTTATATTGCTTGATTTAAATTCCTTAGCTCATCGTATTATTCATTAATATCTATGTCCCTTGAATAATTTTTGTACCTTGCGGTTAATCTGGGGGAATATCTATCATTATGGAGATCATAAAATCTAAGGGAAAATTTGTTCACTTCCTAAACTACCAGAGTCATCACATAGAGATTTTAGGGATTTTTTTCTTCTTTAACACTACTACTAGGGATAGGAAATAATTGTACATCCTGAGTTGAAGTGAATTTCATGGAGGTATCTTCAGTATCTACTAATTTTAAAAGGGATTTTTCATAACTAAAAAAAATTAATCGGGCTACCTTTTGATGAATCCATTTATGTTTGCACAATTTCAATCACATGAACATGTTCTAGTAATTTTTTTAATCAAAGACAAGTTGTTGGAATTGAATTTTCTAACTCAATAAGATTGATGGGAAACATAAAGTCACTATAAATAACGCTTCTTGGATTCATAGGGGTGGTCCCCAATGCATTGGGAGCTACAACCAACTAATCATCATCCCCCACTGGTTTTTTATCATACGTCTTTTGGGAGATATTCTCAATGTAAATGTATTTATGGGACTCAAAGGAGTAACTACAACCATGTAGTTTGTCAAAATTTATATTTATAGGGTATTTCAATCATTAATGAAAATGGTGGTAGTATTTATATATGGATATCAGGCCAAGGTCTTCTAAGAAATACATTTAATTTCTTGTCTTACTGGTTAACCATGAAATAAACATTGTATGAGGCATCCCACAACAACCCCTTGAGAATTAACGTCCAAGATGCATTTTATCAATCTTTTCATACAATTGAATGGTCATCTTCATCAGGGATAGGTCCTAGTCCTTATATCCTATATTCCTGATGTTCTGGATCTAGATAAGTTTGATGTTGTATACATTGTCAACCAGATTCCTTTATATGTCGAATTTATCATGTTTTCTAGAAACAAAAAATGGTATGATATGTCCCTAAATGTCCTCTTTCTTTTCCTATTATTTTATAATGATGGTAGTATGAAATTTTGATGGAATTTTAACCACTAAAAAAATATTTTTTTAGTGAACTTTATATTAACCCTTTGTTGGCTCTGGAGTGCCTCAATGATTGGATTCATAAGTTATATTGAGAGATGGAATGCATTTTGAATTGAGAGTCTGGCTGCAAAAACTGCCAACTATTTCATAATTCCATAGTTTTTTCATAAGGTCTTTGTTTCACAAATAGGGAATTATCTCTATTATATGGCTTGGAATCTAAGGTTATTGGGTAAAAGTTTTTATTTTATTAATCTTGGGTCTAAGGAGATGTTTAAATAAGTTGTGTATGTCAAACCGACCCTCCCCCTTTTCGTTGTTGATCAGATAATATCACCCCCAACAATCAGTTGATTAAAATTACTATTCTTGAATGATAATTAGATGAGTCTCATTATTCATCTTTATTGTATTTGACTTTATGATGTTCACACCCATTGGTCTTGGATAGGTATTTAGATTCCATGGTTATGTGACCAATGTATTGGGTTTTTTGTGCCCTCTTCATCCCCTTTATCTGCATATTCTATGTCCCTAGCCTCTATCATCCTAATGAGGTGTGGAGAACTGATACTCTTAGATGTATCAATCATCAACGAAGTTATATATTAAGTATAATATGATAATTGAACCAAATATTATCTCATTATTATATGGGGGTTCGATTTTGTGGTGGGGTGCTAAATTTCTAAAAGACGAAGGGATGAAAACTGAAAGATTAAGAGTTTGTGTGATAGTTAGATATGAATATTATTATTTTTCGGTTCTCATTATCGGATGATTACATCAACCTTTGGGAGGAGTGTTCAATGATTCATACCTAGGAGTTATGATGGTTACTTGTTTTCAAAGGTACACTATCACGATGAAATGATCTCGGTCAACTATCATTTGATTCATCTCATTATCAAACATTTGTCCTCATTTGGATAGAAATTCTTTCCATTCATCCTCTTCATGAATTGGGGTGATGGTTACATAGGTTACATGTGTCTGTAATTTCTCTAGTATCACATCTTCATAATCAACCATTCTCAAGAGCACGTCATTAAAGATATATTAGTACTAGATTGTGTGGTTGAGTCTCTTATGGAAAGGGAAGTAGTTCGTATAGTTAGTTTGTATAACTAATTGGGTTTCCTAGTATCATGGAGATTTGCTACAAATATTTATATACTATTAAGGAAATAACTGGTAATCTTCTCATTTGGGAAGAAATAAACTTTGTTCATATGTTCCCCAAATTATGGGTTCCCCTAATAACTTTTTCTTATGGTTGGTGTATATTATGTTGTTTTTATCTTTAAAAAGTATGTGACATAAAAATTGAGGGCTTATTGGGTGATTTAATGGGTATAACAACAAGATTGATGGTAACAAAAATGGTATCTGCTTTATCGAGAATTTTTCCCAATATCGTGACCATGGGTAGTAATTTAGCTCATGTTTTCTAATTTGACACATTTGGGAATTATTTCATCTATGGGAACTCATGGAATCCTAAGAGATATATTATTAGGATTTATGGTGTTTACAGCCCTTCCCAATGTTTCTCAATAGAAATTACAACCAATTTCTCTACTGAGGGAGGGATACATAGTGAATAGGTTAAACCATTCCATCATGTGATGAATTCTAAAACTCTTTCTTTTTCACATTCGTTTCAATTTTTGAGATGAAAGAAAATTATTTTCATTAATGTTATAACAAAATTATAACAGAATTCCCAACTATGCTATTTCTATCCTAAAACAGATCCCTCTAGAAGGATGTTGTACCAAATGAAGGATTTACCAATCAGAGTCTATAGAAAACATCTTAGTTTTGTCACCTTTTACTGATCTCAAGGTCCTATGATCTAGATGCATTAAGACACAAAGTGCATTGGATGTTTTCTTGTATCTCCCATACCACCATGGGTTGAGAAGATTGGTTTTCCAAAAGTGGGATGGGGAATGGAACCATCCACCCAGTCCAGCAATTGATTCTTTTTAGAATACGTAGTGGTGATCCACTGTTACATGACATCGATTAAATTTGAGATGAGATCAATGACATTTAGGAGGTCATCAGGTATCACTTTCTGTACCACCACCTATAAAAAGGGAGTAGGTGAGGCTAGATGAGGTGGACCTATCATCATATCCAACTGATTCCCAATCTACACTACTACCAAATGATCACCCGAATGGGAATGAAGTTTTTTCTGTAATTAAGAAATATTATGATCAACCTCAACTTCCTCATTCTTGTAGACCTATTTTTTAGATCCAGATCCATCCTGATGCTTGAATTGAACTCCTAGAATAGAATTAACTCTATATAGATTAATCTGAGATGGTATATTCATTTCTATTTAATGATGATAATCATTGGGAATGTTTCTCATGATAAATTATTCATTGAGTTTTATGATATTCTATATCAGATTCACATTTTGTTCTATTAATTCCCCTTTAGAAATAATTTATGTTTCTCTTGGATGTGAGTGGGATGTTGCCACACCTTTACCTTTATCCATTATATAGATCCATTTAATTGATGGAAATTCATCACTAATCATTTCTAGGATTAGAAAACATCTAATATTCTATGTATGTGGCACCTCGGGTTGTGAATATAGGTTTTCTACCTATTGAATATACTATTCCACATCATGTCCTTCAGAATTTACATATTGGTCTGCATTATTATCTTGATGGATAGTGATGAAATTTATTTGGGTGTGTCATCAATTGGTAGTTATCGCAATACTCTCCAAACAATAGGGTGGTTATGTAGCACTTACTTCTCCTTTTATTGTTGCACCATGGTAATTTCCCTAACCCTTGGTCATGTTAGAAAATTTTGGATTATGATTCTTAGGGGTTGGAATTCCTTTAAAACACATTCTACCAGTCTTTTTATTTGAATAGTGATCTTAATGGAACTATTTGTCATAAATTTTTAGTGTCCCAAAAAAAGAAAGTGTTTTGTTTTGTGGATTGAGTTACAACCGGGATGTTGAACATCGATACATACCTCCCATCTAGGAGATGATAGATTCTTTTTGAGATGATAATAATAATAAAAATTCCCTTATCAATATAGGCAGGGGATTATTTGGGATAACTATTTGAACTTTTTAATCATTTTTTGAGGATTTGAGTTCTCTATTAAAGGATCAAATATATTTTAAGATGGAAAATTGGGATATAGATTCCCTCATCCCTATGTGTATAGGTTTGACCTATCACCACCTTATATTTCTCGAACAATATATTGGTTTGCGATGAACCTATTAAAGAAGATTAAAATAAAAATTCCCTCATCCTTGTGAGATGGCGTTTGTTTATAGCCACAGATGAGGTTGCTAGGACCATAATAGGGTTTTTTACAGTAATGATGGAGGTGGTGGTAAATATTTCCCAAGACCTGTGAGCTTGGTTTTCTCCTTGAAGGTTGATATATAGTCTACTATTGTGATCCATTTGATTTAGTCAAATTTTTCTCATGGGTGGGATGGGTTTAATTGACGATTATTAAAGGAGTCACTTCATACTAGATGTATTCAGGTATGAAACACCATCATATTCTGTGTTTGAGATGTGTTCTCTTTTTTAAGGGCCCATCATCAGATTATACTAGTGGCCCTCACTCTTTGTTCATAGTTTCTTTCTATCCTTATAGTATAAGACTCTCAGTGTATTTACAAATTGGAATGCATGTCACCCAGTCCCCTAATATCTTATACAGATATAACATAGATGGATTA
Source organism: Viscum album (assembly GCA_963277665.1). Taxonomy (NCBI): domain Eukaryota; kingdom Viridiplantae; phylum Streptophyta; class Magnoliopsida; order Santalales; family Viscaceae; genus Viscum; species Viscum album. Next base: position 714,179,945 of record OY728125.1, read on the forward strand.
TTATTCATATATATTTTTTGTTCCAAGGACACAGTGATGTGAAATTATCCAAACTCACTCCATCCTCATATACAATTGTATGTTGAGGATTTGGTGATCAATTTTAAAATATTTATGGTACAATAAGAGAGAGAAATATTAATAATTTTTTTATCTTTATAAAATGGGATAAAGAGATATATTGATAGTAACTATTTACATTTAACAAAAGAGTATGTTTATAATTTTAAGGTGAAACTATTAGGAAAACGACCTCTACTTGGGGTTCAAAACCATGGGTATAGCCTATACCCACAGTTTTGGGAACTGTGGTCGTTAGTGGAATTGGTATAGTTCGACAGCCTATACCCACGGTTTTCCAAAACCATGGGTATAGCTATTCTGCAACCGTGTCAAAGCATCATACACAATTTCCACTCTGTTAAAGTCTTTTACCCATGATTTTAAAACCGTGGGTATAAATCCTAAAAGAATGCGGGCAGTGGGTTTTGATCCTACAACCTATTCTCTACAAACACCGCATTTTACCATTTCCCAAACATCACCTATGTGTGTGTGTGTATATATATATATAGAGTTAACTATAGTTATATATACAATGGGTATAGATGGATGAATCATGGGTATAGGACTCCCTCCAAAGAAAATTTCATTCCCACGGGAAACCTATACCCACAGTGTTTCATAACTGTGGGTATACATATTTTAGCCCAGACCTATCCCAATGGTTTTTTAAAACCATATGAATAGGATACTTTTCTGGACCTATACCCATTTTTTTGGAAAATTGTGGGTATAGGCCCCCCTATCCCCACAGTTTTCCAAAACTCTTAGTATAGGTCCTGAAAAGATTCTTATGCCCACAGTTTTAAAAAATTGTGGGTATAAGGGTACCTATCCCCACGGGTTTTCCCAAAACTGTGGGCATAGGTACATTTTCTAGAACTTTGAGTATGAATGACATACCCACATGGGGTGGGCCCATTGAAATGTATAATCAAAGAGTCACACTTATGTGGATTCCGAGGTATGATATCATTTCTTGTTCACTAATAGATAAGGATGGGTGAAGCATAGGATAATTTGGGTCCCCATGTGATATTGTTTTTAGGTTATAGATTCTCTTACATCAAAGTGGATTTACATTAGATCCCGTTCCTTTAGAAGGAATTATATAAATAATAGATACACAAGAATAAAAGTTCTTGTATTTTAGTTATTCCCAAACTTTTTATAGGTTGGGGCAGTTTATGACACATGAACATATTATTATTATTCTAGAGGTTTGGGAAATTTATGAATATATACTAGGATAGAAACCCATGTTACACATTAATTTTTTATCCTATAATGAATAAATAAAGATAATGATTGCGAATGTTCTATAAAAAATGTTTGGTATGAAATAGAATCCCATTATAGAGCATGGCATGAGTAGTATTGTATGTGTCCATAACAATAACCCATTATGGGAACACCCCTTGTAATATTTGTACCCATACAATGGTTCATGGATACAAGTTTACATTGTGGATATCCATGTATGTCTTTTGGGCAAGGATTATTAGTCAAGGGTATCCTACTTAACATACCTCAGGAATCATCTGAACTTGTCTTAAGCACCTGGAAACCATGTCCTATGTTTCTGGCAAAGATTCCTTGCGTGCTTTTCCTGATTAAATATAACACGTCTACGGTTCTCTTCGTTACATGGATTCCATGTCGAGAGGCCATAATGTGAATTAGAAAACATAATTGTGAGACATCGCAACATTTTTTTGAAATTTATGGATTCCATTGCATGACTTGCTAGATATGTCTATAGGGTGTTTATGACTTGGATGACATGTCTAAAGGACATAGAATGATATTCCTAGTATCTATAGAGGACACTCATGACTTATTTTTCATATCTATAGGTCATTTCAGGATTTTGATTGTAACACCCTATGTTTTTATGTACATTTTTCAAATAAATTAATTTTAATTGATATCGTTCATTATACAATACACCATGTTAATCTCGTGTGACACATATCATCAACATAGCATGAATTACACAAAACACTGAGTTTCTATGAAACAAAATTTTATTATTAAAATTATTAAAATGAGATAGCTATAGAAGAGACTTTAAACATATTAATATGAATATAAATAGCTGTTTAAAAATATTATATACAGTGTTTTTACATAAATAGTGTTTTTTTATAAATCATTTCATTTTTTGGTAATGTATTTATATTTCAGAAAATAATATTTTTATAAAAGAACTAGTGTTTAGGTCCTTCTATGAAATATAAAAAAATTAGTCACATTTTAAAATATATTTTGATAAAATAAGATTAATTTTTTAATTAATAATATTTATATTATCTATGGTTTAATTTTTGGGATTTTTCTGGAAACATCATTTTTTTATAAATATTGAAAAATAATAATTTTTAATTCAAATATTCTCTTTTTTATAATTTATTTATATAGATATGTTAAATTTAAATTTGGTTATAAAGTTCAATTATATCAACTATCCATAATTAAATATAATTTAAGTAATTTAAACCCATTTCACTTTGAAATTTTATATAACACATTTCAATCTTTTAGACTTTTAACATTAAAAACTCTTCATCTCAAGACGTTTGCATGATTGATTTTAAATTAATTTATCCCAAATATGTTTTTATAATTTTAAAAAATATATTACATAATTTGAATAGTAATACATTATAATTTCTAATATTTTCAACTTAGTATTTAATAAAAATTAGTTACAGTGATTATAGTAAAAATTAACTTAATTAATGACTAAAATTTGAAGAATATTTGGTGTAAAAATTATCCTAAACTTTTCTAAGACAATTTTATGGTAATTTTTAGACTATTAAACGTATAAATATATATAATGGTCCGTTATTTATCATTTCGGATAATTAGAATGTTGGGGATACTCAAATATTTCCAAGAATACCAAACATGTCTTTTTTTAAACTTATAAAAGGCCTCCTGTCCTACCGCAAAATTCACACCTCTGAAGCCATTTTTCACGTCAAAACCAAGAAAAAATATCCACCAAAATTATATAATGTAAAAATATAAACCTACAATTGGCCATGATTTCATACAAGGAATCTATGTGGTGAAATCTAAAATGAGTTACCCAAAGAATAGGTAACATCCTTCAAAAGCACTCTGTTAGTATTTCTTTCTCCACCCCCTTATTTATTATTATTTTGGGATTATATAATAAAATTAGTATACTAAATATACAGTGATTTTTTATGCTATGGGTGTGACCTAAACTCAAACACATGTCCAAGAAATGTGATACGTAATAATATTTCATATATACAATATACTACCGCAACAGAAACTGATTTCGTACATTCGTCCATTATCACATCTCAATGGTGGAAATAATTATTAAAAATAGGTTTTTATGTTATATATTAGATATTTATGAATTATATATACTTATGTAATTATTATTTGACTCATAAATTAATTTTTATTATATATGGGAATATGATAACTTCATTTGAAGACATGTGGACTTGTGCCTCCTCAAATTGGTGTAATTAATTCACACATAACATGGAATATATTAACGATGGGTTTAGAGAATTTATATGATATATATGAAATAATTATTCTACTTAAGTAATAATATATATATACACACAAAAATATTTCACATAATTTATTTCATTCAATATGATAAGAAAATTGAAACAGTGTTCAAGCATATGTATGACCTACCGTCTCCATGAACGGTTTATTTCATTTTGGATATCAATCATTTATAGATTATTATAAATAGATATTTAATATATATATATATATGATATTTATATTAATTTTATAATTTTTTTTTATTTTGAATAAATTATATAAGTAATAAGACAAAAATATAAAAAATCAAAATACATAAGAAATGGATAGTGGTTATTACCCAAAACATATCATTAACGAGTAATTGTTAATAAACTGGAAATATTAATCCATATGTTAATATAATACAATATAATATATTTTAATATGGTTCTTTAATATATGTATATTAAACAAATATTTATTATATATGAGGTTTTAACAAGTATTAATAAATTATAGACATAAGGTAAGGTGCTTTCTAGTCTCACTTTCATTTCTATGAGATTTATGTCATATACAACACATGTTTTTTTGTGGTGTATATAATGAAAAAATAATATACTATAAAATTATTATCCATAAATTTATTATTATTTATACATCTATTTGATCATATCTCTTTTAGGGTTTTTACAATTTTGAAGTTACCACATCTTTAAGGAAATTGTTTTTCAATTTTACCTCTTTGAGGAACATGTTTTCTATGCACCTATTTTATTTTAGAAAGAGTAAATAATTTCCCTTTTGATGTTATATCATGAATATTATTATTTTTAGGATATTATATTATTCATTTACTGTTATTCTCTAATGAATATTATGATTTAAAGTTACCAATGTGGTTAGAGTACATTACAACAGTCTCATCATTTTTTAGGATTGTGTATGATTATGATTCCATTTATGAAATATATTTATCCATATCTCAATAGATATAATGAATTTTTATACAGTAGTTTTCAATATTATCCTCATGTAACAGTACAATTTTTCACTAATTGGTACTTAATATTATTTTGTACATGTCATTAAGAAAACTTATCCTTATGTCCCTTTTTGGTCAGATAAGTATCTTATTCAAAAAACACTTTTTTCTAATTTTTTTAAATGATTTCAAGTTATCTTTTAAAATTATTTTCAAATAAGAAGACTATAATTTTTCAAATATTCCAATATAATCTTTCAATCCAATTTACAATTAAATGTATTTAAAAAAATAATGATTCTTTTTTAAGTTTTCAAGGTTATTTTTAAAGAAAATGGTTATAAAAAGTTTTTATGTTTCACAATGAATTTTTAAAATAAGAAATTATATTTTTCTCATGAAATGTTTTTAAGATATTTCAATATTATTTTCCATCCATGTTGAAATCTGGTGGTGTTACTCATTACTTTTTGGGGATATGATCCAATGGTACCATTAATATTATTTATATGAATAGTTAGTGTTGTGTTGGCATGATTATTGTGAAACCCATTTCTCATTCACATGTTATATATTTTTGGAAACTTTTTTTATTAAAGGCGTTGGATTATTTTGAAACCTACTTCATTTCAATGGTAATTGTTAGATTAAATGATTATGAAACATGTATATTTTTTAATGGTTATGATATTATGGAATGTTTATGATACCCATTTTTTTCATGGGTTAGGATATGATATTCATGAAAAAAATATCTTTTTATGTTTCATGATATGATTATTTTCTTATGATTATTTACCACATGTATGCGTGGTTTTACTATATGATGGTTAGTACCAATATCTCCATACAATTCATTGGATAATAGTTTATATCTCATGAGATAATGATGGGGAACAACTCGATGGGCTTGATCTGCTATAGGAGGAAGGGGAAACACATTCTATTGGTGGAAAGAATGGGAAACCTGATCCCTTAACAGAAACCGACTATGATTTGGGTGGTCGTGTGTCCCACCCAATAGGTGTAGTCCCCGTGAAGGGACTTGATATATTTTTATAAATGAGCCTTGACTTTTATGGAATGATATTATCGGTTTATAGGTATCTCAAAATTCCATGTCAAACTCCTATGTTATGATTTCATATATTATTATTTTTATTTCGTCATGATTCATGTATTATAAACTATCAAAATTTATGCCATGACTCATTTATATGATCTTTAATATATGGGGTATGATGTCATAATTTCATTATCATGTTCTCAAACACTTATGTCTATGATTATCCTTATGTATATCACCTGTTTACCATTATTTAAAATAATAGATCACCATTTCTTATATTTACATTCCCCCAGATGTAAAGATATTAATTATTTTGGATTTTTCTAATAAGGTTTCTAGTCATGAATAAAATAGTGGGAGATAAGGTAGCTCACGTATGAACCAGTGTCTATGTTACCATGTTTCCAAAGGCACTAACCAAATGCGGTCATTGGGTGTCAGTCTGTGTATTGTATTAATTATTAAACCAAAATTATTTAATGTTATTTTATCTATTGTGAGGGTATTTATAAATTTTTTAAGACTAAAACTATAGATTATCTTTGGAAACATGGATGATAAAACCTTAATTATAACTTTGAGGACATTCTTGAGGATAAGTCTATCGACGGGGAAAATTAAAGGAATATGTCCTAGAATTTAGGTTAATGATATATAAAGTGGATTCCTATAGAAACATCACCCTATGGATAGTAATTTCAGATTTGAAACTTTATCATATGTTGAAATGGATAAAAATTGTAAAAATATATATTGATCTAGACTTGATCGGGAATGAGTGCATGAAAATGGTCATTTTTTCACTCCAAGTTCACATCTCCCATAGGGTATTCTCTTGGAACTCACAAAGACTCCATGAACCATAATAAAGGATTTAAATATGATTTGTATTTTAGTTACCTATAATAGACCTAAGGTTTCATATATGACACCCTATAAGTGGGTTTTCTAGTTTATGTGGTTACTCACTTTGATAACTATTTCTTACTCTAGGTTTTTTGGTTTTATTTAATTGTTAGAACCTAAAAGAATTATGTTATTAATGATTATAAAAGAAAATGAAAGTATTTTCGTCATGAGAAACCAAATGATATGGGGGATGGAATGAAAAAACATTTTTCTATGATCAACCAAAATTATCATGCAATGAATCATGCTTCATATTAAAATGAGAAAAACAGGGAACAAAATTTTGTTGAGCCATTCATCAGGAAACATACACCTTCTTTAGGAGGGTCTTTTTGTCCTTATATAGATAAAAAATGGATCAGTACCACAGAATACATATTCTTTATACACCAATGATCAAAACATGAAAGAGTTATTGTGGTTTATTAATGTTTTGGAGGTAAAGTAAACTAGTGGTATAATCTAATAAACAATATAAGGAAGAAATATGAAATTAAATACATGAAATGGGAGGGGTTCAATAACTTATTAATCAATAAGTTCATTCCCCATTTTCATTGTATGGAGATAAAAATGTATTTCCTTGAATTTAAGAAAAATGATAATGAATTCTTTGATACCTATGAGGATAATTTTACAGTACTTGAATGGTATGCTTCTGGTATTATCATCCAACCAAAAACTAAGGATGACCAATTATTTATTTACTTAAAGCCATGTCTCATAAAGGATTTATCCAAAATATACATTAGTTTCTATGAAGATGTTTTCCAGTGGGAGATAAAGGTTGAAATCGTGGTTGGAGTTATATATCAATCTCATGTGTTTAACTAGAAAATGAATATGGGGTTCAAAATAAAATCTACAAACCATGGGGATAAGAAAATCAAAATTTCATTATTCTCTTTGAATGTAAAAAAACATAGAGGATATTTTTATATGGTTTATAATAAATATTTTAATTGTGGAAGGGAAGTCCCTTAGATAACTGATTGTAGAACTATGGGAAGAAGTTATCTAATGACTTGAATAGAGGAATATCTCCATTGAATGAACCTCCCCTATTCATTGCTTCATGAGTAAAGATAATTGGAATATTGAAAACCAGTAACCAGACTCGAGGGTTAGTGATGATGGTGAGCGTCATCGTCCTCTTATGCCTAGTAGTAATGGGAAATATCATTTGATGAATGTTTCTGATGAGGGGTGTGATGATGATGCGGTGTAAGGTACCCTTATCATCAACTCTAAAACTGTTAATGTATTATTTGGTTCTAGATATACCAACTCCACCAAATATAATTAATTTACCAATGGTATTATGATTACAAAAAAATGATTAGATGTTAAATTCACAGTGAAAACCCTAAATGGTATGATTATTTCATTTCAATTATATAATCCATCTCTTATTGATGATTGTTGGAATATTTCACCTACAAATCATTTCATTATTCATGTGTTTAAATTTGATGTAAGTTTATTTGTGGATTTAATTTCTCTATATAAATCCCACATCAATTTTTTAGAATAGAATGTTATGTTTGATATTGAAAACCAACCTATGATCTTCTATCAATGTGATAATATGTATGAAAATCCTATGAAGATAACATCCAGTGTATGGGAATTTTTTTTAATTTTTCTAGTTTGTTTTCTCAAATGGTTGGTGATAAAAATTACATCTATGATATACCTATTGTTCAGTGTCTTCCCAGAAGTGTTTCCCAGAATTCTATAAAAACATGAAATTGAGCTCTCAATAGAACTCATACCTGTTTCTACACCAATTTAAAATACTCTCTATAAAATTGACCGAATTAAGTTGCATGAATTGAAGAAGAAACTCCACAAAAATAATGATAAGGGATTCATTTAGCCAAGTGTGTCACCATGGGGTTCACCTATTATTTTTTGTAAAAAATATAGATGGATAAATGTGACTCTCTATTGATTATCAGGGGTATAACAAGGTAACAATCACCAACTGAAATCATATTCCCTATTTTGAAGACTTTTTTGATCAACTATGAAGATATAAATAAATTTATAAGATTTAATTTATCCCTAGGTATCATAAATTGAGGGTCAAGAATGAGGATATATCTAATATGGAATTGTATAAAGGGTATGGGAACTATGGATTTATAGTGATTCATTTTGGTCTTACTAATTCCCCTACTATCTTCATATATTTTATGAACAAAGTGTTTAGATATTACCTCACCCATATTTTTATTTATTTATAGATGATAACATTATCTATCCGATAATAAATGAATAGCATTAGGACGAATTGATAATTATAATAAAACCCCTAAGGAATGATAAAATATATGAAACATTTGCAAATTTTTTATTTTGGCAGCAAAAGGTTCCATTTTTTGGGTCACATAATATCAATAGATTTTATAGGTGTAGATACACTATAGGCGGAAGCTATTTAGTGTTTGACTAAACCAATTGTAATGATCAAGATCTGTATATTTCATGTTTTATCTAGATACGGATAAAGTTTTGGATAATTTCTTATGACTATCTTATCCTCAGACCTTGTTAGCCCCGAAGGGTGCAACGTTCATCTGGAATGATGATTGTGAGGAAAAAGGAATGGAACTAAGGATATGGTTGGCCAGAACACTATTTCATATATTACACTAAAGTGGATAAGAGATTTTATTATATTGTGATCCATAAAATAATTTATTGGGATAGGTTCTTGTGAACAATAATGGGGTTATCTCTTATTTCTTGGGATAGTTGCAGATCCACTAGAAAAATTACCCAACCCATGGTTTAGAGGTAGTAGTGGTAATATATGCATTATTGATATAGAGGCATTATGAATATGAATAAAAGTGAAATATATATATCTATAATAAATGTTTGAAGTATATATTCACATATTAGGATTTAAACATTCAAATGATTAGATGGATAGAGGTGAAAAAATATTATGACTGACCATTACATTGCCACTCTGGGAATGAAAATAAGGTGTTTGATGCTTTAACTTGAAAGGATCATTCTTTATTATCCATGCCGAGGGTAAAAAAGATCCAATATTTATGGATTAGTAATAAATAGATCTATAAATCCAGAAAGAATTGAATAATTCTTATATTCCCCAATTAAATTTTCAACCCTCTATCCACGAGATGATTAAATACTAGTAGAAGGAATATTTAGAACTAAAAATGATGGTTATAAATTTTATTGAGTATTACCATGATCTATATATAATGATAAGGCTCTGGAACTGTATATCTATTCCTTCCATAAAAGACATGAAAAATGATTTTCTATAGATTGTTGATAGTTATTGACTACCAATTCATCCTAGATGTATGAAGATGTATATGTATTTTTAATAATACTTATGGTGGGATTCCATGAACATGATATCTTAGAGTTTGTATCTCAATGTTTGGTATGCTAGAAATTCATGGTTCAAATACAAAATTCCATGTAATTTTTGCATTCATTAATTATAATTGAATGGAAATGGGAGAACATCACTATGGATTTTGTCATTCAACTCCCTAAAACCACTAAAAGTAATAATTTTATATAGCTGGAAGTCAGTCTCTTTACTATGTTGGTACACTTCATCGTTATCAATGTAGACTTCTCTCTTGGTCAGATTTCCATGATATACTTTAACGAATTGTTATTGTTGCGTGGATTACCACATTCTATTGTATCTAATCGGGATATGATGTTTACCACAATGTTTTAGAGAATATATTGAAATCACATGATACAAGATAAATTTTCGACACAACTTATCATCCTCAAAAGGATGTTTTATTTTAAATAACAATTCAAACCCTATAGAATATGTTGTGATCATGTTCATTTTATTTCCAAGATGGTTGGGATAAACTGCATCTTATAGTTGAGTTTTAATATAACAACATATTTTATTTAATTATTAAGATGGATCCTTATGATTTCCTTTATTAAAATAAATGTAGAGATCAAATTTTATAGAAGGAAGTTAGAGAAAGAATAATGTTAGGACGTAAGATAATTGAAGAAATGGAAGAGAAGGTTAAACTATTCAATATCATATCAAGGAATCTCAATGACAGTAGAAACATTATACTGATAAAAAATAGTGTGATCTAGAATTTGATTTCAAAATGAGTTTTGCCTATGAATTTCATTATGGAATAATGTTATGAGGTTTGGGGAGAAAAGAAAACCATGCCTTATGTATACCAGTCCATTGAAATATATGATCATTTTGAGATGGTATCATATCACATGGAACTTCCACTAAACTTTTTTCAATTTCATAACAGAATTACATGTATCTCTCTTGAGTAAGTACATGCATGACCATTCATTTGTATTGAACTAATAGGTCATACCAATAGAGAAAATATTTCTTATTAGAAACAACATGTTGAAATTATAGATCAAGAATATAGATTTTTATGAAAGAATACCACAAACCTAGTTGATATTTTTTGGAGAATCCAAAAGATAAATCAAGCTGTGTGGGAACATGAGAATATGATAAGGCCAAAGGATCCCTATTTTATATATCATAATAGTAAATTATGATGGATAAATTCATTTTAAGGGTGGAAGAATGTAACACCATAGGTTTTTATATAATTTTATTCAAATTAATTAAATTTTATTTGATGTATTTCATTATACACTACATGAGATTAATATTTCAATACACACAACACTAGATTACCTTGCATTACACGCAACACAGAGTCTCAACAAAACAACATATTATTATTATATTTAATTAAGAAAATAGTTAGAAAATAGTTGTTAAAAATTCAATCATAAATAGTATTATAGAATTTCAAATATTATTTTCAATGGTTTTATATAAATAAATAATATTGATAATAAAATATATAATTTTATCTAAGGTCTTTATATGTTGGAAAATATTAATTTCTTAAAAGAAAAACTTTTTATCTTTTAATTTGAAAAAATATAAAATAAATTTTCGAAATATATGGAAATTTAATTTAGTAAAATATTCTTCCATTTTTTCAATTCATAATTTCAAAATTATCTTACGGTGAATTTTATGTGTTTTTTAGAAAAAAAAAGCTTTTTTGGATGAAAAATGAAAATACTGAATTTCAATTCAAAACATCTTTTCCATCTAACATATTATTATAGATAAATTTTATATTTATTGTGTCTTAAATTATAACTAGATCAACTATACATAATTCAATTCATTTTATATAATTGTAAAAAAATTCACAAAAAATTTTGATATAAAAATATGTCAATATTTTGGAATTTTTAGCATTACAAACCCATCATCCCATGTAGTCTGCGAAATTAATTTTAAATAAACTTCATTCATTTTTATGGTTATAATTTAAAAAAATTGATTTAATTTTTTGAATAAAAATAAATTATATTTTCTAATAAGGTTAAATTGTCATTCTAAAAAAATATTAGTAAAGATAATTAAAATTCTTTACATTGAATAAGGTAAAAACAAGGTTAATTAATCTTAAAACATAGAATTAAGGTGTAAATTTGACCCTAAACTTGTCTAAAATTTATTTTATATCCATATATATACCATTAAACCCATACAGATATATAATGGTCCATTTATAACCCTTAGGGGAAAATTAAAACGTTGGGATCACTCAAATATTATCCGGAATACCCAAGGTGTCATTTTCCCCACATCTAAAACTCATCCTCTCCTACCCTTTATTCATGCATATAAAGCCACATGGCTCACCCAAAATTGAAAAAAATAAATAACAAACACCACTCCATTAATCCTGTAAGACTCTCATTGGAAAAAACTCCATCCAAAGAATCCTTTTGGTGCAAACAAAAATGTGTTACCCAAATAAGAGGTAACATCCTTCAACAAAAACATTATTTTTATATCTGTATCCATCACATAAATTCATATTATTAAATTATTAATTAATTAAATTAATATCCTAAATAATAATATGTATTTATAATATTTTTATAGACTAAATTGACAAACACTTCGATCAAATGCAATACACAATCATCCTTTGTGTGCATATCGGACTACCACCTCCCAAACCGATGATGTTCATTCATCCATTACCACTTATCAGAAATATAAATAATGATTTAATTTCTATATATATATGATATATGTGATTTTTATAATGTTTTTATACATATTTAATTATTATATATTCATACCTCCATGATATTCATTTTCTGGGAATATGATAACTTCATTTGTGGACGTGTGGACCATCGCCTCCTCTATGTGATATGATTCATTCACACATCACATAGAATATATTAAAGATAGATTTAATAAATTTATAATATATAAGTGAAATATTAATTATAATTTAATCACAATATATATTTATTTATACATATATTTCATTTCATTATATCTTTCAAAATTATAAGAATGCTGGAAGGGAATTAATTCATACGTACGACCTACTGTCTCTATGAATGGTGTATTTAATTTTCTATTTATATAATTTATAGATAATAATAAATACATATATACAAAATTTAAATCTTGTTTATATAATTTTAATAATTATAAATATGATAAAATATTGTTATAAGTTATAGGAAAAAAATATAACAAATCAAAACACATGCGAAAGAAAAAGTGGTTATTAACTGCAACATAACGTTTACATGGAATTATCAACAAACAGGTAATATAAAGTCATAATTAATTAATATGTGGTCTGATATAATTTTTTATGTTTCTATATTAGTTTTAAAATATATTTATATTTATTATTTAGGATGTTTTATGTAATTCCCTAACCCCAGTTACCCAGAGTCGGTGCATTATTTTAATACATTGACATGATCACAAGGAATTAAGCCTTGAAGGACCGATCAGTTTAGGAGTCTTGGAAAATAGATTACAAACATGAATGTTAAATTACACTTTATAACATACAAAACAACATAAATATTCATTTATGAATTCCATTATTCCCTTGGCTTAACCCTGCATAACAATCACAATACACTTCTTGGAATCCTAGAAAAAATAAAACATAGAAAGGGGTGAGCTCAGATGCTAACTAAGGATAAAAATATAGCGGAAACTTTAATAAATAATCATAAACATTTAAGGCAATGTATAACAAAAAAATCCTTTTAAACTTGAACTTCAACATAAAATGGAAAAAATAAAATATTTCCATTTACTTATTCACATGGATATTCTACTAGTCGAATAATCTCATGCAATATCACTAACCACTTTCATAATGATGGAATTAATAATTCCAGACTATCATAACCACGTATCCAAGGCCTCATGCCAAGACTACAAATAATATTTTTTCAAGGACTCGTGCCAAGACACTAGTTTGTCTCATGAGACCTACCGATGCATCGAGAAGCTATAGCGGGCTCCACCTATCATTTATTAAGTCCAATTCATTCCTCATATGAACAGGTATAAACATAACATAAACATTCGTACTAAACCTAGCATACTAAATGTAAATACTTTCTCCATAAACCATGAATGGTATAAAAATAACACATCCAAAGCCAAACATATCAAAAAATCTTCAACACAATATAGAAGATTTGTATCATGATAAATCATCTTCAAAACAAGTTTAAAATCCATTAATGAATTTTGACATAGATGAAAATAATTTTTAAACTCTTTGAGAGAAATACCCCTTTTTCATGAAAAAATTTAAAAGTCACAGAATTTAGAAAATAAGTAATTTAAAGACATTTTTGAATCAAAGTGTCCCATACCACTTTGAAACTTTTGAAAGGAATTAACATTCTAAAAACATTCATGTCTATATAAATAATTTTTTAAAACCATTTTGATTACATGGACATTAAAGAGAAATATTTAGAAGAATAAATATTTAAAACATTTGAAATGATGTTTTAGTAAAAAATCCCTAAAAAATTCCTTTTAAAACTCTTTCATAAAATATGGACATGGATAATAAATATGTCCCAGTAGATACTTACGTAAAAAAAACCTTGGATAATAAAGAGATTGTGAAATTAACCCTTACCAATTTGGTAACGTACGAAACATACACCCCATGAAAGAGGTATCATACAATGAATATGTAAATATAGATTAATTAAAATGTATTACACAAAGAATAAAATTATAGGCAGTACATACACCACACAAAAGGTAATAGTGGCAATATGACATGAATCTCACGGGAATAAGGAGTGAGATGAAAACCCCTTACCTTGTACTTTTCCTTTGTTGAGGGTAGGAAAATCTAATGTATAATGGTGAAATTATTGTTATTAAATTATAAAAGAGTAATATACATTAATATGATATAATATATGATCTTTTAACATTTCATTGTTAATAATATCTTAGTATTATCGTCGTTTCGGGTGTTAACTTACTCGTTTTATTTTATATGTTTTGTTACATAAGCCATGTTTGTTATGGATAGGTTTTATATTATAAATATCCAGAATGATATCATGTACTTAAACATTATTTTTAATCATAAAATTATAATTATACTTGAATGGATACGATGGGGAATGAATCACATCGCGTTTATGGAGACGGTAGTCTGTACGTACGCACGAACACTACTTCCATTTCATTTTTCATTTTAAAAGGAGTAGAAACCAAATAATACATAGGTATATTATTATTTCAGTATAATATAATATCTTATATTTGTTACATAATTTCATTAATACCATCCTTTATATGTTCCATGTATGGTATAAACGAGTCATATCACTTTGAGGGGGCGGTAGTCCGCACTTCCTCAAATGAAATTATCGTATATATATATAACATGAAACGAATAATAGTATGACATAAAATGGAATTTCAAAATCTTATATATAAAATAAATATTGTTAATATAATATTTAATTATAGTTCCATCATAATGGCCACCATGAGAGGTGGTAGGAGAAAATTGAATAATCATCATTTCGTGAGGCGTTTGGTTGCTAACCACAGAAACATTATGTCCTTCACCCATTAGATGGAGGTGTGTATAAGTGTTGTTTGAATAATTCTCATAAAAACATCCTAGTATATATAGAATACTATTTTTGTTACAAAATAAATGAATGAGAAGAGTTTAGGGGTTAGAGAAGTAAAATAAATGAAAAGAAGCTAAGAGAAATCATTACCTTTAATTAGTATAACTCCGATTGGTTTGAACCATAAAGGACTATTGAAGTGCCTTATACCTAGGTTGAGGCTTCTAGGATGAGTAGAGGGATGTAGGGGGATTAATTGGGTAGAGGTTGGATGAGAAAAAAAGGTTTGAGAAGTGTGAGGAATTGGTTAGAAGTGGTGTCCTTCTATAAGGGGGAGGAGGGGCTCTTTAGAAAAAACTTAAAGTATTAATTTATTATAAATTAATATTTGATTTATAATGGATCCAAAATAGATTATTTAAAGGTTAAGGTGGAGATGGGTCGAAATCATTTCAACCAATAGATTTTAGACAGGTTTGGGTCATTATATTAACCTTATCTTTTAGTTTTGACTCTTGGTTAATTAGTTTGACACTTACCATGTCACATTGTATTTTTATATTATATAGTTAGTAAACATATTATATACCTCCAAGAGATCCCCAAGTGGTCCATTAATGATACACCTATCATTATACAAGTCCTTTGTCCGAACCATAGATTTTAAGGAATTTAATATCAATTAATAATATAATATTTGTTTTAAAAACTCTTTTATGTAAATTTTGACACTATTTGGTATTTTGTTTTTGTGAAAGTCATCACAACTTCATTACTTCGAAAAAGATACATCGAATCAGACCTAACATGTCATAGTCACCTATAAAATTCTTGGATTTCATAAAAAATTTGAAAGTATATTTATTTTAATATTTATATCACCATTTATTTGATTCTTTCATTAATAAGGTAAATACTGCATCATCATTGTCTCATAAATAAATATAATTATTTAATGTCTAAAAATTATAATTAAAATAACATTATGTAGGAAATATTTTTAAATTTCTAATGAATATTTATAATCGAATTTATCTTATATATAACCCTATATTAAAAATGTTTTATTTATTAAACTTTGATTTTAACTCTTTTAACTCTTCTTTGAATTAAATAATAATAAATGTCCTAATCAAATCCAAGTGGACCTAAAGGGTCTTATTTTATTTCTAAGGTTGTTTTTTTTTCGAATTAAACTTATCCAATAGAATTAGGACATGTGTTAGGAATATAATAATATAATTTTTACCCTTAATTACCATATTTACTTTTTACCGTGGTAAATAAAAGTAAAATGATACTATTAACCACAAATTATTTTTGTCTTATTGAACCACATTTTACTCCTTGATATTAACCGTATCTATTGGATTTTCGAAATTCCACTCACAGAAGCTGTAAAATTAATTTTTATGTGAATTTACAAATTCTCCTAGGAGGTGGGTAAAAGACGGTGAAAAAGTTCAATAAACTTTTTATATATCTAAAATTATTATAAACTACCTCCAATGAATTATATTGAATGTATATAAGTGTTATGTATCTATTTTGACCTAAAATAAATTTAAATAATATAAATAATTATTTAAATAAAAAGCTGGTTTTAAATAGTTCCTCAGTGTTTTTCACTATTCAACAAAAATTGAAAGTTTTCAGCAAAATACAAAAAATATACCCTAAGATAATTTTGATATTCCGAATTAAATAATGAATTATATTTTACCAAATTAAAAACATATAAGTTTCATTTATTAATTTAAAATTAATTTCCATTGATAAAACAAAAAGCGTATTTTTAAGAAACAATAAATATCAAAAGATTGCCACTTGTTTATGTTCGGTTTAAATGTGAAATTATGTCCAATGGACAACATTGGATTTAATGATAAAAATATATTCTAAATATAATTTGAAACCACTCAAATTAATAATTTATCACTATTAATTATTTCGATTAAAAAAGTTGTTTTTAATTAAAATTTAGTAATTTTCACAATTCATCAAAATATGAAAGTTATCAGATAAGTACCAAAATTTCACCCTAGGCTAATTTCAATATTATGAATCTAAAAATGAAGTCTATATTGAGATTTGAATTTTATAAAATTTCAAAAAGTGGGTATTACTATACATAACGGCTACTTTGATTAGTCGGGGTGTGTGTTAGAACTCGAAGTTGCGTACAACACATGCTACTGTATTATTCAAAAAGAAGTGTACCGTGGAAACTTGGGGTGTTACATTATCCCCTCCTTCAATAAATTGCATCCTCGCAATTTATGCTCGGTATTGAAAAGTTTGGGTTGACGTTTCAAAATATCTTAGTTGAAATCCCATATCGAAAATTGAATTAATGAGGCCTCTATTTAAAATAAAGAGTGGTAAGTATGAAGATTACCAAAAATAACACATACTAGGGTTCCATGTAGGAAAATATGGATATGGAAGAGAAATCTAACCATCAATATCTGATGGAGAGTGGTAGAGAACATTACTATGAAAAGGCTAACAATCCCAAAGCCATAAATTAGTGATGATCTAAGGTACCATCTAGGACAACATTTTTGTTCTAAGTTCCTTATCTTAAAGTTGAGTAATTTATTTATGAGATTGGATAAGATCCTAAAGAGATATAATTACTTTATAATTAGAGTTTTATCCATTAATAAATTTCTACCACAAACTTATCTTTCACCCCAAAACATAATACATCTTAAAAATACTCTATTTATCCTAATCGTATAGGGTTCCAAATATAATGAATTTATAATTCACATATCAGACCCTTAAAAAACTACATTATACCATCCAGGAATTTCACGTAGTCCAGTGGTAGGAAATAAATCCCAATTTCACTATGGTTGTGGGTTCTATTCCCGCAGCTTTGTCCAACGCGACGGGTCGTCACACGGTCGGTGTGTTGTCCTTTTATAAAAATCCAAAAAATAACCTTTCAAACTTAATCCCTTCCAACCTTTAGACCTATCCAAAATACTTCTGTAAACTCTCAGTCCAAAATTCATATGAAAGATAAACATAATGTAGAACCCTTTTACCCTGTAATATCATATTAATACCTTCATCATGTATTCTTTTAAAACACTGAAACATCCAGAAATACCATAAACCCTTATTGATTACATTCATGCTCCCTTATTCCTTATAGAATGATGGATATACCTCATCCATCCATAAATTTTGTAAACCCCAACAATAATGGAATATACAAAACATTAATCTGTTTCAAGGAAGTCAATAATATCCAATATAATTTACCCAAATCAACCATTTCTTATTCCAAAATCAGTACCTCAATATTAGGACCATATTAAGTTTTATCTTTCCTTCAACCATGTGATTTCCAAAAAATTTAGCTCGGTGTAGAGTCACTTTTCTTAGTACCATAAAATCTCAAATCCTCATTGAAATAGTACTGTAGTACAATCCTTATTTATTTCCAGTACATCATTGATACAACTCTTCAATGAAATAATTCTAAAATAACAACATAAGAACACTAGTCATTCCTCTTCATCTGTGGTAGTATCATAACTTGATTATTATCCAATACCATCATTATCGGCATAGTCTGATGACTGGGACATTGGTTCACGTAGTGTCCAAACACTTTGCAGATGAAGCATTGTACATTTGAAATATTTTTCTTACCCTTGTAGTCACGTACTTGGTGTCCTTTTTCTACACACTTATAACAAACTCTCATTCCTTTCAGTCAAGTTCCAGGGTTTTTCTTCCCACAATTATCACATATGGAAAAATTATTCTTTTCCCTATTCCCTTTATCTGTCCTTCTCTCTACCATCCTTTCTTTCTCTGGCTTCCATTAAAATCCATAAGACTCTGAGAATTATTTACTTATCTTATCAAATCATGATTCTATTTCTTCATATGATGATAACACATTGGAGACTATTTCTCTTCAAAATTCTGGCTTAAGACCATGAAAGATATGATCTTTCTTACTCATTGGATCATGCGTATTTTTGGAGTTCTCATTCATTATACTGGGTTCCATTTCTAAACAATGGAATATACTAGATTAGTTTATGAATTAAAATACCTAATCCCAAACTTGTAAGTCACTTAACATAAATTAAACAGTTTATGGATATAATCCATAATCATAAAAATGTCATCTTTTAGGAAGTATATACTCATAAACCCTTCATAATGGTTTGAAAATAAAATGAGAATTATTCTAAGCATATCCCCCGGGAGTGTCGTAACCAAGAGTGCAGTAAGGCCCGTTGTAATGAACCAGTTCCCATTTGAGTCTAGCTCAAAGAAGTGTTTTTGGGTTTTACCCCTAGGTACATCTGTTCCAGAGCCTCCTCTACCTGTTCGTATCCAGACAGGGATGTATTACTCGGAAAACTCACAAAATCTCTACAATATCAAAATTATAGGAAGTTATTCTCTACTAATCCTCAAAGTCTATCTTAGGGCTTTGTTCTCTAATCAGAGTTTATCAAAATATAGTTTCCAAGGTTATTGCTAAACTTCCTCTGATACCAACTGTAACGCCTAGACCCCAATTACCCTGAGTCGGTGGATTATTTCAATACATTGGTTTGATCACAAGGAATAAAGTCATGAAGGACCGATCGGTTTAGCAGTCATGGAAAATAGATTAAATACATGAATGTTACATTACACTTTATAACATAAAAAACATTAATAATTCTTTATGAATTCCATTATTCCTTTGGCTTAACCCAGCATAACAATCAAAATACACTTCATGGAATCCTGGGAAAAATAAAAAATTGAAAGGGGTGAGCTCAGATTCTCAGTAAGGATAACAATATAGACAAAACTCTAATAAATAATCAGAAACATTTAAGGCAATGTATAACGAAAAAAATCCTTTTCAACTTGAACTTCAACATAATATGGCAAAAGTAAAATATTTTCATTTACTTATACACATTGATATTCTACTATTAGAATAATATCATGCAATACCACTAACCACTTTCATAATAATGGAATGCATAATGCCAGACTATCCTAACTACGTAGCCAAGGCCTCATGCCAAGACTACAAATAATATTTTGTCGAAGACTCATGTCAAGACACTAGTTTGTCTCATGAGACCTACTGATTCATCGAGGAGCAATAGAGGGATCCACCCGTCACTTATTAAGTCAAATTCATTCCTCAAATGAATATGTTTAAACATAACATAAACATTCATATTAAAACTAGGATACGAAATGTCAATATTTTCTTTATAAACCACGAATGGTAAAAAAATAACACATCCACAGTCAAACATATCACAAAACCTTCAACACAATATAGAATATTTGTATCATGATAAATAAACTTCAAAACAAGTTTAAATTCCATTAAATAATTTTGACATAGATGAAAATTATTTGTAAAACTCTTTGAGAGAAATACCCTTTTTTCATGAAAACATTTGAAAGTCACACAATTTAGAAAAGAAGTCATTTAAAGACACTTTTGAATCAAAGTGTCCGATACCACTTTGAAACTTTTGAAAGGAATTAATATTTTAAAAACATTCATGTCCATATGAATAATTCCTTAAAATTTTTTTTGAAGACATGGACATTAAAGAAAGATATTTAGAAGAATAAATATTTAAAATATTTGAAATGATGTTTTAGTAAAAATTCCCTAAAATAATTCCTTTGAAAACTCTTTCATAAAACATGGATATGAATAATAAATATGTCCCAGTAGATACTTACGTAAAACCAACCTTGGATAATAAAGAGATTGTGAAATTAACCCTTACCAATTTTGTAACTTATGAAACATACACCCCATGAAAGAGGTATCATAAAATGAATATGTAAATACAGATAAATTAAAGTGTATTACACAAATAATACAATTATAGGAAGTATATACACCACGCAAAAGTTAATAGTGGCAATATGGCATGAAGCTCACGGGAATAAAGAGCGAGATGAAAACCCCCTACCTTGTACTTTTCCTTTGTTGAGGGTAGGGAAATCTTCTGTATAATGGTTAAATTATAGTAATTAAATTATACAAGAATAATATACATTAATATGATATCATATATTATCTTTTAACATTTCTTTGTCAATATTATCTTAGTATTATCGTCGTTTCGGGTGTTAACTTACTCATTTTATTTTATATGTTTTGTTACATAAGCCATGATTGTTATAGATAGGTTGTATCTTATAAATATTTAGAATGATATCAAGTCCTTAAAACTTATTTTTAATCATAAAATTAGAATTATACTTGAATTCATACGATGGGGAATGAATCTCATCACGTTCGTGGAGACGGTAGTACGTACGTACGCACGAACGCTACTTCCATTTCATTTTTCATTTTAAAAGGAGTAAAAACCAAATAATACATAGGTATATTATAATTTCAGTATAATATAATATCTTATATTTTTTACTTAAGTTCATTAATACCATCATTTATATGTTCCATTTATGGTATAAACGAGTCATATCACTTTGAGCGGGCGGTAGTCCGGACTTCCTTAAATGAAATTATCGTGTATATATATAAAACATGAAACGAATAATGGAATGAAAAAAATGGAATTAAAGAAGATTATATATAAAATTAATATCTCTAATATCATATTTAATTATAATTCCATCATAATGGAAACCATGAGAGGTGGTAGAAGATAATTGAACAATCATTGTTTCGTGAGGCGTTTGGTTGCCATCCATAGAAACATTATGTTCATCACCCATTAGATGGAGGTGTGTGTAAGTGTTGTTCGAATACTTATCATAAAAATATCCTAGTTTATTTAGGATACTGGTTTTGTTACAAAAGAAAAGAATGAGAAGAGTTTAGGGGTTGGAGAAGTAAAATAAAAGAAAAGAAGCTAAGAGAAATCATTACCTTTAATTGGGGAAACTCGCTTTGGTTTGAACCATAAAGGACTCTTGAAGTTCCTTCTACCTAAGGTGAGGCTTCTAGGAGTAGGAGAGGGATGTAGGGAGGTTAATTGGGCAGAGGTTGGACGAACCAAAAGGCTTTAGAGGTGTGAGGAATTGGTTAGAAGTGTTGTCCTTTTATAAGGGGGAGGAGGGGCTTTTTAGGAAAAAACTTAAAGTATTAATTTATAATAAATTCATATTCAGTTTCTAATGGATCCAAAGAAGATTATTTAAAGTTTAAGGTGGGAATGGGTCAAATTCCTTTCAACCAATAGATTTTAGATAGGTTTGTGTCATTATATTAACCTTATCCTTTAGTTTTGACTCTTGGTTAATTAGTTTGACACTTAGCATGTCACTTTGTATTTTTATATTATATAGTTAATAAACATAATATATACCTCCAAGAGACCCCCCAAGTTGTCCACTAATGATAAACCTATCATGATACAAGACCTTTGGCCAAGCCATAGATTTTTAGTAATTTAATATCAATTAATAATATAATATTTGTTTTAAAAACTCTTTTATGTCAATTTTGACACTATTTGGTATTTTGTTTTTGTGAGAGTCATCACAACTTCATTACTTCAAAAAAGATACATTGAATCAGCCCTAACATGTCATAGTCACCTTTAAAATTCGTGGCTGTCATAAAAACTTTGAAATTATATTTGTCTTAATATTTATATCACCATTTATTTGATTCTTTCATTAATAAGGTAATTACTACATCATCATTGTGTCATAAATAAATATAATTATTTAATGTCTAAAAATTATAATTAAAATACCAATATTTATGAAATATTTTTATATTTCTAATTAATAATTATAATCGAATTTATCTTATATATAACCGTATATTAAAAATGTTTTACTTATTAAACATCGATTTTAACTCTTTTAACTCTTCTTTGAATTAAATAATAATAAATGTCCTAATCTAATCCAAGTGGACCTAAACGGACAAATTTTTTTTATAAGGTTGTTTTTGGTCAAATTAAACTTATCCAATAGAATTAGGACATGTGTTAGGGTAATAATAATATCATTTGTACCCTTAATTACCATATTTACTTTTTACTGTGGTAAATAAAAGTAAAAAAGTTACTATTCACCAAAAATTATTTATCTCTTATTGAACCACATTTTACTCCTTTATATTAACCGTGTCTCTCAGATTTTCAAAATTCCACTCACAGAAGCGGTAAAATTTAGTTTTATGTGAATCTACAAATTCTCATAGGAGGTGGGTAAAAGACGGTGAAAAAGTTCAATAAAATTTGTATATATCTAAAATTATTATAAACTGACTCCAATGAATTACATTGAATTAATATAAGTGTTATGTATCTATTTTGACTTAAAATATATTTAAATTATATAAATAATTATTTAAATAAATATCTGGTTTTAAACAGCAACTCAATGTTTTTCACTATTCATCTAATATTTATTGTTTTCAGAAAAATACCAAAAAATTTCCCTAAGAAAATTTTGAGATTCGAAATTAAATAATGAAGTCTATTTTACCAAATTAAAAACATGGAAGTTTCATTTATTAAATTAAAATTAATTCCCGTTGTTAAAACAAAAATTGTGTTTTTATGAAACAATAACTATCAAATGATTGACACTTGTTTATGTCCTGTTTAAATGTGAAATTATGTCCAATGAACAACATTGGATTAAATGGTAAAAATATATTCTAAATATTATTTAAAACCACTCAAATTCATAATTTATCAGTATTAATTATTTCGATTAAAAAAGTTGTTTTTAATTAAAATTTAATAATTTTCACTATTCATCAAAATATGAAAGTTATCTGAAAAGTACCAAAATTTCACCCTTGGATAATTTCAATATTCTGAATCAAAAAATGAAGTCCATTTTGAGAGATAAAATTTATAAAATTTCAAAAAGTGGGTATTACTATTCATAACGGATAATTTGATTAGTTGTGGTGTGTGTTAGAACTCAAAGTTGCGTACAACACACACTACTGTATTATTCAAAGAGAAGTGTACTGTGGAAGCTCGGGGTGTTACATTTTAACATGTACTAATATAGTCAATACATAAGGTAAAGTGATTTTTTGTCTCACTTTTATTTCTATGAGACTTATGCCATATTCATCACATTTTTCTATTGTGCATTGTATATAATTAACATGAATGTATTATATTATTCATATACATAAATTTAAGTGTATTTGAAAATACATATGATGATCTCTCTTTAATGGTTTTTACTATTCCAAAATTAGAAAATAGGTATGTTTATTTTATATCAATTTACCATCTTTGAGACACATGTATTACTATGAATCTATATTATTTTAAGAGTATTATATATTATCCCTTAACATGTAAAATAATCAATTTTATTATTTTTGTGATATTATAATCCTCATGTAATGTTATTATCTCATGGGGAATATGATTTATTGTTACCAAAGTGGTAATAGTTTATTACTATAATCAAATTATTTATCATAAAAATTTACGATTAAGATTAACTTGATTAAATATTATGAGCCATATCTCAAGAACACTCTTGAGTTTTATTATCCTATATTTATGAAAGATATTCTCATGTAATGATAAATTTTTTTCCACTCTTTCGTAATTAATATTGTTAATAAAATTTCTTTTATAAAACCCAACCATAAATCCTTCTTTGGTTAAATATTTATTTTATTATGAAACAAAGTTTGTATAATAATGTGGTCAAAAATGTTTTTACGTTATATTTTTAACGTATTTTCAATGGAAATAATTTCAATTATTTCATATCCAATATTTTAATTTTTCAAATATATTTTCAAATACACGTTTTTTAGAAAAATTAACAATTTCATTCATGTGTTTTCAGTGTTATTGTTAACAAATTTATTTTTCAAAAATGGTTTTATGTTTCCAAAATCACTTAAAATAGTTAAATCATATTTCCCATTAAAAAATTATATGCTTTTTTATAAATAATTATAATCCACGATAACATCTGTGGGTGTTAATCATTCCTTTCTGGGGATATGATCCAAGGGTCTCATTATTATTATATATATGAATTTTTTATGTTTTTATGTCATGATGGTTATGAAACTAGTTTATATTTCATAGGGTTGTACGTTTTTGAAACCTATGTCACTTCCATGAGTTATATGATTTTTAAGCCTTCTTCATTTCCCTGGTTATTCTTGGATAAAATTCTTACAAAAACTGTATTTTTTGTAGGTTGTGATATCAAGTCATGATTATGATACCCGTTTTATTTCATGGGATTGGATATAATATTTACAAAACCCATTTCTTTTTATGGGTCATTATATGATAATTTTTTATTATCTTGTGCCACAACTATGTATTATTTTATTATGTGATGGGTAGAACCTATATCTCCCCCAATAGATTGTTTAAATATTTATATATCATGTTATAATAATTGGAAACAAGTCAACAAGGTTTATTACCAATGGGAAGAAAGGTAAACCTGATCCACTACAGGAATAAGGGGAAAACCTAATCTTCTATCAGAAGAAGGTGAAACCTAACCCATTATAAGGAAATTATTATTACTGGAGATGTTAGTGTGTCCCTCTCAGTAGGTGTAATCCCCATGAGATTCCCTAGATAGTATTTTGGAAATTATTTTGGACTTATAAGAAATGATATTATATGTTTATGTGTCTAGAACAATGACATTTATAATTTCTATGTTGTGTTTCCATTGATTATGCTATTTATTCACTCATGAAATCATGTCCCATAAATTGCCAAAATTTATTCCATCACTCATGTATATGATCATTGATATGCAAGGTATTATCATCTAATGCTATCCTCATGTTCTTATTCCCTTATGTTCATGAATATGCTTACGTATCTCCCTTTCTTACCCTTTTTGGGCATTTGAGATCTCCCTTTTATGTTTAACATCCTAAAGATAGGAATATATATATTATTTAAGATGTGTCTAAGAAGGGTTCTAGTCTTGGAGAACCTAGTGTGAGGTAATTAATCTCAGTTTCTCAGCGGTGTTTATGTATCCATGATTCATATGGCACTTAACTAATATGGAATTTAGGACTCAATTTTTCTAATTTATTATGTATTCTTATAATATGATGTAATGATATTATATCATTAGTGAGGGTCTCTATATGGATGACATGTCTAGAATAATCTACATCATCTTCCTAACATATTTGGAGTCCACTGTGTGACAAATGAATTTGTCGCAAGAGGAATAATACCCCATTTTTATGATGATCCATGTATAATAATTCATGTATGGCCTCTGTTTGTTTATCATTTATTGTATAAATTACTCAATGTTCATCAACCACTAAATTTATGGCCTCTTAAAACCAATAATAATAACCTAAAAACCTTCTTGTGATCTTTCTAGCATGTCAAAAGTGATTTGTGTTATCAATGGAGTGATCAAGTGAGGCATATAAACATAAAGTGTAATCCCTCAAAATATTCTCCCTGATTACATAGTAGATTACAATTTTTATTTCATTGTTCTATTCTCTATAAATTATTCTCTCTTATTTTCTCTTTTGTTTTCTTTTTTTTCTATAAGGGGTGGGGAAGGGGAATTTTTTTTCATTTCCACAGAAGATCTTTTCCACTTTATGGGCAAGATAAATCACATATATGGTCTGGAGTCTATTGAGGGATTACCTTGTAATTTTTTCATATGAACCCATCAAAGGTTTTACATGAATCCATCATTCTTTCATAGGATAAACTATGACCACAAAATCACTCCATCAGTGGAATTTTAATCGAAATCATGGCTCGTAAATGGGATTTTACATAATCAAATAAACAAGTAAATGGTCTTTCATAATATCTGTCTAATGTGTCTAGAATCATTTCCATGAAAAATATGGCCAATCAATGATTCTTCCAAAGATTGAAGAATAATTTCTTGAAAGGATTTATGTTATCATAAATAAATCATGTAGATTGAAAAACCACTTCCCATGAAAAACAACATAACTCCACTTCACATGAATCATCCAAATTTTTCATCTTTTTATTTTATAGAGGACATGAAATTTGTTAGGAATAATTTAATTAATATTTCATATAATTGCGGTAACTTATCTAGTATCCTTCATATGGTCACTAATTCTTTTCAAGAGGCCTCTGTGAGATCAGGTGGGATAGATAGAGGGGGTTCATGTGATCATTAGTAAATCACATGATGTGCAGTAACCATTCACGTTTTTTTCATTAGGGTCACATAATTCTTAAGGCCCATGTTCGTAATCCACATGTAGATATGATACTACATTCGTTCCTGTGCAGAAATAACAATACCTATTATTTTGGAATTTCTATGATCCTAAAATTAGCGATTCTCATTTGGTCGGTTTCACTAATGTCAAAAAGATATTTTCTAAATATAATTACATAGAAAAACATTTGAAGAACAAACACCAATTAATAACAATCCCATTTTTCCAAATTCTATTTTATATAATTTCAATCATCTTTATGGTTTAAAATAAGCACCATGGGCTTAGTAAGAACATCCTTCAAATTACCATATTTATATTTGTTTAAAACTAGTATAAACTGATTCGAATTATTTTTTTAAAAAAAATATAAAATTATTTTTGACTGATTCAAATTTAGTTTGATGATGGGATGATCATCTCACAGGGTGAAAATCATTATTTTCAATCATTATATTTAATGATAAATGAAGTTGAGATGATCTTTATAGGTCGACTAAAATTAATTATTTGTTTTTAAATAACCAAATAAATGAAGGAATTTCTTATAAATAAGAAAAATAAACCACATAACTCGTAAAATTATTGGAATTTGATCTTTCTAAGGAAAATATCACTCCCATGTATAAAAAATGTAAGATAACATTTTGTGAAGCTAGTAAAATAATGAAAAACATTATTTATATAAGTATAATTTTTTGTCTACATTACATTACTATGACCGAGCCTGATATAATATTTAGTGCTTACGACTATGCTTTTTTCAATCTAATAAAAAATAAGCTCAATTAAAATATTTTTATTTTAAAGGATTTAAAAATCATGGCCTTATTTATCCAAAATAACCCTCATATGAATTGACTTTTTTGTATTGTTGATTTTCAAATATGAAACTTTTATATGAAATGTTATAGTAAAAAATCAATATACGATGAAAAATCCTCTTCTCATAGAGAAATCATATGTATAAATCTATTAATCATTATATAGTTGAATCAGAATAAAATGTTGTTGGATATTATTACACCCAAATTTTGTTGATATTACACCCGATCTTTATTTTTGGGTTAACATTTCACCATATATATATCATTTGAGACAATATGAATACCATAAATATCAGTAAAAAAACTATCCAAAACACTTACACAAAACACTTTGTTCTCTACCACAATTTTCTAATTGATGACCACAAAACATTTTATCTAAAATTTGATTTTGGTCCAATGGAATATCAACCCAATGATTTTTTTACCAAAACATTAGACCTTGATGATTTCAAATTCATTAATGGTGAATTATGAATGGATCACGAGGTAATGTTTTTCTATCTAAGCCTATCATAAGTTATCTTTTTATAATATATTTAAAACATGAATATCTTATTTTATTCTTTTAGTTTTATTACTTTATATGATTTACATTCTCACATTTTCAATCGATCTAGGAGGGGAATTATCTGTTTAATTCAAAAATTCTTTTATGGGGGAAATTTGTTTCAATATTAACTTTTTATTTATTTTAAAAAAATTATTATTTGAAATTCTAAAAATAGATTTTATAAAATAATTTCAGTTTATATTTTAAATTTTTTTAAAAAAATCATTTCATACTTTTAATTTATAAATATATTTAAATTTTTTAAACTCAAATATATTGTTATATATAAATATTTTGAAATTAGTTTTATTAATTTTATCTATCTTAATAAAGAATAATGAAATGTAAAAATATTTATATATATGCCTCCTTAAATCACTTCATGTTTTGTCCTTTATGAAATGGAAGTTAAAAGATTATTTCAATGTGTTATTTCACCTTCCAATGGACTTTCATACTTAACAATATTTTTAATAGAGAAATTTATCAATAATGGTAAAGTATATTCTTAAATATATGGTGATCTAATAGGAAATGTATGTAATGATTTGTTTTTATATTTTGTTCATTTAATTTAATCCTTTTATATATTTTTTCTTTATTTGTTATTTTTTCTCTATCTATTATTATTTTTCAATTAATTTCTTACTCCATTGTCCTGTTTTACACTTTAATATTGTAATATCTCTATATAATAATCAAATAATTTGTGCAGTTTTGAAGTGAAAAATTATTTTTCAAAATATCTTATCATTTCTTTTAAATTTTTTTTCTCTCTATAATGATAATATTTTTTGGGTGTCTCAAATATAAAAGGTTTTTATAAATATTTATCTTCTTTAACAAATATTATTATATCATAATAATCATTTTTCAATTCATTTTTTTTTCAAATATCACATGAGTTTTTCTTCAAAATCATCCTTTTGTTTCTTATTTCCCTTTTATATTTTCACTTTTTGATGGTTATAAGTATTCTATTATCATAAAATGAGATAAATTCAATAAAATGTGGATAAATTTCATGAAATTTGTAATCTAAAAATATTGGAGATGTTTTAGAAATTTATTTTCGAAAAGTGGGGTAGTTTATAAAATTTACCAAATTTTTTTACTCTTCCTAATAATTTTAAAAATTGTGATCTATAAAATTATTCTTGTTGGTAGAATTCAATATGTATTAACTTATTGAATATTTTTAATATCATTAAAATAATTATTGTTCTATCTAATAAAGATTTGAAATTCATTGATTTAAATATCTTTTGTTTCATTCTATATCATAAATCTATTATACTCTTGATTTAATCAAAATTTATCTATTTTATGTTAAGTGTTAGTAATCACCCAAAAGGGGTAGATTGTTGTACATATCTCTATAATGGTGTTTTCCAAATCACAAACTCTCATCTATGCTTTTACCCTTTTAATTTATCTAACTTTTATATTTTTTTTAGATTTAATTGTTTGGGAATTCATCGAATCTTCATGTTCAATTATTATCCTCTTAAAAGTTTTATCATATATTTTTCCATCCAAAAGTACCATTTAAAACCCTCAAAGATACAAATAAATAATTATGTGTAATTTTAAGTGAACATACTTGAAATTTTGGGTGTGAAGATATAACCATCTCACTAGTGTATGGTACCAGCCTGCTGATTCTATGTTTGCAACAACCCAAGTGTGCAACAAGACCACTGACTACCACGTGAAGGAGCACCAGTCATCCTATGTCCAATATAGTTATGTATTTATCTATAAATTTTAATTGAAAAAATGGTTATATAATAAAAGATAGTTAGTATAGTACATCTGGTGGATCCAAGTTCCATTCAATCTATTCACTTCCCGGTAGAGGATCTTGAGTACATGGTGGAATTGTTGCAGCTTCAGTGATGCTATATTAATTGTAGTATTAAATAAATTTAAAGTGGTCTTATATATCATATTTATAAATAATGTATTTTAAAATTTACCTCTATTTTGGATGTCTATAAAAGTAACCCCTTGGTTATTTTAAGATATACATTGTGATCCTTTCTCAAATCCATGTTCTCTAAAATATTACTGTGATAGAGAATTTTAGAATTTCCAATTACTCTCAAGAGCCTTTCATTTCCAAAATCACTCATGGATATCTACCCATTATCTCAAATATATCATTTAATGTTATATTTCATCTATTTAAATAGCCTTGTGATCATATATCAATGGTGTTTCATTAATAAAACCTATATCTTCCCAATGTCTATTCTTTATTTATTCACACTAAAAAAAGTGTGAATCATATTACTTGGCTACCAGTGAAGATAATGTTGATTTTCAAAAAATAAAATTATGATGGATGGGTTTCTTAATAACCATTCCAATCAAGGGGGTTTTAGAATGATATCTTTTTTCTAGGGGAGAAGACATAGTGGCTTAGATAGTGATTTAGTAGTACTACATATCAATTTTGTTTTTCCTCTATTTACTTTTCCACATAGCACCATTATAAACCAAGTCATATACATTCATCATTTTTTCCATTTATTTCCACACTTAAAATACTTTTCTATTACCATTATAAAATCAAATCGTATTAATAAACTATCACACATTCTATTTCTTGCATTATTATTTTGAGATCACTGAATCATGTTTTTCCTATTTTATTCTGTATTATTTTTTTAAAGGAAAATTCACCACATCATCCACCCAACTTTACTTTATTATAGAACAACACCCACCTAATCAGTAATTTTTTAAATCATGATAATGATATTAATATATGGTTTTTAAGAAAATTAATTAGATAAAGGTTATATTTAGTGGGGTGTTTCCAATCATCCAAATATGGGTTTATTAAATCATATAAATTTTTTATATGATTGTGTATAAGAAATGGATATTACAAATATTACTTATTCCATCAACACTAGTTACATCTACCCTTATAAACTATAATAAGAAAGATGTATTCTCATGAACTAGAGGGGTATTAATGGTGAAAACTATTCAATTATATTATACACTTATTATTGCATGATCTTCACCAACTAAATTACTTATCATCCAATTTTGAAATATTTATTCCCCTATTTTATGAAATCCTTCCAATATTTTCTGTCTCTTAATGTATTCATAGATACATATATTTCCTCCACTAGTGGTTTATAGAAAATTACATATTTTGATTCATTCATATTCCAAAAAAAGGTCTTGAATAAAAAATAGATATTATTCATCAATATGAGATACAATTAGACATAATTATAGAATTAAAATAGAATAACATCCTTTAGTATCCTGATATCTAGAAATTTAATTAGATTTTCATTTATAAATTTTATAAAAAATACAAATAACTAATTCTTTTAGAAATAATATACCTTGTTCATAAATTAATAGAAGATCAAATTGGTTTCTACATTCATCCCATACTATTGAGGACATTGTATCTATTTTCATTTTTCATGAGGAGGAATCATATGATATTTAGTGGGTTTATGGGATGGATTTAAAACCATTTATAGCATGATAATGATGTCGTCGTCATTAGATTACAAAAAACATCTATTATACAGGATACTTCGTTTGAGATTTATCTTTGAAAGGTAAAATATTATCTTCTAGACATTGTCTTATGGTGCAGACACATAGAAATAACCATGGTATTCGAGGAATTTCAAATGTGTACATCTCACCGAAAATATTTTCTATAAATATCTAATGTAATTTCTCTTATAGAAGTTGTGTATTTAGTGAATAGGGTAAACCATTCCACCAAAAAATGATGTCTAATACTCTTTTTATTATTTTTCTATGAAATTCAATATTTTGAGATATGTTTTCTTCATCAGTGTTAAAATAAACTATAATTGAAATTATCATCAAAGATATTAATAGTTAGTGATATAACCTTATAGAATGATTATATACCAAAACATTTTGGTTATTCTAATGTATTATAGAAAAAAATTATCTTCGAAAATTATTATTACTCTATTACTCTTATCGTAGGGTTGTATCAATACATGAGGTTTATAAGATTATATTTTTCATATATTATACCATTTAATATTGTTATGGGGTGATTCCATAAGTCTGGAGGAAGAGGTGTATTGTCATCCCATTCAGGATATATGTTTATCCTTCACTACACGATTTTACATCATCTATCCATGGATTCCATTCAATATATGAGATAATAGATTTAGTAGAGGATTTATAATTAAATTATCTCCTATACGGTGCTCAAGTGGAGGAAGGGGGCATATCTTGATGTGGTTGGCTCACTTGTTCCTACAAACAATATCCAACATCAATCAGCCAATGTTGGGTCACTAAAAATGATGGTGTATAGTAAAACAAACATTACATAGGGATTGGAAAAAAGAATATTGTATTTTCCTTAATCTAGTGCAGTGGTTGAACAATTTCATCTCACATGAAGAGCATCAAATTTATTCATCTACTAATTGAAGATCAGCTAAAACTACTTGTTTTTATTATTATTTATGAAATAATTATTTTTTTGTTTTAGAATAATAATTTAATAAAAAATATAAAACCGTAATAATATGTAGGATGAGATTTGAATGATTGTATATGGCCTTTAGTTTCATTCTTTGGTTCCTTCATTATCCATTTTTTTTAAATTCTGTTTAATAGGTAAATTCTGAAATCTCATACATGAACAACTAATTTTTTTTTGTAATCTCAAACATCTAATAAATCTAAATTCAAACTCCCCCTATAATCATGGTTGATGTAACACCTCAATAGGGTGTGTCACACCTTCCAGGACATGAAACTATCATATTCCATTTAATTTATTGATTGGATCAACCCCTCTCTATGAGTTTCTTTTGTTAAAAATAAGGGATGTAAAAGATTTAAACCAATCAAAATAATTGATATAGAGATCCATGTCATAGTGTAAAAACAACTCACCCATACATATCACTCTTGGATAGAACAATGATATTTAAATATTAATGGAATAATGTGCCCAGTTCAAGAAAACTTAACCTCCCATTAGTTCAAGCCTCAAATCAAACTATCATTTTCAGTAGGAAGAGATCACTGGTGGGAATAAGGGGAAGAATATTACAAAATTAAATACATATATGATTAATGAGAGAGATAAATAGATAAAATAGAATAATAATTCAATAAATAATGGAAGAAACATATGAATAACATAAAATCAAAATAGAATATAGAAAAGAGAGATATAAGAAGAAGATTAGAAAATAAATGAAACAAATTGATGATATAATAGAAATGGTTCACTAAAATTAAGGAATTAATGGATTAAAAAACTAAAGGAATTAAAATAATTCTACATCAAATGAAAAAATATATAGAAAAATAATCAAAATAAAACAAATCATCAAGAAGTATTTCTAGTCTTGTGACACCCCCACATATGTTTCTATTATTGTAGTATATAATTTCCCAATAATTATAGGGGTAAATCCTTTAAAATATAAATATATTAAATAATTTGATATATTTTAAATAATATTTATCCCATAAGACTCAGGTGTTTATTAATGTAACCCTAGGATATCGTGGTTTTATTTTCTACCCTTTGTAGTGTATATCTGGCGTGGATGGCTCCTAAAATAAATAGAGTTCATGGAGGTCCCGTGTGGACTCATAGTGGTGATATGGAGGCATGTAAGTGGCACATATATCCTTCATCAGGACCTTCATCATTTATAGTGGTTGGATGGATCACTCATTCCTTATTGGGGTTGTTTCTTCTTTGAATAAGGGTTCGAGAGGTCACCTATAGTCCCACATGTCATACATAGTGGTGTGAACAATGAAAGTTGTTATTTATCTTAATACCAAGCTCCGGTAGTGGTATCAATGTAATTTCCCAGTTTTTTAGATGGTTGAGTCTTGGTAGAGTGGTGACAAGAAATATTGATCAGTTTCATGGAAAATGTAAGAGTACGGGTGTCGCAAAGTCATCAAGAAATAGTAACAGTTAATTTAATGATGAATAATTATCGAGAGTATCCATACCACATCATATTTTCACCTAGATGGTATTCTAATTTATAATTAAATTGGTGGATGTATTAATCCGTTTTCTTGCTCTGTGGATAGGCTCATTTTTACACTACACACACTCACAAATGGGGCACACCGACTTACACATCAAGTTCAGGATTTGGGCCAACGAATAATTTGAGTGTCCTCTCCATGGTCAATGATCCATATCTACCCATGAAGTTTCTCCTAGTGGGCCTCCAGAGATAGATGACACTTGTTTTTAGCTATGTGTCTTGGACCCACCGATTGAGGGTAACTTAAGTATGTCCAATCATTTTACCAAAACATTATTAGAACAACCTAGCTAAATTTAAATATAATAAACATAATTAAAATAAAATATTAAAACCCCGACATAAATAATTTTAATTAATTTATTTTATTTTACTCCTATTTTCAATAAAAGTTATGTACTTATAAAATTTCATTATTAATCACCAATAATCATAAGAATTTCTTTAAAAATATGCATGAAATTACGAGTGAATAAATTTCTTCCCAAGAGTTTAATAATTGACTATCCATGGTCACTAGGGTTATAAAACTGGGTTTTCTAGGCCTAGATATGGTTGGATGACTAATATATGCTTTTTCTACATGACTAGTTTCCTCTTGTTGAAGGGGATTCTCTATAAGAGATTCATTTCCTTTTTCATGGGTGTTATGATAAGTAGTTATATTTCCTATGAAAAATTTGGAATCATGTAACAAGAGAATTCAAACACAAGTTTATATTGAGAATGTAATTCCATAGTGAAAAGATCCTCAATTTCTCTAACTGGAGGTGGAGCTATATATATATCACACCATTACCATGACATTTAACATAATCTCACTGAGCAGGTGGTAGATAAATATATGTAGGATCCCATAGGTCATTAATAATCTTCCGATACTAGGTTTCCAATCATTCTTCATGTAATTTTTTTAAGAAAAATAAACCAAATATTTATCATTATGGACATTTTTAGTGTCATAATCCAAATTATCTTTAGTGTTTGTAACACTGATATTCACACACACGAATCAGGAATCATGAATCATGTTTCTAATATCATTGAGGGTTAATTTGATTCTTATACCATTAAATATCATTCAAGAGACACATATTGATTCTTTATTAGTTTCACCTTCTTGTATAATAACTTTTTCTTACTACCATTTCGCATTTTCACTTAGTATCCTCAACAAAACATCAAAAAAAAATTATGGAAGTTGATGATTTGGGATAATATTATAGCTTTAAATAAACACACTCATGATGTGGGAGATGATCAAATATGTGTATAAAACAATTGAGGTTATTATTTGGATGTTTCCCTTAGTCTAGACAATAGTTATTTTCCCTGAGGTGTGGAGGTAGAATTTTCACAACCCCATGGACTATGGAAATCTGGGGCCTACCATCATCAGAGACTTGTCCTCCCATATACCTATTTACATTAGCAGTGGTGGTGGTGATAAAACTTTTCCCATCCCAACATTATATGACTACTCCTATACTACCACTGGGGTTACCTTTTTGTCCCTCTTGGCCACTTTTACTTTTATCCAAACATGATCTAGATGTAGCACCATTTCCTGGAAGGCTATAATCACCACATAGAATTGAATAATGATACTAGTCTTTACATTCCATGGAAAACGGTGACATTTAACATTATTATCAGCATGATGCATGGGCTTTTCAATAGCACATTCCATATAAATATTGTACATATAATTCCTATGTATGGTGGATTCATCTAGATAAACTAAAAATAATAAAAAGTACCAAGGCCTGACATCTTTATAAAATTTATGATATTGAATAATTCATTCCAATATGTGACAAGTATTGCAATTGAGTACAGAAAAATGAAAATATCAATATTCACCCCACCCTTTTATATACACATTATGTGGGGTGTTAGTAATTATCTATAAATAAACCATTATACTTTTGAGGTAGTCATGTTAGATGGAGTCATTCTATTTATTTGATTTAGGATTAAGAACCATTGAAAATGATACCAGATTGACTGGGTCAAAATCATATCATATTTCTTGTGATGGTTAGAATACACCTTATATGATAGATATATAGTACTTAGGGGATCGATGGTTACCCACAAAGTGTGAAAAATACAATGTATGCTTTCCACTTTCAGTATCTCTAGAATTTTATTTTGGGGAGTATTCATGGGCCAAAAAAATTATGATATTTTTCCTTCTTCCTGGTACATCTACATGATCATGGAATTCGATTTTCCACTTTGATGGGTTCTTTATCATAATCTAACTATTATGGTTTCTTGATTTCTAATTTTTTAAGAGAATAGAAATTATTTAGATCATCCTTAATCACATTTATGGGTTTTCTTCCAGGGGTAGGTTGATCTAATGACAATCAATATGGACTACCATTTGATACGGATTGGATATTTGTAATTTTTGATGAGGCTCATAGGGTATTTGACTGTAGTTTCTATAATTCCTCATAGTATTATGAAAAAAAAAACATATTTCTAACCTAGGGAGAATCTTCATAGAAACAAGCTATATAATTTCATGGAAGACCATTATAATGATAACTATATGGATGACCTTAATGGTTTATTTGTTTGGTGTCATGGAGAGTACCTCCACAGTGGGTGCTCTAAGGAGGGTTTCCAGGGTTATTGGATATTGTTTCATGGGGTGGATATTTATGATAATAGTTTTCTTCTCATGTTGATTAATATATGATCAATTCTCTGGAGCTTATAGAAATATGAAATTAGTTATCAAGTATTTTAATGTGACGATGTTTGTATTGAGACTCCAATATTATAGTTTTTCCTTAATAATTACTCTTTCAAAATATTAATTAATAGATAACTGAGGTAATATCTTTGATCAAAACAATTATCTTCTTCTTTTCGAAATGTATACCCTATGTTTAATCCATATGTTGTGGGTACTATATTTCTATATGAATATTACATTAGGACTTCTATATGTTGATTGGGGAAAGGAAGAGATCATGATTATGTGTTCCGGATATAATAAATGGATGTAATACTAAAGTGGGTTGAGATAAAAAAAAAATTGTTTAGGTCTTGAGTTCCCAAAAAATATGATAACAAGATTCATCATTCTTTACAAGAGTGATGAGTAATCTCATTCATGGTTTAACACTAAAATATGATGATAAAATCGCACGATGTTGACAATAATGGGAATTCAATATTCCTCTTTATCAACCACTGGAATATTTCAATTATCATCTTGAGTGTTTTCAGGAATAAGAATATATCCATTTTCTTGATCTACAATATAAATATACAATTTAATTGTGTAAATTTTTATGGCATAAATATAATGTGTTTACTTCTAGATTTCCACTAAAATATACTGAAAATGTTCTACTGTGTTCATCAGATATGTGATAAGGGTCTTGTATTGGGATATCAATAGAATATATCAACTAACTCTCTAATTTATACTTGAAATGATATCATGGATCTCCTTATATCATACCACTATAATATGTAGATAAACTTCTTTAGTTTTGTTATGAATAAGAATATTGGCATGATTATGAGCTTCCACTAGAATGTGTTGGAGAAATTCCTAAATTTAGATGGGATTATGTTTAATTCCGATAAAATTTATAAAAATGTTCTTTTTATGTTTTTATGTTGGAAACGTGTAATATTTTTATTTTTGGTTGTTTAATTATTCGGGAAATTTTCAGAGAACAACTGAAAGAACTAGTATATACTTCTAGATATTTAAGATCTATAGAGATTCACTCATAATGTGACATATTTTTTTACACCATGAATACTATAGGTAGGCATCTAGATTGATAGTATTTGATATATTCATTGTTTGAAATAGTATTTCACAATATGAACGCATTTTTAGGCAATTTTATTAAGGGAATGGATGGGTTTTCTCCTATTGGGCCCCCATATTTCCCTACCCCTCATTTTCATGGACCCATACATGACCAATAGACTTGAGGATCTCCATATTTTACGATTATGTACTCTTATCCATTGTTTCATAGACATTTCAACTATTTTTCATTGTTATTTTTCCATCATAGTGAGTTTAACCCTTTACAAGACACATATTCTCATTCGTTCCTTTGTTTCTTATTTCCATTTGTGTAAAAAATAATTTAATAAGGCCATGGATGTATTTTATGGATTATTAATGGTTTTAATAATTTGGATGGTTATTATTATTGGATTATCCAACAAGAATATTCTAAAATTTAAGTCATATAATTTCAAGATACTCTATCTCTGGATTCTAGACTTCAGAAGATAATACTTTTCATGGATGTAGAATCTCATAAGAATTATTATTAATATCAAATGGATATAAAGACAATATTTTAAAAATTTTACCTTGATGAAGTAGTCTTTACTGACCAAGAAAAATTTTTCTTTATTAATTATAATGGATTAATGTTCATCATATTGAAGAAATAAATGTATTTCTTAAAAGAGAAAGTAATAACATAGTATTAAAATTTGGATGAAGGTTTAAGAAAAATTGTGTTTTATCAAAGGCACTATTGATACAAAGATGTACATGAAAAAATATTTTTAAAATACTCTTATATTAATTATATATGTGGATGGAATCATTTTTTCTAGTGAAAATAGATTTTATCAGAAGTTTTTGCGAGGATGGAGATGCTATTTGAGGCATCAATTCTATTGGAAAGAAACATTTTTTTGAAAAGAATTTTGAGATAAACTCATATTATATAATTATTTATAATGAATAATATACCATAGAATTATTTAGAATGCATGTTAAGGAATATTCAAAAGAGGTTTCCACACATATATCAGTTGGACTAAATTTTAGAAATTATGAATAAGGAAACACGATCGGTGAAAAGAAAATCATAGGTACGATTGGAAGCTCATTATATCTCATATTGTCCATACAAAATATTTATTATGTGGTGAATATATAATATATGTATCATTTTCAACCAATGGAGTCACACATACATGAAATTAAAGTAATTTTGAATTATGTAAACAAAAATGTGAACTATGGATTTCTCTACAGATGTAGTGCAGAACATGACTTTCTTGGTTATGATAATATAGATTAGGCAAATCAATATGCAGATCATAGACACATATATGTTGTTGTATTCATATTTAGTGATATTTATTTTTGTTAGTATAGAAAAAAATATATTTTAATGATTTTGGCTATTGTTGAATCCGTGTATAAGGAAGCTACTCATTGAATTACCCCAATGTTATGGATGTTGGATTAGCTAGAAGATTTAAGGGTGTTTGTTTAGTGATCGATGAATATTTTTTTGTGATAATTTATTTGTAATTGAAATCTCCCAAAATATTGTTCAATCTAATCATATTTACATTTAAAATCATCTGATTATATATATTTTCATCTGGTTAAATCATTCTATTATTTTTCAAAAAAAATACTAGATTTAATATATGAATATAAAACCCATGGGACATGCTATATTTTTTGATTTGAGGATGAAATTAAATCTATATCATTCCCCATAAAATTTATATTTTTTCTTTTATCCCCCCCATGGCATGTTGGGTCACATTCACAAAGGTTCTAGAGAAATATTTGATGAATGGGGTGTTTATGTCATAGGAGGATATTTGGAATTATGGTCACTAGATTCAGTCAACCTAAAAATTCTTGTCATTATGGGATGGACATCTCTCAAAATAAATACTTCATTCAATATTGTGGATCGAGGAGACATATCAATGATACTAGCAATGATTTGATGATTTTTTATTTAGAAATGATAAGTCATGGTTTTGAATAATTTTTATAGTAAATCCAATGGTTGATATTAAATAACTTCAACAATGTTTATATTTGTTTGAAGATATATGATGATAAAATGGATCATGGTGAGTTGGGGTTGTTTTCTTGATTGAAATACAACTATATTGGTTCCCACATATTAAAAATATTTTTAGCCTATTTTTTATGAATATATATCATGAATGGGAGTTTCATGATGCTAGCGAGTGTTTTTTAGGTTTAAGGATGTCATATAAAAAGGCTTAGAGTTAATTTGAGATAACATTGAGTTTTTTTTATGTAGTTGTTTTTAGTTAGAGTTAGACCATGTAGGGGAATTCTATTACAATTGAAGATACGAGGTTTCATATTCTAGTTTAAACAATGTAGTAATGTATTGACCCCTACCACTAAAGATGTTATCATGAGAGGAGAGAGATAAAGTCCCAAGAGTCACACCACTAGTATGTACCTGGTTGGTGACAAGCCCTAAGTGT
The DNA here is from genome assembly GCA_963277665.1 of Viscum album. NCBI lineage: Eukaryota > Viridiplantae > Streptophyta > Magnoliopsida > Santalales > Viscaceae > Viscum > Viscum album. The sequence continues at coordinate 714,221,431 of OY728125.1, forward strand.
GTAAAAATATCAAAAAATTGAATAATTTCCCTTTATAATAAAAAATTTGGCACATATATAAGATAAAGAACCACCAAATGACTCAAGAAGATAAAATAAAGATAAACCAAAAAACATACTACAATGAACTATATAGGAAAAATCATACATATAATTGTATCAAAATATATTAGTAGATATGTATGTGGTATAGATATAATATTATCTCAAAACCCAATCTATAAATGTCTATCTCAATCCCAAATGTCCACCTAAAAACCTATAAAATAGTTCATATATGTAAGGTGAGAATATGTGTATACTTCATGGGGACATGACCATTCTCTCAAGTAAACATGTGAAAATTTCATGCTAATGCACAAATGAAAAAACCCCAGAAAGAAAAAATCTATATGATAGGACAACTAACCATCCTTTCCTCACTATTAATCACTAAAAAATCATGCATCAAATATAATAATATATCATTGAGATCACAAAAATGTAAGGTTTTTTACTTCTATTTCCTTAAATATTCTACAATATCCTGACCTGAAATTGAACATCATGTTCTCTATTCCTATCTATCCATATCACGTGACATCACAATATTTCAAATCACATCACATCACATCACATCACATCTGACTTGATGACACTTGGGCCATTGGAGTTTACATTTCTCAAAGACACATAACCCATCACATCTCACCACATCATATTAACTGACTAGTAAGGTATCGTTAATCTGAAGCACATCATCACTGTTCAATTCTCCAACATTTCACAAACCCAAACACATATCACTACAGATCACTACCTCATCAAATCTCATTCCTCTTGAAAACGCATGGTCCATCAAAACACATCTCTCCCAAATACACTCAGTCCATCACTACTAAAGAAGATTGGGGAAGAGTAGGTATCTAGACAAAAGTATCAAAATTATCCTAGATGTTAGGGAAAACACTCAAACCCCATAACATCTTAGATTTGTTGAGGTTATCTGACTTGATTTTGGAGAGTGTTGAAATATCATAAAGTACATGATATATAGGTAACACACAATAACCAATTATGGATTCAAATAAACTACACTGTCACAAACCAGATAACTACCACCATACCACACATCAATCATTACAACTGCTACCTAAACTAAATACACCCCACCCCACCATGAGAACACAATCCATAATATATTTTATACTTTCATATACAAGTTCACCACATTTCATATATAACATGTTTCAATAAAATTCAGAACTAATCCACTAAATTCATATTTACACAACCCATTAATTTAATGTTTAACTCATTAAATACATTTAATATGAATCCATTTCTATCCAATATGTTATATTTACTATCTTACTTTTCTTTTTTTAAACCAGATTTATTCTGTGGCTAATTAGGAAACTAACAAAACCACAGCACAACAACTCTACCAACTCACAGTAACTATCTGGAAAACACCACAACCAAAATCTTCATCGTGCTACAAAAAAACCTCCTCATCGCAAAAATGAGGCATATTAACCACTACACAATCACAACCATCACACATCACTACCGCTTCATATAAAAAATAAATCACATCCTACAACATCTCATCATTTTCAACAACTATATCATATTACATTACCACACACTATAACTCCCTGGGTATAATCACCACCAAATTTCAATATCTAAATCCTTATTGTTCTATACAACAATCACAAGAACAAATTAAAAAAATCTATATTTCATATATTATTCCTGCGATTAATCACATTATTACTTTTTTGGGATGGGTTTTATCACACAAACTATTTTTTCTTGGGAAATCAATGAAGTAGATCAACTTTCCTTCATTATTCTTTTATTCAAGATAAAATCACAGAACAAAACTATAATTATCTCATCATAATATACATGGATGTTACATCTATTTATATAAATAATCATTACATTAAAAAACATGTCTAAGGACCATAATATATTAATGTCTTTGCAGACATGGAATCATAACATTATAACTACATTAAAGAACTTTATCATTGCCCATAAATATCATCCCCATTTAGTAATCTTACCTAAAATATTTCATCATCACTAGAAGAAATGAAACATAAGAAATAGTGGCATCAGATGCTCGGTAACGATAAATAAAAAAGATATGTAAGTATAACAAGGACACACAGATATGATATCATGAAATAAAATTTGATGAATATCAAAAAATTTATACATGAGTCATGGAATAATGATTGGTAGTTCCTAAAACATGAATCATAAGAAAGTTAGAAAGTATAGGTTATGAAAACACTACATTAGCATAGGAAATGTGCTTGTGGAATAAGCATTAACTTATAAAATTGTGAACAAGTGTAAATAAAAATATGTTCACTCATTTAGTTAAGGACATGAAATCTATCCCTTGTATAATCTTATGGAATTGAAAATAATTCCAAGCATAACATTATGAACTTGTAATTTGGTTCACACATTAAATTCACTCCCCATATTTCAAGGCTCACAGCCAATAATTTTTATGTCACTTCATGGGGACTACACCTATTGGGTGGCACACCACACCATCCTTAGACACATAACTTTCTTTACAATGGATCGGGTTTCCCTATTTCCCCAAAGTGGGTTATGTTTCCCTATCTTCCCATTCTAGGTTAGGTTTCCCAATATTCTATATTTGATCAAGATCATTGACTTGATTCCCATTATTATCTCATGAGCCATAAATCACTACCAAATTAATTAGATAGATATATAGTTTTCACTATTTACATAATGAAATCATATATTCATTTGAATGAACATAACAAATTATTCATTATATTATAACCCATAAAAAGAGATGGGTTTGAGAAACATCATATCCTTACCCATGAAATGAAATGGGTATCATAAAAATGTCATTGTATCCTAACCTATATAAAATATTCAGGATTCATAATAATTTTATCAAGCTTAGAAAAGAATTGGTTTTCAAAATCAAATAACCCATGTAAGAGGAACATTTTTCTTAACTAACATTTCATATTAAAAAAATCAAAACAAGAATAATGATGGTTTCCTTCAATCATATCCACATTAAAGCCTGATTAATTTCAAATTTTTTCACCTTTGATGGAAAATATATTTTGATTTTTTCGAGGAAAATATACAATATTCTTGAAAAAATTAGTTCTAAAACCTATTTTTTTTAAAAACCTTATAATTGAAAATAGCCACAAAGAAAATAAAAAAAATAAAAAACCATTTTAATTGAAATTAATTGAAGAAAAAAATTAAAACCATTTAGGAAAAAATATTTAGAAACATTATTTTTGATTTAAACAAATTTTAAAACAACAGATAAATAAGGTTAGATTATATTGAATGGATTTTCTTACTTATCTTAAGTACTATAGAATGAAATAATGGTCCCAATACAAAAAAAAATTCGTGAATAATAATTGAATCTAAAAATTAAGGATTTTTCTTGATAGATAGATCAAAAAATATCTCCAATGGAAGCATAATCATAAATAATATCGATAAAAAATGACATTACATGAAGATTATAATATCATGAATATAATAATATTAATGATATTAAATATAAAAGGTGTATTATAGACATCTCATAAATGAACATTGTTGCATAACAAAACATGTTTCTGAAAGAAGGTAATTTGAGAAAATAATTACCTTTTTTAGTTGGTAACTTTTGAGCCACTAAGCCCATGAAAGTGAGATAATAAAATCACTAATTAAAAATATATATATATATATTTAAGGATTAAAGTATAATAATCAATACATCATAAGTATATACAATACACAAAATAAACGGTTGGTGGATATGGCCTAAGTGTCATAGAAATAAAATTTAAACTATAAATCCACTTAGATTATGTCCTATCTCATATAAAATATATTAAAAAATCACATATAATTAATATAAGTTTATTATTTATATATTAAAAAACCATATTTAGTCATATCATACAATATATTATTTAATTATCACCTGTTATTACCCTTTTATTATCAATTCCTTGTTAAAATTATGTTTTGGGTAATAACCACTTTGTGTTTCGCATGTGTTTTGATTTGTCATATTTTTTGTTCTTATACTTATATCAACATATCCGTAAATAATATATATATATATATATATTATATTTATTTATACTAATCTAAAAAATATAGAAATGTAAAACGAAATTCACTGTTCTTGGAGACGTTAGATCATAGATACACATGAATGTTGATTCCATATTATTATTTTATTGAATGAAAAACTTTAAATGAAAAATATGTATGTATATATATCACCATGTTTTATGAATTATAATTATTTTAAAACTAAAATATCATATATATCATATACATATACTAAACACATTTTTAATTCATTTCTTTGTAAAATTTGAACAAATCACATCACTTTGAGGCGGTGGTAGTCCACATTTCTACAAACGAAGTCATCGTATTTACACATAATGGAAACAATGAATGGATGTTTTATATAATAATTAAATAAATATTAATACTTCATAAATATTATATATATATATAATGTATTAAAATATTATCTATATCACAATTCATGTCCATGTGATGTGGTGAATGAAAATCAAAATAAATTATTTCGGGAGCCAGTCGTCTGTCGTTTCCATGAATATTAAGTTCGATACCATTTGACGGATTTGTGTGTATGTGTAGGTTGAACCCGTCGAATAAAAAAATAATAGTATGTGTATTATTGTGTATTTCTTTTATAATCATGTAATAGTATTAATTATTGGGGTGGAGAATGAAAATGTAATAAAAGAGCCGATGGAAGAATGTTACCACTTCTTTAGGTAATTCCTCTTAATTTGCAACAAAAGGATTACTTGATTGGATTTATAAAAAAATGGTGGATTATATTATTATATGGGTGATTTTGGGAACATATTTGGTCTGAGATTTTCTCAGAAAAATTTCATTATATTGGGAAGTATGTGAGGGGGTTAGTACCCTTTTATATTGGGGGAGATGTTGCATTCTTTTAACAATAAAGGAAACATTATTTAGAGGTATCCCTTATACAATGTAACTAAAATAATAGTCTATTTTAGTTAAAATATGGGAAATAGTCTAAATAGTTCCATCCAATGGTTATTGGATATGTGTCTTGGTTATTTGTCCCCATAAAATTAAATTTTAACCCTCAAGTAATCCTTCTTTTACCATAATGGTCATAATAAATCAAAATTTATTTTAATATTATTTTTGGTAAAAAACTAATTTCACAAAATAATAAAGTATAAATAAATTTCTAAATATAAAATTTATATTTCCAAATTATAATTATAGTGTTTTATGGAATTATTTTAAAATTAATGATGCAAATGGGACGAGACGACTCGTTTTGATGTGAAATGATCCAAAAGATTGAAATTGTTTTATATACGATTATATCGTGAAATTGGATCCAATGAAATAAATTGGATTATTTATGAAAATTATAACTATTTATAATTTAAAACCAAATTAAAATATAATTTTACTATGTAATGAAATAAGATTAAAATGCGGTCTTGAATTAAAATTCAGTATTTTTTCTAGTCATCGAAAAATGACCTTTCATTGAAAAATACCAAGAAATCCCCAAAAGTAAATTTTTATATTAATCATTCATAAATGATGGTTATATTTTCAAAAAAAAATATAAAACTATAAAAAGGTATATTTAAAATAAGTTCTCCTTTAAAAGATGGTAAAATTAACTTTTAGAAAATTACATCTATTTGTTAATAAAATTGGATTTATTCACATATCATGTCTAGAAAACAAATATGATGAACATTTAATAGATGAATTAAATATATATATATATATATATATATATATAATTTAAATCTTGCATTAAAAGTGTTAAAATTAATTGATTAATTTTAAACATATTTAACTTCATAAATATTGTTTTCAAGAAAAATATTTCCTATATTTACAAAATAGTTTCATTTTCATATCTAGTTAATTGGTCACAAAATAAATAGTCATATATATATGTTTAAACTATATATTATATATTTATTTAATTCCATTCAGAATCTCTATTCTAATGGAAATGTGAAAAATATAATAATATTTTTATAAAAATATTATTATTATTTTGTAGTTTAGTAAAAGTCATCCTTCTGTGTAATGAAAAATGTCAAAGTAACTCGATATTTTTTGTAACACAAGCCAAACATAGTGTTCCATGTAATTAAATATTTACATGATTTTGTTTGAAATGAAATACAAACATATAATTTTCATATAACAAAACATACATTTACTGTTACATGCAATGGAAAATATCAAATATATAAATTATTTCAAAAAATATAATTAACAAAATCTATTATTGTCATATTATAACTACCTAAGAATGCATTTATCCAATGAAATTATTCATAGATATAAATATATTAATACCTGAAACATTATTTTATATAATCACATATAAAAAATATGAATACTAAAACTTCTTATAAAAAGGGATGGTTGGAAACATTATAGTTACCCAATTTGACTCATAACTTGGCTACCAAATAAGAGAACATAGGCTAAAAGTGAAAACATGGACATGGAAGAGAAATATAACCATCATGTTCCCATGGAGAGTGAGAGATAACATGGTTAGGGTAATGTTAATAATGGCAATGACATAACCCCACGTGCATTGAATAAGGTCATTTATACCATAAAAATGATGATAATTAGGAAAAAACTTATTTCAAGAACCATTTCCTAAAACTGGATAATTTTATACTATAATATGTACTTACTTTATTTCATTCTACTTCATATGCACATTATCACCCATGGGTTGTACATCAATCAATTTATACTTCCTCTCTTATTCCTTGAAATGCTGACGAATTTTACATTCCTGTAGCCTTAGAGGATCATGGGATCCATAAATAAAATGTTAGGTCATTCCATCGGTCATGATCAAAAACAAAAAAAATAGAACAAGTTGTCTTATATGAATAAATAATCAAATAGTTATACAATACATTAACCAATAAATCCTCACTTGAATTTTAATGTAAAAAATTCAATAAATGGTTAACCTTATAACACTTCAAGATGATAAATGTATAAACCTTTATAAGTAATGACACTAAATTTCAAAAAATTATCCTAACATTAATCCCTATATATCATAAAGTTGTTATTGTTTATAACATACAAAATGTGTGAATTACTTTGTCATGTATTCTATTGAAACATGGTAATAACCTAAATTACCATAAATACTTATTAAAAACAATAATTTTTTCTTATTCAATGTTTATTGTAAATTATCCTTAAATCCAAAAATGTTGTAAAATCCATCCATGATACCACAAAATAATTTTTCAACCAATAAATTTGCATTTACTAGGTAATTAGTACCATCTAATATATAGATTAATATCCAACATTTCATTATCCAAACATCACTATCTCAACATTAGGAACATATTAAGTGATATATTTCATTTAATCTTATGTTTCCCTTGAATATCACCTTTCCATTTAGGTCACTTTTATAGTCTACCAAGAAATTCAACATATTATTTTAAATCCATAGAAAAAAATATAAAATGAACAATCAATATATATTTCAGAACTCATAATTCAGGATTCCATATACATAAACAGACTTATTATTATACTTTATCCTTAATAAATTAATAATGTTACCTCATATGATTACTTAATACCACCTTCCATTCACATTTCACTTATAGACTCCTCAACATCAGTAATATAACCTTTACTCATACAAACTTATTGATTATATTCATGGTCATTCCATTTTCAACACAGATTTTAATAATAACCATTCATTCCACACATAAATATTTAACCTGCGATGATGTCTTAGGGAGGCCTATTATCATATCCATTACATTAAATTTACCCTAAATTTTTTATTCTTGTTTTACATTCATTGTTTTGTTGTTTTATACATTCAAAATCCCTCTTTGTTCCTATAATACATTACTTGGGGTATTCTATACACAATCTTAAAATAAAGAAAAATGAATTGTATTTCCTCCATAGTCTCTATTACCCAATCTCTCAAAGAACCCCTTCATTCCCTTCTTTGATGATTCCGATAGTTGGTTAAGGTACAAGTTATTAATCATGTATCTTGACAAATGGCTAGGAATAATCACAACATCCTTCCCTTCAGTGACCACACCATTTCAATTCCGATCAAAAAATATTTTGTAACAATCATTGTTAACCTAGTTTTTTCTGGTTCCTATCATTGAATATAATTAGAAAAGATAATGTGGGAAACACTTATCATAGTGGAAAACCACATAATCATGAAAAATAACTTATAGGATGACAAAATTATAACATCTTATTTTATATCTGAGACACCATAAGAATATGATTACATTCATCCCCAGACATATCATTTGAAATATACTAAGGAATCTTCATAATGTTTAAAAATCTTAGTTTCCAAAGTTTGAAAACATTCCCATTGATAACAACTATAATGAGATAGTCTCAGAATACATGGGTATTAAATAATTTTAGATAAATAATCAATACATTTAGAAAATAAATTCCTCGGGAATATAAAATTTAACTATATTTGGAAACATGGAAACATAATCTCTTAGCATGATGAAATAAATTCAACATCTCCCAAAAATATACTCCCCCTTTAGTAATCCTACTTAATTTTTTTTGACGATATGGGTAAGTGAAACATAATAATAGTTAATATAAGATGCTTAGTATTGGTTAATAAATGAGACATGTAAATTTAACATGGACATTATGGTATGATATCATGCGAATTACACTTGAATATCAAGCCTTGTATACTAAATATCATATACATGACCCAAAAAATGAATATTGGTAGTTCATAAAACATGAATAATAAGGAATTCAAAGTGCATAAGTAATGATAGCATAAAATAGGAGTAAGACATATAATTGTGTGATAAACAACATATTATAACATTCCTAGGATTTCTAGGTATAAATATGTTCACTCATTTTGTTAAGGACATGAGATCTTGACCTCACCTAAACATATAGACATGAAATTGGATCCATGCATGAAAATATAAACAAAGTAATTAGGTTCACTCATAAAAATCATTCCTGAGATGCCAGGAATAATTTGTGATACTTATTAGGAGTCTTTATGAGGACTACAGCTACTGGTCAGGACACTCCACCATCCCCTATCACATTTCTTTCTTTATAAGGGATCTGGTTTCCTTATCTTCCCATAGTTTCTCAGGTTCCCCCATCTTCCCATAGAGTGTAAGGTTTCCCCATAATCCATATTGGATAAATTCCATCAAATTTATTCTCTTTATTTTCTCATTCCATGTAATTATTTTCCTAATTTAATGTAGGGATATATGTCTCACATGTTACATAATAAATCATTCATACATGTGCCACAGGAAAATAAATATTTCATTATAGCATAACCCATAAAAATATATGTGTTTCAGAAAAATTTATATCAATGCCCACGAAATGAATTGGGTATAATAAAAATGTTATCATATCATAACCTATAAAAAGTGTCTGGTATCACAATTATTTCATCATGCATTACCAATGAAAAAAGAAAGTTTGAAAGGAATATAAATTGTAGAAGATGAATTAGTTTCATAAATGATTTATCATCCAAAACATAAACTGTTAAAATAAATATTAATAATGATTGAATTGAAATATTTGTATTTTTAATAATAAACTAATTTAAATTATTGGATATTATGTATAAGATATCTTCAGAAATTATATTTTTTTATGAAAATATATTTTTCTGGTTGCGAAATGATTTTTAGAACATAAAACATTTTTCAAAACATTTTTCATTTAAAATAGCTTTGAAACCCATAGAATACTTTTACAATAAATTTTCCTTGATGATATTTTATGAGAACATTTTTTCAATTCATTTTTGAAAACATATTTGAAAACTATTTTTTTTGAATAATACATATTTCCTACCAAAGAAATTAATAAGTTCATAGTTCCATGAAAATTTTATTTAATTATATTAAGTACCAAAGAGTGAAATAATGGTACCATGTAATCAATATTTAATTAATAACTAGAGGATAATAAAATTCATTTTTTTGAGAGATGGTTCATAAGATTTCATCTATGGATTCATATTCATTGACAACCATGATAAACAATGAGATTGTAGTTATAATCTCTTACAAATTAGGTAACATTAAATCATAATACCAATGACATAATAAAATCACATGAAGATTATAAGAAAATTAATATAAGAATACTAATTATCTAAAACGTCCAATTCATTTTTTATAAAACTCGTAAAATAATATAGGTTTATAACAAAACATGTGTCTCAAATTTGTTTATTTAAGAAAACATTAGCTATCTAATATTGTAACTTTTTAATAATAAATTAGATGAAATATGTATCATAAAATGGGCATATAAATACCCATAAATTTAAGGATAATAATAATATAATACATTCATGGTCATTATATACACCATTCAAAAGTAACAAGTGTTGAATATGGAATTAGTCTCGCATAAATAAAAGTGATACTGGAAATCCCATCAACATATGTCTTATCTATCTTATTAATAATTAAAATATCATATGTATTAAATATATGTTTATTATAAAAAATTGAAAATCTAAATTCAGTCATATCATAACATATATGATTTACATATGAACTTCTATTACCCATTATTTAACATTTCCTTGTTAAAATTACATTTCGGACAATAACTGCTTTATTTTTCACGTGTGGTTTGATTTGTTATATAATTTTTCCAAATACATATATCATGTTGTAAAAAAATTGAACCATTATATTAATATAATATATATTTATTTTTTATTTATTTATAATAATATATAAATATATTAATATGAAATGGAATACATCAATCATTTATACGGTAGGCCATACGTACACATGAATGATGTTTCGATTTTACTATCATATTGAAGTAAAGAATGTAAAATATATGTATGTATATATATATATTTAATATATTTAAAATAGAATTATAATTTTATATATATTATATAAATTTACCAAATACGTCATTAATACATTCCACGTAATGTGTGAATGGACTACATCACTTTGAATTGGTGGTAGTCCAAACATCCACAAATGGAGTTATCAAACATACGCAAAATGGAATGAATGAATGCGTTATTTATATAATAATTCTAGAAGAATAAATAAATTATTAATATAATAAATATATCATATGAAATAGTATTTTCATCATAATTCCCAACTATGAGAGTTGGTAATGGAAAAATGAACAACATTGTTTTGTGAGGCGGTGTTTTTCCACACACTCGAATAGTATGTTCGTTACCCATTGGATGGATATGTGTGTAGGTGTAGGTAAAACCATTATAATAAAAAATATCATTATATTTAGGATAATGCGAGTTTTCTATAGTCATTTAATAAGAATAATTTATGGGATGGAGAATGAAAATAAAACAAATGAGCTTGTGGAAATATGTTACCTCCTCTTTGGGTAACTCTTCTTAGATTGAACCAAACAAAATCCATTGTTGGATTTATTCTAAAATAATTTATTACAGGATGATTTGGGGTTTTTTATGATATTGGTTCTTATTTTGGATAATCTAAATATATTTAGAGGTGCTAATAAGTGAGGGGAATGAGTTCCCTTGTATACTGGTGGGGGAGTGGGATTCTTCTAAATATAAAAAGGTAAACACTATTGCGTTGAATCCCTTACATCATGTACCCCCAATAATTGTAAATTACTGATAAAATATTATAATTGGGTGAAATATATCCATAAAATGTATTTATAAATTTTTTTAGTTCATTTTCCCATTAATATTATGGTTTAACCATGAAGTAATATTATTTTTAACTTACCCACTTTAATTTATTTTAATTACTTTGCCAATGATTTTTAATCAAATACATATTTTACCTTATAATTATTTATGAAAAATGATGATTCCAAATACAGAATTCATTTTTCCAAATTATAATCACAAAAGTGTCTAAAATTAATTAAAAATTAATCCTGTAGCTAGAAAGAGATGATGAGTTTTTATGTGAAAAGGCACTGAAGATTGTAAGGTTTTTATATTGAATTACAATTTAAATTATATGATATGATATAGTTTAGATTAATTAATGTATAATATATCTAATTATACTTTAAAAACGTTAAAATATAATTTAAATATGTAAATAAATTATATTAAAAAAAATTCCCCATAATATTTAGTGTTTTTCACTATTCATCAAAAAATGAAACATACCGAAAAAATACCAATAAATATGCCAAAGTAAATTTTGATATTATTCTTTGAAAAAATAATTTTATTTTTACAAATATAAATTATAAAAAAGTAAAATATAATATTTAATCTAAGGTCTCCATTAAATGGTTGAAAAATTACTTGTATGAAAAATAAATCATTCTATTCATAAAATTCAATTTATTTTCATCTCTGGTTTAGAAAACACATGGGATGAACATTAAATAGTTGATTGAATAATATATATATATATATAAATAATATAATTTATCAAAATTGTTTTAGAAAATTTAATAAGGTTAAAATTATTTTATTTCATAAATATGCTTTTCCGGAAAAATATTTTCTATATTTTCAAAAAAAATCATTTATAGTTAATTGGTTAGAAAATAATTCATCGTATATACTTGTTTAAAACATATTTTCATGGTTAAAACTATATTATTAATTACTTCAATGACAACGAAAAATTGAAAACTACATTAATATTTTAAAACAATATTAATATTTTTTGACTTCAGAGAATCTCAACATTGTGTGTAACACAAGCTATAAAATGAACGTGAAATTTTGTGAAATAAAACCCAAAAAAGTGTTTAATTTAATAAATGATTAAATTTGATTTGTATGAATTGAATTCCAACCTTAGTTTCTTCAAATAATATTATATATGTTCTGTGTTATGTAAAATACAAAAATATCAAATAGTATAACTTAATTAAAAAAATCATAAAATCTCAGGGTGTTACAAACACAACAACGGTCTAAATGCATATCCTCTACAGTTGAAACATGGACCTCAACATTTGTTATTTCTAACAACATATCAATATTGCAAAATATCATCTTCAACTATATCAAAGCTGTAAAAAAAGTTATATCTCCCCATACCCATCAATTTAAATCAGGGTGAATAATTATATATAATATTTAAACCATTAATATCCACCCAAAAAATAGAATAATTATGAAAATCCCACACATAGAACATAAATAGGTGTAAATGAGGAAAAACTACCTCCAAAAATCATTCCAATCATACATTAAACTACATAGAAAATAAAAATCAACATACAACTCAAAAACATAAATGTAAAAAATAGATAAACCTATATTTCGTCAGAGGAACATAAAAACATATCCTAACACACCCTCAAACCAAAACCACAATGTTGTAGTGGATTTTCACTAGAATAATGAGTGAAAACAACCATAAATAGGAGATGATATTACCAACTATTATCAACAAAACCCCCACTAGATCCTAAAGATCAAGGTAGGAGAATAAGTTCTTGAAGATCTTACAAAGGAACCTAAGGATACACTAAAAAAGAGAGATGCATTAGTTAGGTGAAGAGAAAATTTTCTGAAAAAGGATATAAATAACCTATAATATCCTCTTTCACATCCTGAATTACAGATTCATTATGTGAATTCCACAGGACCCAGGGATTTGAATTTTTAAACCACATACTAGAATTGAATTCCTTGTATCTTTTATTTACACGTATAATTAAGTAACCTTTGCAAGAATTATTATCACATGCTGAATTCACCTTCCATGATGAGATTATATTTCGTGGACACCCCTCTTATAGCACACTAGCTTTGAGTTCCCAGATAAACATTCCAAAATCAACAAATATTCTAATTAATCCCAATTTCTATATTTTAATTACCTTTGGTTGTCCTACTCTATCTCCAAACTCTACAGAACCACCTCAATACTCATCTGAAACACCTCCAACTACCAAAGTTCATAATGTAACTGGCTAGAAATCCATATAACATTACATAAGATACCTCTAAAATTATACTCATAAAAAATAATCAAAACCAATCCAAAGAAAATATGGTGTATGAACAATCGTACTATAAGTTACCTCTCAGGTCCCTTGTTACACCTCTAATTCTACCACCAACCAAACAAACCCAACCCAGGTCCCCGAAATTCATTATATAGAACCACATCATTCAATAACCACATCACCACCTCTCACCAATTATGAAGTCACATCATCTGGTACTGGACATAAGAACCCACTTTCCCATAGAGTTAGACTAGCCTCTACACAGCAGAAACCAACCACCACCACAACCATCACATAACACTATCTGAGCACACAGAATTCCATCTTCCATATCAATATATTATCCCTTTTGTGTCGAACTGACTCTCCCACATGTTATAATTTTCTTCATAATATTACGTGTCCCTATAAGGAATATGTTTCTCTCCTCTTTATATGTTGGAGTCCTTATACAATATCACACATCAATGAAACCAAAAAAATCTATTGAAATAATAAGATTTATAAATTAAATCACAATAAAAAATAAAGTTAAAAATAAAAAATTCTAGGTACTGGGTACACATATGCACCTATAACTCCAACGTACTCTCTTCCAAGCCACCTAGTATTCATCACACATGCATCAAGTGAATTGGAAATCTACAAAAAAACCCTTTATACTAATGATCCTTATTCTCTAATGGTCTCTCCATGAACATAACACTATCCATTATATCCATGTCTTCCAAGTCAATGATGTGGGATTCATTCAAAAGATATCTATGAATATGAGACACATGGAAGGTGTTATGTATCTTATCTAATTATTGGGGAAATTATTACTGATATTCCACCTCAAAAAACAAAACCCAACACAATAAACGGCTCATCAAACATGGTAATAAGCTTCCTCCCCCAACCCAAACATTGCCTCCCACATCGAGGGGATACTTTTAAGAATACGATTTTTCCAAACTCTGGTTCTAATGTCCACACACTAAGATTAATATAGGACTAATAATGAACCTTTACCACCCTCATCCACTCTTTAAACAACTGTATATTCTTTGGAATTCTTTGAACCACATTAGAAACAATATACTCCACTTCACTACCTCACATCTAATAGTCCCTCTCATGAATGAAAGCCACTCACTTTCCCTACACATAATAAAATATTGCTATCTTATCTAAATAGTAAATGACCACATGCATAAAATATAGCCATGAAATTGGATGGAAAACACTCTATGGTTTTATTTCTAGAAAGAGGAAGTCACTGACTAATGGTCATTACCCATGCACTAGTTTACATACACTGAAAACATTATACAAGGATTCCTAACCGTCGACTAACATGGATAACATTAGGTTAACTGTATGCCTCACAACAAATAATCCCAAGACACCATTCGAAGTCATAGCATAAAAGTATTGTGAGGCTCTTGAATCCAAAAAAATGGTTGAATATAATCTAATCATTTATGGTACAACTAATCACTCTACTATAACTAATGCCTTTAACATATGTATCTAACAAATCCTAGCTCCTCTACCTCTATAATATAAAAAATGAGTCTGAACACCCACCTGATATGGGATTACCTGAATGGTCGGGAAGTAATGTTGATGGTACCCTTGTCCCAAGAGTCATATCATTAAAAAAAACCTCAACAAAGGATCCTAATATAATTGTACCAGATGGATAAAAAAATATCTTTCATGGTAGGTTACCCTCTAGACAGAACATTAACTGCCTAAAAACGTGTTCCCCACTTCTTGATGTATACTCATTGAAATTACATTTTTTACACTCTTTCATTGATTAAATAACAAAGAAAACATCAAAATTATAACCAATTCTTTATTTATAACCTGTAGATAAATACTGAGAAAAAATGGTGTGACCATGTACAAGATAATTGGGTGTAAAACCACTTATATTCATATTCTTATAAAATCCAAACAATGGAGAATATATGTATTAGAATACAAGAGGTCCATGAACCTGATATCAAAATATCGTACAATCAGGATCCCATGTTCATGGGATAGAATGTCTTGTGTCATTGACTCCCTAATCATCAACAATACGAGCATCACCCAAAATTCACCCTGAAAGTTTGAAAAAAACACTTCTTCCTCTATTAATTTACTATAAAAAATTACCATCATAAACATGTGCATACATAAAACAAAAAAATCATCCCAAGAAATATAGAAATAGTACCATGTTAGTATCAAACTAATTTTAATATTGGGCTACTCTAACCAGTGATATGTATCCAGATCTGAGACACCCCCTCATACTCCGACAAAATCTTCTACTAAAAGGGACACAATTATCTATGTAGAAACCTCTTCCTATTGTATGGGGCCAATCATTCCATGATCAAATTTATTTGCTACCTACACCTCAACTTCCAGAACAACTCAAGAACAATGAATAAGATCCATTCTTAAAGAGAAACATGAACACCCTAAGCCCAATAACATAGAATTATATAATAGTTTTCTTTATTTAATCTAGTTTATTTTCTAACAAGAACCTAATTCATACACAATGAAAATTAATAATGATTAATGTAGAACTTCTAGGTCTCAACATTAAAAATAGGTCCACCTCACTTGGTCATTCAATTACATCATAGTTTGTGCACTGGATCATAGGGAGACCCAAAATCCTTTGTTGTTCCCAATATCCCTGGACTACGACACACACTAAGATCAAGTATAACTATTTTCCTACCAACCTAGGAAAGTTTCATACTTCCTAACTCCAAATTCCATACTATATCTCAACCTCCCTCTAATACCACTCTTTTACTCCCACTCCAAATAAATATGACACAATTGAATGAGATAAATAATGAAACCCAAGGTTACCAAAACTGGTAGGCCCCGGGTTTGAGACTAGCACCGAGGGTATAAAATTTTCACAAATGGAATTAATTAGCCTATATAATATAAAAAATATTAGTGGAATGGATAAATAACCACTAAAAATAATTAAAGATAATAAAGGTAAACTAAAATCTATCACACAATGCCTGACTAATGTAAACTAGTACACATAAATGTCTTCAAAAATACCAAAAGTCACTTATTTCATTGAAACACAACAGAACCTCAAAATATAAGCTATAAATTTCTAGCTTAGTCTCCAATGTCTTCAAGGAAACCTGAAAAACTATTTATATATATATATAGTGATCATACATGTATTCTCGGTTGGGACATAAATAATGTATCAGGTGCACATGTGAAATGAGCATGGTATTGTGCAATAAAAAACCCTAGGAACCCCCAATAACCAAGAAATGTCAACATACCATCCAAACCACACCATGGATCACTTGCTAAATCATGAATCCAATATAGTAATATAGAATATAAATCATAAAAATCATAGTGGTCTGATGCTACTTCCCCATTACTTTTTTGCTCTCACGTGACAACATTGATTGTCTTTCACTCCCATCCCTTCCATACAAATCACATCACATCACATAAAATATCCCCTAAAGACACCTAGGCCATCATAGCGCACCTCTCTCGAAGACACCTCATCCACCACATACATCAACATCATGACTGAAGAATTAATTTATGATAAACATAATTGAAATCAACCTCATACCATCATCACACTATACATGATCCCCACCAAATATCCCATCACATAACTACCTCAGCACACCTCATCCTACTAGAAGACACATGTAAATCCCAAAAAAGATCTCTACAATACACACAGTTTATTACAGATGAAGAAGGTGAGGGAAAGAGGGGGTATCTAGCCATCTATATTACCACCATTTCAAATGTGGGGGGAAACACCCGGAACCCATAATCTTGTAGTGTTGGTAGTGTTATTCGACTCAAGTGGGGAGTATATGAGAATAACATAAAATAAATAATTATATATAGCATGAATTAACCAGCCTATGGGTTCACATCATCTACACTAGAATATAACACGTCAAATAAATTATATCACACATAAACTTTCACAGATATTCCCACAGCTATATAAAACAGACAACACCACCACAACACAAGCCACACAATTTTTTTCAACAATAATTTATATGTACTCAAATTTCTAGATATAATTTGGTCCTATTACATTCATTAATAATAATTTCATTAAAATATGACCAATGTATTTGTTTAGTGTAAAATTCATTTTATCAATTTACCACACATCCATTTCCATCACATCTAATTTATTTACTAGCCTATTTTTTTCTTTAATCATCCCTATTTATTCCATGTCTAATAGAGAATCTAACACATCCACCACAAAAAAACTCTCCCAACTCAAAATAACTATCAACAAAACACAAGAATCTCCATAATAATTTTCTTACATCAACCAAATCACCTCACCATGAAAACGATGAATCTCAACCACTATATAACCACATTCACTACTCACCAAAACCACTACATGTCACCAACACATCACAAATACCCACATATTAGCCATGATAAACAAAAAAAATAATATTATATCACTAAAAACAAAAAAGATCGTATATTTAACAACAAATCATCAAAAATTACTAAACTAAATTGTCCAACATAACAAGCTTAAGAACACAACACAATAATACATTTCAGTTTTTATAAATTATTAATGGGATTAATCAAATTATTCATTTATTTATCATGGTAATTATCACACAAACTATATTTCCATAGATAATCAATTCGTTATCCAAATAAATTTTCATTATCATTTTATTTGTTGTTCAGTTACATAACAATAAATAAATGGTATAAAAATATATCCTCAAAATTGATAGATGTGATCCCAACAACCATTATTTTTTGTAAGGATTCAATAATCTTATCAAAAAACATATCAAAATAGACAAAACATGATATATATACCCATATCCAACAACATTAGTTTTTAAAATAAATTATAATTGTTATTAAAATCCTTAATAACCACCCAAAAGAAAGAACAATTATAAAATTACAAGAAATATCACATTAACGTGTGAGAATGATGATCCCATGACTAGAAGAATTTTATGGATCTCACTGTGCACTAAAAGGTGAAGAAGAGATGACCCATTAATCATAAATGAACATGAGAACCAAAAATTAACTAATTAAACCTTCAAGGATCACCAAAATACAATCCATATCCTTATAGAATTGTACTGAAATGTCGCGGTAGATAATTGAGAGATTAATGGGATAAAAAACCAAGAAAAGTAGAAGGGATTACAAATGATTTCCAAACCACCCCCTTTTAAACCATGTAATCAAGGTAGGGGAAGATGGATTGGAATATATCACAATGGATCATAGAGATCATATAAAAATTAGTGGAAAATATACTGATTGAAGTTAAAATCATCCAAACAAGGGTTATAAACAACTTATAATTAACCACTTTTATGTGAGGAAATAATGGTTCGCTATTTCAATTCCACGTGTCCCTTGGAATACAATACATAAACCACATACAGGGTTAGAATACCTTATTCCATTTTTCAAAAAATTCTGTTTCCTTGGCTTGAATTAATCTCACATCATGTATTCCCATTTCGTGAAGTGAATCTATTTCATAGACTCCCCCACTGCCACACTCAAGCCCTAAATTTTCTAGCAACACATACTTTTTATCACCAAATCATGTCATCAATACCCATTTAACTATATAAATAACCTATTTTAGACTTCATATATCTCTAACCTTTATATAACACCCAGATTCCTCTTTTGAAACGTCTCTAGTTACAAAGACTAGAAATTTAATGGGCTAGAATGACACCAACCATTACAAGTAAAATCATGTAAGTGTTTTAATGACATAGTCTAATTACATATGTGATTCAATGATATAGAAAATGTAGTATGCTAATCACATAGATTATATATATATGTGTGTGTGTGTTTTTTTATATGCATTTAAATAGAAATATATTAAAATACTTAATAAATAAATGATCAACATAGGGTATTTTTTGATGGTGTGATATAATTCACTTAGTCACACATAAAAATTTTAAATTATTTTTATTGAATATTTTTCCTGGATGATAAGTTTTTTTATATTGTAATATCTTTGAAGGAATTAATACTTGATTTGATATATAATTTTAATGATATATTTAGTACATGCATATTTATTTTTATCATGTTGAAATTGATGTCTAGGATTTTAAGAGTTTTAAAAATGAATGGTTGATCAATTTTTGATAATAAAAAATGATGATTTTATTTTATATAATTTTTTTCAATTTTTTTGAGTTTTATCTAATATGAAAAAGTTAGAAAATATGTAGATATATAATATGAATCTGGATATTTAGTGATCAAAACTTATTTAATATCACTGCTTTAGCAGATTTGTTCTGAGTTTAATATTACTTGTGTCAATAAATTAATGATTTTAATACATACAATTCATTCTTGTACATATTATCATGGTTTTTTAAATCATATATGTAACTTTTTTTTAAATAAATTGTATGTATTTATTGATATTTTTATAATGGTTACATAATATTTGTATATTAATGTAATGTTGTGACATTGGATGTCACTCCTAGTGTGTTCGAGGTGAGGCCACTTTAATTCATTTAATTGTAACTCACATGTGTCTATAGTAAATAGAATTTTAGGCATTCATGAAAAATATCTATGATGAGGAGTAGGATTCCCCAATTGATTTGAATCCCATAAAAATTACTTTTATATATCATTTCTATTCCCTAGATGATCATGGGAGGATGATATATTTCTATTTTGATTTGATTATAATATAATAACATTGAAATGTTTATTTTTACCGAATAGAAGTTTTAAAAACTTCCCTTTATTGATTTTACCTCATTAATAAGGGAGGAAACCAATTTTTCAAATCAAATCATTTTTTAGATCTAGTTTACCAATGTATGATCTAAGTAGTTCACTTTTTGAGAATAGATAAAATTAACTTTGTCAATATAATAATTTTACAAATATCAATGGAAAAAATATCATATTTAGTATAATAAAAGTGTTATATATCTTATAACCATTTGACTTGAATTTCATGATACAGATACAGTGGGATTTACACCCATTATAAATGATGGTCAGATGATATTTACACAAAAGGGAAATTTTAATGTCACTAAAGAATTTTTCTCTCATATCATAATCAGAGAAATTATACAATAAAATTATGGGACTAAAAATAAAAAAATTAATATGGGTAAAACAGGAGTGTAATTATGAAGGTAATATAAAAGTAAAATAAAAATTTTTATAAATCTAGAGATGTAAATTTGAAGACATCATAATGGAAGATTATGATTTATTGATGATTTATGTTGTCATATAAATAAAATTTTATGTAATATTCAATTATTTCTATAGAAACATTATGATTCAACAATTATTAAGATGTTAAAGAGAATTTTTCTAGACAGATTTTTTCTAAAAAATTTATGTCTTCATGATATATAAGATCATTGAATTGATGAGTTAAATAATATTCCCATTTCATATGAAATGATAAATCTTATTGTATTTAAAAAAATGTTAAATAAGACGTGTATTATAATGGAATGTTGAATATGAAAATTTATAATGATGCTGATATTTCATAGTAAAGTCATTCTATAAATTGATATGAATATCAATTTATACTTGTATTCAATTACAAACGATTATAGAAGGGGAAAAGAAAGCATAAAGGTACCATATAGAGTAGTTTAAATAAATGTTTGGGAAGGAAACTGTATAGTTAACTGTCCAAAAATAAAGTAGAAGATTATGAATACAAAATGGAATGTCCCAATAAAATATGTATAGAAATAATTATTAAGAGGTTTTAATGGAATTTGTAAGATTGAATTCATTTAAACGAACTAATTGAATTATTTTTTTAAAAAATATGTGAGAACTAATTACAACCCATGGAGTTATTTTATTGAATAAAAACATGAGAAATTTATAAATTTTATTTTTCATGTTCTAATAACCAATAATTCTTCCTAAAATGAGAAAGATCATTTGGAACCAATATATGGTGCATACATGTTAATGTGAACTAGAGGCATGTTAGGGGAAACACAAATTTCATGAAATAAAAGAATAAGTTAATGGAGGAGAATATAAATATGATATATGAAAAAGGTGATCATGTTATCCAGGATAAGCTCTTTTAGAAGGACCTAAAAAATTTATTTAATGGATTCCAATTATGAGAAGTTGATAAAATATCCTAATTTAAAACATTCATTAATAGATTAAAAATTATTAATTACACAATAAAAGTGTCTTGAATACGATAACGAACATGAAAATTTTAAGAAGTAATAAAAATTTCTACTGAAATTGAGGTAGAATCCTCTAATGAATATGAGAAAAATATTGTCAAATCCTCATATAAAAATATATTTCCAAAAGTTTTCTCACAAATAATAGAGTTTTATGTTTTTATTTTTTTTGAATCTGGAGAAATAAAAATATTGATAAATATCTTATAAGAGTTTATTATAAATGAATAATATTTAATGACATTTCAATTCCATAAAAGAGGTGATTTTAATCCTAGAAGTTTTAGTGAATGTAATTTTTTAGAACAATACATCTAGATACAATGCTTTTTTTTTGTTGAATTTTATATTTTATGTCTATTTCTAGTTTTGTAGTGTGATTGGAGATATATCATATACGTGTTTTCAAAACATGTTTCTATTAGGAAAAAGAAAATAAGATTATGGGTAAGTTATAATATGAAGGAAAAATGATTCTTGAACAAAGTGAAATAATATGGAAACTAGTTGAAAGTTACAGACAAAAAATAGGATTTTTTTCCTTTAAGAGATATGTAGAATATGTGATAAAAAATTACATATAGTTGATAAATGCATGATAGGCTTACCTAGTTAGTTCTCTCAAAGATATGTAGGTAAATCAATTACAGTTCATAATGATGAAAATTCATTCTTGGAAGAATATTATTTTAGAGAAAGTAAAAAAAATACAATGGAATATATACATGATATTGGTTATTATTCACACATTAATGGTGATTCCAAAATTATAAAGAACATTTTGAAATCTAATGTAGGTTTCATAAAATTAGGTAATATACCTTATTTTATAGTCAATGGTATTAAAAAAACTCTAATAAGGAATTATTATTTAGAATCAAGTGATGTTCTTCATGGTGAATAGATAAAACACAACATGTTTAGTGTTATCAATGTTTTTGGGAATGTTAATGTGGAAACATTGAATAAAAACACATGAATTATTTACATGTGATAGAAAATTATTTCCCAAGGAATCAAAAATGGAAATTTACTCTCGATTGGCGGTATTTATGAGACTATTTATATCATCTTGAAATATATTAACATGATATGGCATAGAATACATGGGAATCGATTCCAAAGAATCAAATATTCGATTTTGAATCATGAAGTGCTATTAGTTCTACCAAAACTAAAAATTGATCAATATGGAATCTATGGAACATACTGGTGGTGTAAGTTACCTTAGAATACTCATTGTAATATGGATATTAGTTCTATAAGACCACTATAATTGGTTCACATAGATCATTTATGTTCTTGTGAGATAAAAATTAAAATTATGGTGAAGTTTGATTCATTAATTTCAAAGATGGATTCACAAGGATGACCACTTTTCTGTTCATTAAGAACAACCCTATGGTGATGAGGATATTTAAAATGTATATAAATAAGGTATAACAACCCAATCCTTTTACACCTATTTTAACATTATTTTAATAAATATTCTCCATCAAATCAAAACCAAGCTTCAGAAGTATTGACATATTTCGAAGACCAGGTACATAAATAGAAAACATGAAACTATAATAAATCATATTTTATTAATATAAATAATTATATTTTAACTCCCTTTGATATCCTACAAATTCATGTGATAACCTTGGGAATATATAGACAACCTGGATGAGATAAAAATCCCAATATGTGAATAAACATGGAAACGAAGCATAAAACATGAGCCGAATTGAATAATGTGATTAAATAAATGAAATGGCTCATGAATAAATAGATGGATCCATAAAATATATAATATGGAATCATATAATTATAGAAATATATGAATTTGTAATAACACATTACATGACATAAACATGAGTTAAGGGTAACATCAAAGAAGATATCACATGGGGGAAAAGTCCAATAATGGATTAGGATTACTCCCCAAAACCTCAAATAATGCCTCATGAGAAAAAAAAATATCCAATGTATTAGAGTGATACATGGCTCCACCCATAATAACATGTACACACATATATGTTCCACATATATAAATCAAACATAATGATTAATCATAAGGGTTACACATGGAATGAAATGTGTTTTGTAATCGTGTCGTAAGGCCTAACTAAAGATAATATCATAATGGTATTCATTAAAAGAACTATTAAAAAATTATTAGAATTTAATAAAGGAAAAAATAATGAGAGATCATAATTATTATGTCCAATTGAATTGAATCATGAAAAAGAGTGGTTAGATAACATTATAATTATGCCACTTAAATATGGTTTTCAAGAAATAGATAAATATACTTTAAACAGGATAAATGCATAATTATTTTAGTAAAACCAGATATTAAATTAAAATGTATTTAATTATAAAAAGATTTATTTTTTAAAGAAGTGTGGATTAAAACATTTCATGTGGTATACTTGAAAATAGATAAGATACTGCTATGTTCCCTTCAATCGTGTTTTCTTATCAAGAAAGATTGAGATGGAAACATATTGAAACATATATTTTAGATATAAACTAACGTTCAATTGAGATGGATATATATGTGTGGAACATATATACAAAATAAATGATATGTATATAATAATAATACTGAGATAAATGTATTTATATGGAGAAAAAATTTAATCAATATGAAATATGGAGGTTATCATAGATCCCTTACCAAATGTTTGAACACATTTTTAACTTTCACTTAATGTACATGATTATCAATTTAAAATCATTAATTACTTCCCTCAGATCATATTACCCGTATTTTTAATTTATAAAAATTTTATTAAGTTCATTTATTTTCATTTCAATAATGTATAATGTTCAATTTCATTGTTCCAAGAGCGTTTATTTCATGGTTTCATGGTCGATTCACCTGTGTATTATTATGGAAGTTATTATTGAATGGGAGTAATACTCTATAAGTGAAAATAAATTTTATTCATTCACACCTATAAGTTTAAATGTTCCCATTATTTATTACAAGGTAATGGTTATTTGAGTAAAATGATATTTTTATGTGGTTAGTTTATTAAGGTGGTTAAAAGAAACATCATGAACTAATTTAATTTTATTAAATATTATGTCTTTTATTAGTTATATAACTTTTAAAAAGTTATTATATAATTATTAAGACCTTATTTGACCATAATAATATTTTTATGCCCAACACTGGAGGTTCTAATGGAAAATGAAAAGGTATTATCCATGGAGATGATTTACTACCCTAATTTAAAAAATGTTTTTGTTTCCTTGAGTAAGAGGAGATGATAAACATGATGGATAGATGACATTAAATTAAAAATTTATTACTTATGTATACACATGATACTGGATTTATTGTGATTTCAATGAAGAATGGGTTGTGATTAAGGTAGAAGTGGAAAATAAATTATAAGATGTAGATTGAGATTGTTACCTCTTGAGTATCTCCGACATTAAGGACCCCTTTAGGAACATTGAAATTATATTTGGGTGAGAAAATAATAACATGATTGTGTGTAGTGAGTTTAAGAGAGGTTTTGGAAGAGAGTTTCCATTCTTAATGTCTTATAAGGTTTTAGGAGAATGAGATTTGAGGGTGGTATAGATAAAGATAAATTAGGGTAATTTTTTATTATTATATTCAATAGTTTATTAATTTGGCTAAATATTATGAATAGTATTGACATATGTTACTATATACAGTAAATTGTTCATGTTATTTTAAACTAATTTGTGCTCACACCAACTGCCACTCAAAAATTCATGTATTTGGATTCCAGTTTTATGTAATGTAGAATATTGTGTTTCACTATTAAGAAAAAATTAAACTATTTTAGAAAAAACAAAACAAAATTCATGAAATACATTTTCCAACATATAGATTTAAAAATTAGAATACCTTTTTTTGAATATAATCATCTGAAAATGTTAAATTAGATATTTATATAATATCATCATTTATTCCAAAAATACCAATTTTAAAATTATAATAAATTTTATGACCCATTGAAAAGTCATTTATAGTCTCACAAAATTATACTATAATTAAAATATATATAATATTAACTTATGAATCCATATTATGAAAATAAATTTTATTTCAAATCATTATATTCAATGTAAATATTCAAATTGAATATTTATGTGTTACGAAAATACCAACACACAATTTATCATTATTAAAACATTTATTTCCTTATTCGCTGATATAAATATATCATTTTTTCATTATATAAGATAGCTAAATATTATTTTACATTTTCATAGGTGATATTACTAGTATAATAGTAATATTACTTTTCCAAATGGTCAAATAATTGTTTTAATGGTAAGGTTAATATTCCAACTATCAGGTTACCATTCAATTGTAAGATTTATTCTCAAATATTTTTTTGTAATGGTCATATTTATTCCTTAATTTCTATAAATATCACTAATTTCATTCAGTATTCATTCACTTCAATTTTTTCTTCATGATTATATACACTTTCATCCTCAAAATATGTATCACATTGTTAACATTATTTTTTTGTGGCTTTATTTATGTGTAGATAAATTATTTTGGATCAAGAAGATAAAAATTACCCTAATAGTATTTAATATTTCCATATTTATTTGTACCATTTTGATATTTCTCATTAGCATTTTTTCGTTACCTACCTAATGTATCATTATTTATTTTTGAAAATAATTATTTTTTTGGTTTCTCTCTGTGATGTATTTCCTTTATACTACATAAAATAATTATAATATAGAAAAATCCATTTATAAATTTCTAGTTTATTACATTATTTCCAATTAATGAAATTTCACCCTATATGTAACACCCTAGATTTCATAGTACGTTATTTCATTAAAGTAATTCAGTAGCTTGCACTAAATGAAACACCGAGTTCTAGCACACCACAACATACCAAATTAGTCGTTAAAAACAGTTCTAAATAGTATTAACTGAATTTTTTATTTTATATACTCTATATAATATTATCATTCATATTATGTGATTATTACACAAAATATAAGAACAAATTCATTTTTTTCAGAGAAAATAAGTATTTTTCAAAAAATGAAATTTTACCACTTTTTAATGGAGAACCCTTTTTAAAACCAATATTTGAACCTTTTATATATTCAAATTAATGAAATTAAACTCTTCTTTATATGGGGAAAA
This sequence comes from Viscum album, assembly GCA_963277665.1. Classification (NCBI taxonomy): domain Eukaryota; kingdom Viridiplantae; phylum Streptophyta; class Magnoliopsida; order Santalales; family Viscaceae; genus Viscum; species Viscum album. The sequence goes on from OY728125.1 coordinate 714,248,977, forward strand.
TTTTAGTTTGAAGAAATTTTTGGTACTTTTCTGATTACTTTTATATTTTGTCGAATAGTGAAAAATACTATGTTTTAATTCAAAAAAAGTTTTTTAATCAAAATAATTTATAGTGTTAAATTATGCATATGAATGGTTTGGAATAATAATTATATTATATATTAATCAGTTAATACAATGTATTTCATTAAAGTAATTTCTTATTTAAATTTGATATAATCACATTTCAATCTTTCGATAGTTTTTACTTTTTTTAAAAAAAACCGCTTTTTTATTTTGACAACGGGAATAAATTTTAAATTAATAAATGAAACATCTATATTTTGAATTTGGTAAAATAGAATTAATTTTTGAATTCAGAATATAAAAATTATCATGGGGTGAATTTTTGTTATTTTTTTGAAAACGTTCTATTTTTTATGAATAATGGAAAATACTGCATTATTATTAAAAATAGACTTTTTATTTAACTAATTAATTATTTTATTAAAATTTATTTTATGTAAAAATAGATATATAATACCTATAATAGTTCAATTTAATACATTGGAGTCATTTCATATTAAAATTAGATGTATAAAACTTTATTGAACTTTTAAATGTTTTTTACCCACCTTCTAGGAGCATTTTCAAATATGAATAAAACATAATTTAACCGCTTATGTGAGATGAATTTCAAAGAATTTAGAGAAAAAATTAATATCAGTATGTAAAATGTGGTTCACTAAGATGAGAATAATTTTTGGTGAATCGTAACTTTTGATTTTTATTTACCACAGTTAAAAGTAAATAGGACAATTAAAGGTAAAAATGATATTATAGTTACCCTGACTGATGTCCTAATTATATTAGATAAGTTTAATTCGACCAAAAACAACCTTATAAATAAAATATGATCCTTTAGGTCCTCTTGGATTGGATTAGGACATCTATTATTATTTTATTTAAAGAAGAGTTAAAAGTGTTAAATTCAATGTTTATTAAATGTACCATTTTTAATAGAGATGTATAGACAAGATAAATTCGACTATAAATATTAATTAGAAAGGTAAAAAGATATCATAAATAATGGTATTTTATTTATAATTTTTAGAGGTTATATAATCAAATTGTTTTATGACACAATGATGATGCAGTAATTAAATTCATATCGAAATATTAAAATAATTGATAATATTAATATCCAAATAAATATAATTTGAGACTTTTGATGAATTACACTAATTTTCGTTGATAATATGACATATTAATGTTGATTAGATTAATTTTTATCTAAGTGATAAGGTTGTTATGACTTTCACAAAAACAAAATACCAAATAATGTCAAAATTGACATCAGTTAGTTTTTTAAAAAATATATATATTATTGGTTGATATAATATTCATAAAACACTAAGGTTCATCTAGAGGGATTCAATATTATTATATATGTCATTAATGAACCAATTGAGGTTCTATTGTATGTTTAGAGTATGTTTATTAACCATGTAGTGTAATAACACAAGAATACACAGTAAAAGTTAAACTATTTAACTAAGAGTTAAATCTAAAAGATAAGGTTACCATTGTAACATAAACATGTCTAAAACCTATTGGTTGATTCGAATTTGACCCATAACCACGTAATAATAAAAAAAAAATCATTCTTATACATTATAAACAAAATATGAGTGTATAATAAATTAATATTTTAATCTTTTCCTAAGGTGACACTCACCCCTCTTATAGAAGGGCACTTCCCCCTCTCTCAAAATCCCACCTGAAAAGAAATTTGTCTCGGCCAACCCCTGAAAAATATTCTCCCAACATTCCTCTTATCAACCTAGAGGCCTTAAAATGACCATAAAGAAAACCTTAAGGATCCATTTTAATCAAATCAAAAGACGACACCCGAAGAAGAGTTAATAATTTCACCACCCTCTTTCAAGTTGTTTTCTTCTCCCACTTCCACTTTCTTTATTGTTTCTATACCAAAATAATAACTCCAGTAAATTCTACATAGTTTTATTTTTTTTATAAATATTGTAAAACCATATTTATTATTCTATCCATCCTATGAATGATATTGTCACCATGTGTGCATAAGTACGGTTTACCGTCTCCACGCTGTAGAGTAATTTGTTATTAAAGACTATGTTATTTGGATGGATATAATGATGAGTAATATGTATATAAATAATGAAATTAACATGATAATTTATCTATAAAATTAATATACCATCCAATTCCAAAACATTCAATCATTAAGGAAATGGCATTATCGCTCGTGTGTAAGTACGGATTACCGTCTCCACGACGCGATAAGAATCATTTCCTCATTCACCATTCAACGATGATTATAAAAATATTTATTATTAATAAGTATTTAATATATGAAATAATAATGATTCTATATATATATATATATAGTTTCTTATATATATCTTATTCACTTACTTCCATTCAATACGATATGAAAACAGAAATATGGGTTATGCGTACGTACGGCCCACCGTCTCCATAAACAGTGTTATACATTTTATAAATCTATATACTATACATATTTATTTTCTAAATATATATAATTTGTAAGTAATGTGTTATATTCTGGAAGTATGTAAATCATGATCTACATGATACGATCAAGAATAACATATTTAAACACATTTTATAAGGGAAGTGATTGTTACACAAAATGTTAATTTAATAAGGAAATCATTATTAAATGGGTAGTATAAATTCATAAATTAATAATGTATGATATAATAAAAATGAATATGGTTATAGTATAATTTAATAACAAACTATTGTCATTATACAGAAGGTTAAACGTACCCTCAACCAACGAAAAGTGCACGGTAAGGGTTAATTCTACAATCTCATCATTATGTAATGTTGTTTTTACGTAAGTATCTACTGGGACCTCTTTATCATCCACATATGTGTTTCATATGAATATTTTTAAATTTATTATTTTAATGCTTTATGGAAGGGGAAATTTAACTAGATCATCATTTTAAATTCTTTAAAAATTTATTCTTCTAAATCATTCTCATTAATGTCCACGTTTTAAAAATGGTTTTTAAGTATTTATTTATATGGACAAGAATATTTTTAAAATGTTAATTCTGTTAAAAACATCAATGTGGTATGAGACACTTTTATCCAAACATATATTTAAATGTCTTACTTTATAAATTATGTAACTTTTAAATGGTTTCAAAATAGAAACAGGTACTTCATTCAAATAGTTTTCATTTTATCTATGTCAACATCCATTGATGGTTTTTTCACTTGTTTAGAGTTGATTTATTATGATACAAATCTTCCATATTGTATTGATAGTTTTTTGATATGTTTGAATTGGGATGTGTTATTTTTGTACCATTCATGGTTTATAGATAAAGTATTGACATTTCAAATTCTAGTTTTATTACTAATGTTTATGTTATGTTAATACCTTTTCTTATAAGGATTGCATTGGACTTAGTAAGTGACAGGTGGAGCCCACTATAGCTCCTCGATGCATCAGTAGGTCTAATGAGACAAACTACAGTCTTTTCATAAGGCCTTGACTAAGTATTATTTGTAGTATTAGAACATGGTCGTGACTATATAGTTATGAAGTATGGCATTATGTATTTCATCATTATGAAATTAGCTATTTATATTACATGTGATTATTCATATAGAAGAATATCCATGTTAATAAGAAAATTGAATTATTTGAATTATGTTTTCAATATTATGCTGAATTTTATGTTTAAAAGTATTTTGATTTAGGTTTATACATTTGTTTAAATGTTTATGCTTATTTGTGAAAGTTTCCTCTATACTGTTATCCTTACTGAGCATTTGAGCTCACCCCTTTCATATGTTTTATTCTCCCACGATTCCAAAATGTGTATTATGATTGATAAGAAGGGTTAAGATAGGTGATTAATGGTGTTCTCAAATGATCATTTATGTTGGGTTTGATTTTCTAATGTGTAATGTTACGTTCATGTATGTAATCAATTTTGCATGACTGTTAAAACGATTGGTCTTTTGGGACTTGATTCCTTGTAATCACGCCAATATATTAAAATAATTTACCGAATCTGGGATTCTGAGGATGGGGTGTTACAGTTGGTATCAATGGAAGTTTAGTACAAACCATGGAAACTAGATTTAGAAAAACACAGATTAAAGAACATTAACCAGTTACAGAATTTGAGGATTAATATAGATGAATTCCCTAGAATTTCGGTAATGTTGAGATTTTGTGTATTTTCCGAGAAATACATTCCTATCTAGATACTAACTGGTAGAGACAGCTTTAGCACAAATGTACATAATAGTGAAAACTCCGAGAAGGAGTTTCGGGCTTGACACAGGGTATCCTGGTACATAAAATGGGCCTTGCTACACTTTGATTATGACACTCCTGGGACGTATTCTTAGGATAATTCATATTTTCATTATAATCTATTATGAAGGATTTAGGAGTAAATACACCCTCAAAGAAAAAATTTTATGGTTAAAGCTTATATGCATAATATTTTCAATTTACATTAAGTATTTTATATGTTTGGAATTATGCATTGTGATTCATAAACTAAGCTTGTATATGCCATTGATTAGAAATGGTTCCTAGTAGATGGAATAAGAACTCCAAAAATATGCATGATCCAAAGATTAATAATGATCATATCTTTCATGGTATTAAGCACACATTTAGATAGGAAATAGTATCCCACGTATTCTTATCATATGAATAAATAGTATCATGTGTTAATAAGATAAGTAATGAATATTCTACGTCTTATGGATTTGAAGGGAAGAAATAGAAGAAAAGGATGGAAGAGATAAATATGGATAAATGGAAGAGAGGAAAGATTGATTTTCCCACATGTGATAAATGTGGAAAGAATCCCCTTGGTAAATGCTTGAAGGGAACTGGATTTTGTTATAAGTGTGGAGAAAAAGGACACCAAGTGCGTGATTTCAAGGGTAAGAAAAAGGTTTCAAATTTACGATTCTTCTTTTTCATGGAGTTGGCACACTACGCGATTCTATGTAAAAATCATCAGAGTATACCCCAAATGTTGCTATTGGATAATAATCAAGTTATGATACTATTGAAGATGATGAATAATTATTCGAGTTCTTATGTTGTCATTTAAGTATTGTGTCATTTTATTATTGTATTAATGATGTTCATGTTATAAGAATTATCGAGTATTTAAGGATTGTACTGTAGTACAGTTTCATTGAGGACTTGAGATTGTATGGACCCAAGAAAAGTGACTCAATAGAAAGTTAATTTTTTTGGATAATAAATGGTTGAGAGAAAGATAAACTGTAATATAGTTCTGATACTGAGGTAGTGATTTTAGAATAATATATTACTGATTTGGATAAATTATATTGGATATTCTTGACTTCCTTGAAACTGATTGATTATTTGAATATTCCATTATTGTTGGATTTTACAACATTTTTGGATAGAAAGAGTATATCCGGTATTCTATAAGGAATAAGGGAGCATGAATGTAATCAATAAGGTTTTATGGTAATTTAAGGTGTTATAATGTTTTAAAGGAATACATGATAATGGTATTCATATGTTATTATGTGGAAAAAATGATCTTCATTGTGTTTAACTTCCTTATAAATTTTGGACTGTGACTTTGGACAGAAGTATTTTGGACATGTCTGGTGGATGGAATCGATTATGTTTGATATTGGATACTATTTTTAGGGTTAAATAATTTCTTGATAATATTTTTGGATTGTCATAAAAAGAACAACCCGGAGGTCGGGTGACAACTCGTCGCGCCCGGCAAAGCCACGAGACATGAACCCGAAACCAATGAGCGACAATGGTACATCACCAACCATGGGACTACGTGATTTCCTAGTTTGTATAATGTAGTTTTTTAAATGTTCTGACAAATAAATTATAAATTCAGTTTTTAACCATATATTATTAGGATAAATAGAATATTATTGAATTCTGTTTTCTTTGGAAGTGAAGGATGAGTTTGTGGTAGGAATTAGTTAAAAGATGAAATTCTACTTGTCAAGAATATATATATATATATATATATATATATATATATATATATTATTTTTCCTCTTATTCTGTTAATAAATTAAGTCTTAAACATTAGATAAGGGATATTAATACAAAAAATATGTTATCCTAATACCCTATGTTTTATTGAACCGAGGTTATTTTACCTCATCTTAGATTGATGTCTTTTAGGCCCTCAGTTTTACATTTTTTTGGGACTGATGACCTTAATCGCTCCCTATAAATATTTACCTTTTCCCTCCAATTATGTGTCTTTAATTTTTTCCAATGTTCTCTTAATGGGTATTAAATTTTTGGGGTTACTTTTTTATTACACTTTCCCTCTTATTAAGACTAAATATTATAAACCTAATTTTTTATGTGGGTTTTCCACAAAGGTATGTTTTTATTTTTAACAATATATTTTCAAAGAACCATTTCAAATTGTGAGGATTAAATTTATTAAAGTAGGGGATAATGTAACATCCTGAAGACTTCATAGTACGTTATCTCATTAAAGTAATTAATAGCTTGTGTTACACGCAACACCGAGTTCGAGTACTGTACAACTTACCAAACTAGCCGTTCAAAAAGTGGTTATGAAAATTAATAACTTCATTTCGAATCATATATACTCTATATAATTTTAAAATACATTTTATTAGTTTCTTAGATATAATATAAGAAAAAATTCATTTTTTTTCAAAAAAAATACTTATTCTTAAAAAAAATGCATCTGTTACATCCTTTTAATGGAGAACCCTTTTTAAAATAAATATTTGACACTTTTATATATTCAATTTAATGAAATTAATTTCTTATTTTGAAGAGGGATATAAAAATATAATTTTGATAATTTTTTGGTACTTTTCTGATAAATTTTATATTTTAAAGAATACTGAAAATTACTATGTTTTAATTGAAAACAAATTTTTTAATAGAAATAATTTATAGTATTAAATTATGAATATGAGTGGTTTTTAAAATTAATTAGATTATATTTTTATAATTTAATACAATGTAGGTCATTATAAGTAATTTCAAATTTAATTTTGACATAAACACATGCCAATCTTTTGATAGTTTTTACTTTTTTTAAAAACCCGTTTTTTTGGTTTTGACAATGGGAAATAATTTTAAATAAATTAATAAAAAATATATGTTTTTAATTTGGTAAAATAGGATTATTTTTTGAATTCATATTATCAAAATATTCTTAGGGTGAATTTTTGTAATTTTTCTGAAAACTTTCTATTGATGATGAATACTGAAAATCATTGCATTATTATTTTAAACCGATTATTTATTTTAATAATAATTTATTTTTTTAAATTTATTTTATGTAAAAATAGATATATAATACCTATATAAGTTAAATTTAATTCATTAAAGTCATTTTATATTAAAATTAGATGTATAAAATTTTATTGAACTTTTTAACTTTTTATACCCACCTTCTAGGAGAATTTTCATATTTGCATAAAACATAATTTTACCACTACATTGAGTTGGATTTCAAAATTCCAAGAGACATGGTTAATATCAGTATATAAAATTTGTTTCAATAAGATGAAAACAGTGTTTGGTGAACATTAACTTTTGACTTTTATTTACCACTGTTAAAAGTAAATAGGGTAATTAAAGGGAAAAATGATTTTATAATTACCCTAACACATGACCTAATTCTATTGTATAAGTGTAATTCGAACAAAAACAACCTTAGGAATAAAATATTATCCTTTATGTCCACTTAAATTAGATTATGACATTATTTTTATGTTATTTAAAGAAGAGTTAAATGTGTTAAATTCAATGTTTATTAACTAAACCATTTTTAATATAGGGTTATACATAAGAAAAATTCGACTATAAATATTCCATACAAAGATAAAAATATTTGATACATAACTGTAGATTTTTTATAATATTTATAGAATAAATAATTAAATTTATTTATGACACAATGATGATGTATTAAATACATTTTTAATAAAATATTATATTAATTGATATTATAAATATCCAAATAAATATAATTTGAGTATTTTAATGAATTAAACTAAACTTATAGGTTAATATAAAATTTTATGGTTGACTAGATAAATTTTTGTGTGTTGATAAAGGTGTTATTAATTTCACAAAAACAAAATAAAAAATAGTTTTAAAATTGACCTAAATTAATTTTTAAACAAAATACTATATTATTGGTTGATATAATATTCTTAAAAATATAAGGCTGATTCAAAGGGCATAAATAATATTATATATGTCATTAATGTACCAATTTAGGTTCTCTTGTATTTTTATAGTATGCTTATTAAACATGTATTTTAATAACACTAGAATACACAGTAAAAGTTAAACTATTTAACTAAGAGTCAAATCATAAAGATAATGTTAAAATGGTAACCTAAATGGGTCTAAACCCTATTTGATGATATGAGTTCGACCCATAACCACATAAGCATATAACAAATTTAATTTGGAGCCATTATAAACCAAATATGATTCTATAATAAATTAATATTTGAATCTTTTCTTAAAGTGACCCTCAACCCTCTTATAAACGGGGACTTCCTCTTCTCTCAAAATCGCAACTGCAAAGCCATTTGTGTCACGACCCATCCTCAGGGCCTATGTCGTGACTACCCCAAGCCCTCTTTCCATAGGCCAGGGGCTAGCGACTATCACCAAAGGCATAAATCCCAATAAAAGGGCAGCCATTTCCATTATAAATGTAAACAAACACAACAGAGTACACAACAGAAGAAAGCACTAAGTAATACTAAATACAAAAGTAAGTGCTGAAAGGAAAGGGGCCGAAAATACAAGCCCTATAGTAAGTACAGTACAACTGAAAAGCTAGTAAAACTGTAGTAATGTAAAACAACAACCACTGAGTCAACCTCTGGGAATCCCACCTGAATGGTAGGTACATATGGCCTCCTCAGCACCTCGGGTCCGACTGTCCGCTCCACGTACGTTTCACTGAGTGTCCACCTCCGGGTACCGTCCTGCTCCCCAAGCCTCCACCTCGATCAGTACTATCCATCGTCTATATCCAACACAACGTAGTGTGGGTATAGCCCATGTAGGGATGAGTATACGATACTCAGAAGGGACCCCGAGACACCCGAAGGTCACCCTGAATCAACAAAGGCAAACCATAGAAGAAAGATACAATCACGAAGTATCAACCAACTATACTTAGGTATATAAATATACGTATACCGAAGTAATCAATCTAATTTCGGCTCCAACTCTCAAGCCCAAGAACAACCCATTCCGCACAGGAAATAAAGTCAATCACATCGATGATAATGATTGAAAGTCAAGACTCAAGTCACACAGGTATACATCTTTCGTATAGCGATATAGATTATGAGATGCAGTCACTAATTCATCTAAGTTGTCGGACCCATGTAGGATAATAGGCCAGCTATGTTGTCGAACCCACATACGATACTAGACTAGCTACTCTGTCCGACCCAGTCAGGATACTAGACCAGCTACTCGGTCGGACCACTCAGGATACTAGTACAGAAGTCAAACTATCAGACCCACTTAGGATAAAAGTATAGAAGTCATCGTTGTCGAACCTACGAAGGATTCTAGTAATGTTTTTGTCGTCATTGAACCCATGGAGGATTCCAGTATTATTTTTGTCATCATTGAACCCACGAGGGATTCTAGTACGGTAGTCATCACAGTCGCAGCCATCTCTAGGGTTCCCGCACATAGCACGCTCGATTCCAGGAGGGTCCTCTCCTCGATCCAAGGGGTCGATACATCAACTATCACAATGTCCATAGTTGATTTATCCGGAATTTTCATCTCATAAAAAGGAACCCAACGTGATAGGAGGCGCATCAATCGGATGCTCGGTCTGATAGATTTTCAATTTTTCGTTCCAGGGGCCTGGTTGGAATTATGCTAATTCCAAACCTGGCCGTTTTCCAAAGTCATCCAAAACTCACTTAGAGTATCGCAAAATGATTTTCACGTCAAGAGGATCCCATTTTCGTAGACGTCGTATCGATCGGACGCGTTATCTTAATGTTATTTATGTTTAAGTGAAATGGGCCCAACCCGTCAAGCCCAGTGGGCTGACGGGCCGGCCCGAACTGGTTCGGCGGGTCCGACCTGACAGGGGGATTGGCTCAGCCCGGTGAAGTGCGGCCCAGCCCAGCGGGGCATGGCCCAAACCAGCAGGGTGTGGCCCGACCCAGCAGGGGCGCAGCCCGACCCTACGTAGCGCGGCCCGGCCCGCCGCTAGCCGCGGCTCGTCCTGGTTGGTCGAGCAGTGCGGGGTGCGTGGCCCCCCGGTTTCCCAACTCGGCGGCGCCGAGCGCCGCTGCTCTTCTGTCCGACCGGCCAAAGCCGGCCGGTCTTCCCGGTGCGAGTGGCATGCATGGGTGGGCTTCTGTCCTCCCGCGCAGCACCTGCGGGTGCCACGACCTCTTCAACCTGGCCGGTGGATGAGTCGGCCGGTTCAGCACGGAAGAGGCCCGTGGAATGAGGGCCACAGTTGTCTGTACCGCCGCGCCATAGATGCGTAGTGGTCCTCCAGCCCGGCCAGCTTAGACTGGCCGGTTATTCTTCGGCTGAGGGGCCCGTGGATGCGGGCCGCGATTCCTCTCTATGTATTCGGCATACGGCCACAGTTTCTTCCGGTCGACGCCACCTCTTCCGTCACCGCCACCATCGAAATAAAACAAGGATCAATGGAGAGTCATCGGGCCATGTTCATTCGGCACACACCCTCTGCGTTAGGTGGTATCATATGACCGAAGATAAATCATGGTTTCAATGAAGAACGAAAAACAATTTTATTCAATTAAAATTGAAGCAAACACCCTACCTCTTAATTTACGTCGCACGTCGTCGAGCCACAGAAGATGAGTGTCTCGGTAGTCGGGCATCGCAGAAGAACGTTGCCGTCCTGTCAACGTTGGAGGAAGAGTCATTGTTGGGGGCGACACTTCTCGCGAGTGGTGTCTTCTCCCTTTACGCGGAGGAAGAAGAAGGCAGTAGAATTTGTGGAGTGTTCATTTTTAAGAGAGGATGACGTTCTTCGTGGAAGAATGAAGCTCTCCTCTAATTCTCCCTCCCATTAATGTTTCTAACAAAAATGCTTATAACTCACAAATGGTTACTTGGATTAAAAGTCTGAGACCATCGCTGGACTCGTTAGGGTATGATTTATTTATGAAGGTACTAACTTTGGCCAGCGTGGGCCACCGGATAAAGTTAGTTTCTAACTGTATATAAAATAATTAAGTTGCAATTATTTTATTGTAAAATTCATATCCTCTAAATGGTAACTCGGATTGAAAATCTGCGAGTATCGTTACATTTTTGGGGTGTGTTTCACCGAGGCACAACCTAACCTTGACTGTACTGGGTCGAGGGTGGCTGATAATAATAATACAAACTTTTTTCGAGTACGTTCAGAAAACGCGCGAGCGGCGTTTTGTAACTTTTGAACCGGGGCTCGGAATTGAAATATGAGGGCACTGTTGAACTCGCAACGCTGATTTTCACTTAAAGAGACCTTCACCTCGACCGCAGTAGGTCGAGGGTGGTTTTTTGTTTTTGGACTCTTTGTGGGATAGTTAAAAGAATAAAAATAAAATAAAATAGGACAAAAATTCATATTTTATTATATTTGGAACCTACTCATTGTATTTTTGTGGTGGGGACCACCCAACCCTTGAACTCCCTCAAGAATGTGAGATGACTCTTGGTTTATCTCCTCCCAAATTAATTATTCCAACTCTAACATAATTAATGTGCCAACTCTCCGTGTTATGTTAATAAACTCAATATTATTAGTTTGGAACCACACCTCTTACATGCGAAGAATTGGCAGAGGAGAGGAGTCTTGGTAGAACCCTTGCAGAAATATACTCCAATTAAGAATGAATCCGAATGAAGAATGAGGATGGAGCTCAAGCCCGAATCAGGATCATCTTGCAGGGGTGAAGAACGGTGACGAAACCACCTTCATCGACTTCTTTTTTTCCTCACGCCACCTGCATCGATGATCGAGGTCAGGGTTTTTATATATGTTTGAAATTTGTTTATTGATTCTTAATATCCTAAATTCACGATGATGATGGACAAAAGAACATGGCCATTGTCCCGCACATAAATCATGCTCATCTTTCTTTTTATTCTTCGTGATATATTTGTGCGTTCGTCAATGCCTAATATTTATTGGTGCTAGAAACACTAAGTTTTTTTGAGCATGGTATAAGGATGTGAATACCTTGACAGAAGGATAAAAAATATGCGATCGTTTAATTTTTAGGGTTTGGAATGAAGCCGCAATAGCTCATGGAAGCATGCGGCCAAATATTTATTGATGCTAGAAACATAATATTTTGTTCAACGGGACATATGGACGCGGAGCTATCGACCCAATGATCGCGAATATGTGATCATTTTATTTTTCGGGCTCTAAATGAAGATGCAGTGACCCGCTGAATGGGGAGATGTGGCGGTGTGATTCCTATATATTCCTGACTCCAGGAGAGATAGTTTTTTCGACGTACTGTGGTGGTCGGCGCGGCACAGAGAGAGCAAGGAAGCACGGCGAAGGCTGTTTGGTGGTGTGCGGCGACTCCGAGGTGGCATCGTCCGATAGTCCGGGTGCACAGCAGGTGGTAGGGTACGAGACTGTCGAGGTGGTCAGGACGTTATGGTTGAGGAGGATAAGAAAATCTGAAAGTATATGTCAAAATAGAGAAAGAGAAAAAAAAATAAAATTCAATAATATTAAAATAATAAAAAGAAAATAAGAAATTGGAGTGTTTATTTCCGGCACGCAGCAAGGGATCAAAGCGTTATTTTTTTGGAGATAAGGAGACTCAATTAAATAAGTAATTAATAATAATATTAAAATAGTGTTATTTTTACTTTGGATGATAAAATACCTTTTTTCTGCGATTTCTCTGTGCGACCTCGGTTTGACGAACCGTCTACAGTAGTGCGACCGTGACTCTGCGACATACATTCTAAGTCCAATATTGGATGTCTTATTCAGTGTTTTGGATCGGATACCTGAAACACTAATATAATAATAATATATTATTATTAAGTATTCAACCTTCCATAACTCCTACGTGCGGCGTCCATTTGACGAAACCTCTACTCCACCAATTTTCGTGGAGCAAAGTCGTCCCTTTGAGAATACCCCAACGGATTTCGGGGTATAGTTGAGACACAGACATTTTGGTTCGTACATGAAACCATCCGGGACCCCGGGTCTAAAAGGCTGATAACTCATAGACCGGGCATCCGATTGACACGCCGTCTCTTGCATTGAGATCCCTATGACGTGGCGGTCTATTGAGATACTTCTACATGATACTTAGTGAAACTTTGAGTATCGACCAGTAGCTCATGAAGTGGATCCTCACGGAGAAGAGCATACAGAGTGAGGAGGCCAAGTAGCTGTAGACCTGATCACTGCTTGACCGACTCGACTCAGAGTGATTCGATTAGCCTAGTGGATAGAGCAACCAGTTTGGTGGAAGACCCATAGGGGATGGAGCACCCAGTTTCGTAGCAGACCCGCGGTACTCGACAGGAGGAGTACCTTAGCAGTCTTAGGTCAGTGAGAAGCGCCTCAGTGTCACGACAGACCCAATGTACTGGACAGAGGAGGAGTTATTTAGTATTCGTGGTTCCGATAATGAAAAATCCTGGTTTGAGCTGAGTCAATGACCTTTGTGTTTCCCTCAGGATTGGGATGAGATACTTGATAACTTAGGTATATGTATGGGCGTATACCTAAGTAATGATTATTCGTTTAAATCATAATTTAATGTAAAACCCCTACAAAAGTGAGACTGAAAAGGCTAAATGTTACTTCCCATGTCAACAAGGTGCACCTTTCATTTCGGGATCCTACCTGATTAGAACTCCACAATTAATCATGATTGACCTGGAGTAGTAATCAGGATGGGTGATATTCTGGAAAGTTTCCCAGGGTGTGTGTGAGTGAGGACAAAACACCCTGAATGAACATGTGTTGTCTTGTGGCGACATTCATTAGTCTGATAAGAGACCCTAGTGAGTAACAGCCTATGGTGTGATGGGATGGAAACCATGGTTATTACAAGAGACCCATGGGGTCAGATGACAAGGTTTATGTCCCTGGGAGGCGGGTCATGACAAATGGTATCAAAGGGAGGTTACCCAGATAGATGTGCTTAGTCATTGCCTGGGTTTGAGGCTTGGGGTCCACAACAAGTGCGTTGTGCTTAAATGGGCTGGATAATGTAACACCCCTGGAAAAGTGAGACTTTAAAGTCTAAATGTTACTACCCATGTCAACAAGGTTCACCTTTCTTTTCGGGATCCTACCTAATTAGAACTCCACATATGTTCAACTGAGTATCCTTACATTTATCAGAAATCCTACCTATGGATCCCTTTTGATCAAATCAAATAGAAACACCCGAAGAAGAAGTAATAATTTCCCAACCCTCTTTCAATTTATTCTCATCTTCCAATTCCTCATTATTTGGTGTTTGCATTCCAAAATAATAAATATAGTACCTTATATATCATGTCATTTTTTTTATAAATATGGTAAAACCAAATTTATTATTCTATCCGTCCTATGAATGATAATGTCACCATGCTTGTGTACGTACGGATTACCGTCTCCATGTCGTGGTGTAAGTTGTTAATCAATACTATGTTATTTGGATGGATATAATGATGAGTAATATGTATATAAATAATGAAAATAACTTGATAATTTTTCTGTAAAATTAATATACCATCCATTTCCACACCTTTTATTCATTATGGAAATGACATAGTCGCTCGTGTGTACATACGGCTTACCATCTCCACGAAGCGATAAGATTCATTTCCACATTCACCATTCAAAGATGATTATAAAAATATATATTATTAATAAGTATGTCATATATGACTTAATAATTATACTAAATATATATATATATATATATATATATATATAAATGTGTGTGTTTGTGTGTGTACTTATATATATCTTATTCACTTACTTCCATTCATTATGACATGAAAATGGAAACAACGTTTATGTGTACGTATGGCATACCATCTCCATAAACGGGGTTTTACATTTCATATATCTATATACTATACATATTTATATTTTAAATATATATGATATATAAATCATGTGTTATATTCATAAAGTATTTAAATCATTATCAAAATGATACGATAAAAAATAACATGTTAAAACATGTACGATAAAAAAAAATTATTACCTAAAATGTCAATTTAACATTGGAATCATTGTTAAATGGGTATTATAAAGTCATAAATGAATCATTTATGATATAATATATATGAATATGGTTTTGGTATTATTTAATAACATGCTATGATCATTATACATGAGGTTAAACGTACCCTTGATCAAAGGAATGTGCAAGGTAAGGTTAATTCTACAATCTTTTCATTATCTGATGATGTTTTTACATGAGTATCGACTGCAACCTCTTTGTCAACCACATCTATGTTTCAAAAAAATATTTTCAAAAGGAATATTTTAAGGTTTTATGGATGGGAATATTTAAATAGATTATCATTTTAAATGGTTTAAATATTTATTCTTCTAAATGTCTTTAATTAATGTATTTGTTTCCAAAATGGCATTTAAGGATTTATTTATATGGACTTGAATGTTTTTAAAATGTTAATTCCATTCAAAAGATTCAAAGTGGTATGAGACACTTTGATTCAAAAATATCTTTCAATTTATTCCTTTTTAAATTGTGTGACTTTTAAATGGTTTCATAAAAGAAAGAGTTTTTTTTCAAATATTTTTCATTTCATCTATGTCAAAATTATTTTGATGGATTTTAAACATGGTTGAAGTTGATTTGTTATGATACAAATATTCTATATTTTATTGGTGGATTTGTGATATGTTTGAATGTAGATGCGTTATTTTTGTACCATTCTTGATTTATGGATAAAGTGATGACATTTCAAATTCTAGTTTTAATACGAATTTTTATGTTATGTTTAAAACTTTTCATATAAGGAATGTGTTGGAATTAGTAAGTGATGGGTGGAGCCCTCTATAGCTCCTCTATTCATCGGTAGGTCTCATGAGACAAACTAATGTCTTGGCACAAGGCCTTGAAAAAATATTATTTGTAGCCTTGGCACAAGGCCTTGACTAAGTGGTTATGAAGTATGTAATTATACATTCCATCATTATGAAATTAGATATTGATATTACATGTTATTATTTGACTAGTAGTATATCCATGTGAATAAAGAAATGGAATTATTTGATTTACCGTTTCCATATTAAACTGAATTTTAATATTAAAAGGATTTTGTTTTTGTTTTATACATTTCCTTAAATGATTATCTCTATTTGTGAAAGTTTCTTCTATAATGATTTACTTAATAAGAATTTGAGCTCACCCCTTTATTAGGTTTTATTTTCCTAGGATTTCAAGAAGTTTATTTTGATTGATAATCAGTGATAAGATAGAGGATTAATGGACTTATCAATGAATCATTTATGTTGTGTTTTATTTTCTAATGTGTAATGGAACGTTCATGTATGTAATATTTTTTCCATGACTACTAAACGGTACGGTCTTTTGGGACATTATTTCTTGTAATCATGCCAATTTATTATAATAATGCACTGACTCTGGGCTTCTTGTGTCGGGGTGTCACACTATAAATCTCATTTTACACACTATGGTGAAAACAGGTGAGCATACTTCTCCATAATCACTTGTTTCATGTAACCTATTCGTATTTATGGGTTTTGTATTATACATTGACATGGTTCATAGTCTTTTTTTGTAAAACAATATATCTTCTTCCTAACATGTTCACTAGCTGCTCCTCAAAAGAGATATGATTTTCCATCTATACCACCATTGAATATATTAAATTTGATGGATCTATTTTTTTACATCCTCAAGAGGGATACATGGAATGCATTTCATACTTGAGTCATGTATGGTGGATGTTCTATTCGAGAGGTTATAGCTCTGATGTGATCAATAATATAAAAGGGGATGATGTAGCTAGGACCTAGATTTCCCTTCTTGCTAATTCTCATGAATCTATTATGTGATGGAATGAAATAGATTTCCGTCTCTGCAACCTTAAGATCCACTTCACAATAATGATATTATTTATAGTTATTATACTGACATTAGGAATCCCTTATGTTACAGTGAATGGTATTCACCTTTTCAACCACTTCCTCAATCATTTTTGGTCCTAGTAGCATTCATTCACCCACATTATCCCAACATATAGTTCTTATGAATATTTTACCAAAAAGGGATTTGTATAATTCCATTTTTATGCATGAGTGGAGACCATTGTTGTAAGATAACTTTACAATTTTAAGATGTTGTTCCCATCATACTTTTCAGTCCTATAAATATTTTCTCATAATATCATCCAATATATAAATTTTCCACTCGGACTGGATTAGTTTTGGGTGATAAGATATAATAATGTTTAGATAAGTGTTTTTCACTTATTTAGATACTTTTTCAAAACCTGGAGGTAAATCCTAGATCTTGATCAAATAAAATTTATAATGGATATCCATTAAGCCTCACCACTTCTCTAATATATATTACAGCAAGTTGGCTGAGTTATAAGAGCTCTCAAATTGTAATAAAGAGATAATTCTTTGTAATATTGTCCCTAATAATGAATATATAATTATATCCTCTTGTTGTCTTTGGGAGTCCATTGAAATTGTCCATTGTTATATTTTCCATCTTATGTGTAGGTATGGTTAATGGTTTTATCATCCCTTTATACTTTTTTCTTTTCAACCTTCACTTGCTGACATACCATGAACATTGACATATATTCAAGGATCTAATTCTTCATATCATCTCCACAAAAGTGTTCTTATAGATCTCAATTAAACCTTTTAATCCTGGGATGGATGGAAAATATTGAGTGATGTGCCTCACTAAAAATATCCCTCTTTATCATAGGGTTTTACAGTACACATAGTCAAGACCGAAATCTTATGACTCCTTACTCATCAATTTTGATCTCCTAAGATTTTGTATTTCTAATAGATCATATCTTCTTCTGAATCTCCACATCATCTTTTTGAGGATCCATTATCTTCATTAAAATAAATTCCTAATACATAATTTTAAGAAGGAATTATGATGTTATTTCATTTAAAATTCACATGTCCATCATTTTCAAGATTGAAAATGTTGTATTATTTCTTATTCACATAATTGATAATGTTTTAGTATCCTTTCCACTTAGAACATATTCCATTTAATATTATTTACCAATATTGTAGTGCATTTTGTTTTCATAATACCTGATGTGCTCAAACTATCTTCATTGGTGGAAATTAAGATCCTTATATGATAATATATATTTGATTATCTTGTGATCAGTATATATCTTACACTTATCTTGATATTGATAATGTCTCTAGCTTTTCAACGTGATGGTCATAGAAGTAGACATCAAATAATGCATGGAATAGTTTTACTCATGAAATTTAAACTTTCTTAAGTCATAGGAAATCACATTTTTATCATTCATCAGTAAAAATACTATTCCCATCTTTGATGCATCACTACATATCAGAAAGAGTATTATGCTTTCATGTAGTGTATGTACTGATACAATGATACACCTCTTTTTCAAATATTTGAAGCAGTATACAAATTCACTGGCCCAGAAAACAATTACTCCCTTACAAGTCATCATAATTAATATGTTTTAAATTCATGATAGGTTACCTACAAACCATCTTCATTAATTAGATACAACAAGGAAACTACAGATATATATTATAGAAGCAGGTATGTGCCACTACTCAATTTCCATTTTCTTAGATGGGTCCACAATAATCCTTTATAAGATAAAAAATGTTCAATAATAGAATTTCATTTTAAGGAAATATTCATATCTTGGTTATTTATTCTATAAAAACTCTTATTATATATCAACTGTTACCAATGATCATCCACATGATTTTTCTCATTCATTAGATTTAGTTCTACCGTACCAAAAATATATTTTTTTCAACTATTCATATTTTCTCATACATGTTTTTTATTATTTGTAATGGTTTATATTTTTTTAATGTTCATATTTATTCATTTTAAATTTAATATTTTTTTATATTTATTCATATTTGGATTGCAGTCTTATGAGAGAATATGATATAATGAAGAACATATGAATATTTATACATATGTATATATATATATATATATTTGATTGTAAATTTTCATTTTTTATAATCATGTTTTATCTTGTTAAGCATGTAATACTGTATACATTTTAAAAATTATTTTTTTCTATTTTCAGTGACAGATTTATCACATGGGTATTCATTTTTTGGAATTTTTCATTGAAATTTCCTTCACCTCGTGTATGTTAATCTTATTTAATTTTCAAAACTATTTATATATGTTGTTTGCACTGGAATTTCCATCACGTGGGAATGATTCTATTGAGCATGATAATTAATGATCAATGGGATGTGTTTATAAGGAAATTATATATTATTTTAATTGACTTTGAAATATTATGATTTTCGATGCATAATGATTTACGGACATTCAAGAATATGTTCCACAATGAATGGTATTTTTTAGTGTAAATTAATATATACTACCAAATCCATGTTGTATTATTTAAAATTGATTGAATTTTTGTTTATCATTTAATAATTGTGGATTTTTTTTAGTACAATAACGGATATGGTGAAAAATTTGTGAATTCTAATGTAGAGGTAATTTAATAATAGAATTATAGTTTATTTTTATACACACAATGTCTAATTTATTGGTAATGACACAATTTGGATTTCATTCCATTTCATTTTATTTTATTACTCAAAAGAATGTTCCTAATGTAGATTAAATAGGTATTGTTATAACTTTTGTTTATTTCCTTACTTTATGTGTACTTGTTTTCATATATATATATATATATATATTCTTGTATTCACATCTTTTTATGTTCTGTTTCCTTGCATATGTTTATTCAATAGGCTGAACATTAAATGATTACTAAAACAATATTACTTTTACTATATATGATACATAGTGATCTAATTCTCTATAATAAAAATTTTCATATATTTATGTAGATTCAACACAAATGAAGACTTATGTAGTTTCAATATGCTTTAAATTTTCATATAGTTTCTAAATAAATTCAATATTGATGCATCTTTATAATGAGCAGCTATTGAAAAAAAATAAAGAAGTGAAGCGAGAGAGGGTCCCTATGACATAGACCTCAAATGGAATTTTGGAATCCGTATGATGAACCAATAAGTTAAATTCAAAATTAGGCCAATGAGATGTATCAAAAAGAAGATTCTGAAAAGTGTGGTCGCTTGTATCTCTTATCCAATTCCAGCTTCCCTTCCACCATTTTAAATTCATCTTATTAACAAAATTTCAATCTCTAATTTTCCAAAGTAACTTCCAAATAAAACCTACCCACTACATAACTATTGTCAATTTCCAACCCAATCCACCCACTATTATAATGCCAAATAGCATATACTAAAACCCCTATAACAATCCACCTCCTCCCCAATGGCCCATTAAATTCCATATAAGACTACCAAACCATACCTCACCATCTATCTAACCTCACCCACAAAAACTTTCCCCCTTAACCTTTTAATCCATATAAATAAAATTTCATCCCTATAAGTCCAACTTCTAAATCCTAGACCAACCCACATGGAACTCGGCATGCCAGTAGCCTACCCAAAACAATTACTTTACTTACCAAAATTGTTTCTCACTACTCTCTAATTTGATTTTTTTTTCCAAAATCTCAATCCCATAAATCCAACTATATCACCACTTAATCCAAGATAAAGGCCTTATCCCAGTAGCGAACTGGTGTAACTAACTACCTTTTGAATCCCAAATCCTGCTTACAGCTTGGAAACTCAGTAGCCTTCCAAGGATAGAGATAATATGGGATATTATTCTATAGAAATGGTTACACATACCGTTATAATGACCAATTTCACCATCTCCTCTACTTTAAATAGTGAATTTCACTCTAGGTTGAAGGTGTTATCAACTGCTACTACCTTCTTTTTCTGAAATAAAGTGCCCCAAAATTATAGTTATTATGGTAGTTCATACTACTTATTTTCTAAAATTTCTTCTTTTTTCACTTTACTTTATCTATGTTATCATTATGATAACAATTTATTTGTTATTGTGAATTTATTCTCCCTTTTTTCTTGTGTGTTTCAAGAGACTATGTTAGTTTTTTTGTGTTATTAATATGACAATTTTTTATTGTTTTCTATTATTCTACATAAATATATCATCTAAAAACATTAGTCACTATTAACATTAGATTTTTAAATCTTTATGTATTCTAATATTACCACTTCATTAAACCATTAACAATCTTCATTACAGTTATGATTTTTAGTATCTTTCATCCCACTCTTCAAAGGTGCATGAACAATAAACCTTTTTACAAAACAAACCAATTTTCCAATGATATCTGGAAGATTGGGAATCATATTGACCCCCCTTGAGCGGTTCATAAATGTCATTATTGAAGGATTTCAAGAGATATACATTTTTAGTACTTTATGCATTAAATTATGGGAAAAAGTTAGGTTTTGTGTCTCAATTTTAGTTGTTATGAGCATACACTTGTTCGGGTTCTTGTTTCATTGAACAACATGAACTGGATATATCTAGATTTCTTCTTAAAGTCCATTATTTAATGATTTCAAGTGATTGGAATTCTTAGTACTATAAATTAAATAATGGGAAATAGGTGAGTTTTTTTCATTATTAGTTGTTATGTGATTCCAATTGATTGGATTCTTCTTTCACTGAACATCATCCAGTGCATCTATATAATGTATAATTTGATTATCGATTAGGTATGTTCTAAAATTTTCTCAGATCCTTGAGATTTTAAAAGGGATGATGAAAAATGTTAACTATGCAACTTTTTTTTACATCAATTTATTTATATTTTAGTTTCAATTCATGCGGATATTTTCCACTGATTTGTAGGTATTTTTTTTGTTTGTGATGTAGATACTGGAACTAAAAGGTTTTACATAACAAAAACATTAGGTATCTCACTGGTAATGGATATGGCTAAATTTTGTTTCTACTGATACCTCATGTGTGGTAAAGATCTTGGAGGTGAAGGTTGCTACATGTGGTTTTGGTTGTGCTGAAAGATCTAGTATATCATGATCGGGCTCACTGGTGGTACTTTGGGTGTGGGAGGGGAATCATGTTGACACTCGTATGTTTTTTTGTTACATTATATTATTAACATAATTAATTTTTATCCATGTTTGAACTTTCATATAAATATGATATTGTTTAATACATAAAAATAAATTATATATGATAAATTAATTAATATAATATGAAATTTTAATAGAAATAAATTTATAATTTTTTAACAATATAACTTATAAATAGATATTATATGTTTGAAATGTTTTCACCAATGGAAAAATATTTTTCATAAGAATATATTTATAAACAATTTGACAATGAAATATATATTATCTGTTGGTATTATTAAAATTTCAACCAAACTATTATATCTATCACAAAAACATTTAACTAAAGTGTTTTTACTAACTCATTATTGGTAGAGACATATGTTTTTGTAATATGTCTTGCCTACAGAGAATGTATTTTTTCTAATATATTTGTCTCTATTGGAAGAAGATAAGTATTTTGTAGTGAATGAAAGAACTGGTAATGGTTCTTGAGATTTGGACTATCATGTATTGTTAAGGTATTAAACATCAACAAAGAAGACATTAGGCACATGGGAGGGTGTATAGGTGAATAATCAGAGTGTCACGTGTCATTTCAAATGCACAACATGTTCAAAGTTCATAGAACATCCTCTTTGAGAAAAAATATCTAATATATAATCTTGTGTTATTTTTTTATTATATATATATATAATACAAATCTAGTACAAATAGATCCTCACATCCTTCATAAAATCAAAATATATTGGGTATAGTGCTTTCATAAATATCTCCACAAAAAACGTAGAAATGTTGCATCTTTATTCCTTTGGAATAAATCTTAAAAAACATAAAATATTTTGAATTACACATTCAATAATAAATCCAAAATAATAATATCATTGAATTCTTTGATAAATCTAGTTTAAATCTATTCAATCATATTTAGACATTGTCAATATAGTTTTGAAAAACAATGAGAACAACCCCAATGAAAAATCAAATATGTGAATTTAAATAATCTTGTAACCACCGAAATTATTGGAAAAATATTTTCAGATTATTTATTAATTATTATCATTAAATATTTCACCAAAATCATCAAAATAACATTGATTATAATTGTTATATTTAAAAGGAATTTATCCACTAGAAAACCCATTGAAAATAAACTGTATATATATTCTGCATATCAATGTTCATCATAAAAGAACAAAGAAGCAATAGTAAATTATGGTACAAAAAGTAGGGTACACAAAAGTATGGAAAAAAGTAGGGTTTACCAAAAGTAGGGTTCTCTAAAAGTTGGTTCCACCGAATATAGGGTTCACCAAAAGTATATTTATCCATAAGTAGGGTCACCAAAAGAATGTTTCACCGAAATTAGATTTCCTAAACCATACTTTCATTAAATTAGCATAGGTTTCATCAAAGTAGAATAGTGTTTATCAAAGTAGCATATGGTTCATCAATGTAAATTAGGGTTTACTAAAGTATCATATAGTTCATTAAAAAATCAGGGTTTTTGAACCATACTTTTAACTATTATGAATGTATGGTTGTCGACCCATAATCTTAATTATTTAAAAAGTAGGGTTTATAGACCATATTTTTCACTGTTGAAAAAATCGGATTATCGAACCATATATTACACTGTGCTGAAAAACGGGATGAAATATTTTGAAGAAATTCATTGAATTATTAAATTTGATTTATAGTAGATTCCATATTTGGTAAAATATACTTATTTTTTGAAAAAAATATATGATTTCCAATGAATCATAAATCGAATAAATCCCACTTTTACATCTACTAAAATTATCAAAAAATCAATGATAAAATATTATGGAAAAACTAAAACTATGAAACAGAATTGAAGAACATCACATAATTTATAAACCATCTAAATGACCTTGTATACATCTATATAAACTAATGAAATCAAGATAAAAAATTTATTTCTATAGAATCATGTTTTTAGCGAATAAGATATCTATAAAACATGTAGTAAAATGAATACAGTAACTTTTTTAAACAATAGACATATAGTCTCTAAAAAATCATGGAAAATAATTTAAATTTAGTGTGCTAGAAATTCATTTTTCTAATTTCTCTTAAACAAATTAATTTAAGATAAATATTTTATCTATCCAAAAAGATAATAATCACTCAATTAATAATAATTTTTTTGAGATGTCATCAAAATAATGAGGACAAGTAATAAAAAAAGAAAAACATGCAGATGCACTGACACCCACTCCTCTAACTCTGCCAATAGATCCCAATCCTCCTACATATCCTACTAATACACCACTACCATCAAACACCAATCCTTCTTATCCTACTCATAAATCCCCTCCACCAAAATTCATAGTTTTTTACTCATATGTTGATTATAAAAACCATCATATTTTTTCATATCAGTTTATATATAAAATTGGGGATACCATTAATCATCGATATAATATGATAAAGCATCATGTCGTCACTATATGAAATATTATAGATTTATCAATAATAATTCCACTTCCAATTGATGAGGTGAGTTGAGTTTCATAGAGTATCGACCAATTTTTAGTTTTATCATTTATAATATTTCGGGAAATTACCATAGAGGTATCTATATATTTTATCCTAAATTTAATTTTTCTATTAATGTTTTTTAAAATTTTATAGTTTACATATTTATCTATTTTTTATAAGAATAATATAAATTTAATGAAAAATTTTATAAAATATAAAAAATATAATGTTTTAGGAATTCAGATTCAACATCTACTACCCTTTATAGATTGACAACATATTCCAATTTCTTGTTGGATTTTTATGATATTCCAATAGAATCTATAATTTTATGGGTATTCAATGCTATGGAACATTTAAAAAATGATATCATTCCACTTATAACTAGAGATCAGTTGTGCATTAACACTATAATTTTTTTTACATGTAAGTCAATTGACAAAAAAACATTTCATTCATTTAATTAATTGAAACTTAATAATTATGTTTGTTTTGAATTCAGTATATTTATAATATTTTTATTTAGTGTGAAAAAAACAAGTATATGGATTTATGGATCCATAGTTTATTTATCATATAGAAATGATAATGAATGATTCATAAATAAAGTATTATATTTCATAAATTTTTAAAAAGAATTCAATTATTTAGTGATTGATGTTTCCATATCTTGAAGAGTATGATACATATATCTCTAAAAATTTTATATATATCTTAACATATTAAAATGTCTTATTAAATTTTCTTATATATCAGTATCCATTAGATGATGGTTCTTTTTTCTAATTTGGAAGACACTTTGCAGGATATGCTCTATCCATGATGAAGTGAAATAATATTTTATAAATGTATTGATCACATATGTTTGAATATTTTAATAATTGTTTGTATTATATTGAAATTTTATTTTATTTTATACATATTCATTTCAATCATTTAATGGAATTTCGTTATAGATACCAAAACAGAAAAAACATTATGATCGGATATGTGAAAGAAAAAACGACTTTTCAATTAAAATTAAATTTTTTGGATATATTAACTAAATATGTTATTCAAAATTAAAAATTCATTTAATGAGGAATTTAATATATAGGGATTACTGTAATGTGGATACTATGTTTTAGGATTTCTGTATTATATAATATAAATTGGTATTATTATAATTTTTCAAAGGATATATTTATTTTTAATAATTTCATTAATATTTCATTCATTTTATTCAAAATAAATGTTAAATTATTTTTTATTTGTATATTTCTGGTGACCCTCAAAATAATATTGCAAATAAGTTAAGACACATAAAAAATTAATGGAAAAATTAATTAACAGGTTTTATTGGATTTAATTTTATTTATAATATATATTGTAAACTTCTATTTTTGTTTTACTATTTTTCTACTTATTTTATATTATTGATTTCTAGGGAGGGGAATAATTAATAGAAATTTGTTTAAAAAATATATTTTTCACATTTTTCATTTAATAACTAATGTGAAATATTATTCATAATCTTTTACCATTCTGTTTTGTAGAAAAATATAATGTGTAAAATGATTTTTAATTTCATTTATTTCATAAGTAATGTGAATAAGTCATTAATCATTGATTTTTCATGTTTTTATATAATAAAAAACATTAAAAAAATTGATCAATGTATTTATCACGTCTTTTTTGAAATAATTTATGTCAAAAATAGCCAAAACTATTTTTACGAAGTCTATTTTTATTAAGCAATATTAAAAACATATCTTCAATGTTTCCCACAATAACGTCAAATACTAACTGAAGATAAAAAAATCTATAGGAATAAAAAGTTTTCACTTGTGGTTATACATATACATGTTAAGTAGGTTAATGATTGTATCATAGTTCCACATCAATTTTTGTATTAATTTTTGGTGATGGTTTTGTTAGATTTTGTGAAAATATGTACTTCTTAGTGACTCTATAATCAACTAAATCAGAGTATAATTATGGAACTCAAACAGTTTGAGAGGTATTATGGATATTGGTTCATCATTCATGTTTTTTGGTTCATGTTTAATTATCATTGTAGTTTCATTGTGATAATTAGAGTATTTTTTTACCTCTCAAAAAATCCTATTCATCACTCTTGATCTAAATATATTGCTATTCTATATCACTTTATAAAAGATATGGTAGATTCATGTGAAATAATTATTGGTAAAAAATAAAATCACATATGTATCATTACAAAATCTATTCCTAGTGATAATTTTTTGGAGTAAATTTAAAAATTAAAAATTCATCATTCCCACACAATTGTGTATTTGTTCCTCTGATACCCCCAATTCCCTTTGGATATTATAGAAAATTTTGGATACAAATATGTGATTAAATGGGATAGTATTTGATATTATGTCCTTAGATGAATGTATATTCAAATCACATTACAAAAACATTCATATTATCATGTTATAGAAATATCTTAAAAATAAAACATTATCATGTTTAGTGGTGTTTCGATATATCTCAATGAGATTGGATATAATATAATGATTTTTATTTTGATGCATGTTAGGTCAAGTAGATTTATATTGTTCTAAAAAAATCCAATATGTGAGACTAAATAACCACAAGTATTTATGGATTTGTTTTAAAATGGTTCATGTTTCTGTGGATCTATGTTATTTTGGGTGTTTGTATTTTTGGAAATCCATATTTTGAAGTGATAATAATTTTTACGGTTATTTTTATTTTATTAGAATATATATCATCAATTTCAGTTTCGTGATTATATTTTTTTGTCTTTATTTTTTGATAGAAATGGTATTTTGAGTATTTTATTTAATTTGAGAGAAATATGGTGTTTTCGAGATCCATATAGTCATTTTTACAGTGTTTTTAAAATAAATAACGAAATTCTACTATGAAGTAAAATATCAGATTTCAAAAATTAATTTTAGTGATATTGGAAAATCAAATTTAATTTTTATTATTATAGTAAATCAGGTAAAAAAATTATTGACATAGGAAAAGTAAATTGTAATTCACACAGTTAATTAATATGCATCCAATGTGATCCACATAGCCAAATTCATATGTAAACATGTGATTTAAATAACTAATTGTTAAAACATGGATGATGTGATTCACATATTTAATTTTTTGGAAATTTAAAATGGTTATTAATGAAGTGGTCTTTTTGTATGCTCTATGTTTGTGATATTTGAATGTCGTATCCTAAAAAGATTACTTGATACTATCATGAATCTTATTAAGGTAGGGAAAATGTAGATATTAATTTTTATAATGAGAAAATTGATTTCTAGTTAATTATAAGTTTTAGAAATGAACATTTTATCAGGATTTAATTGTGAAATGATGGGGAATTAATTTAAATGCATGTTGTGGCTATTGTATTGATTTATTTCCCTAATGGAAAACTGGAAGAAGAAGTTTATTCTAAAGCTAATGCCATATATTCAGTGATCAACATTTGGTAATTCTCATCTCATTGGGGGGTTTTATTTGAGGATGATGTCTCTTATTTAAGAAAATTAATTTCTATACTATTGTAGATTATTTATTTTATTTTCTATATCCTTAATGAAGAATTTTTTTTTCTATTACAATTGAATAAATGTGTTTTTTTGGTGATCTTATTCATCATTTTCATACTATTTTTAATATAGTGTGACTCTAAGATGCTTCATGTGAAACCTAACGTCTATGGTGTGATAAAACATGAATTATTGTAATTATAACTCACTTTTTCTTATAATTAATTTAATATTTGATTGGGAAGGTAAACTATCCATGATAAGGTGTAGTATTGTATATTTGATTTGACCGTTTTAAAAATTGTTTAATTATTGTTCTTGTTATTCATTGTATGATCACGTGAACATGAAAAAATTCATTTTTGAATTGAATGTACTCTAACATGTCCTAGTGGTTTATCTCTTTTAAAAATAAATAGTCAAATATTCCCATAACTATTCCATACCCCTACTCAATAGATGAATCAAATCCTACCAAGAACATTAGTGGGGATGCTATCTCAATATAGAGGTTTCAGAATCAAAGGAAGTGGACCATGTGTTTTATATATTGGGTTTAAGTAATGGTGGTCTCATTCAGATAGTAATAGTAGTTATAATTAATTTCATTCTACAATGTATACAAAGGTGAGTCATTTTTTGTGGTTTAATAGTAGAAGATTTTCATTGGATCACATTGAGTGTGAAAAATTGGTGAACCTAACCCACAAGTTTCAATAGTTTTTAATTTTACCAGTGTATATGTTTTTGTTTTATGTTTATAAATGCGATATACCCATGTGTATGTGAAATTAAAATATTATTTGGCGAAAACATGTTTTACTAGCCAATGTATTGAGGCATTCACATCATGCATGTTTTTTTGCAATACCATGGTTTTCATGGGATCTTTCAGTAGATGATATTATGTTATTGGCATGGTTTAGGGGGTGAAATATTTTTTTATCAAATTAATCATAAGTGAATCATGAGAAAAACAAGTTAAAAAAATTAAATTTTAGGGAATTATCATTTATGAAATAAGAGAAAGTTTTAAGGTGGATCATGGGTACAAGTAAGACCCATCATGTGTGATCTATATTTGGAGTTCTTGGATAGAGGCCATTAGTCCTTTCATGGAGTGTATAGTACATGCTTTCAACCAAAGTGAGGAAATGTAAATGAGTAAATGTTGCACCACTTGTGAAAGTGTTTTTCTCATAGATAAATTTCTAGGATATAGTGTGAGAAAAATAAGTAGATGTGGAGGATAATATTTTATAATTTTTGGGGGTGACTCCTAAATGACCTTCATAAAAATGAGAATTCATTATAGGGAGAGTTTGTTACGTCATATTAATTTTTATTTATGTTATTGGTATGTGCATAATATTGTATTTAATAACTATTGGAGGTGTTAGTTTTGTTGAAGACTAAATTCAGGAGCACTAGGATTGACCTACAACTATTGAAGACCTATAGACAGTCTATCATGGTGTGTCAAAGTGTGTAATTTCATGAATATCTAGGCTAGGCTACTGGAGAGGTTCCAAATAATTTCACAGTGAAAAATATTATTTCACAACATGATCTTATTTTATGAACTTGTGACTTTAAATTGATGAAAGTATTCCATGTGAATGGAATTCATTTATGTATTTTCTTTTAGTATTGTGGTATTGAAATAAGTTATTCTCCCCCAATCAATGATTTTGTTTCCAAGATACGTAAAATAAGGGTTGGTGTAGTGAGTACCCTTTACTATGAACCCTGAAATTAATGAATGAGAGAACCATATTAAAATTATTCTTGTGTTTTCCAAATTGGTAAACATGATTAAAATGTAAAATTTGTGCTTGATAAGGGATATAATAAGTGGTATTATTATTTATTTAATGGTATTATTTAATGGGATTTAATTATGTATTGAAGTCCAGTTGTATGTGTGGTTTGAAGATGACTATGGGTTAGATGCTAAGTCTCACTATAAGTATGATGGTCATCATGAGTGAGGCATCGATCTGGATTGTTTTTAGGTGATTTTATCTTCTATGTGTGACTTTATACATGTTAATTCATGTTCTTTTTTATGTTTCCTTGCTATATTTTTTGGGGTGGGCTAGTGCATTTGACTTTGGACCCCCCCCAACATCTATGAGGATAGGATAGTGTGATTTATTTTCACTTATTAGATTCCATGGGTATGTGATGGTGTGATTAAATATGGCCTAACTATAATGTATGGTTATGGCTTAATGTTAATATGGACCTCCCTCTATAGTTTGGGATGGTTCAATGTGTTTGATGTGACCTAACTATGTAAGAAGGGGTGGTTCAGAGGTCTTAATGATTTTGAGACCTTGATATAAATTGTGTTTCAACTTTTTTAGGTGATTATAAGTTTCTGACATGGTTCCATTTTATAAATGAATTGATGCAGGTAATTATAGGGTTCATTGCAACTTGGTTAGTGGGAATTCAACTAGTAGGATGTATATTTATTTGTTTATTTTCTTCCCTCATTGAAAATTGGTCTATATTACTATTTCAAATATTATAAGGACACATTAGTGGAATTCTCCTAGGTTTATAATCACACAATACATGAAAATATCCATTAACAAGAAACCTCTTTTGTTCAGGGATTATAATAATATCAAAGGAAATTTTTAGTGATGTTATATATGACAACCCTGCTTTTTATTAAAACTTAAGCATGATTTATTACATAAAACTTCACTTGATACAACAAAGAAGATCGAGATGTTTAGTTTCTTTGGGGCTTAGGATCATTACATAAAAACTTTAAACTTGAAATACAACATCTTTATTGAAAACTTCCTTTACACGACCACTACATTCCTTCGTACTTAGCATTGCATGGGATAACCTGAGGACATGCATAAGAAAAGGGTGAGCTATAAAGCCCAGTAAGGGAGTAAACAATGAATAACATGAGGAGTGAAATACATGTTAGGCAATAGGCATATCAATAGATCATAATATAAACATGATCATAAAGGCATGATAAAGAATGATAGTCATAACATGGAAATGTGGCAACAACACTTAACATTGAATTAGCATGAGCCAAGGCTCATTGCACATGGAGCATGAGTAAACCCTCATTGCACTTGAAGCACGAGTAAACCCTCGTTGCACTTGAATTAGAATGAGTCAACACTCATTACACATGACGTATCATGATACTATACTTTACCCAATGCATTGGAGCGCTATAAAGTGCGCACCCTTCTTAAACATTTCATTTCATGCATAAGTGTGCCACATGGATCATAAAACATGGATTCATAAAACATAATAATTTCTTCCACGATAAAGGAAAGTGGAATTCATACATGAAACTTTATAATCAATATGTAAATGTGCATAAAGGTGAATACCCTTGATGGAGAAATGGGCATGGTATTCACTACACAAAGACATTGGCTTAGAAAATCGGTGCGATTTCGGCAGCGTAACGGCGTGACATAAGAATTCATAAAAAAAGTTGATGAGAGAGAAAGGGGTTCCTCATCATATTTACATGTAATGGACAGTAATGAGATCATATATATACATGTCCCAACAATAGAAATGGAATCTAGATTCATGATACAAAAGTATTGCTTGAATGTAAAAGAAGAGAGAGAAGTTTCTTTCGGAATTTCGGCATAGTAACGGGTGTACATGGGAGGCATTTAATGAGAGAGAAAGGGTTCTCCCATCAGTCAAACAATAAGAGGGCAGTATGGGGGAGGTGCAAAACCATACCCCAACATTCATAATTGAAATAAAAAGGGAAATACAACTTAAAGAAAATTGACAAAAAAATGAGAAAGGAAGAAAACCCCTTACTTGGAAGTGTGCTTCCAAAGGCTAGAGAGAGGCTTGTGAGAGGCTTCTTGGGAGCTTGGGGAACCTTGAGAGGATTCTAGAGAGAGTAGGGCAGAGGTTGGACGAACTTCAAGGGCTTTGAGTGAGGAGGAAGTGGGAGCTTGGGTGGGTTTATATAGGAAAGGTGAGAGAATTCTTTATTATTTAGGTTTGGGACCCCTTATATTAAAATAATCCAAACCACAAACCATCCAATGGTATTTACCAATGGTTTCTGGAAAAGGAAAGAGGAAAACAATATTTTACAAGTCCAAGTTCCGAACTTATTTAAAAATTAGGGTTGCTTATGTGGAGGTGAGTCACACTCCCATGGAAATTAATTTAAAAAGGCAAAGTGTTGAATAAGTCTTGAGGGCTCCATTAATGCTTTGAAAAGAAAGTCAAACAAACCCAAAACCTCATTATTTTAATGATAAAACACATATTGGCCGAACATAAGGATTATGGTATTTTATTACATCACCATTGGGTCATTATGATGTCATAAAACACATTATATATTTAAATGGTATTTAATTTTTACCCAAAAATTTGACTGTCTCAGAAAATTATGAAAAATTCACCGTTGGATAATTTTGACGTCCTGATTCCAAAAATAATATTTATTTTATCTAAATAGTTTTCTAAATATGTGAATTTTTACTTTTAAAATAAAAACTGACATTTATAAAAAAATTCACGGGTTTTGACAGAAATGGCTTTCAAACCTTAATAAAAATTTTAATTGCATTCATAAAATTATAAGATCATTTATATTTAATAAAAATTAAAATAATATTAATATAAATATTTTATTAAAATATTATTTAATTCAAAAATCCATTATTTTAATAAAATATAATTCTTAATTAAATAATAACTAAAAACACCATTTGTACTTTAAAAACTAATTACAATGTATCAAAAATGACTAGAAATTATATTCATTATTATATACAAAAAAAAATAATGTACATGAACATGGTGCTACTTATTTGTTACATAACCCCTTAAAATAGCCGCATAAGACCTAAGGGTAAGGTGTGCGATGGTGACAGACTCTTGGGGTTGCTCGGATAACATCGCTCGAGTGGTAATCTCTATCAACTTCCATTTTTCCCATAGATGATCACGTTCGAGCTTGACTTGATGAAGCTCAGCTTGGGCTTGGTCAAGGGAAAAGCCCAAAGATGCCACCTCTTTTCCGAGCTCCGACAAATGGGCTTCGTAAGGGGAAATTCTACTGGATGAGGCCATCACTTCCTTTGTCTGAGTAGAAATGGGTTCGTTAAAGCCTTATATTTATACTACTTAGATGATCACTGTTCAACGGCTATAAAAGTAATGGTCACAAATCTTAACGTAAAACTAAAAAAAGTTGACATCTTATAAAAAAAACATTTTTCATAAAGAAACATTTAACTGGATCAAGAGGGATTTTCCATTAATGAAACTTTGGGTTGTTACAACATTCCCCCCTTAAGAAATTTCGCCCTCGAAATTTTCCTTTTCCCACACTAAAATAAATGTGGGTAACTTAGCTTCATCATATCCTCCGACTCCCAAGTTGATTCTTCAATCTTGTGGTTTCTCCACAACACCTTGACGAGGGGCATTGTCTTATTTCGTTGAACTTTTTCTCTACGATCTAAGATCTTCACTAGTTGCTCCTCATAAGAAAGATCTTCTTCTAATTGTACCACCTCGGAAGAGAGTACATGTGAAGGGTCCGGTATGTACTTCCTTAAGAGGGATACATGGAAGACATCATGCACCTTGGCCATAGTAGGTGGAAGTGCTAGTCGATAGGCCACAACCCCAACACGATCAAGAATCTCGAAGGGGCCGATGTACCTTGGACTTAACTTCCCTTTCTTTCCAAACCTCATGACCTTCTTCCACGGAGATATGCGTAAAAACACCATGTCTCCGACTTTAAACTCAAGGTCTCGTCGACGATTATCTGCATAACTCTTCTGTCGACTCCGGGCTGCCTTGATATACTGCTGAATGGTTTTCACCTTCTCCACCATTTCTTCGACCATTTCTGGTCCAAGCAGCTTACGTTCACCGACCTCATCCCAACATGCCGGTGTTCTACACCTTTTCCCATAAAGGGATTCATATGGTGCCATTTGGATGCTCGAGTGGAAACTATTATTATAATAGAACTCAACTAGAGGAAGATGTTGATCCCATCCTCCTTTAAAGTCCATTGAGCACACTCTCAACATATCCTCAAGTGTTTGGATAGTCCGCTCGGATTGGCCATCAGTTTGAGGATGATAGGCCGTACTGAAGTTTAGTTCAGCATTCAGAGCATGTTGAAGACTCTTCCAAAACTTAGAGGTAAATCTTGGATCTCGGTCAGACACAATAGATAGTGGTACTCCATGCAACCGTACCACTTCCCTGATATATATCCGTGCCAGTTGATCCAAAGAGAAATCCTCTCGAATAGCAATGAAGTGTGCAGTCTTTGTAAGACGATCCACAACAACCCAGATTGCATTGTTGCCTTTGGATGTCCTTGGAAGTCCAGTGACGAAGTCCATGGTGATGTTGTCCCATTTCCATTCTGGTATGGGAAATGGTTGCATCATCCCCTTAGACTTCTGCCTCTCTTCCTTCACTTGCTGACACACCAGGCACTTTGATGTATATTCAGCGATCTCCTTCTTCATATTATCCCACCAAAAGTTTTCTCGGAGATCTCGATACATCTTTGTGCTCCCTGGGTGAATAAAGAAATTTGAACTATGTGCATCATCCAAAAGTTCCTTCTTCAGCTCCGAACTTGATGGAACACATAGTCTTTTCCCAAACCGCACAATTCCTTCTTCATTAACATTAAACTCTGAGGATTTTCCCTTTTTGATAGCTTCCACTTTTTCTTGGATTCCTGCATCATCCTTTTGAGCATCCTTTAACATTTCCAAAAGAGATGGTTGAGCAATCATTTGTGAAAGGATTGATGATTTTCCCTTCTTTATGATTCCCACGTCCATCTTCATCAAGTCTAAGAAGATTGGATCCTTCTTAATTCTCATCATTGATAGAATTGCTGGATACTTTCTACATAGGGCATCCGCCACCTTGTTCGCCTTCCCAGGGTGGTAATGTATTGAACAGTCATAATCCTTGATGAGCTCTATCCATCTTCTCTGGCGCATATTAAGCTCTTTCTGTGTGAATATATATTTAAGACTCTTGTGGTCAGTATATATCTCACATTTCTCTCCATAGAGATAATGCCGCCAGATTTTCAAGGCAAAGATCAGCGCCTCCAACTCTAGATCATGCGTTGGATAGTTTCGCTCATGGATTTTCAACTGCCTTGAGGCATAGAATATCACTTTATCATTCTGCATCATCACACATCCTAAGCCCTTCTTTGAAGCATCACTGAATACCACAAAAAGCTCCCCACTTGTGGGTAAAGTGAGCACGAGTGCAGTGATAAGCCTCCTTTTCAACTCCTTGAAGATTTCTTCGCATTCATCACTCCATGAAAACTTTACTCCCTTTCGAGTTAGCTTGGTAAGAGGGTTGGACAATCGTGAGAAATTTCTCACAAATCGTCGATAATATCCAACTAACCCCAAGAAGCTACGGATATCAGTTACCGATGTTGGCCTCGGCCATCCCTCAATTGCATCTGTTTTGGAGGGGTCCACAGATATCCCATTGCTTGTGATGATATGACCCAATAATGAGACTTCCTTCAACCAAAACTCACACTTGCTGTACTTTGCATAGAGCTTCTCCTTGCGCAAAGTCACTAGTACAGTTTTTAAATGCTCCTCACGGTCCTCCTTGGTTTTGGAGTATATTAGAATATCATCTATAAAGACTACCACAAATTTGTCTAGGTAATCTCTAAAGACTCTATTCATCAAGTCAATGAATATTTCTGGAGCATTGGTGAGTCCGAAAGGCATTACTATGAATTCATAGTGCCCGTACCTTGTACGAAAAGCAGTCTTGGGGATATCTTCCTTCTTCACCCTTACTTGATAATATCCCGACCGCAAGTCGAACTTGGAGAAGTATTGTGCTCCACGCAGCTGATAAAACAAGTCATCGATTCTTGGGAGAGGATACTTGTTATTTATCGTGATTTTGTTAAGTTCACGATAATCGATGCAAAGCCGCATTGACCCATCCTTCTTCTTGACGAAGAGGACTGGTGCACCCCATGGTGATGCACTTGGGCGTATAAACCCTTTATCCAGATTCTCCTGTAGTTGTTTCTTCAGTTCTTCAAGCTCAACCACAGCCATTCTATATGGAGTCTTGGATATTGGTAGCTCCCCAGGTATAAGTTCAATTGAGAACTCATCATCTCTTCTTGGAGGAAGACCAGGAAATTCCTCGGGAAATACTTCAGCGAATTCCCTCACAATAGGCATTTCTTTAAGGGTGGTTTCTTCCTTGGACTTAATCATCTGAGCCAGATATGCGTGCTCATAAGGCAGTAATATCCATGCTTGAGATGATGGAGCTAAAGGAGATTCATCTTCCTCCTGACACTTGTAAAGAATCGGGGCTCGATTCTCCATATGGAGTGTGATTTCCCTCTCCCGACAATTTATGTTGGCTCTATATAAGGAAATCCAATCCATGCCAAGAATTGCATCAAATTCCAACAAAGGGAGTATGACGTGGTTCGCCGGGAAATTCAATCCACAGATTATAACAGGGGAGGACTTATACTCATGGGATGAAATGATTGCCCCATTTTCCGTACTCACCGACATCTTTACTTCCATGATTTGTGGTGGTGCAGGGATTATTCTAATAAACTTTTGAGATATAAAAGAATGCGTAGAACCTGAATCAAAAAGTACGTTCGCTATTCTTGAATGAATAACTAGCGTACCTGTCACCACTTCGTTGTCGGGGTTCACTTCGGCAGAAGTGATGGCAAAAGCTCTTCCTTGCTGTCTTGGAGGTTGTTGATTGCCTCCGATAACCCTTGGATTAGGGCACTGATTCGCAAAATGACCCGGTTCTTTGCATTTGAAGCATTGAACAACGCGTTGAGGTTCGAACGGAGCGTTCCTCTCCTCTGTCGCAGCCGCGGGTCCTTCCTGCTGACAGTTAACAGCTAGGTGCCCTTCTCTTCCACACTTGAAGCATTTTCTTGTCCCCCTAAGGCAATTTCCAGGGTGCTTCTTTCCACACTTTTGGCAAGTGGGGTGCTGGAATTTCTTAGCGCCGTTGGATTTATCCATTGGACCACCAGCATTGAAGTCCACCTTCCGCTTCTTGTCCCCATGATACCCCTGTGATTCTCCGATCTCCATTTCAACCTTGACGGCACATCGGACAATTTCCACATAGCTGTCGAAGTCACGGATCGCTAATGCTTTCCGCAAGCTAGGCTTCAGCCCACCAAAGAAGCGGTCAACCTTGCATTCGGGGGTAACGACAAAGCCGGAAGCGTATCGTGAAAGCCTTGTGAAGTTTGCCTCGTACGCTTCCATATATTCCTCATCTTTCTGCTTGAGGGAAAGGAAGTCCCTTTCCATCTTAAGACGGAGGGTGCGTGGAAAATATTTATCGAAAAAAATCTTCCGGAATACCTTCCATTCCAAAGCCTCGATCTCCTCCTTAGGCTTCGTATTTTTGATCAATGTCCACCATTGATCTGCTTCACCCTCCATACGATAAGCCGCCAGGAGAACCTTCTCTTTTTCAGAGCATTGGAGGATGGATAATATCTTTTCAATGGAGTTGATCCATTGTTCAGCAATCGTGGGATCAGATGATCCACTAAAAGTAGGAGGCCTTTGTCTCATGAAGCTTTCAATAGCGACTTGTTATTTCTTAGGGGGGGGGGGGTTGAAAGTTCCTCTTGACCAGGGTTTCTATTCAAAACTTGAGTTATCTGAGAGAGAAGCGTGACAAAGTTCGCAATTCCCGCTCCCATTGGATTGGGCATCTCATAAGTACAATCATCACACTGATCTTCACAACGGTTGTTAGCCCGAGTTCTCCTATTACCGGCCATTGGCTGGAATAAAAGAAAGTTAGGGGTAACACATAAAGGTTAATCCAAAGACAAAAGTTGATGACTTATAAATAAACTTTAATCTCTTTAACTCATGAGTCTATAGGATTCAATCCAGTATTTTCATGATCTTCCTTCTAACATATATTCTTAGGGGCATTTTTCCCTTAATAAGGGTTCATACTAAGATTGTGAATTTATCAAAACATTTCCCCCGGGAGTGTCGTACCCAAGAGTGCAGGAAGGCCCGTTGTCGTGCACCAGTTCCCGTTCGAGTCTAGCTCAAAGCGGTGTTTTCGGGTTTTACCCCTAGGATACATCTGTGCCAGAGCCGCCTCTACCTGCTCGTATCCAGACAGGGATGTATTTGTTTGATAAACCACTTACTTAGTATTTACCAAAACATAGGGATGTTTTTATTATGCTTAGTCTTGTATCTAAGTCTTTACTAGGGTTTCCTAATCCCAAAAATAACTAAAACTATCCTTTGATACCAACTATGACAACCCTTCTTTTTATTACAACTTAAGCATGCTTTATTACATAAAACTTCACTTGATACAACAAAGAAGATCGAGAGGTTTAGTGTCTTTGGGGATTAGGATCATTACATAAAAACTTTAAACTTGAAATACAACATCTTTATTGAAAACTTCCTTTACATGACCACTACATTCCTTCGTACTTAGCATTGCATGGGATAACCTGAGGACATGCATAAGAAAAGGGTGAGCTATAAAGCCCAGTAAGGGAGTAAACAATGAATAACATGAGGAGTGAAATACATGTTAGGCAATAGTAATATCAATAGAGCATAATAGAAACATGAACATAAAGGCATGATAAATCAAGATAGTCATAACATGGAAATGTGGCAACAACACTTAACATTGAATTAGCATGAGCCAAGGCTCATTGCACATGGAGCATGAGTAAACCCTCATTGCACATGAAGCACGAGTAAACCCTCGTTGCACTTGAATTAGCATGAGTCAACACTCATTGCACATGACGTATCATGATACTATACTTTACCCAATGCATTGGAGCGCTATAAAGGGCGCACCCTTCTTAAACATTTCATTTCATGCATAAGTGTGCCACATGGATCATAAAACATGGATTCATAAAACATAACCATTTATTCCACGATAAAGGAAAGTGGAATTCATACATGAAACTTTATAATAAATATGTAAATGTGCATAAAGGTGAATACCCTTGATGGAGAAATGGGAATGGTATTCACTACACACAGACAATGGCTTAGAAAATCGGTGCGATTTCGGCAGCGTAACGGCGTGACATAAGAATTCATAAAAAACGTTGATGAGAGAGAAAGGGGTTCCTCATCATATTTACATGTAATGGACAGTAAGGAGATCATATATATACATGTCCCAACAATATAAATGGAATCTAGATTCATGATACAAAATTATTGCTTGAATGTAAAAGAAGAGAGAGAAGTTCCTTTCGGAATTTCGACATAGCAACGGGTGTACATGGGAGGCATTTAATGAGAGAGAAAGGGTTCTCCCATCATTCAAACAATAAGAGGGCAGTATGGGGGAGGTGAGAAACTATACCCCATCATTCATAATTTAAATAAAAAGGGAAATACAACTTAAAGAAAATTGACAAAAAAATGAGAAAGGAAGAAAACCCCTTACTTGGAAGTGTGCTTACAAAGGCTAGAGAGAGGCTTGTGAGAGGCTTCTTGGGAGCTTGGGGCACCTTGAGAGGATTATAGAGAGAGTAGGGCAGAGGTTGGACGAACTTCAAGGGCTTTGAGTGAGGAGGAAGTGAGAGCTTGGGTGGGTTTATATAGGAAAGGTGAGAGAATTCTTTATTATTTAGGTTTGGGACCCCTTATATTAAAATAATCCAAACCACAAACCATCCCATGGTATTTGCCCATGGTTTCTGGAAAAGGAAAGAGGAAAACAATATTTTAAAAGTCCAAGGTCCGAACATATTAAAAAATTAGGGTTGCTTATGTGGAGGTGAGTCACACTCCCATGGAAATTAATTTAAAAAGGCAAAGTGTTGAATAAGTCTGGAGGGCTCCATTAATGCTTTGAAAAGTAAGTCAAACAAACACAAAACCTCATTATTTTAATGATAAAACACATATTGGCCGAACATAAGGATTATGGTATTTTATTACATCACCATTGGGTCATTATGATGTCATAAAACACATTATATATTTAAATGGTATTTAATTTTTACCCAAAAATTTGACTGTCTCAGAAAATTATGAAAAATTCACCATTGGATAATTTCGACGTCCTGATTCCAAAAATAATATTTATTTTATCTAAATAATTTTCTAAATATGTGAATTTTTACTTTTAAAATAAAAACCGACATTTATAAAAAAATTCACGGGTTTTGACAGAAATGGCTTTCAAACCTTAATAAAAATTTTAATTGCATTCATAAAATTATAAGATCATTTATATTTAATAAAAATTAATTTAATATTAATAATAATATTTTATTAAAATATTATTTAATTCTAAAATCTATTAATTTAATAAAATATAATTCTTAATTAAATAATAACTAAAAACACCATTTGTACTTTAAAAACTAATTACAATGTATAAAAAATGACTAGAAATTATATTCATTATTATATACAAAAAAAAATAATGTACCTAAAAATGGTTCTACTTATTTGTTACATAACCCCTTAAAATAGCCGCATAAGACCTAAGGGTATGGTGTGCGATGGTGACAGACTCTTGGGGTTGCTCGGATAACATCGCTCGAGTGGTAATCTCTATCAACTTCCATTTTTCTCGTAGACGAGCACGTTCGAGCTTGACTTGATGAAGCTCAGCTTGGGTTTGGTCAAGGGCAAAGCCCAAAGACGCCACCTCTTTTCCGAGCTCCGAAA
The DNA here is from genome assembly GCA_963277665.1 of Viscum album. Classification (NCBI taxonomy): domain Eukaryota; kingdom Viridiplantae; phylum Streptophyta; class Magnoliopsida; order Santalales; family Viscaceae; genus Viscum; species Viscum album. The sequence goes on from OY728125.1 coordinate 714,290,125, forward strand.
AATGGGCTTTGTAAGGGGCAATTCTACTGGATGAGGCCATCGTTTCCTTCGTCTGAGTAGAAATGGGTTCGTTAAAGCCTTATAGTTATACTACTCAGATGATCACTGTTCAACGACTATAAAAGTAACGGTCACAAATCTTAACGTAAAACTAAAAAAAGTTGACATCTTATAAAAAAACATTTTTCATAAAGAAACATTTAACTGGATCAAGAGGGATTTTCCATTAATGAAACTTTGGGTCGTTACATTATAGATGAGGAAAAAGCTGGTTTAGGTGATTTCTGGACAGAATCCAAGATTGGATTTGGAGATATTTCTTTTTTACTGAAATTAACATTTTATTTTTATATACTAATCTACCAAATGTGGGTATCTCACATTATTGGTTTTTTAGATAATGTATGCAATCAGTTATATCATGTGGTGTTATTATTGGTATCACATCATTATTTTATTTCAATAATTTACACTGTTTATTTCTTGTATTATTTTTTACACTTATTATTATTTGTTACCATGAGGGTAGTCTCCCAATGTTTCCATATAATATATATATTCTATTTGATAAACTGTTTCATTTGGGGAGGGAATTAGAGGCCATGTGGATTTCCTCAACATGGAGTGGGTTATTCAATTTAGTTTGTCATAGTATAAATATGTCCCTTCTTCTGTGTTACCACTAAAATATACCAACACAATTCCTACATATATATGGGGGCAAGGATATGGCCCTACGTGTGAGATTCTATTGAAATATATCGAATAACTACCAAATATACCAAAATATGAATGATACAGTCTTACACAAGGGATTTCATAGATGGTTACTGCTCAATAGTCTTAATCATGGATAATTTATCTTAGAAAACCATGGTTGGGATATTTAAGATAATTTCTACAGAATAGTCCTAAGGGTATATGGTTTCATAGTGTTGGTTTCAATATTAGTTGGTGGGATCCCTACATAGTTACTCATGGAAAATATCTTATATATAGAAAACATACACATCCACCTCCCTATTTTAATTGATTTTTTATTTTCTACACTCCTATGAAAAACTACTGAACATGTTTCACATGGAAACATGTGAAAAATTCTTCTTTATAGAATTTCTTTAGTAGAGTAACATAAAAGGCCTAATTTCATGTGGTATTTTACCTACCAACTAATAAATTAGAAAAAATCTTTTGAGTTAGTCATAGTCTTGATTATATACCTCATATTATTGAATGTAATGTGTTTGTGACAGTTTCCATCAAGAAGATGGGGTTTCAACCTCATTCTTGGTCAAGGTATATATCAAGTGTTGTTGTACTACCTAAGGTTCTTGAAATTTCCACTAGACATTCAAGTGATATTGGCATACGATAGTCAATTTTATAATTCCATTTGGATTGAATGAATATATGTATTACACAATAACCATAAACATGGAATACCCTAGTGTATCATTTGAATAAAAATTTCATAATCAACTGAAATATTTCATTAGAAAATGATTTCATGTTGGTTTCACCATTTTTATTACCCTTTTGCTCTGTGCTCAAGAGTTTTTATGCCTTCTGTGGGACTACATTCCAATGGAAGGAGTCCCGAAGACATTTCATTTTACACTTTTTAATTCCAAATTAATAAAGTGTTTGGGAGGATGAATAAACTTCTAAAATGACTTATTTACTACTTTAGGACACTATAAAATTTTTCATACCTATTTTAAAAATAGTTCCATGTAATAGTGGTAGTTTTTGGGTGTTGTACATGTTTCCTTTCTCATGAGATTAGTCGATTGATACAATAAACTAGTGTAAATATATATAAATATATATATATATATATATATTGGGTTCTCCATTTTTCTCTTATTTTTATCATATACTATGGATTCAGTATATATTCATGAGCACTATTTAGTTTTCCAAAATCTAGGATAATTGTAGATTTTGAAATGTTGGGATTGGTCCCATTAGAGGGGTTTCATGTATATCCCCATAAAGGAAAAAAACCCCTGTAATTTTATGCCACATAATGGGACTTTTCACAACATTATATGTTTTTCAATAAATATCACTATTCTTTCATTTAAGGTCATGCAATCATGACAAAATGAATTTCTTCTTTAGGTCATGTATCCAAAATCCAAGGATTCTATTTTTATGGTCTTGTAACAATGGCATATTCAAAGATGTTTAACAACTTCACTAGTGAAAAAAGATATTATAGCCATGGGATTAGTTCTCATGGATTGAATATGAATGGCTATATCCCACCAGTTATAGCTACATGTAAAATCCCTATTTTTACGGTCACTCCTCAGGGAAAAGAGATCTTCATAACATGGCATGGCCTATATCCATATACCTCACATGTGGTTAGAGGATAATTCCATGTTCATAAACTGTAACTATATGATATTTCCACATATCATTCCCATCAATATAATATTACTAAAAACTAAAAAATGGACCTATATCTTTGGGAATCTGGCTCATGGACCTATCTTATGATAAGTATAAAAGTTTTAAATCCATGTGGTTTTAATCAATGATTTTTAATGTCATGGCTATAGACTTGGGTAAATTTACATGAAAAATACCTATAGATATAGGTGTTTCCACATTGATCAACCTATACCCATTGGTATATCCAATGTATATAGTTTCTTTTCTAATGAATATATGCTTAATATAGAAAAAATGTTTTTTGGTGTTTAGATCGTAGGTCATTTGTTTATGAACAGTAGTACTCTACCACTCCACTAGGAGTGTTACAACAACACAAATTTACAATAAATATAGTTTATCAATACTTTATTTATAGTTGGGATACATCCATAGTCATTTAGTGTGGTTTTAGACCATCCTTACCATAGATAAATGTGTGATATATCCAAGATTGTTCTACTTATGGAAATAATCTAAGTCCCACATTATTTCCGCCTAAAACATTACCCATGATAACATTACACAGCCATAGGAAATGCATGTGGATATAGGTGGGATATTGTCATATACAGTTCCCTTAGTTATATATTATCTCACCCTTGTCCTTATATAGACCATATAGATGCAAATTTTCTAGGGATTCAACTTATATATCCTACCCCTATAAGTATTCAATTTCCACAGAAATTTGTATCCCATTGTTTTTTGTATAGCCATGAAAAAATCTAGATGTGTTTATAAGTAAATGGCTATAGGTGGGTTTTTTAGTAGTGCATTCAGAATGAGTTCTTACCAGCTGACAAGTTGTTGAATAGATAAGAGGGGGATTAATTGACTTATTAACCAAATATTAAATAATTATTAGAATAATTTTAATTATGAATATAAATTATTAAAAATATAAACAATTTAATTGTTAAAGTATCTCAAATAAAATTGATCATACTTATACTCCTTTGTTCTCTCAAAAGCTTACAAAAAATGGAACCCACCAAAAATATAATATCATACTTTTTATGGGGAGTCATAAAACATAAAAAATTATTTATTAATCCATTTTGTTTTTGTAAATACATTCTTTTTTATCCTCATCATTCATAGCCTAACTACCGTCTTTTTAAGTGATGTATAGAACTAGTCTATCATTTATCTTGGCCAACATATAACTAAATCCACATTAATTTTATAAGATGTCTTATAACCATAGTATTATTTTTCTAGGATTTTATATACTAATAATACAACCTTTTAAATGGTAGTGTAACCCACACAAAAATTAATCCAAAAAGAGAAAATATGCAATATAGTAAAATGAAACCAGAAATAATGGTGAATTCCAAAGAGAAGTTGAAGAAATATAGATCGTGTTTGCAAAATAGTAGTTTTGTTCAATGTTTATATAATATGTTATTTTGTGTTTCAATAATTTTAATTAATATTCTAATGATCTTGTTTTCACTTCAAAAATATCACCATGTGTGTTTAATAAGCTCTTATTTGTTGTATCCTCCCATTTTTTATTTCTTTGACGAAATTTATTTATAAAGATCATATATCATTGTATTTTACATAAACATTATACATCATAGTTGTTTTAGTGGATTCTTGTAATAGGTCATGATTTCCTAAAATTGAAATAATAAATTTGATACATTGAAAATAATTATTGAATATTTCATTTTCCAAATGGAGTAGAATTAAATTAAATCTTTATGATATTATTCATCTGAAACTATAATTGAATTTGATTTGAAATTGTTCGTGATTTTCAATTAAAGAATAAAATTATTTTAAACACATAGAAAATATATCGTTATATGAATTTTATATTCAAGTTAATTTTAAATTATTTTATCATTAATTTTGATTTTGAGTTAGTTGTTCACATTATGTATAATTATAATTTTTAGAGGTATCTTAAATGTATAGTTCTGTAATTTTTATAATCTATGTATGGTTAACAAAAAATATTTATAATCTATGTTTTCGTAACTAGTTCTGTATTTAGAAGGGTAATCATTAAATATAGTACGAAATTTAAAGCTAACATAGAAATTATGTTAATTACATAAGTTAAAAATTTTGTCTCTGAAATTATAATGAAAATGACAAACAATGTAATGGTAAACAAAAACCCAAATAAAGTTAGATTAAAATTTTAACCATTATATAATTGAAATAACTAAAAGAGATCATTTTGAAAAGTTAAAATAGAATTTGTGTAAGGTTAGGATGTAATTACAATTTTTAAAGCATAGAAAGTATATAAGATGGATAGGTAAATGTGACCTGGAATGTTAATGTAATGGTAGTGTGAAAATTATTTGTTCTATATAATGATAAGTATAAGTTTTGTAAAGGAGTGTAAACCTACCAAAGTTTCAAAAAAACCTATGTAAGGCAAATATTGTTAGTATGTAGTGGAAAAAACATTTCAAAATTAAAAAAATATTAAACATAATATTTAAAAGAAAATATTAATATCATGAATAAATACATAGTAATCAATTCATATATGACTAAGTAAAGAAGGGAAAAATAATTTAACGTCATGTTTTTCTTATTAAACAAAGAAAATATTCAATAAAATAAATAGTCATAACAAATTGAAATTAGAATCCATAAACAAGATAAGACATAATAATTCCAAAATAAAATATAATTACTCAATCCATTAATGAATTTATCAAAATAATCAAACACCCTTGTTAAAGGGAATAAAATAAATAAATATTTTTATTATCTAAATAAAAATATAATTGTTAAATGGTGAGACTAAAAATTTTCACCATTTATTAAAATTTAAAGAAAACATATTACTTCAAAAATAATTCATCCCATTTTGAAATCAAACAAAAAGTAAAATAATTATAATACGTTCCCGATATTAAAAAGAATAAAATTTTCCAATAATTTAACTCCCCCTATGTTTAATCATCATTAGTGGGAATAGAACTAACTCTTATTGATTTAACATTTAAAATATATTTATGCATTTATTCCATAAACAATATATATAATAAAGGAAAACATATTATATGTTATAAAACTGTTGTAAAAAAACTAAGATAAAAGACATAGATAAAAATTTTGAACTAGCATCCCTCAAAACAAGTGTTAAGGGACCACTGCAATATAATAATATATTTAAATACAAAATTTTAAATAGAAATTTAAATGTAGATTTTAAATTACTGATTCATGAATTCTATATTCCGAATATAAACTCTTATTAAACACATTTTAAATAATATATATTTATAATTATGACATGAAAAACTCTAATTTAATTTTTTTATTTTAAATGAATCAAAATTCTTTTTTAAAAAATAAATCATTTAATTTTTCTATAAAAATATATTCAAGAATAAGAGTTTCCTTTTTACCATGCTTTATATTACAAATAAATATATCATAAATAAAATTTTTACAATAATGATTTAAGATAATTTTAGTAATTAAAATACAAAAACTCTTATTATAATAAATAGGTACCTTATCAAGGTTAAATATAAAATAAATGTTACATTTTTTAATCCATAATGATTTTGATGAAAACAATATTGTCTGCTACAAATTCTCCTTTAGCAGTGGATAACGACATGGAATTCAGTTTCATAGACCTCTAAAAAACTAATTTTTTTCTTTAATACGGCATATAGAAATTTTTTTCAATCAATTTTTCATCAACAAAAATCACAATTATTAAAGCAAATACAGTCTAAATAAGTTTTATAATGGAAAAATATAACAATTTTGAAATATAAATTAATATATTTTATAATCTTTTAAACATCCATTAATTTAATTACTTTAGGATCGCATTGAACTACATAAAACATAAAAATTGAAGACATCAAATTTTACCTCGAATTAGTTGAATAAAATGATCATCCAAAAATTCCTCTAAATATATTATTATCAATTAATTTTATAGCATCATCATTATAATGTCTAAATAGAGTTCTCTAATTAGTATTTTAACATTTAAATGAATCTTATATAAATGTTTTGATCAACACTCATAGTTATATTGATTATTAAAAAAATAAACCTAATTAGAAATTTGAAGACGAAGAAATAGTTTAATGTCTACCATTAAACTCAATTCAAATTATATTATAATCATATATGATAATTAATAACATAAATTATTATTTTAAGATCTATAAAAAATTATTATCCACATAAATTTATCATTCAAAATATCATGAAATTCTTCTTTATATATAATGTAGGATTAATATTTTCTTTTTAAAAACAATATTCAAAAAAATGATTATATTCCATACCATGTTCGAGGAACTTGTTTTAATCCATATAAATCATTATATAGTTCTAGAAAATGATGTGGAAGCATTCCATTTCCAAATATATGTGGCTGTATTACATGTAATTCTCTATAAATATATCCATATAGACATTAACTTATAGCATCCATTAAAAATTACATAAAACCATTAAAAGTTTTATAATATGATATATTCTTATTGACTCTAACCTATATACAAGTTCAAAATATTCTACAAAATTTAACACTTTATTCTTGATAATATCCATGAGTAAATAATATTACATAAATTTTTATGATATTTCAAAATTTAACATGATTTTTTATAAATATCCATTTAGATTCAACAATATGAGAATTATTAGGTGGAACTAAAATCAATAAATTTTTTCCAGTAATTTTTTTTAACTAATCTTGTATATCTAAGATCCAATTAGAATCATTGAATTCTTTATAAATATTGTTATGAAAAAATCTAAAATAAAATAATGATAAGCGCAAAATTTCATAGAATATGACGTAGTTGGAACATTTCATTCAAAATATCTAATGATATTTTGTATTAAATGATATTAATGATTTTCCCAAATCATAGGACTAGTCATACAAGGTAAGTGTTAATTACCGTCTTCAAAAATTTCATTTGTTTCTTCAACTCATCCTTCTCAAAAATTAATATCTATTAAATCCCCTATAATTTGATGTATATATATATATATTCTTGTAGGAAAATTTATTGAAAAATAATATGTGATGTGTCTTAAATAGCCATGGTTATATTATTTTTAGGCATAAAATCCTTGCTTATATTTCTATATCATAATAATACTCTTTCATCAAATTTTTCATGAAATTTATCCATGTAATCATTAGTATTATGACTAAAAAAATTCAAAAAAATCTAAAATATCCTATTTTAGGTTTTATTTCATTAAAATATTTAATTTTCTTTTTTCAATGTAGTACAAAAATAATTATGTATGATGTATAACAGGTAGAATTTATAACTTCAAACCAAAATATTTTTTATAAAATACAAAAATTAGAATGGTTATATCAATTTCATGAAGTGTTTAATTTATTTCTTCCACAACACCATTATTTGTGGTACTAAGTGCTGAGATGTTATAAAAATAACAATTTCCTTCACAAACAATTAAATTATAGATTCATGAACTCTCCACCTCCAATAATTCTGATTTATTGAAATAAGCGTCCATTTTAATTTCTTACTAATTCAAAAAATGTAATAAATTTAGAAACAATTCAGAAATGTATGATAAAAAATAACCATGTAAATATAATGAAACCAACTATAAAAAAATTACACCCACACAAGAAGGTCTAATAGGACAAAAATATCAAAATTAATTAGTTAGGTAGGCCTTACCATGAATAATTCATTGATTGGTTTTAAATAAATTTTTTTCATATTTACGATTCTCTCAAATTTTGTGTGTTTTATTTATTGAAAATAATTGTAGGAGTTGGTGGTTTATTTAATATTTGTGATGATCATATTTATTATAGTTGTTTACTATGAAGAAATAAAAATGTTGTTGGTTTTTCTTAGATATACCGCATGGATTGTATTGGTGTATAATGCTTTAATAATGTGTTCATTTAAAAATGGATCCTCTTTATAACGACCCAAACTTTTATAAATGAAATTACATTTTTAAATGATTTAATAGCTTTTAGAAATTAATATTATAGAATACACATTCACAACATTGATTATTTTGAACCGTTATATGGTCATTAAGAATTTATAGTCCATTAAGCATCATAAACATTGATAAAATGGCCATTGTACATTGACCATTATGATTAATATATTAAAGATTAAAATAAAGTCAATTTGACATAGATAAAGGAAGCGAGGGCCTTGACCCATGGATCATACCATATAAAGCCTATTTATCAGAGATTCTGAGGGAGATAACATCACTAGGAATTTTCTGAAAATACCCAAACTTCTCATACATAAATATTACATCTTAATATATAAATATTAATTAAATAACATAAATATAAAGCCCAAAATTATTGAGGTATAATTCCTTTGGAAACCTATACACAAAAAGAACTAGCCTATAATTGAGGTACGTCATCTCCCACTATGTCCTTCAAAACTGTCACCCTTCATATACATATCATACATAATAACTTTTATCATAAAATATGGAAAGGAATCCTAAGAAGGGGTGAGCTCAAGGGTTCAGTCAAGGTAGATAAGAGAGATATCATTATATAAAGTGCATAAATGTATGTTAACATAAGAACAACATTTGAGAAAAAAATTCACTACATATAATATATAATAAATATGAATCATTGTTTAAATAATGGTAGTTCATAATACATGAATAATTATGGAATAAAATTTAAGATCTTAGTTTTTCACTTTGGTATGTATCCTTTTAATTTACACATTAATCTCTTATATGTTCATTATGGATTAAACCCTAAGCTGGGCCTCGGGTCCGCTGGGTAATTTTGGAAAGGAAGAGGTCGGTGGGATAAAGGTAGGTTTCATGTCAGATACCTGATGTGCAACTTTAATAAATGATTTGTATTCATTACGCAACATGTAATGAAACGGGAAGGCCATTTCAAGGAATATAAGGTGTTTTTACCTTGTATAAAGACCCTAATCATTATACAATGTGTAAATAGTTTACACGTTTCATCAAATAATGAATATTTTATTAGAAAAAGATAATACGGACTCATTTTTATACATAACCCATGCCTCTACCTGTCTCACATGCCAGATCTCCTAACGAGCCAATAACTAGGATCATTCATCATCTTCTATCGAAACACTGATTCCATATTCAACTCTCATGTTCGGATAATGTTGGTATGTGATTCTATCCATTATCTAAATTTATAATTAATCTTTATATTGGATATGCTATTTTGGTGTAAGATATGATTCCATGTTTTCATCGTGTTGATCCATTCTTCCATTTTCCATATTGCTGATTCAAACTAAGGGCTAATACTGAATGAGGAGGTTTAAATGGATATACATTATATGGTCCAGGACTCTTATCTCATGTCTCTCAGTTTTATAAAATATTTTTATTTTCAAACACCGAATTCATGGGGTGGTTCAAACTAAATTCATGTTCCTTTATTATAATCATTATTCTCGTATTCTAGTGATTGTTCAATACATGATCATGATTTCATTAGAGGTTGAGACCTCAACATTGACCACCCGATATAGCTTGTTTATGTATCTATTCATTGGTTACCTTTGTAGTCCAATCTATACGACCATTCAAGTCTACTTTTACTTTAAATTGATAAAGTTGAGTGTTTTCAAAACTGTTTATGAATGGATGATGGCTATCATGTGTAATTTCTACTTGAAACTTCAATGTAAAATGATTAAATATAATAAATCAATTTCTATTTTAAGTGGAAAAAATAATATAAGTATAAGTTGGCATATTTGAATGTAATTGAGTTATTTTTTATATGTATGTTCCACACCTAGTCATTATCTATGGAAGGTATTGAAGTGAACTAAATTAACGATTAAGTAATTAAAAGGGTAAATGGTTTCATGACTTTGCTATGCCTTATCACATTAATGAAATGCATGGAATGATCCAAATTTACTTATTAAATGTAACGAGTATTACATGGAAAAATTTATTAAATGAATTAATTATAAGGTACCTATTTAATATAGACCTGACATCATTATTGGATTGGTCAGACTCAAGATAGCCTTGGATTCCAAATGGAATTTTTTGAGAACTCTGGGATGCCATTCCTATTCAGGGATTCCAGTTTCCAAGGAGAATCCCTCATTGGAATTCGATTCTTTTCTACTAGGGGATGACTGGAATGAAGTCATAGGACCCCTCTATTATTATGTTAGTATTCCATGGATAGACTCCTTTGATCTATCTTGACTACTATTGATAAGTGGCTCATTGGATACACCCTTGGGCTAATTCGTTTCTTATCCCATTTACCATAGATGAGATTATTAGACTCGAATGGAGTCATATTATTGATAAAAGCCTTGGATTAAGCTCTTTAGATTACATAGATACCCATTATATCTAGAATGCAGGTTATTATTGAGTTGGTTCGACCCATGAGGTCAAGGATTTCTAGGTTATTACCTTGGATCCACTTAATTATTATTATCATCATGGATAGAAAGGTCATTAACATATATCCTCTATTATTATTATTATAGGATGCATTGTTATATCTTGGATCCTTCATTATAATTATAATGTTACATGGTCAGTGTTATTATATCTCATGTCACCAAATTATCTAAACTGCAACATAAATAATTAAATGATTTCATCTTCAGACACCAGCTGAGGATTTAGAAGTTATTTGGGTATTATCATTATTGTAATCTCTTTATGTCCATATGTATGTGTACACACAATTTCAATTTATATTTCCTATATTAGATATAATAGATTTCATAAATGGGGGTCCACTGATATTTATCTCACACCTTGTATTGGTGTGCATTAGTACCCAGGAGTATTACATGTATCCATGTTTTGACATAGGGAATAACCCCACATTGGATGCATGTTATTTCTCTCTTGCTTTAGGATGTAGCATGGCTGTAGCAGGTAATGTAGCAGTACTATAGAAGTACTGTAGCAGTACTGTAACAGGAACTGTAGAAAGCACTATTTGGCACTGTAGTAGCTGGGAATATGCCCCCATTTGGGCCTTCGGGCCACCAATTCGGTCCTCGAGTCCTTTAAGGCCTTCGGGCCACCCATGCCTTCAGGTCAGTAAGGCCTTCGGGCCACCTCAAGGACTTCGGTCCACCTTAAAGTGCAGATGTAAAGAAGACAACCTACATGGAACAAGCTTCAGAAGGATGAGGAGCAAGGAGCTTTCACCATAGCAGAAGCTAAACGGATTTCAAGAATGAGAGGGTATGGCACCTGCCATCGGGACAAGCCTTTGCATGCATGGAAAGCCTAGACAAACAACCATGTGAAGGTGGAGAGCTGATTTCATGATGAATATGCTAGGGATGAGCAGTTCCAAGTAGTTAGTCTAGGTTGTATGTAATGTTTGAATCCTATGGGAAATGAATTCTTCTAAGGCCTATGGGCCATGTAATGCTTATGCTTACGGGCCTTGTAAGGGTTCCACCTCACCCCTTGAAAGGTGGATTATCAAAAATCAATAAAAATTGAAGGCCTTTGGGCCATTGGAGATATGACAAGTATTTCCTACAACCATTTATATTTGTTTAATAGTGTTATAGATTCATTACATACATTATTATCATTTTATATATTTTATACAGTTTCTAGTTATTAGTATATTATTTTTTCTTGTATGATTAGGTATATCTAGAATTTTTTAATAGTTGTTATCAAGGATTTCTCTATTTAACTATTATTATATTAGATCTTCAATGGTCCACTCTGGTAATAATGGTATAGTCTCCCCATGAACTCTCCCTAGGACCTCATTTCGAGTCGGTAGCCTCTATAAATTGGGGAGATGATCTTGAGGCTACATGGGAAAACATGCTTGGTGCACCTCTATGTGACTCCCAAGTCCTGGATGTCACAGTGTGGTATCAAAGTGATTTCTTTCATACTTCACTATTTTGAGACAATAGGTGGGATATTTGGAATGCTTTGTATCATGGTTATAATACATTATCGGGTCTCCCTAATTCATGTCAAGGTTAAATTTTTAGTTTTATGAAATCAAAACGGTTTTTATGAAATTTTTTATTTTTATGGTTTATAATCATTATCTGTTTGTTAAAGAAAATGTTATGTAGTGGTTATTATTATTATTAGGATTGAGGAATTCATTTCTTCCTTTCTTATATGAGAGTAGAAAAATTATAATTATTCCATTCATCATTATAGGCACTTATAATTAACATCCCATGAATATACCATTACATATAGGTCAATCTCACTACTTGAAATACTTTATTATCATCTATTTTCGATTGATTCTATAGCAGTTATATCATTCCTATGCTTCTCCTTGTATATGAATATGTGATTTCGAGTATCAATTCATGATGTTTATGGTCCCTTAGGGTTATAATGTGTAGTTTAACAAGTCAATCCATCATATATTATTTGTTACCTTCTGAGACTAATTATTTTTGGGTTAAAATAAAATTTAATGGGTGTTTGTTTCTGTGATATGGTTGATGGGACTTTATGTATTGCGAATGGACATCCACAAAATTAGATTTTTTTCTAAATAAAAATGAAATAAAAAACTATAAAATTTGATTCTAACTTATAAAATTAATTTTTTTCTAGTAAATTGTGTGGAAAATTTTCATTGATTGTTCACCTACTAGAACCCCATTACCTTAAACATGAACACTTACCAATTCCTTGGCCTTTTAAGAGGGTAGTTGTGTAGTGTCATGGGTAGTAAGCTAAATTCTTATGTTCTTCATCTGAAATTTCTTATTTATATTCTCAAATACTATTCTAAGGTTTATTATTGGAATATTTAGAGGTACAACACCATGACATCCTTATTTCATTTTCTAAGAAGAGGGTGATAACCTTGCTCCATATTTAGGGGACCATGAGTCACCAGTCTTACCAACAGGAGTTCCACATGAGGCCCCACCTGTTATACCATATTAGGGCACTTATGCATAGATATGTGAGAGTTTCCTATGTCTAATGTTGTCAGTATAGGTTTCTCTATGAACTACACCTATGAGATCTTATTTAACTTGTGATTTATAGTAGTAGTATCTTATAACCTTATTAGAGGATGGAATTCCAAAGGTTGTTGAGTCCTGGATGGAGGCCGCCATATCTATATTTGAGCATCTAGATTTTTCCCTGAAGTTGATGATATATCATTACAACTGTTGGCATCATGATTCGGCCAAGAAATGGCGGGATGTGATTACCCAGGCTGGTAGTCAACAGGTCATGATCTTGGATAACTTCCAAAAAACCGTCTATGATCACTTTTTTCCTCAAACATGGATATCATACTCAGGTGGATATTTCATGCACATATAGAAGGTTATTATATCAATTATGGATTATACAATTCCTTTTATTGATATTAAGAACCTCACATTGCTTCTAGTAGGTGATGAGTTTTCTCATACTAGACATTTTGAGAATGGTATTCTGTATTCCAAATATACTATGGCTAATACATTTTTTCTACCTACAATTTCTATGATATTCCATAAATCCCTTATCACTGAACATAACCTGAGTGTAGAAAACAGTATTGGGCATAGAGTATTAGTTTCAAGGATGGACATTAGTTCTTCTGGTAGTTCTAAACATTCATTTGAGGATTCACTCTAGAGTAGTGGCAGCTATAGTAATTGTAGTGGATGATCCACTGTATTTTATCAGTGAGTAAAGTTGGGTCATCTGATTCTTCATGGTGATAGTGACTAAATGGAGTGTAATTATTGTGGAATCAGGGGGAATTATTTAGAACTTTTATCATACCTTTCCATATGCTTCCTATGGAAGAGGATCCTCACAAACACCAATTTGATGGGTATGAAATTTTACACAACATCGGGAGGGAGTTAGAGTAGCATAGGTAGGACTAACCATGGAGGAAGTCATGGAAGTAGTATCCAGGATTCGTATTATCAACTCCAGAAAAGTGGACCTTCTCAAGATAGTCTATCTATATCATAGGTTCATGGATTCGGCTAGATGCAAGCATTACATCCCATACCAATGGATCAGAGTGCAAGGCCATCTATATTATGAGGTTTTGTCCATGTAGCCTCTTTCATTACATTTTTTTGATATAAGTGATTCACACTCCATTATATCTTTATCGATAGTGGAGATTCTTGGGTAGTAAATTCATTATCGCTATGGTGTAATGACTTTGGATACACAGTTGGGAGTAAAGTCATTGGTTAAATTCCAATGCAGGGATATCCCCATTGAAGATGGTGTTTACCACTTATTATCAATCCTCATTTTTCTTTAAATTTCAGGTATTTATTTCATTGTTGGTATGGACTGGTTTATTGCATATCACACCTACATTGACTGCTATCACAGAAAGGTGTTTCTTATATCACCATATTGAAGTAGTTGTCTATAAAATCGTGATTAGAATGTCTTGTACTATTGATATGGACCAAATCATTTTGGGCTAGGATGATACAATACAAGGATTTACATTATCATTATGGAGAATAAGGGAGTACACTTGCAATATTTTCCTCCTATAAAAGAACTACATAGGGATGTCTTTTTAGATATTTTTTCTGAATTTCCATATGAGAGATAGGTAAATATTATGATTGATATCTTTCAATGAGTTTCTCTGGTGTACATTCCACTATACAGGATGGAACCAACTAAGATCCAAGAGCTCAAGAGGTAGTTAGAGGACTTAGAAGCCAAAGGTTTTTTATGGACTAGTACATAATCACGGGGTTTAGTGATGGTTTTCTCCAAGAATGTGGATGGTACCCTTCATTTATGTATAGTTTACTAATTATTTTTCTTTAATATAGTTCAAAACTAGTATCTTATGGCTCATATAGCTGACCTCATTGTTTGACTTGAAGGATTTAGGGTATCCTTGAATATCAACCTAAGATCAGGATGTCATCATGTGTGAGTAAGGCCATCAAACATACCTAGTATATCTTTTCCTAGTTGGTATGGGACATATGACTATGTCTTTATGTAATTAATCAAATGAATATTCCTTTTGATTTCATGATATTGTTTAATATGTTATTTCACCCCAATCATTATTATTTTCAAATAGTCTTTGTGGACCAAATCTTAGTGTATTCTCACCTCGTAGAGAACATGATAAGTATCTTGATATTGTTTTCAGTACAATAAGAGAAAACCATCATTATACCAATATTACTAAGTGCCACTTCTGGAACAAAAAATTTCACTTATTTGGTAATATTATCTCAAAATATAGATTATATGTTGATCAAGATAAGGTGAGTGTTGTAGATTTCTATGGTTATCCTAAGAACATGTTTTATATATGGAGTTTCTTGAGGATAGATTGATATTATAGGCCTTTAATATAGGAATTCTTGTGCCTTACATAACCATACAATTTTCATATAGATAGGGGTTCTATGTTCCTTTTATTAAAAGTTAGTGGAAATTATTTTTGAAGCTGAATGGAAGGCTTGTTTTGGAACTTATTTTGATTATTCCCGACCTTGAAGAGCCAACACAGTGTTCTGTGATTCATCAGCTTTCATAATAGCTTTTTTTATGATGCAACAAAGGTATTCTGCATATGGATCCTAAAATTTGAGGCCTCATGAGAAAAATTACTTGATGCATGACCTTGAGTGAGATGCAATTGTTTATTCCTGACAGTTATGGAGAAAATATCTAATGGGTGATCACTTTATAGTGTTTATGGACCACAAGAGCCTCTAATATATGATTAAACCAACTTACATGAATATCATACATAAAATATAGTTTGAATATAATCATTAATTTTACTTGTGGCTTTCCTATATTCCTAGAAAGGAAAATATAGTAATAGATGCACTCGGTCAGAAAACATAAGTACATGTCATAAAATAAGCCAGTGATGAATAGAAAATTATTACCCCCTTTTTGGAGATGTTTCTAGAGCTTCATGATAGTTATGAGTAGTCTTATGTCTCATCCTTGATGGTTACTTATTCACTCCATGATAGATTGAATGTATTGAAATGTATAGATCATAACGGGTAGGTTATTTATGAGAGTATTTCTACTGATGTCCCACCTCTAGATTGTTCTATATATGGAGATGATATTTTTCATATATATTGATGTATCTAGTATCATTTATATATGATAGAGTAACATCTGTGAGATCCCATAGAATCCCAGTGGGAATTTTATCTTGGAATCTACGTGATGTATAATTCTATGTGATATTAGTATTGGTGTACTTGGATGAATCATTTAAAAATAGGTTTTCTTACTAGCTGTTCCCACAATCAGCTTGTGAAGGAAGAGGCCTAGTGACATAAAATCCATTTAATACCACTTTCAGTCCAGTAATTGGAATGGTAAGATGTTTCTATGGATATTGTAGATTTATTACTGAGGTTTCCTCGAAGTAGCGATGTAGTTTTGGTAGTCATTCTTAGACTGAAAAGATTAGCCAACTTATTTTGTATCTAGGATACTTTCTTAGTTATTGATATTGGAAGACTATATTTCTATGATATTATATGATAAAATGTGGTCCCTCATACTAGAGTTTTAGATTGGTATTCTAGTTTCACATCATGGTTTTGATAGTAAATTTAGAACTCTCTGAGTATTCAAGTTTTTCTTAGCATGGGATTTCATCCACATATCGATTTCTAGTTGGAATGGATGATACTAGTTTTGAATAACATGATCTGATCATGAATCTAGGATTTTATTATTATTTTGTATAAGAATATCCCTCTCTTTGAGTTAAACTTAAATAATACCACTCTTGTGATGATTCTGATGTCCCCATTTCGAGCCTTTTATTGTAGGACATTTCGTTCACCCCTACACTGGTAAGAGGTAGGAAAGGAAGAACTACTACTTATTCACCTAATATAGGATAATTTTGAGTTGGTTTAGCTGATAAGGAATCATTTTTCTACAAATTATTCTTCAATAAATCTTATGCCAGATGTCTTCAATGAACTCTATAACTTGATGTCGAGGATTGTGTTTTCCTTCAGTTATTTTCATAGCTTGGTCATAGAATAATTTGGGGGAAAGGTAAGGTTTCTTTTAATTATATCATTCCAATTTAGATCCTTGGTAGAGTTAGTTTGTTATCTTATTCATTTCTACTACCTTAGAGGTTTCATCCCATGGATGTTGTCTTCCATGTTTCACAGTTTTTCTATTATCATGTTTACCTATCTCAAACATTGAATCCTGATCATGTTGAGTTAGAATTTGATGCTTCATTTATGGTGTAACTTATATGAATCATTAACTAGAGCACGAAGTCTCTCTATGTCATGTATATCCCTTAATTATGGGTTTTATGGAATCATGACTATGTATAGGATGAGACACGAGTGTGGGAGGTCGATGTATGTGTCTAGTCGTTGGAAATGTTCTCAGGTTGAATTTTACCAACCATTGAAGTCAAACTCCGGGAAGAACACATTTAAAAAGTAAGCCTATAAGAACCTAGTTTTCCTCATGTATAGATCTTTTTAATATTCACATTAGGCTCCTATAATTCATTTTTGGATTAAACCGGAATTTAGGCCATGGTTTGGTTATGTAATTTTTTTGAAAGGATGTGGTTGGAGGGATTAATGAATACTTTTGGCCAATTACATGATGAGAAATTTTAATACACAATTTTTATATATTACAAGATGTGTAATGACATGGTAAGTCTAGTTACCGCCATGTAATGGTTTTTCCGAGGGAGTATGTCCTCGATATTTAATGACATCTAAATAATTTACGTATCACATAAATTAACAAGAATTAAAATAAAAGAGGTACGAGACTCATTTTTAGAAATAACCCTCACCTCCCCCTCTCTCTCATACAGGAGCCCCCACAGAGCCAAGATCTTTGTTATTCCACCATTCTTCCATCTAGAATCCAATTCTAAATCATTCTATCATGTTTTATGTACACTTGTAAGTGCTTCAATTCATTATACCATTAAATTGTTCTTTTTCCTATTGGATATATTATTATTTTATAGCTCTTGTGACACTTTTTTAAGGATTTGATCCATTCTTCTATCTTCTCCCGATCTAAGTCAAAATAAGGGCTGATACTAGGTGAGGATAGTGATATGGGTATATAGTGGGTGTTCTATGACTTATCCCTCACGTCTATCTATTTTACAAACTATTGTTAT
Source organism: Viscum album (assembly GCA_963277665.1). NCBI lineage: Eukaryota > Viridiplantae > Streptophyta > Magnoliopsida > Santalales > Viscaceae > Viscum > Viscum album. The sequence goes on from OY728125.1 coordinate 714,308,741, forward strand.
TGTGTGCATGTCAATTTCATCATGAATTTCCTAGTAAATTCATCTAACTTTCTTATAATTATTTATCATGTATTGCAGATCTTGATCTATTCATGATCATTATGTCATTGCAAGTTTTCACTAATTATAGAATACCCCAAGAAGTTTTTTTACAAATTTAGTCTTTTGTGACCAATATTGGTCTATATGAACCACCATTCAGGTGTTCTTTAACTTGACCTTGATAATGGTAAGTGATTTAATCAAATGAATGATGTTTTAATGGATATAATTTGTAGTTTTCACTTGACCCTTCTAAGGTATGTATTTAAATATAATAAATTAATTTCAATTGTAAATGGAAAGTATAATTTATGTATTACATGGAAAATTTGGATGTAATTGAATGAATTGGTTTCATGTCCATAACATACCTTCCCATGATTTTTGTAAGGTAGTATAGTGAACCTAATTAAAGATTAATTAATAAAGATGATAAATGGTTTCATGTCCTTGTTATGACTTGTCACGCTAATTAATGTAATAGAATTTACCAAATTGACTTATTAAATGGAATGAATAATATATAGCCAAATTTATTAAATGAATAAAGAATTATGTTCTTATTTCATAGGGACCTAAAATCGTTATCGTAATTATCAGACTAGAGACATCCTTGGATTATTGAGGGAATTCTTTTTCCACTCATGGACTCTATTAAGATTTAGGTATATCAATTTCCATGGGAGAAACCCACCTTGCATCCTAATCCTTGTCTTCTAGGGTATGCATTGAATGATGTTTTGGGATCCCCCAATTATTATATTAGGATTCTATGGATACACTCCTTTGTTCGGGGTTTAATTCTATATAGATGTGTTTCATTGGATACACCCTTGTTCCTAGTCAATTTTTATCCATTTTTACCTTGTATGAGATCCTTAGACTAGATTAGAAGAAAATAATTGTAGAATTTCTTGGATGATGCTCCTTGGATTACATGTAGACACCATGTAGTAAGGCTAAAAGTTATTACATTGTTGGATTGATCCCTAAAGTCAACGATTCCTCGTTTCTTACAATATATCCTCTTCACTATTATTATCATTCGGGATTCCTTGACCTTTACCGTGGATCCTATATTATTGTTATTATTATAGGATTTATTATTTTTTTGGATCCTTTGTTTTCATTATCATATTGAATTCTCAATTTTTTTTATATCTCACATGACATAATTATATAAAATTGAACATAAATAATTAAATGATTACATGTTCATTTTCTAGCTGAGGATGAATTAGGTATCATGAAATTTACATTATTGTTTTATCTTTACTTCCATATATATACTAGCACATTATATTACATAAAAATTTCATATATTGGATAGTATATACTTATTTGGTGGTTCCCTACTGAGATTTATTACACACGCTATCTAGGCCGCTATTGGTAGTTGGAAATATTACATATATGTAGGTGTTTTCAAAGAGAAGTGTCCCACTTTAGACACCTTAGATTTCTTTCTTGAATTATAATAGATCTTAATAGTATATGATCAGGTTATGGATTCATATTCTAGTTAATTTTTTGTTTCATTTTTCTATTTTTGTATAACATTCATTGCCTATTACTATGTAAACCTATTTTCCAGTTTTATAGAGGCATGGAATACATTATCATTAACTTTTGTATATGATATAGTTTCCAGTTATTAGATTATTATTTTTTCTCTAATGAATATGTATATACCCATTGTGTTTATGGTTATTATCTATAATATCACTATTTACATATTATTCTATCAGATCTTATGTTCTCCACGACGGTAATGATAGCATAATATCCCCATGGACACACCATAGAACCTCGTTACTAGTCAAGAGCCTCTTCCATTTGGGGGTGGATGTTCTTGAGTCCATGTGGCCAACAGAGCGTAGGAAACCTATTAGTGGGTCTTGGGTATAGGAGGTCACATAAAAACATGAACCATGAAAATATAACATTTTTCTATAGGCATAGATTTTTGGAAGACACATAATCATAGAAAATAATTTCATTAGTAGTTAAAGGATCGTTTGAAAGGCTATTACAATGGAATGGGTTCATTCCCCAAACCATTGTATTAGTCAAGGATTATTTCAAAGAAAATTATAGTAGAAATAGTCCCTTTCTCAATTGGGTTCACTGCCCAATCCAATACTATTTATCACAAAATATATCAATCTTTAGCCAACACATTTCAGGGAGATATACCTCCCACCCTTCACATAATGAAAATCAAACATATGTGTTCTACAAGATCATAAATCATTTACCATACCATAAACCGTTAAAATAAATGGGTTTCATTAATATTTCAACATAATATAACATTTGGAGAAGAATCGTGACTCATAATAATTTCATTATTTTATCTTAGGATAACCCCTGGAAAAAGAAGAAGATTTCATAAGAATTTTATCATAGTATGACCCATCGATGGGAAAATATTTTATAAATATTTCATTATCATCAATAGAAACCATGATTATAACTGATAAGAATGGTATCCTTGTATCATAAACCTCGTAAATCTTAAGTAACATGAAAGGGTGTAATCTTATATAAGAAATGATTCTAAAATACCTCTTGGAAAATTTATTGACAAAAATAACCTTTAAATATTGAAAATAACTATTCAAATATAAAAATTTATAAAATATTTTGGAAGTCCATTTCTTTTAAAATCAACCTGGAATCTTATAAAGGAATAATTAAAAACAATTTCAACTATTTTTTGAGGAAAACAAACACTCGATAAGAAATACAATTTAAAAATAGAAATTAATAAAATATAATGAAAATAAATTTCATTAAAAATAATCAAGGAATAAAATAATTGTATCATCCATGAAAATAATTATCATGAAGGAACAAAATTATATTTATGTCATACAAATAAAAATAATGATTATTTTCACATTTTCAGAAAAATCCAAACCTGAATTATTATTTGAAACATATAATAGTATTACATTTAATACACTTTTTAAAAAGGGAAAAAATGTGTTAATGAATTTAAAAAATATCATACGAACAGTAAAAAATGAATATATTTTATGAAAACATGGATGTGAAATAAATAGGGTTTTCGACAGAAGATAGAAATGAATATGATTTTTATTAAAAATATTATTTCGAATTATTGAGTACATAAATAGAGTAAAATAAATTAAAACATTTATGCTCATAAAAAAACCAAATGATAACAGAATACATTAATTTTATTATAGATTTATCATAATGTTTTATCAATGGAATCATAATCATAATTAATTCCAAGAAACTATAAGATTGTAACATAAAACTCTTACCACTTTTTTAACATTAAATCACAATCCCCCTGAAAGAATATCATTTAATGGTAAATATAATCTCATGAGATTAAAAAAATTATATTTTTTAAATTTATAAGGGGTTGTATATACACTTTATAAAATAATATATGTTCATACTATACCATAGGTCTCAAAGATTATAAATTAAGACAAAAAAACATACCTAAAGTCCCAACATCCTTTGTAAAAATTCTAACCTATATTGTTATAAATATAATTTTATGATACATATATTAGTGAACCATACTTATATGTATAAAAAAATATATGATTTACTTATGATCCTTTATTCCATATGTATCAATAATGCCTTGTTAAAGTCATGTTTCTTGTAATAACTACTTCTTCATGTATGTTTTGATTTATAATTTTCATTTCTCTTAAATTTACCATGATTCAATTATATAAATACTGATAACCATGATATAAATATCATATATATATATATATAATATTTATTTATGTTAATCCATTAAATTTAGAAATAGAAAATGAAATACATCATTCTTGGTGATGGAAGGTTGTTCATACACTGGAAAATAGTTTCTATTTTTCAGAAGGATGATGTGAAATGTATGTAAATGATATATTAATTATAGAAAATAATATATATCGTATATATCACATATATTAATTAACTTTATACATTATTTCCTTCTATGTAAAATGTAAGTGAAAAATATATCGTATCGCTACATGAGGTGGTAATCCACTATACACATGATCTCCGTTGTAGTATCCCCCATAGAATGGATAGTAAAGAATTTATTATATATTTTTTATTTACATATTTTTATTTTTGATTTAAATTTCATACATATAAATTATATCTATCATTATTCTCAAATGTGAGAGGTGTTAATGGAAAACGTCTCACATCGGTCCTCAAGGTGGTAGTCTGTCGTACACACAAAAAATGTTATCATATCTCATTTAATAGAAGATGAGATAAGTGTAGGTGATGATCATAGTATAATAAAATATTTTTATACAAAATATTTTTAGGTTATTATATTCTCATTTTTTATTAATATTTAAAGGATTTGTAGGAGTAAATAAAATAAATATTATTATTTATGAATATTGTCTTTTGTTCGTGTAACTTCCTTAGGTTATCACTATAAAACTTCCAAGGATTAATTTATGACAAATATTAAGCATCTAGGATGATATGTGGGGATTAATAATGGTACTTATGAATTTATTGTCTAAATAAATTGATTTTGGGAGTGTAAATAGGAGAGGAGTGTGGTGACCTTTTATATGTGTGGGAGAGGACACAGTAGGTAGTTTGGAAAAGAATAATGTGTATCCATGAATTTCATAAACAAAATCTAAAACATTAGTTCTTATAAAACCATATAAGTTATAAGGTCATAATATTTACAATAAATTTGTTTTTTAAATGTTTTAGTTTATTTTTAACCCTTATCAATTTAGTTTGATCCCCCTATAAAACCCTTTTAACCATTAATTTGGTAAAGAATTGTAATTTCTTTTACTATTACGAATGTGAAAAAATATATTGAAATTATTATATGAAATAAATTATAATTATTAAAAATATGGAATATATTTTTCCAAATTCCATAAAAAATGTTAAATATTTAATAAAAAATAGTCTTGCAGACACGATGATTAAGTAGAATTTCAAAGAGAAAAATTTCATATGTAGAGAATGTTTTAATAAAAAATTATTAATTAAGTTGTTTAAAATGAAATAAATTGTATTATTAAATATATAATTGAACTAATTTTACTTTTAAATTAATCATAAATCAATTTGAATTTTTTAATACATTTAAAAAAATCTTAATAAGAACCTGTATTTTTCCATATTCACTGGAAACTTTAACTTCTCAAACAATTCTTAAAAATTCACCTCATGATATTTTTAACAAGTATATTTAATAAAATAATAAAAAAAATTCAAAAAAATCGCTAAATGTGGTAAAAAAAATTATTATTATTTTTTCAAAAATAGAAATGCATATATTTTTGGGGAAAATTGTACTTTCAAAATATATAAATAAGTTATAAAAAAATAAAGTATCTTTTTATTAATATATTATTCTTATAAACCCATTAGAATTAATATTTAGAAAATTATTTATTAATATTTAGATCATTGTTTTAATGGATATGTTATATTGGTCACCCATAAATAATAATATTAATAATTTGTTGTAGTTTTTGAAAACACAGTGTTCTGTGTAATATAAGTTATTGAAAATTTTACATTTATTCAAAAAAATAATTCCTCAAATCTTGAGGTGTTAAATTATTAAATAATTGAAATAAATTTCCCCTTATAAATTCATCATCATTATACAAAAATATGACTATAGGTCTACCTTATCATATCCAAAAGTTCCCACAAAGCTTCCTCACACTAGTTCTTTCACTACACATGATTATCCAGATGAGTGGTCTTGTTTCTAGGAACATTCTCTATAAAATTCAAATTATTCACCACATGTTCAGCATAAAAAAATATTATTTTAATTGTATGAACTCTATGATCAGTGTATGTAAAGGATCAAATATGTACTTTATCAGTGATAATACATGGAACAAATTAAGGTCTTGACAGAGGTTCAGTGGAAGCACCATGTGGTAAGTTATTGTAATCATATGATCATGAAATTAAAAATTACCGATTTTTATGTGAATTAAATTCCCTTTCTTAGAAAATCTCACAAACTTATACCATGGATAATTTATTATAAATACCTTGTCACTAACATCAAATTCTATCTCACAGTGGATATTATCATCATAAATTTTTTGTTGATATTTTTCATCACTTATTTTCTGCTCAATGACTCTAAAAGTTTCTACCATTTATTTAGATATCATAGGTAACAATAGTAATATTTCACCAACATCATTATAGTATATAACATTTATATAATTATTTCTATATAGGGAATTAAAATTATCTTTTTGAATGATCAAATGGATGATATTTTTATATCACACCTAAACTAGAGGAAGGTGTAGATCTCAAACACATTTAAAATATATAAATAAATATATTATCATATACTATTGGGTTTTAATTTTTCTATTAGACTACTAATTAGTCTATGGATGATATTTTGTGATGAAATAGAACTCCATATCCAAATCATAGTGAACATATTTCCATAACATTGTCGTAAACCACATATTCCGATCTAATACAATATAATGTGGTACCTCATGTAATATTACCACAACATTAATGTATATACTGAAAAAATTATATGAAGATAAATATTCTATGATATAGATGAAGTGTGTAAAAATTGTAAGGTGATCGAATACAACACATATATAATTATTATTATTGAATATTTAGGGATTTAAGGCCACAAAAGCCATGGTGATGATTTACAAATTCCATTCTACAATGTGTAATGTATGTAACATCCCATTTTACTTTTATCAAATTGAATTAACTTTTTGAAATACTGATAATCAAGATAAAAACACTATGATATATCACTTCCATTCATCAAACTATAAGTACTCTTTCATATCTATATACATCTTCATAAAACCATTATGAATAATTAATGAAGTACTATGGGATTCCTATAAAAACTCCTTCATAATATCTGGTTTGTAATGAACATATAAACATTTCCTAACTCTTATCATTCAATCATGTTGAATATTTTACTTTAGAACATTTCATACATACATTTAAACCTCTAAATATTTATTTTTTTCCACTTTAATATTCACTTAGATAGATGGTTAACCATTCTATTGAGAAATATAGGAGTTCTCCACTTCCATCAGGATTTCAAGATCCATCCTTATAAAATCTAGAAATATTGTATATTTTTTATGCTCACTATGGATAATATTTCATTATCTTTTCCACCCAAAACATCATCTACATTCTTCTCTCTCCTATGGTGGTAATGTATTGTGCTTCCATGATAATTAATCAGATCTAACCATATTCTCTAGGACATAATCAACGACTTATATATATATATATACTTTAAATTTTTTTTTTCATTATATATATCAAAATTTTCATATCAAATACAATGATATCATATATCTAATGAAAAAAATACCATAGCTAAATCAAAATCATTAGTGAGGTATATTAGTTCCTGAACCATCAATTTTCATGACGCAACACCGATGGTCTCATAATTGAGCATATGAAAATTTAATATTTATATTACCTACTTACTACAAGTGATGTGGTAAGATAGGGGTGAACCATATGGAAGGGTTTAACATGTTATTTAGACCAAAAAAATAAAACAAACAAAAACAGAGAGGTAATCAAAAGGATGATGTGGATGAAATATTGTAATTGTGAAGTGAATGGTGATTTTTAGTGTGTAATTTTGAATGATACTGTGAGAAAAATAATAAAAGTAGAAGTAGTGGAGAAAGTGAGAAAACTACCAAAATGATAAAAATGGGTGAAATTATCTAGATGAGTACAATATTGTATTTTATTTTTTTATGCAAAAAAATTAAAACATTGGGATCTGATTGAAATTGGAAAACTAGATTTTTTATTTTTTCAACATATGATAGATGGACTCTCACTGTTAATCAATTGCCAAAATCATTTGATCACAAATTAAGTGCCAATCACAATTCACTGAGTTCAAAATGTAAGATGAAATAATTGTACCTCTATATTTTGAGAATGATTAAATTTTTAGAAGAATCATCATATTTAATATAATTAAAATATAACTTCACCCATGTTTAGTTTTCAGTGATTTATTAGGTTTTATAAGAAATGATCACTCAAAGAGAGAGATAGAGGATATCTGGTAGATGAAACATACATGAAGAAGAGAAACCCATATTTAACCATCACATTCTATTCACCCTAATGAGATTATACAAGCATAATGATTAATTTTATGATATTAATAGAGGTTAAAACATTTTAGATCATGTTGTAGAAAAATTAAGAAAAATAGGGAAAATAGAAAAATTTATATCGCTCCCTTATCTATCTCTTGATGCTATGATCATCTGCTCATGACTACTGTGAGGATGCCTTTTAATGATGTGCATTTCTGATCTACTACCTTGAGAATATGGAATGTTGTTAACTGCTATTGTTTCTTTGGAAGACATGTAAGGAATTTGAAGTCTTGGGTTTTGATGTGGTTTTGGGAGTCATGGTATGATCCTCCTGCTCGATAGAATTATCGTTTCATCTACATCATGGTGATCCTTAAGGTTTTAGAATGTATAAAAAAAGTTATTAGAATAGAAATGGTTGTGGCACCAATATCTTGTTATTCATCTATTGGGGATCTCCCACTCATACTCTTTCTCGTGTCTTCCAATGCATATTAGGAGTTATTATCGCTGCTTGTTGATGACTTCAGTTTCCAACGTGTGAAACTTTCACAGTGTATCTTTTTTTTCTGCTAGTCACCCAAGCATATGTTCCTTAACACAATGATCCCCCTGATATCATGATCCATGCAACATGATCCTTTAACCATTATCAAACAAATAAAAATAAAAAATTATGCCACTAAATTATATATGTAAATATAAAATTTAAAATATTTACAATCAAATTTTAAATTTAATTCATTGAAATATACTCTAATGATGTATATGATAAAAATAAAAATATATAATTATAATTATTAAATCTATAAAACTATAAATATTTTTTATAAATATTATTTATCTATATAATATTACTTATTTATAATTATTAATAAATTATATTACCAAACCATAAAGAAATAAATTTTAAAAAAAAATTATCCTTATCATTATATAATTAAATATAAAATAAAATAAAAATTATTATTATGTTATAGTTTAATTATTTTTATTTTATATTATAGTATTATATATATATTATATTTTTTTACTTTTTATTATTTATTATATATGTTATATTATGTAAATAATTAAAATAAAATTGGAAAATAAAATAAAATAAAGATGATAAGAAAAGTTTAGGGGGAGGGGTTCGGCATGGGGGGTTGGGTTTCTGGACATGGGAAGAGGGGAGAGTGAAAAAAGTTATAGCTTCATGAGGGGGAGTGGTGGTGAGGTGGTTGGCTCCGGAAACAATGGTGGAGAGGATCTCGAGTAGTGGAGAGGCTCTAAAATGGAAGAATTGGGGTTGGGTTTCAGTGTTTCAGGGAAATACGAGAGAGATGACTCGAAAGCGTCTTTGGGGTAGATAGGGCTGTCACAAGGGCTCGATAATGGTGTTTAGGTCTGGATCAGTGGCCTCAGGTAGTTCTAAATTTATGATGTGATGGAAAGAGGCTTGGGTTACAACAACATTTTGGGTTAAATTTTGTACTGATTTATTAGTGGGTTCAAGTTTGTATCGTGAATTATATTTAATGTTCTCTGATATGTGCTTTGTTTTGGTATGATACTATGTTCTCATTAATGTTAACTTTATTATAGTTCTAGGTTTTTTTATTCTATTATTTTTATGAATAGGGTGATGATGACTAGAATGGGGTGTTCTTAGTGTGAAGGGGATACCACTAACAATGTTTGGGATTGTAGTGTGATGTGTGCTGGTGGTGGGAAGTGGCCACTATTGGAAAAGTGGGGGATGGAAGTGTGAAGGATCCACCGCTAGTAATTATAGGGTTGGTGGTGTGATTGATGGTGGTGGTGACTCTAATCACTACTAGAGGAAGGCCAGTGAAACAGTGAGACTTCTCACCATTAGAATGGGTGATAAGAATTGTGGCAGTGAGACATTACTCACAACGATCTTATTTGGGGTGAGTGTTGAAAAATGGAAAAGAAAGATGGATGTGAGGTTGAGAATTGGTTGAGGGTGACTCTAACATATCCGAAGTAGGTGGCCCCTAAAAACCAAAATATTGAACAAAAATTAAAAAAAAACAATTGATCTAAACAAAAATTAATTAACAAAAATTTAAAAACAAATTAAAATAAAAAAACAAAATGATTTACATTTTAAATTTAAAAAACGAAATGTAAATTATAATGTATCATAATAAAAAAATTATTTATTAACTAAATTAAAAAAATTATCAAATTAGAAAAATTATAAACTTTCACATTAATAAATTGAATAATTAATTAACGAAATAAATTAATAAAATAAAATAATAAGATTAATATTAAAAATAATAAGTATTAAAATATTTAATGAATAGAATTAATTTGTTAAAATTAATTTAATTATTCCATGTATTAAAAATAAATTTATAAATTTATTGACATACGAATGAATTAATCAAAAGGAAAAGATTAAACAATATTTATTTTTAAATACATAAAAAATAAAATAATTAATAGAATAAAAAGTGAAAATTATTATTTATTCAAAAACAAAAGAATAAACAATGAATTATAATTATTGATGAATTATTTTATTTTAAAAATATTTAAAATGGCAAAAATAACCAATAAAATAAAATTTTCCAGAAAAAATGACATATTTAGAAATTAAATACTAAATTGAAAATAGTTAGTAATTATAAAAAAATATACTATATTAATAATAAAAAGAGAAAAAATAAACATTGATCTCAAAAAAACATAAAAAAAATTAGCCAAATTAATCTTCCCCACACATAAATGTATGTTTGTCCTAAAACAAATGCGTGATATTTTTATTTATAAAAAATAAAGACATATTTCACAGTGAATTCAAAATGATCTTGTATAGAATTTTAAAAATGGAGGCACAGAACTTGGATGGGATTCTTAGTTAATTTATTTGAAAAAGGTCGTACCTAGATTCAGCCACTCATTTGAAATCAAGGGAAGATAAATTCATTCACTATCAAAAATGTAATTCCTCTTATATGAAATTACCTATTACCTGACTTTAATTCTAGTTTATAATCTGATTCTATGAGTGAACACATGTTAGATCTAGTGGAAATAAAAACAAAACTATAGCCACCTCCAATTTTCACTTTCTCTTAGGTTCAAAAAAAGTTACTTTATTGAACACATTATTAATGCAACTGAAATGATCTTCATTCAAGTCAATTGTCCCTTTCTTCATCTGTGTTCAAAAATACCTTATCTTAATGAACTAATTTTTTACTACTAAAAACGTTATTATTATATTTTTTATTTCATTACCCATCCATGTATGTGAAAAAAAATAAGATAAAAAATATTAAACATGTTCATAAGAATAAAAAACACACATTGTACCTATATTTCATATATTCAAAATGGGATCACATTTTCCCATTTTAGTATCGATTCAATGGACTTCTAACATTTCCACATGAGTTGGATGCCTAAATAATTAATTTTTAAAAAAATTTATACACCTAGGTTCTAGTTAAAATATCAATTTTCTTAAATTCAATAACATATTTAAAAATAAATACAATATCTCACTCTATTCTTCAATTCCAAAATTGAAATTCCATATTATTAGTGTACTACATTACTCGACAATGTTTCATCCTCAAACATTTTAGACTAAGAGAAACCATCAATAACCAGAAAGTGTTATTCAGTAGGCAAGAAATAATTAAAGTATTAGTGATTCCAAAGAATCTCATTTTATGAAATAATTTTAATTCTTTGAAATAATTTTTAAAAAAATCAGATAAAATATACATTTTTTACAAAAAAAATCTATGGGGAATTTCAAGTAAAAAATACCCCTCTCTCCAACACAGAAAACTCAACATTATCCCCTGTTTTAGCTCTCAATGTGGGAGATAGCTATGTTAAAAATAGATGGTAAATCAAGTATAAAAATATTGAATGTGTAACAATGAACTCCAAAAATTACATGCCACATAAAATTTAAAAAAATCAAAAAAAAAAATCAAAAAAATTAAAACAAATCAAAAATACAAAAACAAACAACTAGTCACCACCACTAGAAAAACAAGAGCAATTTTTTTTATAAGGTCCTGTTGTTAAATTTTTAAAACCAGAAATAATATTTTATAAATCAGCTAAAATAATATCATGATGACCAATAAATTAAAACACCAATTGATTGGAAATAATAATTTTTTGCAGAATGTATGTTTCAAAAATAAATATCTAAATTGTTTTATCTCACTAGATTATAGTAACTAACACCCCAGGGAGGTAAAATATTTTAAAAAAATATAAAATGCAAGAGGGGGACTCCCATACGCATTAGAACATTCAATATTAAGTATGAATGAAAAATATTCAAAATATAAATTTACAGCATAAAAATAACACTTCCCTGGATGTGGAATATTTTCATTTACATGTTCAGTCCAAATGAAATCTCTCTTTATTTACATTCGGATAGATTTAAGTATTTGGCATTCTAGTAAATTAAAAATTTAAAAAACATAACATTATAATTCTATAATTATCATTCAAAATAAGCATAAACCAAATAGTGAGATATGTGGTGTTGATACTAGAAATTGCTGGGAAATTTCCCATTTGAACTTGACCATCTTCCATGTGGAGTTTACTTCCTATGTATTAACCTAATAAAAAAACAAACAAATTAAAACACAAAAAAATAAAAAAAATTAGGAAATTAAAAATGTTAATCTTGTGATAACCTCAAAAGGGTTTCTGTAGTCTGACTATCTAAAGAAGGACAGTCAGTGAATACATCCTAGTCTGGTGGGGGATGAGGCTTCTTGCTCAAGAACCACTAGAGTCAATTCATTCCATCTTCAGAGACTTTCCATTTTTAGAGTACCCCATGTAAAAATCATTTATGTACACATAATTGATAATGGAGTAACTCATGTAGAGTGATGGAGTTGAAAAAATGATAAATGAGTACTTCCCCTCTTCTGCAACATGATGTTGTGTGTTCACCGGGTTCTAAGAATGCATCACCTAGATGAAATTTATCCTCTAGCCTAGTCTAATCAATAAAATATTCTATGAAATATAGAAATGTGTATCCATCCAATTCTATTCCTATGCACAAGTCATGAAATTTCTCTTCAAAAGTAATTCCCAAACTCGAACATTCATCCATAATTGGGAGTTCTAATAATTCTTTAAAATATGAAACTGAATGCTCCTCATGAATCTCTTGGTAATAGCAGAAGTTTAGTTTCTTCTCAATATATACAATAAGAGAAACATATACCTGATAAATATAAAATAGTATTAAAAATAATTATTCATCCAAAAAAAATTAACTCCCCAAAGTATATCAGTTTGTTCAGCTTCCAGATTGAATTGTGGTATTTTGAGGTGGTTAGTAGTTGAGGAGAGGTAGTCATCTTAGTCTAACCTATCTTCAAAACGTAACACTATATTTTTTTAATCTTTCAAGGTAATAGATATAATTTATTATTCTATTTCCCCTATTGATTCAATGAAAAATTATTAGACAAGTTACTGAAATGAAAAACATTAATATGAAAATCTGGGGAAAATGATAATTGATGAAATGTTCAACATCATTAATAATTATATACTCCATCTCCAGGAAAATCAAAAAATCATTCTCATAAGGAAGATATTTAATCTCTCAAATTGAATAAAGGGGAATTTCAATGTCAAAATTTAGAAACACTAGTTTTTATACAATAGTGATGTCAGAGAAAAGGTGATAAAATTATTTCAGTTCGCACATATGTCCCAAACATTTTCTGTCATAAATCCTCCATGAATTCATTAATAAATTATAAAAAATCATCCATATGAAAATAGATTAATTGATTAATAATTATATATGAAAGATATATGACATAATATTCATACGGTTGATGTGTTCTCATCAATTTGATTTGTTTTTTATGATTTGTTTTGGTTTTTTATAAATATTTTGTTCTTTTTAAAAAAAATGAAAAACCCACCAAAGAAAAAGTTTCTTCCCTTGAAACTATGCCCAAATTTGATGGGTTCATCATTGAGAGAATGAAAATTTAATATTTATATTACCTAATTACTACTATCGATGTGGTATGATAGGTTTAAACCACGTAGATGGACTGATTTTGTGCATAAGACTAAAAAAAGTAAAACAAAAATTAAAACAAAAAAACTGGAAAAAATGAATAAATAAGTAGATGATGGTGAAAAAAGTATGTAATTATTATGTTAATTAATGTTACTTTATTTTCACTACGAATATGAGTGTGTGAGAAATCATAATAGAATAATTTGTAGAGATAGTGAAAAAACTACCAATATGACGAGAAGTGGGAAATCGGCTACCTGAGATCCATATTGGAATTCCCTTCTTTATGCAAAAACAATTGAATCATCTAAATATAATTAAAAGTGGAAAAACATATTTTTTATCTTTTCAACCTATGATATATTGAATTCTATAGTTTATTAACTTCAAAAATCATTTGATCCACAATTTAGAGCCAATAAGTAAATCATTGAGTTCAAAATGTTTGTTGAACTTAGCATTCTTCTCTCTTTTGAGAATGATTCGATATTTAGTAGAATCGTTAGATTAAATACAATTAAATTTTAATTCCAACAATGATAAATTTTCACTGATTATTGAGGTTTTATAAAAAAAGATCATCTGAAGTGTGAGAGATATGGGCTATCTAATTGAAGAGATATAAATGAACAATAAAAACCCACAAATAACCATACCATCTCATTCCACCTAATGAGATTATTAGACCATCATAATTAAACTTTAATGAATAATAGAGTTTCAAAAAAATTAGTTCATGTTGTAGAAAAATGTTTAAAAATAGAGTATGGAAGAAATAGTCTTCTCTCTCCAACCTCTATTTCTAGAAGATCTGATTATTTAACCCTCCATGTTGTGATGATGTATAAAATGGTTTGTTCTATGGATATCCACCATGGAAATCTAGTAGTGGTGCTAGTTACTGCTCTGGATGAGAAAGTTGTGTCTGGAAGTCGATGTCTCAAGTCTAGAAGTGGTGATGGGAGATGTAGTCTGCTCCTCTTACTCAATAGAATTTTCGAATCATCTACTCATTTCTAATGCAAATGATTATAGAATGTGGAATAAGTGAATAACATATTTATAGTGGTTCATCCAATCTTCTACTTCACAAATCTTCATGTTCTCCAGCTCCATCCCCTTCTAGAGTCGTCCAATTTTTTTGCAAGCTCTTATCACTACTCGTTGATGTCTTCACTGGCCAACATGTGACACATTCATAGCATCTCTTCCTTTTTTCTAATCACCCAAGTATACATTCATTAACAGAATGATCCCCTCGAAGTCCAAAGACTTGCAACATGAACCACTTAACCTATATGAAACAAATAACACTACAAAAGTACACCACAAAATTTATATGTCTTTATACTATTTAATATATTTACAATGTAATTTTAAAATAAATTATTTTAAAGAGATTATAATGTTGTACAAAAAAATAAAAATAAATAATTATAATTATTAAATATATACAACTATAAATATTTTTATAATTATTATTAATCTATTTAAAATTACTGAATAATTTTTATTATTAAATTATATTACCAAAGTAGAAAGTAATAAATTATACAAATAAATTGTGAAATTTGAATTATAAAAATATAATTAAAAAGGAATGTAAATAAATATTACTGTTATGTTATAGTTTTATAATTATCATTATATATTATTATTATTATATATTTTTATTAAATAATATATAATATATATGTTATATTATGTAAATAATTAAAATAACATAGTAAAATAAAATAAATAATAATAAAAAGATAAGAAGATACGATGAGGGGTAGGGGGTTCATCTGGGGGTCCAGGATCGCATACAAGGGAAGCGAGTAGAGTGGGGACGACTCCGGCTTCAGCATGGTTGGAACGAAAGTGTAGTGGTCAACTCTAGTAGGTGCAGTAGAGAGGATCTAAAACAATGGTAAATATCATAAGAAGAATAAGGGGGTCAGTCTTCAGTGGTTCATGGAGAGTAGAGGGATATGGCTCCGAAGATTCCTCGTTGTGGGGAGGGATTGCATTGGGCCCCAATGGAGGTGGGTAGATCCTAAATGGTGGCCTATATCTCTTTTATATTTTTGAGACAATGGAAAGAGGATTTGGTTGCAGTTATGGCTCAGATTGGATACAATACTGATTTATCAATTGGTTCGATTTTGGATCCTCAATTGAATTGGATGTCTTTCAATCAGTTCTTGGTTATGCTTTGTTTCCATGATTCCATTGTTCTGAATTTTCATATTGGGATTGATTTTATTTCATATTTTTTGGTTTCTAAGTGATCTATGGTGGCTTTAATGAGGTTCTTGTGGAATGAAGGAGACACCGCTAGCAATGTGAGGAATGCAGTGTTAACGATGTTGGTGGTGAGCAGTGGGCACCACTAGAAAAGTGAGGCTACTGGTGTGAAGGGTCCACCGCCAGCAAGGATAGGGATGAAAGTGTGAAGGATGATATTTGTGACTCTTTTCACTACTATAGGAATGCTTACCAAATGGTGAAACTTATCAACGTTGGTGTGGATGACACGAATGGTGGCAGTGAGTTTATAAAAATGGAAAATTAAGAGAGATGTAATGGTGAGAATTTGACGGTAGTGACTCTAACATGACAGAAGTAGGTGGAACCTAAAGAAACAAATAAAAAAAATTAAGAGGACTAATTAATTGAACTAATAAAAAATTAATTAACTAAATTTCAAATAGAATTTAAAATAAAATAACCTACAATTTACTTGTAAAAATATAAAATGTGATATAAATTCTAAATTATCACAATTATAAAATATTTGAAAAATAAATTATAATAATTTATAGAAAATCAATACATTAATAAATTCACATGCCTAAATTAAATATTTATTTAATGAAAATAATTAATAAAATCAACTAATTGGATAAAAATTAAATAAAAATATGTATCAAAATTTTCATATAATATATTTAAATTGTTAAAATAAATTTAATTATTCAAATTAATAAAAACATAAGTGAAAATTTATTAATTTAAAAATCAATTATTCAAATTAAATATCAACAAAAAGTAATTATTTTGAAAAGCATAAAAACTAAAAGAAATAAATGAATAAAAATTAAAAATTAATTATTGAAACCCAAACAAATGAATAAACAATGAGTTAAAAACAAGAATGAATTATTCTATTTTTAAATTATTTAAAATGATAAAATTATACAATAAAGTACATGTTTAAATAAAAATTCTATTTTTATAAATTAAAACTAAATTTACAAAAATTAGTAATGATTAAAAAATAAACTATTTTAATAAACAACATTTAACAAAAAATAAAAAATCATGTGAAAAAATTAATAAAAATTACCCAAATAAAACTACCTCATCGTTAAATGTTTGTTTTTCATAAAAAATGCATGTAATTGGTCTTTATAAAATATAAATAATGATTTTACAGTGAAGTCAGAATGAGAATTTCTTGACTTTTAAAATCAGATGCATAGAACCTTGATTGGAATGAAAATTCATTTTTAATAAACCTGAAACTCATAGGTACAAGGAATAAAGGACCCTCAAGGAGGCTGGAAGTGATGCATCCCAAGAGCTTCATCATGAATAAAAATCCTACACTTCAGAGGAAGAGATCCAAAGATATCAAAGATGACCAATAACTCTGCCACATTACCCAATCGAGAAAGGGAGTCCACCATGAAGTTGCCTTCTCTCCAAATATGATGAACATTATACCCAATGATGGTTTCCATAGAACAACTAAGATCTGTGTAAACCAGGTCCACCCCCCACAATGTTATAGAACCTAGATTGTCTTTTTAGTGAAAGAATTCATAAAAGGTCATGTCTAGATTTAGCTGCCTAATCAAAATCAGGGGAACAAAAATTCATTCATTTTTTTAGAATTTTTTGCCTCTTATATGAAATCACCTACTTCTCAACATCAATTCTAGTTAATGTTCAATCTATGATAGTGAACACATGTTAGATTAAGTGGAAATAAAGCCTTAACCTGGGGAATCTTCAATTTTTACATTCTCCAAGGTTCAAGAAAACGTTTTCTTTGAATAAATTTTCTGATACAACTCAAATGATATTCATAAAATATAATTTTATTATTTTTCATCTGGGTTCAATATTCAAATCAACATAATGAACTCATTTTTTACGACTATGCACCTTATTATTATTATTTTTATTTTTTAGATAGCCATGTATGAGAAAATCACGGTGAAAAAACACTTATTTAATATATAAAAACAGCTAGCAAACGCACACCATGTTCGAAGAGTCTCAAGGACTCGTCATGGGATCCCATTTGATAATTTTCTCCAATTTCAAATTGGATTTATGAGTATTATTTCTTATCAGAAGGGTAACTCGGCTTAGATCCCTAGTAGTAGCGTCAAAATTAGTTGACATCTTTATCATGAGGATTTTCTAGTTTATATTTATAAGACCAAAGATATAGAATATGGATAACATTTGGGTATCTCTTAAAAAATTAGTGTCTATTGACTAGGTGGTCTTTCAAAAAATCATTTTGTGTTTTTAAATATTTTGAAAAAATCCTATCAAAATAGAGAAAATTGAGTTGAAAAACACAATGGAAGAGGGATGAAATAGTGATGAAATAGTGAATGACACAAATAGAGGAAACAAAAAAAACATTATTAATATAAAAAATATAGAATAAAAAATGGTCATTAAGATCATGGTTGGATCCTAGTAGGATCTACCATCAAATACCCTTCATAAATCAATAGGAGAAATAAAAACAACAACACTCAACACCACTCAGTGCATGACCAATGGCTCAAACCACACACCTATCTCACTTAAAAATTGAAAAACCAAAAACATAATTTCTTCAGTACTTGACCATTCCTCCAAATAATAAACTTAACCCCTCAATTGAATCATTCTATCAAGGATGTCACAATTCCTAATGAGACAGCTGAGTTCATCATTTCTCACAGCCCAAATCAATTTCTTAGTTTGAGAAATTAAAAAATTAAGGAGATAATATATGAGGTGATAGAGTAGAAGACCATCCCTATATAACATTTCTCTCTCTTTCTCCCTAATTCATCGGTATTATATTCTAAGGTAGAGATAAATATGTTGATCACGATGATGATCATATCTCCAGATCGAATCGGGTTTTACTGCCTTGATCTAGGCTCACAAATTGGATATCCATCATGGGTGACTCAAGATCAAAATACAAATTGAAGAGTGACGAATAGACTCAATTCAATAGAAAAAAATTAATATCACAAAACATAGAGATATTTATAAAACATATAAGAAAATAGAATAAATATCCTAAAAAGAAAACAATGTAAGAAAATAAGAATAAAAATATAGATTAACACCTCCAATAAGATATTTCAATTTTATTCAGCATTAGAATGAATCATTTGTGTACATCACTATAGATTAAAAATAATTATCTATGGTAGGGTAATATAAGAATACTCACACTGACTTATCTTCCCTTTTGTTCCATGAATGTTTCCTCACATTCATATATTCATCAAAACTTGGCTCCCTTACGAGTCCACCTGGTGGGTGGATAAGACAGTGATTATAAATTATTTATTATACACTAATAATATCTAAATTAACCAAGAAAACTATATATATTTGTCACCAAGTTTGGTATGGTCAAATATTCAATACGCTATGTCTTAGATGGATCTGCCAATATTCAATCTATTTAGATTATATGAACCAAAAAAGAAAAAGTTTCTACAGAAATTCACACTTTTTAAATTTTTCATATATTTTATAATTATATGGAGTATTTATTATAATTATTATGTGATTTTCATACAGATAATTTCACTTTTAATTGATTATAATTTCATTTATAAAACCTATGAAAAACTAATTAAAGAAATATCTAAAGATTATTTTAATAAAATATATAAAAATTATGAGATAATTACTACTAATGAAATACATCACTATATAATAATAGTATCCATACCTAGTATATAATTATTTCTTGGGCATATTATTCTCTTTAACCCTTAATATCTCATATCAAGATTGAAGCTCATCCTTGGAAAAGTATTGATTATCCTGAATTTGATCAATTATTTCAACAATATTGGGTAATGGATTCATGTACTATATCATGAACATTTTCCTATCTTAATAATAAATTATTAGTTCCATTGATATATCATTAATATTAACTAAATGAACATGGTCACCAAAAGGTTACACATGTGGCTAAATGAATCCCCTCTCTAGGTTCTCAAAGAGTTTCTTTTACAATTTATAAAACTCACTCAGGGCCAGTCTATAGGGAGTAATTCAAATAGATGTTTTACCATGTATTAGTTATATTGATAAATTAACTACTCATTTTAGTGAAATTATATGAAACTCATCTGTAATGATATAAAAAAATCTATTGTACTGTAGGAATATCAACGATGTTGAGTTTCTCCCCAACCATATGTGATAAACATTCCTCTTGAATATGAATAAAAACCCAAACAGTGGATGTGATTTCCATTGGAATTCCATAATTATCATTGCACTAATATATCATAATAGGATATTTTTGAATATCAATTTTGGCATCCCATACTTGAAAATTAATAGGGGCATTATGTGGATAAATAATATCCATTCATAAGATAACATAAAATTCAATGAAAGGAAGAATGGAAATATTTGCAGGAAGCACATCCTCTTAAACGTCAACCATAGATTAATCACATACATTAAGTGAAATCGTCATACTATTATATGTTTTCACTACTAATTCAATATATAGTCATTTGGGTCAATTCTAGTTATCCATAGAAAATTATTTTGATAAGAATTAAAGGGTATACCCACAGTCGAATAAGTCATTAGGAGTTATAGAATGGATGGTAAGTGTACCATTCGCCATGTCATAATCTTATCCCTCATAATAAATTGTATTCACATTAATTTTCCATTATCCCTTAGTTAATAAGGTTACCAACATCAAAAATCATCATTAACGATCTATTTTGGTTACTTGTTGGTGTAATGCCCTTATATTCTGAAAATGAATCAATAGAATTTGGATGGTTCATTATGTGGGGTAATTCACTCTATTCACATTATTAGTTAACTTCTTCCCCACCCAATATCTTTTGATTTCCTAATGATCTTTCCTTATAGAAATAATAAAGTTTACTTGTAACCTTAATAAAATGTCCTCTTTGATTCTTCCACATTTTGATCATAATAGAAATATAATCTTCTTTTCTCCATGACTTTATTAAGCTTCCCATGAATTCTGTATTTTTTTTTCTTATAATAACCATTTTATTGATGGGTCAATCTAGTTTTCATTTACTCCTTAATAGCACAATTAAAAATTATTTCATAGATACTGAAGTCCCTTCCTGCAAAATCCATTTAGATAATCAGTTTTAAGAAACTAAAGAATAGATCAACCATACGTTCAGGTTGGATAATAATACCAGAATTTTACCTTATAAGTCTTATAAATTTTTCCTCATAGGTACCAAAAGATTCATCATACATATATTTCAGCTTGAGGAATTACTTCTTCGTTGTTGTATTAAGAATACCAGTAATGTACCTATTAAAAAATAAGTTCTTAAACTAATCCCATCTTATTGATTCAATTTCTTCTTATGAACTCATACTCTCGATAAGATTTCACTATTGATTTGATTTAACATTAAAATGATACACCCTACATGATTATTTCATGCACCAAGCATTGGATAGTTGAAAAAATCATTTCAATGGTACAAATACATTTCATAGAAACTATTGAATCAAATAATAACTTAAATAATTTGGATGTTTATTTTTAAATAACTCAATAAAATATTTTATCACCCTTTTATTTTTTAATTTTTTGCATGATTCATATAACGATAATGTTGTGTGAGAATATTAATGATATTTTTCATTCCAACACCCATAATATTTGGTTGTTCATGAAGAAAATCATTTAAATTTTCATCATCCATATAAATATAATGGTTCTATTGGGCTATTGACCATTACTAAAACAAAAAAAATAGTGTAAATACTACTAATCATAGTCTGAAACCACATAATCAAAAAATATCACTTATATAATATAGAAATAATAAGACCTACTTTTTTATCTATTCCATCATAAGAATATCCTATTATATTAATGTTCATTATTAAAATAATTCTCAATGGCTCACAAATATTTTTTTGAATTTATAAAGAATATCCCCCAAGATTTTCAAACCATTTATAATGAAATCCCCATTTTCATGCACCTAGTGACAATCGAGTGCAACTAAAAGATACCTATTTAGAGTTTAATATTTTATACACATTTGTTCTAGATCCAAACCCACTTGTATTGTCTAGATAGGTATTTAATTACATGAAAACCTCTTTCTATATCCTTTTCAAAAATTCTAGGTCATTTTCTTATATTTAGACTCCTCCTTAGACATATCTTTAAGGATCTCACTATTGTTTTCTCATACATGTTTTTAATTATTTAATACACCATTCTCTGAAAAAAAACTGCAAATACAAAAACTTCTCATTCAAAAATATTACATATTAATGGAGAAATATACATTATATAATATAACAATCCATTATAGAGTAATTTTTGTCTAGTTCCATTGGAAACCTAGACACATAAAAAAGTAGTCCATAATTGAGGCAGGCCATTCCCCACTATGTTTTACATAACTAGCACCGTACTTAAAAATATCATACATAATACCATTCATCATAATCTATACAAATGTAACATAAAAATTGTCATCTTATAAGCTCATTATGTTTAAACAAATGAGATACCAAAATATTTAGAGAATAATTGTATGAGAACATGGGAATGAAATTTTAAAACATACCCTATATATCATTGACCAAAAACATTAGTCATGGTGTAAATATTATTAGTTTGTAAGAGATTAATCTTAATTTAATCAAAGAACATAAAACATGAGAACATAACATTGGAATAAGTCGTATATTATTGGCATACACATAGGTATACAAATCATTCCCTAAATATATAGTTTCTTATTATGATTTCTATTATAGTGCAATGTGTTCACTCCCAAAACCATTTTGAAATTAATGGTTCACTCTTAAGACTATCATGGTGGAAATTATCCCTTACTAAACATGGATCACTCCCCATTATAGTCCTATTTATCTCATGAGATATAAAACATTTCCAAATGAATTTGAGGGAGATATAGGCACCCCCATCATATAATAAAAATCAAACATATGTGTTCCACAATATCATAATACATTAATCATATTAGAATTAATAAAAAGAAATTGGTTTTATAAACTATTTCTCATAAAATAACTTCTGGATAAGATACAGGTTTCACTACCATTTCATCATTTCCTTATGTCATAACCTGTAGAAAAATAAAAGGGTTTGATAAAAATGTTATCATCGTATAAACTATGAAAGAGAAACTTATTACATAAACATATTTTTATCATAAATCTAATCGTTCCAACAAAGGAAAAATAATGGTTTCCTTGGATCATATACCCAATGAATATTATGTTATATAAAAAGATTTCATCTTAGAAGGAAATTTATTTTGAAATATCACGTGAAAATTTTATTGACAGAAATAGTATTTCTAAATTGATAATCTCATTTAGAAACTAAAAATTAATAAAATAGTGTGAAAATTCTTTTTTCTTGGAATATTACCTTAAAAAGATATAAATAAACCATTAAATATATTGTAAAACAATTCTTAAGAATATTAAAATTTCTATGAAAATAACCACTCCAAATCTATAATTTACTAAAATATTGTTGAAAAAATTTTCATTTGAAATAATAATCAAATTAGAAAATGAATATTCAATTCAGATAATGGTAATGATAGTGTGAAATTTATTTTGTGTTGTACACATTAATATGAATACTCATTTCAAATCATTAGTAAAAGAAAAAATAAGACTTTTTTTTAAAACAACATGATGAATAATTTTAATACACTTATAAAAATTAAAAAGAAATTGTAATAATGAATTTAAACAACCTTAGAAAAATAATTAAACTTTTTTTAAAACATTTTTAGTTAAAATGGGTATGGAATAAAAGGGTTTTTCAACTGAGGATAGAAAAGAATTGATATTTCATAAAAACATTATTCTGATATCATTAGTATATAAAGAGAGTAAAATGAAGGAGAACATTTATTAAAATTATATAAACATATGTGAAGAAAATTCATGAGTTTATTGATATAAATATCAAAATATTTTATCAATATAAGCGTAATCATAAAAATTCTTGATAAATGATGAGATTGTAACATAAAACTATTACCACATTCGTAATAATGAATCATAAGACCCATGAAATAATAACATTAAATTAAATATACAATATCATTACAATAAATAAATTCATGATATTACATGTCAAAGAGGATAATATATACCTTAAAAAAGAATATAGTTTCATAACATAACATATATCTCAAAGAAGAAAAATTGTTAAAAATTCCATAACTAAAGTGTAAACTACCTTTGTACATTTTAAAAACTCATGTATAATAAATATAAGTTTATTAGAAATATATTAACTAAATATAATCTTATGTATCATACCTTATATGATGTAATTATTACCTCTTATTACCAATTTATCAAAAAATATTTGTTAAAATCTTGTTTTGAGTAGTAAGAGGTTAGTTTTTCCTTTGTGTCTTGATTTTTTATTTTATTTCATATTACTTGGATAATGGATCCATAATATAAATAATTATATACATCATATAAATATAATATATATTAATTATATATGTATATAGGTAAATCCACAAAAGTTATATATAGAAAATGAAATACACCACTCATGGAGACAATATGTCATAGGTACGCATGAACCATGTATATATTTAATCCAAGGATGAAGGGGGAAAATATATATAATATATTACCTTTATATAATCATTTATATTTCACATATAACACATATATTCATTAAATTTATCACTTAATACCTTCCATGTAAAATATAAATGAAAATTGAATCACATCACTTCGCTGAGCGGTAGTCCTCCGTACAAAAAAATAAAATTATCATATCCCCCATGAAATGGAAAGTAAAAAAAAGTTATATACTTTTATACATTTAAATTAGAATATTTTAATTGTATATATAATACATATACATTATATCCACCATCATTCCCTACATTGAGAGGTGTTGATGAAAAACATGTCACATTGGTTTTTGAGGAGGTAGTCTTCCATAAAAATGAGTGACACTGTCATTTCAAATTTGAGGGATGAATATATAGATTCAGGTCATAATAATAGAATAATATATTTTTGTTATATTTAAGAAACTATTTTTATTATGTTATCATGGTTTAAAAATACTTCAAAGAGCTAGACGAAGAAATAAAATAAAACGCTTGTTGAAGAGTGATACCTATTCTTTGGTAAACCACCATATATTTTCACCAAAAAAATTGCTAGGTTGTATTTATGATTCAAATAAGGTTTATAAGATGTTTTTATGGAGTTAGGGAATGGATTAATGGAGTTTAGTTCTAAACCAATTTGTTTTTTTGTTTTAAGTGGAGATTATAGGGGGTGGCCTTTTATAAGTGGGGGAGAGGATGTAGTTGTTATTTTTGAAAAAAGATATATTTTACCCTCAATATTAATATTCCAAAAATATATAAAATGATTAAATATATATACTTAGTGGTTATATAATTTACCTATTATAACCCAAATGCTTTTGGACATGTTTTCAGTCATTTTTAAGCATTATCCTTTTAGTTAAACCCACTAGTAAATAAATTTTTTCTATTTTTAATATTCATAATGTTGAACAATAAATTTGAACTTATAAGATAATATAAATTATTATAATTCATAATTTTTAACAATTTTTCTAAATTACAATAACTAAAGTGGAAATTTTTAAATTAAAATTAATCTCACAGAAATGTTGAGAAAACAAGTTTACAATGAGAAAATTTTCATAAATAGAAACTTTTGTAATATAAAAATTCAATAAAACATTGGTTACAATGAAATAATTGGATTATTAAATATATAATTGAAACAAATTCTTAAAAAAATTAAATTTTTTATATTTTTTAAAAGAAAACATACTTCATAATAAAAATATGTATTTTACATTATTCACTGAAAATTTGTCTTTTTAAAAAATTATAAGAATTAAACTCTATCATAATTTTGACATGTAGATTTAAAAAATGAGTTATATTTTTTCAAGTAAATTTTATAAATGTAGTAAAAATTACTTTTATTTTATTTTCAGAAAAATCAATAAAGGCATAGTTTTGAGAAAATGGTACCTTCGAAACATATATAGACTTATCGTAAAATTAATTACTTTTTCTCAATATGTTTTATTTATATAAAACCATTAAAATTAATATTTAAAATTTATTTTTTACTATTGATATCTCAATGTTTAAAAACTATGTTATAATGGATCCTTTTAAATAATAACATTAATAACATATTGTATTTTATAAAACTAGGTATTTTGTGTAAAGAAATATTTTGAAAAAATTAAATTTTTTCAATGAAATATTTTATATAATGTCAGGGTTTATATTTTCAACTGACAAATACTAGTCCAATATCAAATAGAAAAAGTTTTAATGAATCCATTTATTGTAGTTGTTCATGCTAATCAAGATCATGGCCCAACAATTATTCGTCAAACCGCCCCTTGAAAATCTCACCCTCACACACCTTACCCTTTTGGAATTCACTACTGTAATAAAGGGATATATATCTAGACCCTAACAGAATGATTTTTTTAATAAAATTGTAAGTAAATTTATCATTGATTATTACATTATAAAGAGTAAGTAATGATTTTGATAAAAACCATATTTTCATACGATGAAACTAAATTTTTTTTTTAAAATATTGAGTTTTGATCAAGAAAATATTTATTATAAAATATATATTTTTAAAAATATATTATTTATTAATTACATATTATTTTTAAATTATGTTTATTATTTATAAATTATAAATTAATTTTTTTAAGTCAAATTTTTTTGTGAGGGTTAGAAAATTGTTATTCTAAAAAAGAATATTTTCTAATAAATAGGAATTTTTTATTTAAATTTTTAAATTATAATATTTATAAAATTAGTTTTATGAAATATTTTTTTTCAATTAGAATGGAAAAATTATCTAATGGTTATTTTTTCTTAATTTTCAGACACAACCGATTTTTTTTGTAAAAAATTAATATACTCTAATTATACAGTATGAATTATTACATAATAAAATGCTAAAAGAAATGTAATAAATAATATAAATAGTATCCATACCAAAATTATGTTTCCCCTTTAAAATAATGTTTTTATGGTATTTGATTAATTTAAAAACCCCTTAATGAATTCTCTAAAACCTATATTATGTTTTAAGTATTCAAAATCAATTCTTTATAAATTTGACTCACTATCACATCACCAGAGGAATTATTTTAATATTTTTGGTTCATAACATTATAAAATAATGATAACCACTATTATTTATCAGAATACATGGGAAATCCCATGATAAAATTCAATTTTTTATAACTTTTTTATATAGTGTAAAACCTATGTTTGGAAATTGATAAAGATTTATCCTCCCTTTTCTGACATAAAACCACCCAATCCCCCATTTTTATTCATTAAAAACACTTGTATCGTGAATTTTCTCAATTTTCACGTCTCTATATCCCTATAAATATTCCATCAAGATCTTATGAAGCTCCACTGAAGCTTTTATAATCACCCTCTGATCCTCTCCTTCTCCAGTTTATTCAAGAACCTAATTTGTGTGATGCCTTTTAATTTCCAGTTTTCCATGTTTAGGGATTTTTTAAACATACAAATTACTATCCATATAATTCACAAGTAATTATATACCCCTTTACCTCTCTTTAAACCCTTCTATAAACCATTTTATACACCTATTATTCTACCAAATTTATCCTATGATTTTCTATAGAAAACAATTGTGTATTAAATACCCATATCCATTCACACTAAGGGGTATTCAAATTATTATACCCCACTTTAATAGGATGGGTTTTTAAATTTATAGAACCCACACTGCAAAATCATTGGTTTAAAATTCTTGAAACAACCCATTATGTTTTGAAAGTGATGTTGAAAACATATTCATGTACATGATATGAATGTAATGGGTGGGCCCAAAAATTATATAGAACTCCACTATATTGGGTAAAATTTTTATCTCAGGAGAAGAAATTTATTGTTCATTGGATTTTATGCTATGTTCACAATATTATATTTTATTTTTGGTTATCCATTGCTTGTTTATATGATGTCATATTTTATGTCATATCAAAATTCCTTTGTTCCCTTTATGCTCTAATGTTTTAACAAAACTCATTATTCATGATTATTATTTTCACCCCTCTTATGTTACATTGATATTTATCTTGTCTCACATGTAATTATTTACCTCATCCAACACTTATGTTATTCAATTACTTGGATTAATATCTCTTTTATCAATTATGTATGTCTCCAAGTTACACCATGTTATTTTAGAAGAAGGTCATAATGGTACGAATGTTTTCCTTAATGTCATTATGTTTTCATTATATATTATTATTTTATGTACCCAAATTCCCAAATACATTGTACTTCATGATCTATTTCGATTGTATAATGTGTACCAATAGGTACAAACCCATTGATTAAGGTGTGTCGAAGATATGAATATTCTTAGTCTGTATCAAAGGAATATCTAGTTATTTTGGGATTACAATTAGAAGACAAATATGAAATCATTTAGGATATGTATAAACATATGAATATATCTCTAAATTTTGGTAAACTATATAGGAATTGTTTTATAAACAAATAAACCCTTATTTGGAAGGTAAAACTAGATTTGGATATTCAATAAAGGTACCCAAAGGTAATAACCCTAAAAATAGTGCATTGAGTTGTACTCAATCATCACCTAATGCTTGAAAATGGACCTTACCTTAAACCATTTATGATACTCCCATGGGAAATTATATGGTAAAATCGCAATTTCATTATAAACCATTGTGATGAGGGAAACATTCTCTCAAGGTTTTAAATTAAAAAATATATCATTTATAACGTAGATTAAAACATAAAAAATCGTAGGATTATGGATATATTTCATTTATGTTTTATACATTAAATAATCTTGGTTTCCCTCTAATATGTTTAATAATTTAAAAATTATCTACCGAATTACATTTTAGATGAAGTAAAGTTTTAGAATTGAAATTAAATAGTAAAAATAATTTAAATCATTCGTGGTTTTATGAATTCTTAGATATCATTCAAATTTGGTATAACTATTCAAACACCACCTCCAAACATGGAAATTGAGTTATCAGTGAATCTAGAAAATTGGCCAAATATTTCATCCCAAGAATATAACGCATCCCATATACAATTTTTTGTATGATTTTCCCATAAGACCCATTGATACTCCCTTTCGTGTAATTGGATGAAATTTGTGAAATGTAATGGAATTACTTGTAAAGATCAAAAATAAACTACTGAGTGAATGAAATCACTATTGGTTTCACAAATAACCCTTTTATTATATAAAAATTCAAGGAGGTGGTTGGATCTTATTTTATTCCTAAATCTCAATAAGGGATATTATTTCTTTATGAGAATGTGTATCCAGCCTAAATAATTGAGAAAAAGTAAAAGATATGCATAGATGAAATTGCAATGTAAAGGGAATCAATTAAATGTATAATAAATGATTTAGCAGTATTTTTCATATTTATGTTGTTGATATTTCAATTTAGAACAATCCTAGTGCTTTTAAATTATCCAAGACTCTATATAGATTTTCCTTTGTTATACTTGAGGAGATCAATAAATCATTACTAAATAATCTAGATGAAGGGTATACACACCCTAGTGCATCACCATAGGGTTAAATGGTCAACATTGTCTAGAAAATGTATTGTTCAATGCACTTATGCATTGATTATTCTTGATCCCCAAAATATCATAAAACTAGAATGTATCCCATTCTATTTATTAAGTATAAGTTCGATCATCTACATGGGGCCCAATACATCTCTAAGGTGGATCTTTGGTCGGGATATTATCTAGTAATGGTGAAGGAGAAGGATATCCAAATGGTTTATTTTCATAAAGTATATGGGCACACATAGTTAATATTGAAGACATTTAGACTCAGTAATGGAAACAAGATCTTTATGGGCTTGATGAATAAAGTATTTAGTGCTACCTTGAAAAATATTTGGTAGTATTTTTAAATTATGTTCTTATCTACAATATAAGGAAGGAGAAACATGATGAGTATTTGAACACTATATTAAAGACCATATCAAGGAAAATATTATATTCATATTAAAGTAAATTTTGGGTTTTTAGTTATATTTACTTTTTTTGTGAGTGTTATCACCCAAATGATAATATATTTGGATCTATCAAAACCATATGCATTCAAACGATGTACCAAACCAACATCTATGATGTAAATATATATTTTTCTTTAGATTATTTGTGTAATATTTATTAATTTTTTGTAAAATACTCTTTATTTTTTATCACACTATCCAATATTACTCATAATATAGTTATGTTTTTCTATACTATTGAATGTGAAAAACTATTTAAAGAGCTAAAGAATAGGTTAATACCTGTACACGTGCTCACATGACATATCATTGGGGAATGAATTTGTATCTACAGTGATGTTTCTAAAAAATAAGGGGTTTTTACTCATGAAATAAGAAAAGGATATAGGTTATTTCTCCACCCAATTAATGATCCCTAAGTATTACTACCCAAGTCACAATCTATAATTAGATGTAGTGTTATTCCCATTGATGATTTGGCGAAATTATCTCTATCTAGAGAGGTGTTAAATATATAATGATAAAAAATGCATCAAATATATATTAATAAAAAAGTAATTAAATATTAGAAAATTGATGTGGTTATATTTGATAAATTATTATTATTTTTAGTTCCATTTACATCATAAAAATAAAAAAAATGTCTAAGATTCTTCCTGTAGAAAGGATTGTTCAACCCTATCTATGATGATGATTTAAATGGATCCACTATTCTTAGACATGCATCATATGTACAATGAAATAAGGAAAATATAATCATAATTCCTTTCTCAAATAAAATCCCAAACATACATTAATTATAGGATCGAGGAGGCATGGTAAGAATATGAGGTGATACAGAAAAATTAGAAAATATTATGGAGGTTGGAATTTATAATTATGAATTTTTATGTCTTGGAACCGAGATATGTGTCCCATAGAAACGAAAATTGAAGATGGAACTTCTAGATGATGTGGATAGATTGTCTTTCTATATTCATCCAGGAAAAAGTAAGATGTATAGATATTTTATGAAAAACTTATGTTGAGATAAAATAAAAAGTGATATTGTGGTGTTTTTTTCAAGATTAATGGCCGGGAAATAAGTCAAGGTAGGACAAAAAATATAAGGTTTTGATGAATCTATTTCCCATAACATTATAGAAATTTGAAAAAAAATCCACAGATTTAATAATATGACTCTGTACAAATACTAAAGGAAATTATTTCATTTGGATCTTAGTAAATCACCTTTCCAAGTCATAAAATTTCATTTATATCAGGAATGATTTATCGTTTGACCAAATCACCAAAATATACATAAGTAATGTTGAATAACTACATGGTATTCCACTCTCTATTATATCTAATTGATATTTGATGTTTACCTTGAGGTTATAAATATGCCTTACAAAATATTTCAATACTGGAATGAGATTTAGAACTGATTATCATCCCCAGTTATAAGGTCAGTATAAAAAGACCATTCAAACATTGGATGTTATGCTGAGATTTTGTTAAATTTATTTATAGGGATGTTGGGACCAAAATATTTATCTAGTAGAGTTATCATATAAAAAAATATTAAATTATTGAAAAAAATGGATCTATATATGGTTGTCTATAGGATGAGGTGGTGTGCTCCTACGTACAAGGGTAAAGATTGAGAGAATAATCTAATGGGGACTAATAAAAACCAAGATTTAAATAAGAATTCTCAAACCATCTAGAGTCATAGGAAATATGAAAAAAGTCAATTTATATGCTATATAGATAGTTATCAATGGAACCTGGAGTTTATGATTATAGATAATTTGTTCTATAATATATCATTGTGGAATAATTTAGCGAGTTTTGGGAAGAAGGGAAGGCATAGTCATAGATAGATATTCCCCTTTGTGATCCTTAATTTCATCGAAGTACTTCCCTATCGACTGTTCCTCCAACCAAACCTATCCCAATTACATGATGTGTTCCTTGTATCCCTACTAGGTATGTACATACCATATAACTCAAATGTACTAAATACAGAGGTTATACCATTATAGAATGATCATTAATATGAGGAGAATCCGGTGTTGTTCATATATTTTAGAGAAAATGTTCTATGAAATAAGACAACTCACATGGGAAAAGTGTTGTAGTGGAACCACATATTTTTCTAAGTGAAATGGGAAACAAAATAAGTGATGAAATATATGCACCATCCTCTATTTTAGTGTATAAATGGAATTTTTAATATTATTTCTCAATGGTGGAGTAATTTAAAGACTCAAAATTTTCTAAATAAAATTCCCTTTTAAAATGTGTATATCCCTGATTAATAAATGAGGTTATAGAAAACCCAAGTGTTTTAATGGTTATTTAGGGCCATTATATGGTCAGTAAAATTTCATATACCATTTAACATCATAGTAGTTGATAATATAGCCATTGTACAATAACAATTCCAACTTTTATATTTATAGTAATGATACATTCCATTTGATACATACAAAGGAAGAGATAGTATTGACTTAAAGGAGAATACCCTTTTAATCCTATTTACCAATTATTATAAGTGAGAGATCATGACTAGGATTTTACCTTTACCATGCCAACAATGATGTATAATAAATAAATCATTAATAAAACAATTTTTTGTAGAATTTTAACTCATTGAGATCACAACCCAAATAATCTTCACCGAACCACCCCAAAAAATTTCACCTTCACACACCATACCCTTATGGATTTCATTATTGTTATAAAGTGTAATATATCTAGACCATAAAATTATGAATTTGAATATTTTTTTATTAAAATAAGGATTATATTTATCTATTATTATAACTTTATAATGATTATATAATGAGGTTGATAAAAATATTATTAGGATATGATAAAACAGAAGTGATATTATTGGGAAATATTATATTAAATCAATAAAAAATTATTAATTACAATTTTTTGAAAAATTATATTTTAATAAAATATTATTATTACATAATATTTATTAAATATAGATTATAATATAATTTTATGAATTCAAATTCAAATTTTATAAGGTTCAAGAAATTGTTGTTATCAATAAACCTATATTTTTCAGTAAATATATATATTTTTATTTAAACGTGAAATTTATCATTTTAGATAATTATATTGATAAAATAAATATTATATTTGAAATAAACATGTAAAAATTATTGAAAGGTAAATTTTTCATAATTTTCAAAGCCAGACGATTGTTTTTGTAGAAAATAAATATTGTATAATTATATGGTATGAATTTTGACATTATAAAATAACAATAGTGATGGAATAAATACTATAAAGAGTATGAACGTCCAATATTATGTTTCCCAAATAAAATAATGATTTTTTCATATTATTTTATTAATTATATAATCCCTTAACGAATCCTCCAAAACATATACAATACTTTTAGGATTTAGAATCCATTCTTTATAATCATGAATCACTCCAACCTAACCATGGGAAATAAATTAATGTTTTCAATTCTATGAATTATAAAATATTAAATAACACTTGTTTTGGTGAAACCATTGCAAAAAAGGGTTAGGTTTGTATTTTAATTAAATTATCATATAGTTTCCACCAAATAAATGTCAAGAACTTAATAAAGAATAATTATCTATTTTTCTATAAAAACATACCCAATATACCATTAATCAGAACAAGGAACTCTTTTATCATTATATTACATTTTCTTTGCCTCTATAAGTCCCTCCCAAGGTGTCCCCAATATCTTAATAATCTTCTCCCAAACTTTTTAAATATCCTTCTAAAGGGAATGGATCTTCTAATTCTCTTATTTATTCGAGCACCATATTTATTTCATGCCTTTTTATTTCAAATTGTTCATGTTTGGATTTGTTTTTACACATACCCCTTAGTGACATGTGATTATAATGTCATAAGAGACACTTTTCTCTTTCATTATCACCTTCTATAAAACATTGTGTATGTCTATTTTTCTTCCAAAATTATCTTCTGATTTTACTTTCCAAAAATTTGTTTAAAGAATACCCATATCCATATCCAATCAAAGGTGTCCACATATTTTTACCAACCCCTCATTGATTTTGGATTTATATGTATGATACTTTTAATCATTAATCATGAGGTTAAATTGATGACATACATCTTTATGATTTATTATCTATTTGTAAAACTTATTCATGTACATGATAAGAAAGCACTGGGTTGGACCAAAATTATGAAGCCATCCAAATAATTGGTTAATGTATTTTTCTCGTTATATTACATGTATTATTCATGGGATGTTATCCTAAAAGAACTTTGTTATGTTGTCCTTGTGGTCATACTTCACCTCTTTTTATGTCTTGATGTTTTTTGTTTCTTCCAAATTCCTATATTGCCTGCAAGATAACATGTTATATAAAGACAAATTATTGAATATTATGATTGTTACACCTATTATGTTACCTTTATATTCCTCTTTGATCATGTGTTCTACTTTTTAACTCACACTATTTAATCAATATACACTTACTAGATTTTATGTCTCACCCCTTCCTTATGTACACCTATATATTATCTCAAGTATTTATAAAATATGGTTGGAATATTATGATCTTTAAAAGGATGTTATAAATAATTAAGATGTAATTCTCTTGAAATGTTTTATTTTATGTGCATAATTTCTCAATGGTATTAGGGTTATAATATTCTCGGATTGTATAATTTTTTCTTGTATATAATAAATCCAAAATTATGTTTTGTTATTGATATGATTTTTCATAATCCTTATCATGACTAACCCCAAAGTATCATGGATATAAAGGATTTTGGTTATTCCCAATGGTTTATATTAGAGATGGAGGTTTATTTAGGAATTTAGGTGTGTGAACATGTAAAGGAAATTGGGTTTAAGGGTTGGTAAATTTTTCTAAAATCATTCTTATCCAAGCCATGTATGGGTTGGTGTGTTGGTTGATAGAATATCACTTTCTATTTTCAAACATGAGTAGATAGTTTTCAATATCCATTATTTTTTTCATGTTTTAACCCCTAAAATCCTTTTTAGAAACCTCCATTAGTTCATTTTTCCTCAAAACAGTTTTTTGAGACCTAAAAACTACAATGTAATTTTTTCAAAGGTACATATAGGGAAAGGGAGATGGATTATGGATATAGAATAAATTCACACTCTATGTTGTCAATTCATGATGCAAAAAATCTTAGTTGATCATTTGAAACCCTTTGAAAGGAAATAATGGAACCAGGAAAACTACAAAAAACGCATCTAAGGAAATAATGACTCTAATTGACCATAATAATTGAAATTTCACAACTTCATAACGAATCATTATCGAAAAATTATGTTCTTCTTTTTTAGCCAAGGAGTTATATTTTTTTGTGTATACATGAGGTCATTTATTCATAACATGAGTTCTTAATTCACTTCATGAATTGGGTGCCTTAGGTATATCTATTATTATACTCTTCCCTTTGCACTTGACCCTTCCACTAGTAATTTGGGGAGTTACCTTTTATCCAGAAGAAATATCTATTTGATATTGGTGTTCTGACGCCCATAGATTGAAGATAGGCCTCTTAGTCCATATCTATCATGATCCATTGGTTTTAACTATTGGAGAACATTATATTGGAACTTCCTAACCCAGATCAAGTATATATGTTTATTCTAAAATATATTCTTATTTTCTTTGTTTACTGTATGGATGGAGGACCCCAATAATACTTTTTATGTTGATTAATTTCTATATCTACCTTTATTATTAGGTGGGCGGTCTAGAATAACTCCCTAATGTCAATTTTTTTTCTTTTGTATGTGTAATAAGTGATAATAAACTACAAATTCATGAACATGACCAAAATAAATAGTTAATTTTCTATTTTATAAAATATACATGATTAGATGTCCCATGGATCCTATTATGTTCATTGGTGATGAGACAGAGATTGGAAGCCACCCAAGAGGTGTGTCAACCATTGAACCTACTCTGGAACTTAACTTGGATGAACATAGTTTCCCATTCATGAAAGAAAAATTTTCATAATTTTCATAACCATGTGAAAACAGAATAACATGTGGATTCTAATATTTTCTAACATGGAATGATATAAAAATGTTCATTCATCTTAGGAAGGAAAATACACCAATCGTGATTAAATGGATTATTGATTTGTAATTAGAAAAATTGACTAAAGTTTATTATAATAACAGATTTTAAATGCATGATTCTTGAAATTTTTCATCTTTTTTCAAAAATAGTTTTTCTAAAAAGTTTCTCAAGGGTGTGCTTCACTGTCTTGTGAGATATCACACCAGTGAATCAACTTTGGTAGGATAATCAGTGAATATATATGGTACATTTCCCCTATTATGAGTTTTCCCATTGGAATATATAAAAGACTCCAACACTAGTAGTTTTCAAATATCCATGTATGATATGGTTACATTACCCAGATTATGTTATTTCACCATGGGAAGACATAATAATCTCCATCATGGGTAATTCTCAGTGAGCCAATGTGATTTTGGTATCTTGCCCTGGGTATGGTATTGTGCAATGGGAATATGTAAGTGATCATGGGTAATTATCAGAGTGACCAATAAATATTTTTTTATGTTACCACTAGTATTGTAATTATACATTAGAATATATATAAGCAACACCAACATGGGTAATATATGTGGTTCCTAGTATTACATTGTGAATTTTTCATTAGTATGTTATTTTTCTATTTGAACATGTATGTTACTCTGGCATGGTTAATTGAAATAGATGCAAATATTTTTAAGTTACATGAAAGTAGATGTGAAATATTCATCCAAGGTAGGATAATATACTAATGATGTGGTTTTTTCATTAGGATAGGTAGGATCCCCTAATTGATAGATATATTTGGCTTTGATCCAAAGCAGTTTTGGATGATGTGAGATTTAATGTAGAGCCTGGGGATTAGTAGGTTTAATGATTTTTTTGTATTCATTTATGAATTAATACCCCTATTTATCATATTATTAAACCCAATATATATTTATAATAGGTTTTTAGACACATTGGATGTTGGGCCACTGATTTATACGTACACCCTATTCAGATGCCATTTGGTTCATCCAAATATCTCAAGGCTGAAGGTAAAGACAAGAGAACATGATTGTACTATTAATGGTGTTATTTATAAGATAGGTTTGAGTAAGGAGACACGACTAGACATGGGAAATGTGACCAAATAATTTGGAGTTATATTTATTTTATATTCTTAGATTTTTACACGAATGACTTCCATCATGTCAATAATAAACATGTCATTACATTATATTTTTTACTATTGGGTTTTATATTTTGTATTTATTATTCATTAGTTTCACTATTTATTATTTATATTAATTCATATATATTCTCATACTTATTATCTAAGGGTAAACTCTCCCTAATATGTTCATTACACCCTCATTGCTAATTAAAAGCCTCTGGTATAAAGGGAGGAACTCTGAGGTCCTGTTTCCAACCCACCTCAATTTTATGATGTTTTACTAAGATAGAGACAATAAAAAATGGTATTGGGGACCCAGTCTTATATATTACATTAGAATTTTGAAAACTTCAATATGATATTAGGATATGGTGGGGCTTTGTAATGAGATTTTTTTTCAGTGTATCTAACCCCTATTTGTGGTAAAATCCTTGTTCTTTGGAATGATATAGTTGTTTTTAATTATTTATTGTTACTATATTGATGTTACCTCACATAGAGTGATTCACTTGTTGTGAGATTTTAAATTGTGTATAACATTTACTTATGGGTCAGTACAATATGAGGTGGTTATGAATGCATCGTTGTAGGATCATAGAGATATATGATGTAATTCATTGTTCTTGATATAGATATTTTTATCAGATGTCGAATCATTTGTTATCTAACCATGGAAATAAATCCCCTAGTTTTATCTAAGAGAAGGAAATTAATGAAAACTGTTATATTATGCCAACATTTATTTTATTCCTTGTGTGTAGGAAACTTGATCTAGTGGTTCATCATTGTTTTTACTTTTTTAGGATGATCTTTTTGTGTATGATATGTTCTTTAGAGTGTGTTAACCCTTATTGGGAAAATTCCTCATCGTCATCTTAAAGTTGACTGTGAGGAGAGTGCCAAATAGAACACTCCCAAAACTACTGTTCTGGAACATACTATGTATCATGGGAACTATATGGATGATAAGATTCATGAAAAATTCCTTCAGGTCTTTTGATCCATGGAAAGTGAGTCTACTTGATATATACCATCTATGTCTAATTTTTCTAGAGAGATTCATATATAGAATCCACCTATGTTCACCAAGGTGGGTGTCCCATATGTTTTTGTACATAATCAATCCATATGATTTTTAATCACCTTGAGACACCCTTTGGATGGAGGGTGATTATTTTTTCATACATATTACGAGGACCATACAGACATTGGTCATAAATGGTAGAGTAAACTAGTTAGTAAGAGGTTATAACCTTGAATAAATTCAAGATGTGTTTCCTGAGGCACCACTACCAATTAAAATTGGGGGGTGTGAGGGCTTGTGATTTCATACACTAGAATAAATGAATAATTCTATTGATGGGAATTATCATATTTTTTTACCAAACTATGATGTTTTGAACCATACTTAGATGTTGATGAGATTAAAAGGGTGGAAACTTCCATGATGGTATTCACTACTTGATAAGTTCAAAGGTGAATCTATTCACATTATAAACATCATGAATGTGATTAATTAGTCTCTAATTAATAAATGGAACTTGAGGAAAGATCCATGTAGTATCTATGTAGTTGAATATGGGAGATCAAGGATCCCATATTCTAGAAGAAACAATCACTATGACAATAGTTATCACCAGGGAGTTAATATGTAGTAAAACTAGGTATGTGGATATTCATCTTAGGATTGTGCACCAGTGGAGTGGTTTATGTGTAGAAAGGTTGGAAAAAAGTGACCATATTTTCTTTACCCTACTATGGAGTATCACTCATGAGTATGGATGTGAATTTGTAAATGATTTTTTAGAGATAACATCATTGTATAATTCGATGGAGATCAGGATAGATTCATGAATCATAGAAGGAATCAGCTACCACTTAGTAGATTGGTACCTAAAGATCCAATGGATGTTCACACTATGTTAGTAGACATGGTACCATAGTGGTGAAATATAATTAAAATTCAGAAGGAACACCACATGTGATTCGAACTGGGTGCTAGGGTAGTGGGGTGAGCCAATTACATGTTGTACAGTTTTATTCGACATGTATGAATATAGAAAATTCTACCATCATAGGTATAATTCTCTTATTATATATACTTTTATTCATTTTTTATTACATCCCATTATATGTAATAAAATTTTAAATCAATCAAATTGCTTTTAGAGATCTTTGATGGCCCTATGATAATAAACATACCTCTAAGTGTGATATCAGAGGATATCAATCATTGTATGGAGTGTTCTCTTTAAATTAGCATCTATAATTTCTTTATGGATTTTTATCTGTGAGAAATAGTGGGTTTTGATATGATTTTGGGTGTGGATTGGCTAGTCTTGTACTAGTACCATATCGACTATGGTTGGGGAGTGTTTCCTTTTATTCTTTAGAAAAATGAATCTTTTTCATCAGGGTGAGTGGGGTCATTAAACTGGATATGAAGGAATAATTAAATTATGTTTTTATTGTCTAAATACTTATATTGTAGTTATTTTTCTAGATGAGGTATATTTTCAGCAAGGTCTATTTCATCTTGTGTAGAATTATTTCGGATGAATTTATTGAACAGTTTTTTATCTTACCACCCATATGGGAAATTTAGTTGATCATCGATTTTTGTGATAGGACATGAGATAGTTTTTATCCATCATTATAGTACATAAATAGAGAAGCATAATATGTTTAGTGTTAATTTGGAGTATATGAACACAAAAGGATTCATATGACATGGTAATTCTCTAAGGTTTTGTCCTATACTTTTAATCAGGAGGGATGATGAGACTTTACACTTATATGTTGATAATTGGATACTGATCTAGATAATGAACCATAAACTGTACCCCCTTCATCACATGTATAATCTCTTCAATCAACTAAGAGGTCCGAGGATCTTCTATAATATTGATATAATTTTAGGGTTCCATTAGTTTAGGTTGGGGCAATTTAGTATACCCCTTATTATTTAAGGATAAATTATAGATTTTATGAATTTTTAGTGATGATGTATGTTATGAATAATGCAATGGGTGTATTTTTTTGAATTAATGTGATGAATCCATCATACTTTTTTGGACCAATAATTGTTTTTTTCATCTATTACATATTTTCATACTCCCAGTCAACATATAATCATGCACAACATCTTGAAATCAAACCGACTACACTAAGAGATCATCATCTTAACACTAATCTAGCCCCCTATAATTTAGGGATTGATAGAATTCACTCTTAGGGTCTTGTTATATCAGTGGATGGAGACTATGTGGACCCATAGAATCATTCAAACTGGTATCTTGGTAATTTCCCAACAATTCATTTGAGATTCAATGTATTATAGCTCAGGAATGAAATTATCTTTTCCATCCAGGACATCCCCTATCTGGAAGCACTGATGACTGGGAATGCCAATAAAGGGGTGACATTTGTTTGTTTAGATGATTATGAGATGGATTTTTATGATTTAAAGAGATGGATAACCTCAAAATGTATCCTCACCATACACATTATTATTATGGAATATAATTTCTACTAGAATATATCTAGAGTTGTACATGGAGACATTGTAATGGTGGAAGATCGAGTAGTATTTTATGTCACTAAAAATGTCACGACCCATCCTCGGGGCTCGTGCCGTGACTACCCCAAGCCCACCTTCCATAGGCCAAGGGCTGGCGACTAGCACTAAAGGCGTAAATCCCAATAACTGGGAATGCATTGCCTTTATAAAAGTAAACAAAACACCATAGAGTACAAGCGGAAGTAATACACTAAGTACAAAAGAAAGTGAAGAAAAGTAAATGGGACAGAATACAAACCCAACTGAAAGTACAGCTACAACTAAATGAAAGTACAACAGAATGATACAAACAGCTAGAAGAAAGGAAGCATCTCCTGGGTCGTCCTCCTCAGATCCTACCTGAAGGGTAGGTACAGATAGTGAAGCTCCTGGATCGTCCACCACGGATCCTACCTAAAGGGTAGGTACAGATAGCCTCCACAACGCTCTCGCCAGTCAACCTCGTCCGAGTGTCATCTCGTTGTGATTTACACATCCGGATACAGACATACAACTCTTCATATGTGAGGTTCACTGGATTCATCCTGCCATGGACTCATCGGGAGAGTGGCCCCAACTTCGGGTACCGTCCAGTCCTCGAACACTCAGCCTCTGCCAGCGTTGCCCGTCGTCTGCAACCAACACAACGAGGTGCGGGCATAACCCATGTAGGTTTGATTATATGATACTCAGTAGGGACCCCGAGACCCTCAAGGACTCACTAAAACCAACAAGGATAACCACAAAGAAGATCTCAACAGATAACCTCTACTTAGGTATATGCCCATACATATACCTATGTTATCAAAGAACCCATCTCAATCCTGAGGAAACACAAAGTTTATGAAATCAACGGATAACCACTACCCAGGTATATTCCCATAGATATACCTAAGTTATCAAGTGACCCATCTCAATCATGAGGTAAACACAAAGGTCAATGATTCATCTCAAAACAGGATTTTTATTATCGAAACCGTAACTGTTGAAGAACCCCGTCTCTGGAGTGTACAGTGGTCTTGTCACGAATCTGAGGTACTGCTCACTAACCAAAGCCTACTGAGGTACTACTCCTGTCGAGTACCGCGGGCCACCCACCCAAACACAGTAGTGCGTCCCGCCGGGGTATGCCACCCAAACACAGTAGTGCACACCCCCTAATAGCCTGCAGAGGTACTATCCGGAAGAGTACAGCGGGTCTGCACTATCACACAGGTAGTGCTCTGTCTGCCATGGGTATGCACCTAAAAAAAGTAGTGCTCCGTCCACTGGGCTAGTCGACTCACCCCAAATCGAGACGGTCAAGCAGTCGTCAGGTCTCAACCGGCTACACGGTCTCCGTACTCTGAACGCTC
This sequence comes from Viscum album, assembly GCA_963277665.1. Classification (NCBI taxonomy): domain Eukaryota; kingdom Viridiplantae; phylum Streptophyta; class Magnoliopsida; order Santalales; family Viscaceae; genus Viscum; species Viscum album. The sequence continues at coordinate 714,351,552 of OY728125.1, forward strand.
GTCTCCGGGAGGGTCTGCTCCATGAGCTACAGTTAGATACTCCAAGTATCTCAAATTCCCACTAAGAAGTGTCTCAAAGGTCCGACTCGTCATAGGGGTCTCAACACAACAGACGACGCGTCAATCAGACGCCTGGTCTGTGAGTTATTAGCCTTTTCGTCCCAGGGGCCCAGTTGGTTTCGTGTGCGAACCAACCCGGCCACATCTCAACTGTACCCTAAACTCTCATAGGGTATACTCATAGGGACCTTTTTTCCACAAGATCACTAACGCCGCTGACGGTTCGTCAAACGGACGCCCGGTCTGAAAGTTATCAGCTTTCCAGGGGCCTGGTTGGATTTCGGGTACAATCCAACCCGACCACTATCCAAATGCATCCAAAACTCAGGCGAAGTATACCAAAAGTTCTGTCTCATCAAGAGGAAACTAGCAAAGTCTACAGCACATCAATCAGACGTCTGGAGCTCCAGATATAAGAGTTTCCGCTCCGAGGGCCCGGTTGGTTTCGTGTTCGAACCAACCCGGTCGTACTGAAAGTTCTCCGAAACCTTATGTATAATATACTGAAACGACTGCCTCGATCCAAGGATCGCTACGCAACTAATGGTGCATCGATCGGAGGTCTGTGGCACAAGATATGGGCGAAAGACCGAAAAAGGTCTGGAAGTGGGGGTTTCGGGCCTGGACCGATCCCGCCCGAGACCCCCTGGGTCGGCCCGAACCGGGTTGACCCGACTCGAGTCCGGGTCCGGCCCGCCTGGGCGCGGCCCGGCTAGGTAGCTCGACCAAAACGACCGAGCGGATGTGCAAGGCCCCCCCTCCCTGAATGAACAGCGGCCCCATGTGGGGGCCGCCCTTTGTCAACGGACACGGCTGAGCGTCGCGTCCCGCCTTCCTCAGTCCCGCGCGGTAGCAGGACCAGCGGCCCTCACCGGCGGCGCGTCGGGTGCCAGCCGCCGGTGCCACTGTGTCGGCGAGGCGTGCCGGAAGAGTCTTCTGCGGACCACCGGACGCGCTCCGGTGGTCCGTTTTGCTCGCCGCCTTCGCCAACGGTCCTCCCGGGACCCGACCTTCACTACGAAGGCTTCAAATTTACCTTGCGGCCCCGTTTTTTGTCGCCCGTTAATCCACGCACAACAATCAACCAGCGAAGTCTTCAATCACCTCCGTGGCCCCGACTCCGGCTGCGGTTTTGTTCAGCCTCAACGGCGTAGCGCGACGGCGCCGCGCTTCTTCGCCGCATTCTTTCCAATGTCCGCGCGGTGTCGTTGCACCGCGCTGCCTTTGTTCGTGCCGCAACAAACAAAACAACAAAGGGGGAGGAGAGTCAGCTGTTTTTGTGCAGTCCGACCTCCTCTCGTTATGTTGGTAACAAGCGGCCCAAAAGACGAAGAACAACATGGATTTTTCATGATAAAAAGAAATCAACCCAAACAGTTTTCCCTGCAAATAAATATTCCCAACCTGCAAAAGAAATCATTCACAGATCAACATGAGGATGAGTTGATCTGAGTTCTTTGTTTTAAAAGGAAGGAACCATGGGAATATAAACTTACACAAAAATTAACCCCTACCTCGAGCGTAGTTTAACGAAGTCTCATCATGGAAAGGGACGTTGCGGAAGAAGGCGTCACGGAAGGGGGATCGTTACGTCGCGGAGAAAAGATTCATCGGCGTCACGTCGTCAATCTCTGAGGATCCGTCATTCTTGTCGACCTTCGTCGGAGGTCGGCGTTCTTCGCGTTCTTCGCGTTCTTCGACGAAGAACGAAGAACTTCAATACTTCTCTTATTCTCCCCAAAAACTCAACACAACAACCCAAAAATAATAAAATAAGGGTTACCTTATTTTATTACTCACGCCAAACGTTTTAAAATTTTATAAACAAATCAAACAATTAACTCAATTATTTTCAACGTTTTAAATCGCCCAATTAATAGAGGAGTTTATTATAAATCTTAAATGAAAGAGTTGACTTCGTTTAATAGGGGTGGGGGTGCGTTACTGAAATTAAGAAGGGGTTGAGGAAGTTGAAAAGGTGGGGCTCGTGTGGGCCCCACCTCACAAATATCCTACCTAGAGGTGTAGGATTTTGTGGGTCACACTTTAACCTCATAACTTAGGTTAAAAAACATAAAATGAAATAAATTGGTCGCACCATTATATTTTTATTCATTTACTTAACCCGAAAATTTAGTAACCACACCCGAGTGAACGCTACTCCGGAAAAGGTGTTCTTAAGAAATTACCGGCGCTGCAATTCCATCGGTGCCCTCAGATTTCAATTCCAAGCACCGGTTCAAAAGATAGAAAATCCCGCTCATTCGTTCACTGAACTTACCCGAGCCTAACATCAGAAATTGATTCCCAGCACACCGGGCCTCGGAATCAGGTGCCGTCAGAAAAAATGTTCTTGTAAAATACCAAAGAAAATTAAGACAAAATTTCCCTTGAATTTTACGGGTCTTTACATTACTCCCACCTCAGGGCTTTACGTCCTCGTAAAGCTTTAACACAAACTAGGGATTCAAAAGTGGTATTGAGAACGCATCTGAGCCTTCCGCTCCCATGTTCTTATCTGGAGGTTCCTGTACTGCCAAAGAAGGTGCACCCGAGGAATCGACCGTCCTCATAGGATCTTCTCCTATCGATCCTCGATCCCTACTGGATCCTCCATGAAAGTCACCCCATCGCCATCGTCCAGCTCCTCATTGTCGATGATATGCGAAGGGTCGAGCACGTATCTCGTCAGTTGAGATACGTTGAAATCATCGTGCACTAGGTGTAACTGAGGTGAAAGGGTCAAGCGGTAAACCACCATGCTTACCCAGCTGAGGACCTAAGAAGGTTCGCTGAACCTTGGAGATAACTTGCCGCCGTGGCCACATCTCCGTAAACCTCGTCGAGGTGAGACCCGTATAAGGACGTGATCGTCATCCTCAAACTCTAGAGGTATCCAATTCCTGTTAGAACTGAAACCCAAAACAACTATTGCCACGAGGGTAAGGTTAACCGACTCAAGATTGATCGGTCACACCCTCCTGTGCATGAGTTTATCCTGTGCTTCCTGGGGTTTCCTTTTCGCCGACCAAGGAAAACCCATCCTGACGTCATAGTTAAACCACAAACTTTTTTCCTAATACCGCCAATTTGTTTATGAACTGTGATTTCCCAGTCCATACTCAAACCAATGTTAGAAGGCCTCGATGCTGCCACGATGAGATTCCAACCAAAACTCTCGCATCGAGGGTCTGACCACACCGTCGGCGTATGTGTGATTATCGAGTCTTCTCCCAAGGTATCTCCAGACGTGAGGGTCATGTCCACGGCTTACCGGAAACTCTAGGTCTGGGACAAGATTCGTGGAAGGAAGGAATGATTCATATCTACTTCTATTACTATGGCAGCTAGTAGTGGACATATATTGTCCCTTGAATCATTCTTAGAGCCATTGGTTCACACTCCATGACCACATGCAGCTGCACTCATCCTCCTCCCTCCAACTCCCTGAGCCTGGCGGGGATAACTAAGGCGGGTGGTTGTAGCATGTTAAAATGTACACCACCTCATGCTTCTCTCCTAGCTCTGCCTCCATGTCTTCTGATTCACAGACTCATCTCTCCTTAAAGCTTCGTCTTCTTGAAACATTTAACATGATCGAGTCTCTATGACTAGCACTGGTTTCCAATTTCTTACTGCACTGTACAATCTTCATCTGCTCCTGTATGATCTGCACCTTCTTTGCCTACGATCTGAAAGAGCTTCTAAGATTTCTCCCTTGACGAAAAGAGAAACTCGGTCTCATCCCCCGGATGAACCATGCCCATTGCCTAATACAGTCAATCCTGACATGAATGATGCATTCATGCCATGGATGACGTCGTAAGGCCTCGACGTAACTACCCAGAGATCCAACCGTTACTCTCACCTCCAAGGGTCAAGTCACGATGTCGGCATCAGTGTGAGGTCACTGGGTCTCCTCCAGTAGAAATCTTGAAAGTGAGGGTCAAGTCAACAGTTTTAACCGGGACCTCCCAGTATCAACCAAAAAAAGGAGAGGAAAGCAAACACCACAAAGATAAGTGTCTTTTTATTATTGCAGCTCATAGTACAAAGACATGAATACAACAGAAATATGGTACTAGAAGTACAAGGGACGTATCCACTAGTTTCGCTCATGTCCACCTTCTCCCGGAGCTCTACTGCCTTGTCCACTGTCCGGCTGTTGCTCAAGCTCCCGCCGCTGCATCTGCCTCGGTGGATCCTCCAATGCCTGTGGATCGACTGTGCAGGGGGTCGGACAGTCATGTGCCAAATGACCCTTCCTGCCGCATTCATAACAACTGCTACTCGAACGGCTGGCTCTGGTCCTCTTGGACATCTGCATCATCTATCTACTGCCCACATACGACTCAGCTACTGATCGAAAATCGTGCGGCAAAGGTAGTAGCTCCTTTACACGCTCGGGGTGTAGAGATACTGGAACAAACTCCACCCTGAAGAAGGTCTCGAAGTCTTCCCATGTGAAGATCATCCCGTCACAAAACTGGAACAAGTGGATCCACCACCCGCCTGTTGCTGCCTGAAAAAGGATGGCATCAAAGATCACCATGATGTTTGCTGGAGTCCCCACTACCCTGAAGACTCTCACCACAGCCTCCAGCCAATCCTTAGCCGCCTGCGGGTCTGTCTCTCCCCGGAACCTGGCCTTTGGCGCTGGAACTCATGCAGCACGCTCAAGTGGCGTGCATCGCCTACTGCTGGGACTGGTGGCATCGGTGGCCCAACGTATGGTAGTACCGCTGGTGCCTCCTTTGGTGCCTCAACTACAAGAGGGACCTGTACCGAAGCCTCGTCGCTCGGTAGGCTATCAGTACGCACATCCCTCTGGGCTCTAGCTGGTTGTCTGTGGAAAGTCAATATGAAAGAAACATACGTGACACGGTCAAACGATTTATACCTGGTGAGCTGACCTGGTTTGATATGAATTTTAAAAACTTCTAGAAAAACACACGCAATCAATGTTTTCGTGCACAAAGTCGGAAATCAGTTGTCAGGGTCCTAGTATATGGATACGTCGGCCGCCCGCACAAACACTGGACTCCCGGAACTGAAAACCACACTCGGTACCCTTAAAACAATTGCTTTACAGAAAGAAAATATTAGAGTTATAAGTTATGTGGTACAACCGACCCCTCTGATACCAATTTGTCACGACCTGTTTTCGGGGCCCGTGCCGTGACTACCCCAAGCCCGCCTTCCATAGGCCAGGGGATGGCGACTAGCACCAAAGGTGTAAATCTCGATAACTAGGAAGGAATTTCCTTTACAAAAGTAAACAAAACACCACAGAGTACAAGAGGAAGTAAAACACTAAGTACAAAATAAAGTGCTGAAAAGTAAATGGGCCAGAATACAAACCCAACTGAAAGTACAGCTACAACTGAATGAAAGTACAACAAAAAGAGACAAACAGCTGGAAGAAAAGAAGAAGCTCCTGGGTTGTCCTCCTCGGATCCTACCTGAAGGGTAGGTATAGATAGTGCAGCTCCTAGATCATCCACCATGGATCCTACCTGAAGGGTAGGTATAGATAGCGCAACTCTTGGATCATCCACCACGGATTCTACCTGAAGGGTAGGTACATATAGACTCCACAACGCTCTCGCCCGTCAACCTCTTCTGATTGTCGTCTCGCTGTGAATTCCACCTCCGGATACAGCCGTCCAGCTCTTCATATATGGGGTTCACCGGTTTCGTCTTGCCATGGACTCATTGGGAGACTGGCCCCAACTCCGGGTACCGTCCAGTCCTTGAACACTCGGCCTCTGCCAGCGCTGCCCGTCGTCTGCAACCAACACAACGAGGTGCGGGCATAGCCCATGCAGGGGTGATTATATGATACTCAGTAGGGACCACAAGACCCTCAGGGTCTCACTAAAACCAACAAGTATAACCACAAAGAAGATCTCACCAGATAACCTCTACTTAGGTATATGCCCATACATATACCTAAGTTATCAAATAACCCATCTCAATCATGAGGAAACACAAAGTTTATGAAATCAAAGGATAAACACTACCAAGGTATATGCCCATACATATACCTAAGTTATCAAGTGACCCATCTCAATCATGAGGTAAACACAAAGGTCAAAGATTCGGCTCAAACCAGGATTTTCATTATCGAAACCGTAACTGCTGAAGAGCCCCATATCTGGAGTGTACAGTGGTCCTGTCACGACTCCGAGGTACTTCTCACTAATCTAAGACTGTTGATGTAATCCTCCTATCAAGTACCGTGGGCCAGCCACCCAAACACAGTAGTGCTTCCCGCCGGTGTATTCCACCCAAACACAGTAGTGCACACCCCCTAATAGCCTGCAGAGGTACTCTCTGGACGAGTACTGTGGGTCTGCACTGTCACATAGGTAGTGCTCCATCCACTATGGGTCTGCACCCAAACTAAGTAGTTCTTCCTCTACTGTGCTAGTCGACTCACTCCAAATCGAGTCGGTCAAGCAGTCGTCAGGTCTGAGCCGGCTACACGGTCTCCGTACTCTGAACGCTCGTCTCTGGGAGGGTCCGCTCCACGAGCTATAGGTCGATACTCCAAGTATCTCAAATTCCCACTAATATGTATCTCAAAGTACCGCCTCATCATCAGGGTATCAACGCAACAGACATCACGTCAATCGGAAGCCTAGTCTGTGAGTTATTGGCATTTCCGTCCCAGGGGCCTGGTTGGTTTCGTGTGCGAACCAACCCGTCCGTATCTCAACTGTACCCCGAACTCTAATAGGGTATACTCATATGGACCGTTTCTCCAAGAGATCACTAACGCCACTTACGGTTTGTCAAACGGACGTCCGGTCTGAAAGTTATCATCTTTCCAGGGGCCTAGTTGGATTTCGGGTACAATCCAACACGACCACTATCCAACTGCATCCAAAACTAAGGCGAAGTATGCCAAAAGTTCTATCTCATTAAGAGGAAACCAAAAAGGTCGAAGGCACGTCAATCGGACATCCGGAGCTCCAGATATAAGCATTTCCGCTCCAAGGGCCCAGTTGGTTTCGTGTTCGAACCAACCCGGCCATACAGAAATTTCTCCGAGACCTTGAGTGTAATATACCGAATAGACCGCCTCGATCCAAGGATCGCTACGCAACTGCTGGTGTGTCGATCGGAGGTCTGTGTCCCATGATATGGGAGAAAGACCGAAAAAGGTCCGGAAGTGGGGGTTTCGGGCCCGGATCGATCCCGCCCGAGACCCCCTGGGTCGGCCCGAACCAGGTCGACCCGACCCGGGTCCGGGTCCGGCCCGCGTGGGTGCGGCCCGGCCCGACCTGGCGGTCCGTCCCGGTGTGCTGGCACACTGGCCAGGCCAGGTGGTTTGGCCAAAACGACCGAGCGGATGTGCAATGGGGGTGCCACCCCCCCCCCCTCCTTGAATGAACTGCGGCCCTGTGTGGGGGCCGCCCTTTGTCAACGGACGCAGCCAAGCGCCGCATCCCAACTTCCTCAGTCCCGCGCGGTTGCGGGACTAGTGGCCTGCCGCCATGGCTTTAGCCGCGGCAGCCCTCCCCGGCAGCGCACCAGGCACCGCTGCCTCCTGGCGGCCTGCCAGTGCCGGCCGCCGTGCCAGCGAGGCGCACCGACGGAGTCTTCCACAGACCACCGGACGCACTCCGATGGTCCGTTTTGCTCTCCACCTTCGCCAACGGTCCTCCCGGGACCCGACCTTCACTGCAAAGGCTTCAAATTTACCTTGCGACCCCTTTTGTCATCGCCCATCAATTCACGCACAATAATCAACCAGCGGAGTCTTCAATCACCTCCGCGACCCCGACTCAGGCCGCGGTTTCGTTCGACCTCAACGGCGCCGCGCGACGGCGCCACGCTTCTTCACCACCTTCTTTCTCGTGTCCGCGTGGTGCCATTGCACCGTGCCGCCTTTTTTCATGCCGCAACAAACAAAACAACAAAGGGGGAGGAGAGTCGGTCGTGTTCGTGCGGTTTGACCTCCTCTCGTTAAGTTGGTAACAAGCGGACCAAAAGATGAAGAACAACAAGGATTTTTCATGAACAAAAGAAATCAACCCAAACAGTTTTCCCCGCAAATAAATATTCCCAACCCGCAAAAGAAATCATTCGCGGATCAACTTGTGGATGTGTTGATCCGAGTTCTTTGTTTTAAAAGGAAAGAACCACGGGAATATAAACTTACACAAAAATTAACCCCTACCTCGAGCGTAGTTGAAAGAAGGCTCGTCGTGGAAAGGGTCGTCGCGGAAGAAGGCGTTGCGGAAGGGGGATCGTCACGTCACAGAGAAAAGATTCTTCGGCGTCGTGTCGTTGATCTCCAAAGAACCAACGTTCTTGTCAACCTTCATCGGAGGTCATTGTTCTTCGCGTTCTTTGCGTTCTTCGCGTTCTTCGCATTCTTCGAGGAAGAACGAAGAACTTCAAGACTTCTCTTATTCTCCCCAAATACTCAACACAACAACCCAACAATAATAAAATAAGGGTTACCTTATTTTATTACTCACGCCAAATGTTAAAAAATTCAAAAATGAATCAGATAATTAACTCAATTAATTTCAATGTTTTAAACCGCCCAATTAATAGAGGCATTTATTATAAAGATTAAATTCAAGAGTTGACTTCGTTTAATAGGGGGTGCGGGTGCGTTACTGAAATTAAGAAGCGGTTGAGGAAGTTGAAAAGGTGGGGCTCGTGTGGGAACCACCTCACAAATATCCTACCTAGAGGTGTAGGATTTTGTGGGTCCGACTTTAACCTCTTAACTTAGGTTAAACAACATAAAATTAAATAAATTGGCCGCACCATGTAATTTTTATTCATTTACTTAACCCGAAAATTTAGTAACCACACCCAAGTGAACGCAACTCTGGAAAAGGTGTTATTAAGCAATTACCGGCCCTGCGATTCCATCGGTGCCCTCAGATTTCAATTCCGAGCACCGGTTCAAAAGTTATAAAATCCCGCTCGTTCGTTCACTGAACGTACCCGAGCCTAACTTCGGAAATTGATTCCGGGCACACCGGGCCTCAGAATCAGGCGCCATCAGAAACTGCATCCTTGTAAAATCCCAAAGAAAATTAAGAAAAAAATTTCTTTTGAATTTTACGAGTATTTACAAAAAATATGATACTAAATGAAAGGAACTAACCTAAAATGAACTTTTTTTCTTTGATGGTACATGATCTAAGATACTAGAGACACTATCTATTGGAAAATATGTTTGTGTTGTACATAGACCATTAAATACCCAAGTGAATAATCATTTTTGTATGGGATCCTATCACAAAGGATTTGGTTTGACTATCTACAATTGATTGACTTTGAGCCAGTTTTCAATCAAGGAAATGGAAACATTGTTGAAGATTATTCAAGTTGAAGGATATATATTGAGGTATTATAGGATTCTGGAACTGATTGGTGGATAATGGAACTCATTGTAGGAATGTATCTATATATTCAAATGTCATAGGGATGATTAGATCCGATTTTGACATCATTTATACCCATATTTTTGGACTTCATAAAGAGAGAGAAGATATCTAATATAGAGGGCTTAGATCTATGGGAAAATTTAAAAGGTGTGGATCCCTATCAGTAAGGTATATTGGTAGTGGTGATTTTATTGTTATCCATCTTCATGTATGGTTTACAATGGGATTACACAAGGAGCTAATGATGGAGTTTGATGGTTTGAGATGGGTGGTATATCTGGTTCTGATAGAGACGTGTTATTATCTCTATAGGTTCTACTGATCAAAATGTATGAAGATAGAGATAGAAGGTTTTTTTGGAAATATTATTAACCTATTAGTAGGTTTTGTTCAAGAAACAATGGCTCACTAGTTTGTTATATACCCTACAAATTCTGCAATGAATGTGTGATGATGTTACAAAGGATTTTATGATCTGTGTAAACTAGAAATCTCACAAGAATGATGCATTATGTCTGATAATTTATTGACTAATAATATTTCCAACTACTTTCTCCTCAGGGATACCTTCACGTTCTATTTGTTTGGTATTCTTTACATGTAAAAAATATTTCTGTTTCATGGTGTTCCCTAGAGTAACATTTCTAATCGAGGTCATCATTTCATGTATCGGTTCTAGAATGTCTTTTAGAAGGATTTTGGCTCTTAGGTCCATCTATATACATCCTATCATCCTCAAACTAACATATAATATGAATTCGGTATTTATATTCTATAGGATATCATACAAGACTATTTTTCGTACATTGAGGGTTTTTGGGAGTAACAACATGCAATCATGTAGTTAACTTTTAATAAAAACATATAGTTAGGAATAAAATGGATCACTCTAGGGAATCATATGGAACCATATTCAATTAACATTTTATCAAAATTAAGTATATTATATGATCATTATAACATGTATCGTATAAGATACATATGAGTAGTTATATTTGATTAAAAGGTAGTCAGTGACTATGCATATTTTGAAGAAATCATACACTAACCACAAGAGGTGACCTATAGAGTTTGAGGTTGGTCGTCTAAATTTTCTATAGATTTCACTATTGTTGATAGAATATCATATTAATTTTTAAGGGAAGACGGAGACTAGGTTTTTCGGACCACAGGAGATATTGGGTAGTGTTGGAGTAGTGCCATAACAATTTGGACCTTTCATAGTGCTAAAACGACATGAATGATGTTTTCACATGTTACAAATTGTTAAATATATCCTAACACTTCTGATGTTATAAAAATTTATGGCATCATGTTTTATGTCATGGATACATTTGATGAACATCTGATTTGTTTCATAGAATGTAGTAACAAGAATCTACGAGGTAAGGTCATGCATGCAGTCCAAGTGTATTAGAAGCAAGGCAGTTAGAAGGATGAGACTTAAGAGAGGGAATATTATTTGTGAACATAGTGGCTATACTTGTTTGGTGATACCCCATAGTGGTTCATTATACTATAGATTAAGGAATAAATATTATATATTGGGTATGTTTTAAGATCCTGTGTTAATATAGGTACTTCCCTCTTTATAATTTTGAATAATACCCCTGGATTTCGTTAACTTTTTAGTTAAACCTTTTTTTTCATGCCTTGTTTGTAACTGGGTAAGTGTTTCTGATGTTATGGTATAGGGAAAGAAAGTTGGATTTTATCTTCAGAATTAATTCAAAACATGAATTTTCAATTCATGATGTGAATAGTCTAAAATGGACCCAAGAAACCCACACAATTCATGATTGGAACTGGGAATGGCTAGTGAAAAATGTCCAATGAATCAATTACTCTATATGATAAGATAAATTAAAATCTTGTAGCATAATATTGTTTCATGATGTGAAGTCTTATTTATAGGTTTTTAAACCATTGTGACGTCCTTTTTAAAATATATGAGAAGCTGACGATTCATTAAATGATTTCATAATTCACATTGTGAATGGGTAAAACCAAAATATTAATTTAGCACTCTTTTCCCATATTATATCCCTTCCACTAGAAATTCTATTAGTTACATTTGATGATGAATCAATCCCTATTAGATATTGGTGTTTTAATGTATATAGATTGAAGGTATGTCTCTCAGTACTTATTCTCCATCTTAATCGGTTGGTTTTATATTGAGGAGAGCCCTAGTTTTGGGATTCCTATTCCAGATGTTGTTTAGATTTCTGTGCTGAGAGAGTTTCATGGTATTCAGTTGAAGGGGAAGAAGGAGGAACCCAACTATACCTTGGATGTTGATAATTTTCTATGTTTAGTCTTATTCTGATGTGGGTGTTCTAGAAAAACTCCATAATTCCTACTTAGGATCTTATAGTATGTTAAAGAAGTTTGGAAGCACTAACATATCATTCTTCATATAGACATAAGAAGGAAATTTTCTATTTGATGAAATGAAAATGCACAGATTTGGGATGGATCATGTTGGGTCCAATTATAATGAGGCAGTGATGGAAATCCACCCAATATAATTTCTAAAATTTTTCTTGAGAATGGAACTCTACATGGATAAACCTAGAGCCCCTTTATGGAAATTAAATTGTTGAAAATTGTATTATCCTTATAAACATGTAGTATCATGTGAAATGTGAGGATTGGTAACATATCATGATATGAATTCAGTGATTTTTCATAGGTTGGAGAATCCTCCAATTGAGAATAATTATCATATTAATTGGTAATTGGATAAATTGACCATATTGAATTATACTAACAAGTTTTACATGGTTGATGCATTGAATGGTTTGGATTTCATACACTTGATGTTTACTATGACGGTTTCTTGGGGTGTGTTTCATTATCTCAAAACAGTTGATACTATTGATTTGTTCTGGGTATAAGAATCCTCAAATCTATATGGTTTCATTGCACCTAGTCAGGTATTTCACCATGGGAAGAAATAAGTCTCTCATGTGTGGATTAATTGCATGGATTTCATGTGATATGGTTACTTTACAACTGGTATAGTATTTCTCCATTTGAAGATATAATAAACACTGTCATTTTTATTTATAATGGAGACCAGTTTGATATGGTTGCTTTACACGTGGTATTGTATTGCACCAAGGATGTATGTAAGAAAATCCAGTACGGGTAATTTTCAAGGAACCCAGTATGATATGGTTTCTTTTTTCCTTTGAATGGTATTGTACCATGGGAATATGTAAGAGACTTTAGAATGGGAAATTCACATGAATCCTCATATAGTTTTTTCAAATGAAAACACATGTGAAAATAAATCATTAGAAGTAGAATTCTCTAATAGAATGGGTGATCCATCTAGGGTAGGAGGATCCCTCACATATTTGATATATTATGCATTTAGATGATACAAGTTTGACTGACATAGGTGTTGACTTGATCATGAGGATCAAAAGGTTCATTGAAGTTTTTGTACTAATTTATGAATTATTACCATTTTAACATACTATTACATGATCAATGAATTCGGTCTAGATTTTTTATATACAATGGGTTTCATATTACTAAGTTGTACTCACACCCTATTCAATGATAGTTTGGTGACTGAGTAGATATCATAGGTGCATGTATGGAAAATGGAACATGGCCCTTTATTTGATTGGTTTTTTTGTTGGTTGGATTAGATATTTGAGACAATACTGATCATGGGGATTAAGATCATGGATTTTTGAGTCATGCCTTTTTATTCTTCTTATTGCTTTACTAATCTAACTTCAATTATGTAATTTAGTAACATTTATCCCAGCATTAAATGGTATTTATTATTATTCATATTGTTCTATTTTTTCATCGTTCTTCTTTGATCACATGGTTGATTAATTATATTATTTAATTATTTTTTATTATGTATATATAGGGGTATAGTCTCCCTAATATGTTCCATACATATTTGATACTAGTCAGTGGCCTCTAGTATACATGGGGCTTGTTGGAGGTCCAGTAGCATACCAATCTTAGTCATGCGAATAAGTACCAAGTCGAGGATATTACAATGTTATAACCGAGCCCATGTCTTTTCTTTTGAATTATTATTTGGTAAAGGTCAATAGGAGATAATGTCATGTTAGGGATTAGTAATGATCTTGTGCATGTAATGGGATTGGTGTTTATATTGTTTTATTTTTACCGTTTTAATATTAAATTACCTATATTGATTCAGTAATTAGGTGTTGTTTTTTTTAGGAGAGTTTACTCATGGGAAGGTACAACATGATATGATTATACATTCCGATGGTAGGAATATAGAAATATATAATGATATGAACTGTTCAGGGATTGGAAATATTTATTTCATGTGGAATAATTAGCTATCTAACTTGTGAAATTAAAATCCTAATTTTATCAGTGGAATGGAAATTAAAGAAAACTATTTTGTAATGAAAAGTCGCTTAGTAAGACAATTATAGAGAATATAGAGAAGTAATTTATCTATTATTTGAATCTTTTGAGGATTAACTTGTAAGGTTTCATGTTATCAACCGGATGAAAAAACACAGGAAAGAAAAAAAAATCATTAACTAGGCCGGCCGATTTTAAAAACTGAGCGTCGAAAGTTTTTATTTATATAGTCAACATTAGGGCATTGAACGAATAAAGATATTAAGTTTATTTTATTCATGTGTGTGTATTTTTTTACAAAAAATTGAAATAAATCACAAACTATTTGTCGTATGAGAAATCTAAGACACCCGTTAGGTTCGGAACGTCGGGTTTACCCTATGCAGGGTATAACCATGATTCGTATCGGGTTTTTAGCACCCTCGTACATGATAATACCATATTTATTTTTAATTAATTAATTATTCCATTTTTTTATAATAAATAATTATTTTCTCACAAACGGTGCATCAAATAAGAAATCAGATACAACCAATAGTTCTGGGACGCAGATTTTAACCGAGGTAGGGTATAACCATTATGAGAATCAGACATTTGGTCATATCCCACCCAAAGATAATTTATATGTGTTATAAATATTTTTGCTGGAATTTAGAAATAATAATAATAATTTTATTATCAATATTATCATTTTCATTAAAGAAAACAAATAAAAATTAACTTCCACAATTAATAAATTGTGTCGTGGTGTAAATAATAATTGAGCAATGTAATAAATATGATAATATTAATCGTTCTAATTAAATAAAAATATGCAATCAATAGTAATTTAATAGATGCTAATGTTTTTAAAAATTGTTACTATTTTTAAATTATTAATGGTTACATTAATGATTTATTTTAAATAATAATAATTTCAATAATTTTTAATGTCTCGACTTGAATAAAGGTGAAGGCCATTATGTTTTTGTTGTCTAAATTTTTAAAGTGACCCACGACACGTGTTTTCACACCCTGTTGCGGGTCCCAGGAGCCTATTAAATTAATTAAATAATTGACTGGGATTTATTTAAATAATTTACATCTTTTCCTACCGTTGTGTTCATGGTAAATATAATTTAAAAAATTATAAAATATAATAAAATGATTTTAATAGAAATTAATGAAATTTAAAGAGGGATAAATATAATTAATAAAATGGATACGGTTGAAGAGAAATTAAAAATAATTAAAATAGGGTAATCCCATTTTAATTATTTATTTCATTCTTCCACCATTTTATTTTTATTATTTTATTTAGCTTTTTTTTATTTATTTATTTCATTTTTCATTTCTTTTCATTCCTTTTTATATTTTTCTCATCTCTTCTTCTCCTCCCTCTCTTGTGCATGACACACCCCCTCCCCATATGTGGTGTGCACCACCTTGTTCCCTCTTAGAAGATTATTGCACCTCTGTTCATCATTTGTGTTCATCACTATCAGGTGTTCTGTGAACCTCTCAGTAAGGATTATCCCACGCACTAAGAATCGTACGATCTCCTTCTCTATCCTTTTCATAGTTCACCGTGGAAGGAATTTACCCTATTTTGGGGTTTTTCTAAAATCATCTATTTTCATCTATTTTAGGTTAATTCAAAGCCTACCGCAGATTTTAGGATCAAGTGCGACCATAAGGTAGGATGTATACTCTATTTCCCTCCATTTCGTTGTGATTTATAAAAATGCATAGTTGTGTAGTTCTTCGGTGCCTATGAGCTTTGTGAAAATTCAACCAATTTTTTTAATTTAATTGTTTTGCATAATTGTTGCAGCAATATTTATCATTAATTAAAATGTTTAAGTTGTTGCAACAAGGTCAAACACCCCTTTGGGTGTGCTGACGTGGTCAGTATAATTTTCCATTAGCGTGGTATTTAATTTATTCAACTGCATGTGTTTCGCATCCTATTTTTATTATGTTTTATTTAAATAATTAATTTAGATTAATTATGAACCTTTAACTATTGTATCTTTGGTGGTTTCTTGTGCTGAATTATTTACTATTAAAAGAGCCTTTAACTGCATGTGTTGCACAACCTATTTTGTTGTGTTTAGTTTAAATAATTAATATAGATTAATTTTGAACGTTGAATTGTTGGATCTTTTATAGTTGGTTGTGGTAATTTATTTATTTATTTAAAAGTGAATTTATCTTCTAATTTCAATGTGGTACTTTCCCTTGTTATGATTTTTATTATAAAATAGTTAATTTTCACTATGTGATGCTTAATTTAAATAATCAATTTTGATTAATTATGAATTTTGAAATTATTGGATCTTTGGTAGTTTGTTGTGCTAAATTATTAATTTTTTTAAAATTGTATTTTATCTACTTTTGTTGATGTGGTACCTTGATTTGTTATGATTTCAATGTTGAAATAGTTAATTATCACTATGTGATGCATGAGTGCGCCTGTTTAGTTTCAAGCTTCAATTACATATGTTGATGTTATATCTACTGCTATGAAAACATTTATTACATTTAGAGTGGGGAAAGAAGGTGGGTTCCATATTAAGGGTCATACTTAGACCCTCTGTTCTTGACTACTTACCTATATGTGCCGGTGGTGGTGTCATTTGCTTTTCCAGACGGAGACTTCCCCGGGCATTCTAATACTTATGAGTGATACCAGTTCCAAAAGGGCCCATCAGGACAGATCCGTTGGCAATGTGGCTATGCCAGCTTGGGATGGTGCTCAACCCCTTTTTGTGAGATCGGGATAGACTCATGGTAAAGCCATGCCATGAGCGATACTTGGTCTTTTGAAAGACTTCCTTAGATGGGCTCGGTGTTATTTGATAATTTGACAGATGTTCCCAAGTGATACCTTCAGGATGGGCTCAGACGCCCACTATCAACATGAACCCATAATAATTATGCATTGAAGGTTTATATTATTTTCACTTTGAGCCTCTTGAGATTTGTGATACTTTTATACTATATTGAAGCATGCCTGGTTGACACATGACTTAGACCGTAAGTTAAAGCACAACCTTGGGTGTATGCCTCTTGCTTGTTTTACCTCGATTTTCCAGGCTTTATATACATGTTTATGTATATTTTTCTTATAGGAACTCCTTTAAGACATCTGATTTAGGCTGAAGCAGGTGATTATGGATGGGTGTTGTTGGGAACCTGGACCAAATAATTTATTTCATTGCACTTAATTAATTATCCGAAATTTTTATTTATTATCACTCTACATTTTATCATTCCACAAAATTGAAAGTTTTAGACACCTTGGTTGCCAGACTACAATGATTTTATCTCACTCCCTGCTCAGGCATCATTGACACCCAAGTAGATTATATTCTTGCAGGTATTGACAAATGCAAGCATGTTGCTTCTGATGCTTGATTGTGTCTTGCTGCTTATGATGGAGACTAGGGCATAGGACTGAGCCTTGATCGCCATG
Source organism: Viscum album (assembly GCA_963277665.1). Classification (NCBI taxonomy): domain Eukaryota; kingdom Viridiplantae; phylum Streptophyta; class Magnoliopsida; order Santalales; family Viscaceae; genus Viscum; species Viscum album. The sequence continues at coordinate 714,368,868 of OY728125.1, forward strand.
AAGCTGTTACACAACATGTGTTTTATTTTTTTGATAGTATTATTGTGTTTCTATTTTCCATGTTTTCGGTTTAGAAAGACATCATGGAATGACTTTATTTTGTGAGCTTTCGCACTTTATTATTATTCATTTGAATTATCCATATTTCTTATGCAATAGTTTATTCATTTATATGTTTCCTCTATTTAATATTAATTTTTGTTTACTTCTTCTATGAGAATAACTATTACCTATGAGGGAATAGTCTCCCCCCTTGGACACAAAAAGTCCGTCGCTGCAAGTCGGCAGCCTCGAGCATTTGGGTAGATGAGGTTGAGTTCATTTAACCCACTGGTCTGACCATCGTCTTAGAGGTGAGCTAGGTCGGGACATTACAGATCGTGTTTTTGTAATATATATTAAATGGATTAGGATACCCTTGCATAGAAAATGTCTTCTTTTTATCTTTAGGATGAGCATCAGGACATTGGGAATTAGCACACTCCCTATGTATCTTATTCAAAACATCACGTATCTCTCAGGAACCTAGTGGATGGTCAAGTTCATAAAAAATTTTAGGTCATGTTTTCCATGTAAAGGGATAATAGTCACAATGTAACTTTGATTTCTAATGTAATGAGACATGTTTATTTGTAGAATATGAAAACTTTCAATAGGTAAGGATATCCCTAGGTAATAAACTTCTAGGTTGACTCAGTATAGATTATCTTTCACCACCTTGATACACCTGTAGATGGGAGGGTGAAGAATGAATCTTACAATTTATGAAGTCCATCCAATCATTGATGGGATATTGTAGAGATATAAATTCATCCTGAGAAGCTGACCATGATGAAATATAATGCACAGTTACAGAGCCACCTATATCCATAGATATTGGGGGATGGTAGGACTCATGAGTTTTTTCACCTAACGTTGGGGATCATGTCTGTGATAGAGTATATTGTATGTTTCACCATCCTACACTTTGTTTCTCTTTATTTAGATTTTGATATGATTGCTAGGGTGAAATTACATCTGAATGAGATTTTCAATGAGATATTATCACAGGTGAATATTTTTCACTTGAAAAGAATCACATATGTGATGAATCAGGATCTCATCATGGATGGGAACTTGAGGGAGGACCCATGAGGGATCCATGTAGTCATAGTAAAGTTATCATAAGTCTCTTCTTCTATATTCATGAAGCACCTCTATGACAATTATTGTATCTAAGATAGTGGAAAGAGTATCCACAAAAGTGCATAACCATCTCAGGATCATATAACAGTGGAGTTCTTTCAGTGTAGCAAGGCAGGCCACATGTTTCCAAAATATACTTTCCCCACTATAGTGTTCCACACATATGAAAGGATAATCCATTAATAATGTTTTATATGAAATCATAGTATCATATGTATGGAGGGGGATAAGATAGGATCCATGTTTTATGAAGAACTCAGTTAACCCTCAGGTGAATGATAGTTGTAGTTCTGTTGGTCATTTTAGTTGTGTTAGGGATTATGGTACCCTAGCATGAGAGTGGTAGTATTATATTGAGGGATTAAAATAGGATATTAAGACTACAAACCAATGTATATGGGTGAGTTAATAGCATTCTATGTAGTATTCTCCATCTTGTTATGTTCATGGACCTCCCATTATCAAAGGTTATATTTTGGTATCATCTACCCTTTCCTACATTTCTTTATACAAGATAATAAAAATAATTATTATATACTCAATTTTTCAACATCATTCAATTCGTTGGGGATAACCTAGATGGAATTATGATGATATTTATTCCTCTAGGGGTGAAGTCATAGCATTTTAAACATTTTATGGTTAATTCTCTTAAATTTAGTTTCTACCATTCACATTGGGATATGTTTTCCCTTGAAATAGTATGATTTAATTTGATTATATGTATGGATTTAATAGTAACATAAATTTATCATATCATTAATTATTGGAGGATATTTATAATTATATCTATATAAGATGGAATATTTAATTGTTGGTGGGACTGGATTCTTCAGTCTAGTCAGGAAGGTCCAATTTTTTGAAGATTAGACTTTCTCACCTTATAAATAGATGCTCTTATTTTAGATGATGGTGAGCTATAGAATAGTTAATTTCCTCTATAGGTAGATCATATTCAGAATTAATTTCTTAAATAGTTATACATTTTACAACCATTAATTGAGATTATGTTCATAATCAAGTTGGTTCAATGTGCTTTGCCAATTTTAATCTCTCCTTATAGGTATGTAGTAGTGGTTCATGAGATGAACATTCGGTTAGATTATCTAGAAGATATGGGATTCGTAGGACCTAGTTCATCTTCATCGATTACTCCCATACTTTTTTCATTGATGTATGATAGGATTTTTTTCTATTGTGTGGATTATTGAAGATTGAACTAGATGATTACAAATAATAAGTATCCCCTTACACACATTGACGATCAATTCAATCGACCTAGTGGTTCCAATATCTCATATAGAACTGACATAAGTTTAAAGTACCATTAATTGTTTGTGATACTATATATAATACCTTCGAATAATTTTATGAGAATGTATGGATGGTGCATGTTTTTTGGTATTTCATTCCGTCAAAGGAATACATTTGAGGTATTCATGGACCTGATGAAGCATTTCTTTCAAATTTTCTTGGATTATTTTGTGGTGGTTTACATTAATGATAGCTTTGGATACTCCTAGTCTGAAGATGATCATGCTTGACCTCATTACATCATCTTGAGTACATTGATATAGAATCTTCATTACACAAATATATGAAAATTTAATTTTTTGATCGATAGATTTCACTTCTAGTGGCATGTTATATTATGGGATAATGTTTTAGTTGACCTAGATAAAGATTTAGCTATGGTATTAGGAAAATATTCTAATATTTCTTTCAATATTCAGATCATTCTTGGTATAGTAGGTTATTATCAGTATTTAATGCAGGACTTATCCCTTATGGTAGCACCGATTCTTGGGATGACCAAGAATGGGGTGGTGTTTCTTTGTTCAGATTCTTATGGGATTTATTTCTAGGATATGAAAAGTATGTTGATCCCATTAATATTCCTCACATTTTTTATGTTGTGTAAGAAATATATAATGTATTGTGATGTTTCTGGAGTCAGTCATGGAGAAATTATAATTTAGAAGGATTCAGTGGTTTTTAATATATTCGTATAACTAAAACCACATGAGAGGAACAACTCTAATGAAAATCTGGAGTTAGTTGTGGTGGTATACGCACTCTGATTTTGGAGACACTATCTGTTGAGAGAGAGGTTTGTGGTGTACATGAGCCAAACTAACCTAATTCTCATCTATTTTCAGTGAGACCTGAATCTTTGACAAAGGAGGTTGGTCAAGTATGTGTATTCCCTCTACATTGATCTAGATTTAACATTGGGAAATGAAAATTTCGGTGTTGATGAATTGAGATGGAATGTTCTAATGGAGGAAGTACAAGAGTATTTTACCATGTGAGGATTGATATAACTCTTTCCAGGCATACATTTTGATTTTCATGAGTCATGAGGATGTGTAGAATTGACTTCACCATATATTTAACCTATTTTTGTGGACCAGATATATAGTGACTCGTTCTTTACACAGAGTTGATATCACATCAGAATTGAAATAAATTCATTACAACATATAAAAACCATGATAGGACCATATTATTATAGTGTCTTTAACAACTGGGAAATCTAAACAACTGGTTCATAAAACATATACATTGTATCCAATTTATTTCATCATATCTAGACTCATTTTTGGAATATCATAATAATACCCTTCTATATTTTTTGTATTAAAAGAAATCTATAAATGGGTGAGATCAAATGCTCAGAATGGGTAAACAAATTATATAAAAAACATGTCATATTCATAAGAACATAATATTTGAAAATCTTATCCTGCATATAACAGATCAATATATTATATCATGGGATAAATTATAAAATTGAAATGTAATCTCAATAGTCATAACATAAGACACGAAATTTTTTATCATACACACATAATCCTATAAAATAATTTCATACTAGTCAAGGCTCTTTCCCAAGACCATCATACTAGACAAAGTCCATTACTAAACTAAGTTATGTCCTCTTTCCAGCCTAGTATCACTGAACTAGATTAACATTTAATTCAAGGCATGTCTATATCATGAGATATAAATATTTAACCAATGAATTATAGGTATATATATTTCCCACCCATCTCATTATGAATCCACTCTTATGTGTTCCACAAAAAAACATACAAACATTCACCATAACAAAATCCATGAAATCAAATGGGATTCTTGAACATTACTCCATTATAGATGATATAAAAAATGGATTTAATAACTAACATTCCATAATAAACACAATAAAATCATAGTACTAATAGTGATATAAACATAAACCTATGAAATCTTATATTGAAAATAATTTTTGATAAAACAATAGAGCATCATTCCTGAAGAAAATATCATTTCTTCTTCAAAAATGTTTTCTTCTCTGAAAATTACGTCCAATATTAAAATATTATAATAGAGTTGAATATAAAATTGTAAAAATTTATTGGAAGATTCATTGAAATAAGGCATTATTAAGATGTAAAAACCCATTCATGTTGTATAAGTTCAATAAACATTCTCCTTGTGCATTTGCTGAAAAAGTCAAACAGTACCTCGTACGGTAAAAAAAGAATGATTCCGTCCAAACCATGTAGTAAAAATAAAAATGGATAAAAATTAATTTAACCATACATAGAATAATAGTACATGTTTTATGAGAATATTTTTATAAAACATGGACATGGATGATAAGTATATCCCTATAAGATACTTATGAATAAACAATCTTGGATAAAATGTGATTGAAAAAGTTATCCCTTACTATATGTCTGATATGATTCGTATGTATCATATCCTCCTGTATATAGATTTAAATAATTATACTTATTTTATCAGAATCATATCATTTTTATGATAACATTTTTGATCATATTTTCATCTATTTGTTAGTAACATTTTATTGTTAATCGTTATTCGGTAATTAAATGCTGTATGTTCTTATGTATGTTTTGTCAGATAAGTTCTTATTATTATTCTTTTGTCATTATTATGTAATTTAAAGCATGTTATTATTATAATATATATCATATTTATTCATCAAATTCATTTAAATAATAATAGTTTAATGATGATATTGTAGAATGAATCACATCAAACCGTTGAGACAGTTAGCTGTACGTACGCACAAGCAAATATATTGTTCCCGTAATTTTTGAATGGTATTAAAGTGGATAGTGGGTAGTATCTCATAATTAGTATTATTATATAATAATCATATATTTCTATTATTTCAAACATTATACCAATCTATGTTAAGTGTGGTGAAAAACAGATTACACCACAACATGGAGACGGTAAGTCATACGTATGGACGTGCAATGATTTTCTTTTTGGAAGAATACATATAATGTGAAATAGAGATGTTTTATATTTATAATAAAATATTAGTACATTTGTGATACTTATTTTATAATGTTATAATGAAACAACTAATGAAGTGGATGTATGAGAAGAAATAAATTTTAAAGAATCGGTTGAAGAGATTACCTCTTCCTCAACGTGCATCCTATAAATTTCATCTTAAGAAACTTCAGTTGAACTTTTGAGAATACTAGCACCCCTAGAATATATATGTGGAAGCTTAAAAGAGAAACAATAAGGGTTTTTCAGATCTGGAAGGCTCAAAAAAGTGTGAAGTGGATAGGGATAATGTCCTCTTTTATAAGAGAGGGTAGGGGAACTTTAGGAAACTCTCAAAATATTAATTTATTATAAATTCAATTTATAGTAAAAAATTTCAAAATAATTTTTAAATTTAGGATACGATAATTTTAGTTCTAATAACAATCATTCAATAATTTTTAGACTTGTTTTGAAACTTTTTTGAACCTTTTCTTGTTGGTTTAAACATTATTTTACCATTTTTAATCATACTGTGATATCATGTTATTTACACCTTGTGGGTTAGTTTAATTACCATATCCTATCAAGCAACCGAAAAAAGTTATTTATGAAATGTTTGGAATTATATTAACCATTTGGAAGAATCATTTACTTTTATTAATTTAATATCATTTAATAAACTATTTTATGTTTTAAGTTATGAATCATGTCTATTTTGGACACTATTCATACTTGACTTTTTAAAAAATTTATAATAACCAAATTATATTTAAAATATGGCATTAAATAAAAACTAATATGTCAATATCTTCCATAAAATTAGTGCATGACATCAAAATAAACAAATTACATTTGTTTTAATATTTATAATTTCAGATATTTGAATCTTTCATTAATGAGGTAATCACTACATCATAATTGTGTCATAAATAAATATATTTATCAAATGTATAAAAATTATAAATAAAATAACATGTTGTATGAAATATTTTTATATTTATAATGATTTTTTATAGACATGGATATTATTTATATAAACCTATAATAAAAAATGATTTAGTAAAAGATATGTTTTTAGCTTATAATTATCTTTACTTTAAATTAATTCTTATAAAATGTCATTCTAACATAAAAAAGAATCAATGGGGTCCCAAAATAGATCCATGTACGACCATGGTCATAAATATCTCATCCAATAGGATTTGGACATGCTTTAGGTTAGTTTTATATTATTAAATTATTTTTTTACCCATATATATCATATTTATACTTTAACCATGGTAACTAAAATAATTACTAAAGTTACTATTAATAATGACAAAAAAATGTAACTATTAACCCAATTTGGACCTTCGGATTCCAAATATTGAAAAAAAATAAAATTCAAAACACATATGTTACATTAATTAATTTAAAACTATTCCCATTGTTGAAATGAGAAAAACTAGTTTTAAAAGTTAAAAAAATGCAAAAGATTGAAATATTATTACTTATAAATTCAATGTAAAATTAATGATAATTACAGAGATTATAAAAATGGTAAGAAATATATTTTATTTATACTTTGAAACCATTCAATAATATAATTTAACAATAAATATTATATAAATTAAAAAAGGACTTTTTAATTAAAATTTACCAAATTTTAAATATTTATCAAATCATGAATGTTATCAGAAATATATCAGAAATTTTTGCAAAGTAAATATTTATATCCTGCATAAAAATAACATGTTTATTTTATCCCATTGAAATTATTAATGTTCCAAAACCTTAATTTTAAATGGGTTGTCCATTCAGCGGTGTAAAATTAACCTTTAAAAAATAGGTTCTAATACATAAAATAGGGTTTTATTCATACCCTTTGACTGAAATATACATTGGATGAATATAAAAAATATTTTATTAATTATATAACAAATATATCTCATTAATTTCCTTACCATATGCAATTCAATCAAAAATAAAAATATCTAATTTATTTATATTTTTCATATATAATTAATAGCCAATAAATTCATAATGCATTTGCATAAGTTAGTTACAATTATTCCCACTAACCTAATACCAAGGATATAATGATACATTTAAATTAAGGGATTCTTGTGGTTCGTTTAAACTCAAGATTTCATGAAAATAATGCTACTGAAGAAAAAAAATATTTAATGAAAATATTTCATGAAAACATCTAGGTGCTACATTCTACCCCCCTTAAACTGAATTTCTACCTTGAAATTCATCACTTCGAAATAAATAGATGAGGATACATCTCCATTATCATATCCTTAAGTTACCATGTAAATTCATCTAATTAGTGGATCCTCCATAAAACATTAACCAAATGAGTAGTATTGTTTCGTAGTACTTTTTTGCTACGATATAGAATATCTATCGGTTGTTATCCATAAGAAAGATCATGCTCTAGTGGTACAAGTTATAAGCTTAGTTCATGTGAAGGATCAGGTATGTAGTTTCTTAGGAGAGATATATAGAACACATCATTAACTTAATAGTTATTCTATCTAAGTTACAATAGGTAAGCTACCTTCCCAACACTATCCAGTATTTCAAAAGGACTGATATACCTAAGGCTCAACTTTGCCTTATTTCCAAATATCATTACTCTCTTCTAGGGAGATATTCATAAGAACACCTTATAACCCACTTCAAACTCTTGGCCTTTTATTCAGTTGTCAGCATAACTTTTTTTAGACTCTGTGATAATATTTTGTGTTGTTTAATAGATCTAACCTTTTCTACCATTTCATCAACAATATAGGGTCCTAATAACTTTTTTCCCCAACATCAACCTAGAAAGTTATAGTTTTACACTTCATTCCATTGACTACCTCATTAAGATCCATCTGAATACTACAGTGAAAGTTGTTATTATAAGAAAATTACACCAATGGTTGGTGTTGATCCCAAACACCTTTGTAATCCATAGATAATGCTCTCAAAATATCTTCTAGAGTTTGAATTGTCCTCTCAGGATAATCACCTATTAGAGGATGATAAAACGTACTGAAACATAACTATTTATCCATAGCATAATGAAGACCTCACCAGAACATCAAGGTAAACCTAGGATCTCAATTAGATATAATGGAAAGTGGTACTTCGTACAATATTAACACTTCCATTACATATATCCCAGAAATAGGATCAAGATAGAAGTCCTCTATAATAGCAAAAAAGTGTTCTGACTTCATAAGATGATCAAATATAACCCAGATATCATTTTTTCCTTTTGATGTTTTGGGAAGTACGATGAAAAATTCCACAAGGATGGTTTCCAATTTCTATTTTGGTATGGGTAATGGTTGTAACATCCCCTAAGACGTTTGTCTCTCAGACTTAACTTTCTGACAATGCAATCATTGAGAGACATATTTGGTGACATATCATTTCATGCCATCCTACCATAAGTACTCTTTCAGGTCCCTGTACATCTTTGTTCTTCCAATGTGAATAAAGAATGTAGAACTATGATCCTCATCCAATATATCTTTCTTTGATTCTGGTATGGGAGGAACAAAAACCATGTTCCTAACCATATTATTTCATCACAATCAAGGTTGAATTCAGGTGAATTTATCACCTTATTTTGTATCTCTACATCTTCCTTATGTGCACCTCTTTAATATTCACTTATATAGATGGATGAAAATTAATTTGAGAATTATAATATTACTATCCTTACATTAAAATTTCTAGATCCATCATTTGTAAATCCATAAATATTGGATCTTTCATGATCCTCATCATGGATTAGCTTGCACGGTCTTTTCGACTCAAAGCATCTACCACCATGTTCACTTCCCCAAGGGGGTAATGTATTGAGAAATCGTAATCATTAATCATCTACAACCATCTCATTTGGAACATATTCATCTCTTTATGTGTGAAAATAAACTTTAAACCATTATGATTAGTATAAATATTACATCTTTCACCATAAAGATAATGCCTCCATATTTTTAATGCATATATTACTGCATCTATATCCAACTCATGAGCTAAGTAATTTTACTCATGGATTTGCAACTATCAGGATTCATAAGCTATCATCATATCATGTTTCATGAGAACACACTCATACCTTTTTTGGATGCATCAATGTAGATTACTAACCATTCTCTACTTCAAGGCAATGTGAGAACAGGTGCACTAGCTAACCTTCTTTTTAGATCTTTGAAATTATCTTCACATTCCTCTGTCCAAACTAACATAACTTATTTCTCAGACAACTTGGTGAGTGGATTAGATAATTTTGAGAAATATTTCACCAAATGTTGATAATATCCATCCAAAGCCAAGAAATATTTGGATATCATTTACTGTTTTTGGCCTTGACCGTCTTTCAAAAACCTCTGTTTTTTCTCGATCCATAGATGTCCCCTCTCTTGAGATTATGTGTCCCAAATATTAAAATTTTTGAAGCCAAAATTCACACATGGAAATTTTTTCATAAACCGTCTCCTTTCTTAGGGTCGCCAGTACAATTCTTCAGTGAACATCATGTTCTTCCTTGCACTTTGAATAGAAAATAATATCATCTATAAAGACTACTTCAATCTAATAAAGACTATCTCTAAAGGCTCTATTCATTATATCTATGAGGATAAAAGGGGAATTAGTAAGACAAAAATGCATCACTATAAATTCATAGTTTTCATACATTGTACGAAATTCCATCTTTGGTATATCCTTCTTTTTTTACCCTTAATTGATGATACCTTGAACGTTGATCAATCTTGGAAAAGTATTGAGCTCCGCGTAGTTGGTCGAATAAGTCATCAGTGTGTAGGAGAGGATATTTGTCTTAGAGAGTGATCTTGTTATGTTCTTGATAATCAATGGAGAGTATCAATGATCCATATTTCTTCAAAACAAACATAATAGGTTCTCCCCATGGTGATGCACTAGATAGTATGAATCCATTTTCAAGATTCTCATGGAGTTTCTTCATCAATTCCTGGAACTCAATTGCGGTCATTCTATAATGTGTCTTTAAAATAGTTATAGCACCCAATATGAGTTCTATTGAAAATGAAACTTCACGATTTGGAGGAAGACCTAGAAATTATTTCATAAAGATATCATCAAAATCTTATACAATTGGTTTATTCTTAATTGTGAGTTTCTCCACAACCATTTGAGATAAATAAACTTCATTTATTGGAATCAAGAGCCATAATATGGAAAAAACTCTTACTGGAAGTTTGTACTAATCCTTGCATCGATAGATGATCATAGATTGATGTGGAATATGAAATGTGACTTCCATTCATTATCAATTGATATTAGATCCATATAAATAAATATAATCAATGCAAATACTCGCATCAAACTTCACGATAGGAAGGATCACAATATTTTCATGATGTACTTTCCCAAAAACTTAAATTTGAGAAGGATTGTAATATTTTGATGTGACCATTGTGCCATTAGGTGTTTTCAAAACTAACTCATCATCTAATTATTGAGGTAATATGGGGATACCCTTAGAAAATTATTTAGAAATTAAATATTGGGTGGATACAAAAACATATAAAACATTTTATAATTTATGGTCGATGGAAATTGTACCTTTCACCACTTCATTATCATACTCCATGTCGCCGATAGTAATTGCATGTGACTTTCCTTTTTTCTTCAACCTTAAGAGGTTTTTGATATCGATCATCATCAATAATCCTTGGATTACGGCATTGACTGGCATAATTCCACATTTACTTGCACATGTAACATTGAAGTGAAGGAGGTGCGTTCTGTGTAGCCTTTTAATTATTCTCATTATTCGAAATATTTTTCCCATCACATTGACATTAAATTTTCCAATGACCTTGTTTTTCACACTTAAACAATTTACTAGTCTCTTTAAGGAAATTCCCTCCATGTTTCTTTCTACATTTTAACCATAATGGAAAAATCATCTTTTTTTTAGTGTGGCCTTTATATTTTCCTTTGAATTGAATTTTTCTCTTCTTATCAAACCCATATGACTGATGGGTTACTCAAATATCCATCCCATCCTTGAGAGCAGATAGAATAGATTCCTCATAGCTATTGAATTCCCTTATGGATAATTTCCTTTGAAGACATGGCTTTTAAACACAAATGAATTAATCAATCCTACTCTTATGTTGGATAATTATTCCAGAAGCATACATTGTATGTCTTTGAAAATTTTCTTTGTATTTACCAACAGATTCATCATCCTTTTGGTTATATTCATGGAACTACTTCTCTATCGTTTTTTAGAGAATTCAATGAAAGTACTTATTGAAAAATAAGTTCGTGAACTCATCCCATTCCATGGACTCAATTTCATATCTTTTACTCATATTATTGATAATATTCCACCATTGATCAGCTTCACCTTCCAAATGATATTCTGCTAAGATGACTTCATCATGTTCAGAACATTGTGGAACTAAAAATATCTTTTCAGTGGTACTGATCTATTTTTCATCCACTAATGGATCACAAGACCTACTGAATGAAGGTGGACGATGCCTCATGAATGATTTAATATAATCTTGCTCCCTCATTTGTTCTTTTGAATGTCATGCATGATTCATTGCTTGAGAATGTTGTGTGATCATTGATACAAGATTATTCATTCCAACTCCCATAACATTTGGTTTCTCATGGAGACAATAATTGGATTTTCTGTCGCATTTAGCATTAATGTGGTTCCTTCAGGTTCCATCCATTGAATAAAACCACTAAGCATAGTGTGAGAAACACTAATCATAATAGGAAAACTGCATAATAAAGAATAAATTTTCAATTTAGGAAAAATTAGGTTTTATCCTAAGTTATTCATGGTAATTTCTATAACACTAGAATTGTATCTTATACTTAGACATATCTGTAATTCCCCAACCCATGTTACATAGAGTCGGTGCATTATTACATAACGTTTTCATGATCACAATAGATCATCTCTCAAAAGACTAATTAGTTTAGTAGCCTTGGAAAAACTATATACATATATATGTTTCACATTACGTCATGAAATGGAAAAATAGAAGCAGTGTGTCCCCTTTGAACAAACTCATATCCCTGAGCTTATTCCTGCAGGTTAATCATAATATACTTTTTTGCATCAAAGGAAAAATGAAACATAGAAAGGGGTCAGCTCAGATTCTCAATAAAGATAACAATATAGCGAAGACGATTGTCAATAAGTATAAAAATTTAAGTCAACGTATAAGCCAAAAACAAAAGCCTTTTAAACATAAACTTCAGCATAATATGGTAAAGTTAAATCAAATAATTCCATTTATTTATTCCCATGGATATTATACTAGTTGAATAATCACATATAATATTATTAGAAAATTTTATAATGATCGAATACATAATGCCTGACATCATAACCACATTGTCAAGAAATCATGCCAAGACTTAAAAAAAATTCAGGGTCTTGTTCAACACACTATTATGTCTCATGAGACCTAGTGATGCATCGGGGAGCTATAACAGGCTCCACCCATCACTTACTATGTCCAATGCATTCCTCTTATGAAATGTTTGAAACGTTATATAAAGATTTGTATTAAACTAGCATATGAAATGTAAATATTTTAACCAAAAACCATGAATAGTATAAAAATATAACATCCACATTCAAACATATCTCATTCAATACAATATATGATCTTTTAATATTGTATTGTTAATGATATTTCAGTAGTATCATTGTATTGGGTGTTAACTGATTCGTTTTCCTTTATATGTTTAGTTACGTCAGTCAGGTTTTTTGTGGATTAGATGTATTTTATTAATATCCATAATTATATTATGATATTAAACATTATTTTCAATCATCAAATAAAATTTATTCTTGAATGGTTATGATGGGGAATGAACTCTCATCACGTCGTGGAGACGGTAATCCCTACATACGTACGAGTAACAATATCATTCTATTAGTGGAGACATAATATGTAATTGGATGTTACACTATATATAAAGAATCATTAACATGTTATATTTATTATTTAAATCATTTTTACTCATTAGTATACCCATCCAAATAATTATTTGGGGAATATCAAACTACACTACGACGTGGAGACGTTAAGCCGTACGTACGCTCGTATAGTGAATTTGTCATTCATAGGATGGATATAATAATGAATATTGTTGTACCATATTTATAATAACAACACCGTGTGTATAAGGTAATAGAGTTATTATTTTGTTTTTGAAACAAAAATTAAAGAGGAAGTTGAAGAAGAAATGAACTTTCAAAGAGGTGATGAAATTATTACCACTTCTTCGGGTTCTTCGTTTTTATATGATCAAAAGGAATCTGTAGGTTGAATTTTGGATCAAAGTAAAGACTCTAGGTTAAAGTGATGGTATTGGGGAATATATTTGAAAAGGGTTTGTCCAATTCAAATGGCTTGGGAGGTATTATTTTGAGAGAAATTGATGTACCATTTTATAATAGAGGTGAGGGTCACTTTAGGAAAAGTTAGAAATATTAATTTATTATACAACCCTTTTCATTTTATAATGGCTCTAAAAAATTAGTTCATGACTAAGGTGGGTTTGTGTCGAAAACCTCTAAACTAATAGGTTTTATATAAGATTAGGTCACCATATTAACCTTATTATTTATATTTAACTCTTTGTTAAATAGTTTAACTTTTACCTTGTATTCTTGTATTATTATAATAATTGGTTAATAATCATACTATAAAAATTAAAAATAACCAAAAGTGGTAACTTAATAACATATATATCATTATATGAGTCTTTTGTACGAACCATATATTTTTAGGAATATTATAACATTTAATAATATATAATTTGATTTAAAATCTCATTTATGTCAACATTGAGACTATTTAGTATTTTTGTTTTTTTGAAATTAGAAAAACATGATTAATATGAAAAAAAAATCCATCCTAACATGTAATATTAACCTATAATATGAGTGTAATGTATCAAAGATCTCAATTTACATTTATTTGGATATTTATATTATGAATTATTTTAATCATTCAGTAATAAGGTAATTACTACATCATCATTCTGTCATAAGTAAATTTAATTATTTAATGTATAAAAATTATAAACAAAATACAATTATATATAAAATCGTTTTATCTTTATAATTAATATTTATAGTCAAATTTATCTTATTCATAACCCTATATTAAAAATGGTTTAGTTATTAAATTAAAAATTTAACACTTTTAACTCTTCTTTAAATAAAATATTAATAAATATCTTAGTCAAATAAAAGTGGATCCAAAAGAATTTATTTTATTCATATGGTTTCTTTTAGTAGAAATAAACTTATCCAATAAAATTATGAAATGTGTTATGATAATTATAATATCATTTTTACCTTTAATTACCCTATTTACTTTTACCTGTAATAAACAAAATTGAAAACATACTATTCACCAAAAATTATTTTCATCCTATTAAACCACATTTTACTTACTGATATAAACCATCTCTGTAAAATTTTTAAAATTCAATTCACAAAAGTGGTAAAATTATGTTTTATGCAAATTTTCAAATGTTCCTAGAAGGTAGGTAAAAGATGTTTAAAAATTCAATAAAATTTTATACATCTAATTTTATTATAAAATGACTCCAATGAATTACATAGAACATATATTAGTATTATCTATCTATTTTGACATAAAATAAATTAAAATAAAATAAATAATTATTTAAATAAAAAGTAGTTTTTAAACAATAATGTAGTGTTTTTCACTATTCATTCAAAATTGAATGTTTGAAGAAAAATACCAAAAATTAAACCAAATTTAATTTTGATATTCCAAATTCAAAAAGGATGTCTATTTTACCAAATTCATAAAATATTAGTTGTATTAATTAATTTAAAAAAATATTCCCATTGTCAAAACCAGAAAGTGGGTTTTTAAGGAGTAAAAACTTTCAAAAGATTGATATGTGTTTATATCAAATTTAAATTTAATGTTACTTATAATGACCAAAATTAAAATAAATGGTAAAAATAAACTCTATTTAAAGTTAAAACCCATTATAATTTATTATTTAACAATCTAAATTATTTTTATTAAAGAAAATCAATTAAAATTTAGTATCCTTCATTATTCATCAAAATATAAAAGTTATCAAAAAAGAATTAAAAATTTATTCAAACTAATGTGTTATGTCCCACATATAAAGAAGAAGTTTATCTTGTCAAATTGAATATATAAAAGTGTCAAATATTTGATTAAAATCGGCATCACCATTAAAAGGTGGTTAAATTGTATTTTTTTTAAAAACTTCTTTTATCTTAAAAATTGAATTTATTCTTATATTAAGTCAATGAAACACATAATATGGATTTTGAAATTATGTGGAGTATATAAAACTCAAAATTCAGCTAATACTATTCAAATCTATTTTTTGAACAGGTAATTTGGTAAGTCGTGGTGCGCTCGAACTCGCTATTGTGTGTAGGGAAAGATATTGAATTACTTAAAGAAAATAAAATACTGTGAAATCTTGGGCTGTTACATTTTCCCCAATTTTTAAAATTTTATCCTCACAATATTAAAATTGGTCTTGGGAACTTCATTGAATGTCTCACATCATAAAAAAAAAGTCAATAAAACTATAACATTATAGGAATGAAAGAGAAGTACAAAGGTCACCTGAGATAACCCATACTAGGATTCCATGTAAGAAAAAATGGATATAGAAGATAAAATAAATGTCATGTTCTAATGGAGAGTGATAGAAAACATGATCAGGATAATGTTAACAATAAGAAAACCACAAACTTGTGATGGGTTAAACAGTCATTAGTTTCCTAGTAGGAAAAGTAAACAGAAAAAGTTTTTGTTTTAAGTTCCATTTAATAAAGTTGAGGAATTTAGTGATGATATTGACTAAGAACATAAATAAATATACTTAATTTTTAAGAAGAGTTTCATCCTTTAATATTTTTCTATAACTAACTCAAATTTTCTCCAAATGATGATTATTTAAAATGACTTGGTCCCACCTAAATAGCTAGAATCAACTTCTAGAGAATCACAAAATCCACAAAGGATGAACTATATATTTCCCTTGTCTTTAGAGATTAACAAAAACCAAATGGTTAGTACAAGATCAAATGGTCCCTGAAATGGATAATCCTTTATAGAGAGAAATTTTAATCATAATTTTCAAAATTAAACGAAAAATACCCAAAGTTCAATAAATACCATTCAATAAACAATTTTCCTTACAATCTTCAATATAATCTAAACTAATATTGAAACCCAAAACTCAAAATAATTTAATCAGATAGTATTTCATAGTAATTCTTAGCATTTATATACAAATAACATCAACTACATATAAAGTCTCATACAGAAGTTTAATTGACCACATCACATATTCTCTATATTAGGTTAATCATTTCCATTAATAACCTGAATCTCTATAAAAATCATAGATTAGTCTAAAATAAAAAAATACACCATTAATCCTCGAATGAAATCCTATAGTATTCTATTTTCCTTAGGCATATAGTGTTCCCAACAGAGAAAACATCTTCTAAAATAAAATTTATCACTTAATCACCAAATTATTTTCTATATAATAAGGAAATTATTTTGATAATACATAAGATCTCAAATCATCTTATTATAGATCAATTTAATCATTTAACTAAAAAGAATTAGTCACTCTAACTAGGGACATCACGTAGTCCAGTGGTAGGTGATTAATCTTAGTCGCACTTTGGTTGTGGGTTCGATTCTTGCAGCTTTATCTAATGCAAAAAGTTGTCACACAGTCTATGTGTTGTCCTTTTTCGAAAACAATATTTTGTAACATTCACAAAATTAGATAAATTCCTCAAAATGAACATAACATAATTTAACACCATATGTTATCTCATACCTCACATTTTTATTGAAAAAATTAATAACCCTTAATTTCCTCAAATTCAAGGATTATATCAACCCAAATGGTTCTTTATAACTATATCCATAAAAGAAATGATAATTCTTCCTCAAATAGCTTTTTCACATAACAAACTGCTGGGTAAATCATACAATTAAAAGGTCTACCAGTGTAATCCCATCAACAAAGAGCATTAATACTTTTAAACACTTCTCCATCCTTTTATTTCTACATAGGTTCATCATTGACCTAGTGGTTATCCTATAGAATATGACATTGACTCGAGTAATGTCCAAGACCCATACATTTACAGAAAATGACTGTAAATGGATTTTTAGGATCATTTTTATTTTATTCCATAGTACTCTTCATTTTCTCTCGACATTTATGTACTTTCTGTCTTTCTTTTCTACACATAAATCATTTCTTTTTTCCATTAAGACACTTCCCTAGGTTCTCCTCCAAATTTAGGACATGATGGAAATTGAGACGTCTTTTCTCCATGGTCTCCACTGCTATAGCTCTTATTATTCTCTTTTTTCTCTTCTTTGATGAGTTATGGATTTTTTTAATATATATATTTTTGATCATATTTTTGGAAGCCTACTTCGTCCTGAACACGATATCTTTTACGCCCATCAACATTCCATTTAGTTTCTATTCTCCACCATTATGCCCACCCTATACATCATGTTTATTGTTACTATGAATTCCTTGGAATCCAGTCATTATCTAAAACCAGAAATCATAGTGTGGGTAAAAATATTCATAAAATAATTTAGATAATATCATGACACCTAATTTTAAATCTAAAACACCTTAGGATTAACTAATGTTATTTATTCTCTTATTATATTAAAATATTAGAAATCAGTTTTTGAGGAATTTTTGAATTATCCTAAGCATATACCCTAGAAGTGTTGTAACCAAGAGTGCAGCAAGGCCCATTGTCGTGCACTTGTTCCTATTCGAGTATAGCTCAAAGCGGTGTTTTCAGGTTTTACCCCTAGGTACATCTATTCCAGAGCCGCCTCTACCTTTTCATATCCATACAGGGTTGTATTGCATGAAAAAACCACATAATAATTACATTACCAAAATTTTTGGATGTTATTCTATACTAATCCTAAAAGTCTATCTTAGGTTAGTGTTTTCTAATTATATTTTTCCTAAATATATCTTCCAAGGTTTTTACTAAACATCCTTTGATACCAACTGTAATTCCCTGAACCTAGTTACTGAGAGTCAGTGAATTATTTCATAACATTGGCATGATCACAAGAGATCAATTCTCGAAAGACCGATTGGTTCAGTAGTCGTGGAAGAACTAAATGCATAAATATGTTTTACATAATATCATTATAAGGAAAAACAACAACATTGTGTCCCCTTTGAACACACTAATAACCCATAGCCTATTCCTGCACGTTAATTGTAATATAATTATCTACATCCTAGGAAAAATAAAACATATAAAGGAGTGAGCTCAGATGATTAGTCAGAATAACAATATAGGAGAGACTATCATAAATGAGCATAAAAATTTAAGGAAATGTAGAAGACTAAAACAATAGACATTTAAACATAAAATTCAGCATAATATGGAAAAGATAAATAAAATATTTACATTTACTAATTCAAATGGAAATTCTACTAGTCGAATAATCACATGTAATATAAATAGCTGATTTTATAATGATGGAATTCATAATTCTGGAAATCATAACCATATAGTCAAGGCCTCAAGCCAAGACTACAAATAGAGATTTTGTCAAGGCCTTGTGCCAAGAAAGTATTTTGTCTTATGAGACCTACCGATGCATCGAAGAGCTATAGCAGGTATTAACCATTACTTATTAAGTCCAATTAATTTCTCATATTAAAAGTTTGAAACATAATCTAATAATTCATATTAAAACTACATATGAAATGTTGATATTTTAACAACATACCATGAACAGAATAAAAATAGCACATCCACATTCAAACCTAAATAATTCAACACAATATTGAAGAACATATTATAATAAACCAACCTCAATCATGAATAATGAAGGATATTGACCTAGATTAAAATAATATGTAAAATTATTTGATATAAATATCCCATTTTTCATGAAATCATTTAAAAGTCTCACTATTTATCAAGAAGCTGTTAAAAATATATTTTTGAATCAAAGTGTCCCATATGACTTTGAAACTTTTAAAATGAATTTTAATTTTAGAACATTCATGACCATATAAATAAATCCTTAACACCATTTTTAAAACATGAACATAATGTGAAATATTTAGAAGAATAAATATTTAAAACATTTAAAAAATATATTAGTTAGAGTTCCTAACCAAATGAGAGATGCTTGAATACAAGTAATGGACGTAATAAAAACATTATAATAACTTGAGAATAAAGGGATTCATGACATACTATTTCAAAGTACACTATGTACACCATATGAAAGTTAATTGGCGTATAACATCAAAGAAGTCCCTACGGAATGTAAATTGAGATGAAATCCTTTATAAAGACCATATATTTTGGATAAGGATAAATAAATGAAATAATTCTTTGTAACAAATATAAATAAACTCAGTATTATTGGATATTTAGTGTAAATAAATCAAAGCACATTCACACACATTCTTTTAAAAACAACACTAATGACTTGGATGTTTAACTCAATGAATGTAAATTGAGTTAAGATTACTCTTATCAAGTTCATATCGATGACGTGAGAATATATCAATGGAGTGATTATGTGAATCAAAATTATATCCACACAAATGGGAGTGTACATTACTACATAAATAAATAAATAGTTATTTCAAACAACATCTTGGAGTAAAATAATCAATGAAGTTTGCGTCAAACCCAATGAGTGGAAATGAAAATATGAAATTTCCTTACCGATTTGGTAACATACAAAAAGATACACTCCATGAAAGAAGTATCATACAATGAATATGTAGATATCCATAAATTAAATAATATTACACAAATAATACAATCATTGGAAGTACATACACCACACAAAAAAAACTAGTGGAAAATATTGCATGAATCTCAAAAAAAAAAGAGTGGTGAAAACCCATTACCTTGTAATTTTCCACTGTATAGGGTAGGTTAACATATTTGATAATGGTGAAAAAAGTGTTATAATATTATAAAAAACAACATACATAAATATGATATCATATATGACTTAATAATATTTTTTGTTAATGATATTTCAGTAGTATCATTGTTTTGGGTGCTAACTAATTTGTTTTCCTTTATATGTTTTGTTCTGTAAGTCATGTTTTTTATGGATATGATGTATTTGATTCATATCAATATTGATATTAAGTTCTTATAAATTATTTTTAATCATCAATTGAAAAGTATTATTGAATGGTTACGATGGGGAACGAACTCTGATCCCATCGTGGAGACGGTATGCCCTACGTACGCACGAGCGACAATATCACTCTATTACTGGTGAAATCATATGTAATTGGATGTTATATTATATATAAATAATCATTAACTTTTTTTATTAGTTTTTTACATAATTTACACTCATTATTATACACATCCAAATAATTGAGTGTTCAATAACAAACTACACCACAACATGGAGACGGTAAGTCGTACGTACGCATGTATGGTGACTTTGTCATTCATAAGATAGATAGTATAATGAATATGGTTGTAACATATTTATAATAACATAACAGTATGTAGAATGTATGGTATTTCTTATTTTGGTATGGAAATGAAAATGAAAGATGAAGTGGAAGAAGAAATGAACTTTGAAATAAGTGTTGAAATTATTACCTCTTCTTCGGGTGCTTCCTATTGATTTGATCAAAAGTGATCCATAGGATGGAATTATTATTAAAGTAAGGAATCTAGGTTAAATTGAGGGTAGTTGGAAAGATATTTTATTAGGTTTTGGATGATCCAAATGGATTTGGAGGTGTAATTATGAGATATGGGTAAGTACCATTTTATAAGGGAGGTGTGGGTCACTGTAGTAAAATCTTGAAATAATAATTTATTGTATAATCATATTCAGTTTATAATGGATCCAAAAAGATTTATTTCTAAGATAAGGTGTGTATGGATATAAAACCTTTCAAAAAGTTGGTTTTATATAGGTTTAGGTCCCCATATTAACCTTATTTTTTAGATTTTACTCTTAGTTAAATAGTTTAACTTTTACCATGTATTCTTGTATTATAATAATAAATGGTTAATAATCATACAATAAAAATACAATAGAACACCAAGTGGTTAATTAATTACATATATATCATTATATGAGACCTTTGGATGAACCATATTTTTTTATGAATATTATAACTATTAATTATATAGTAGTTTTTTTAAAAACTCATTTGTGTAAATTTTGACACTATTTACTATTTGGTATTTGTGAAAGTCAAAAAACATGATTACTTCGCAAAAATTAAATAAAATCAATAATGACTATCATATTATCCTATAAAATTGGTGTAATGTATCAAAAGTCTCAATTTACATTTATTTGGATATTTATAATATCAATTATTTTATTATTTCATTAATAAGGAAATTACTGCATCATCATTGAGTCAAAAATAAATTTAATTATTTAAAATCCAAAAATTAGAAAAAAAATACTATTATGTATGAAATCTTTTTATATTTCTGCTGAATATCTTTATTCAAATTCATCTTATGAATAACCCTATTTTAAAAATGGTTTAGATATTAAACATCCAATTTAATACTTTTAACTCTTATTTGAATAATGTAATAATAGATGTCCTAATCTAATCCAAGTGGATCCAAAGGATCATATTTTATTCCTAATTTTATTTTGGTCGAAATACACTTATTCAACAGAATTTGTACATGTGTTAGGGTAATTATAATCTCATTTTTATCTTTAATTACCTTATTTACTTTTATCCATCGTAAATTAAATTGAAAAGTTACTATTCACCAAAACTTATTTGCATCCTATTGAACCACATTTTACATACTAATGTCAACCATGTCTCTTACTTTTTTGAAATTTAATTTATAGATGTGGTAAAATTATATTTTATGCAAATTGGGAAATGTGGCTAGTAGGTGGGTAAAAGACGTTAAAAAGTTTAATAAGATTTTATACATCTAATGTTTTTAAAAAATGATTCCAATGAATTAAATTGAACATATATTGGTGTAACATATCAATTTTGAATTAAAATATAGTTAAATAAAATAAATATTTATTTAAATAAAAATAATGTTTTAAACAATAATGCAGTGTTTTTCATTATTCATAAAAAAATAAATGTTTTCAGAAAAATACCCAAAATTCATCGAAAGTTAAATTTTATATTCCAAATTAAAAAATAACATCTATTTTACCAAATTCAAAATATGAAAGTTTTATTACATAATTCATAAAATTATTCCCGTTGTCAAAATAAGAAAAGTAATTTTTGAAGAGTAAAAACTATCAAATGATTGATATGTGTTTCTGTCCAATTTAAATGTAAAATTAATTTCAACAACCAAATTATACTTCAAAACCATAAAAATTTATAATTTAAGTATCTAAATTATTTTGATTAAAATTGTTGTTTTCAATTAAAATTTATTATTTTTCACTATTCATCAAAATATGAAAGTTATCAGATTAGCACAAAAAATTTATCAAAACTAAATTTTTATGTATCTCTTATAAAGAAGATGCTTATATTGGAAAATTGAATATATATAAAATTGTAAAATATTGGATTTAAATAGGGTTCTCCATTGAAAGGCATAAAAATTTCATTTTTTTAGAAAAAATACTTCTTTTATCTGAAAAATTGAATTTTTTCTTGCATTATGTCTAGGAAACACATAATGTGGATGTTAAAATTATATATAGAATATAAAATTAAAAATGAAGTTAATATTATTCATAACCATTTTTTGAACGGCTATTTTGGTAAGTCGTAGTGCTCTCGAACATGGTGTTGTGTGTATCCCAAGCTATTGAATTACTTTAAAGAAATAACTTACTATGAAATCTGGCAGGGTTAAAATATCTTTAAGGATTTTTTATCCTAGTTTCCTAAGGATAACTAAATCGTTCCCCTAATACCAACTATAGTGACCCATTCTATACATTAATTTATATCACAACAGAATGGATGTATATTTATTACAACATATAAGAAAACCATGAAAGGACCGTATAGGTATAGTGTCTTTAGAAATTGGGAAACAAAAACAACTGGTTCATAAATCATCTACGTTATCTCCCATTTATTTCATTTTTCTAGAGTCCTTTTTTGGAATATCATAGTTAATATAATTCTTCATGTCCGGGGGAAAACAAACATTTAAAATGCTGATCTGAAATACATAGTTAGGGTAAACAAATGAAATAACAATCATATTATATTCATAAGAAAATAACAATTGAAAATAATATCCTTCATATAAAAGAACACAATATCATATCATGGGATAAAGCATAAAAGTGAAATTTAATCCCAATAGTAATAACATAAGACATTAATTTTTGTGCCATAGAAACATAAGCATAGAAAATCATTTCATAGTAGTTATGCCTCTTTTCCAATACCGTCATAGTAGACAAAGTCCATTACTGAACCGAGTTCTCTCCTCATTCAACCCATGTATCACTGAACCGGATTAACATTCTATTCTAGCCATGTCTATCTCAGGACATATAAATCTTTACCCAATTCATTGTAGGGAGATATAAGTCCCACACATCCTATACTAAATCCATTATTATGTGTGTTGCGAAAATATAGAATCATTCACCATATAATAAACCATGAAATCAAATGATTTTCTTGAACATAATTCCATCATAATTGATTTTAAACAAATGGTTTTCCTAAAAAAACATTCTATAATAAACACATTAAAATGATATTAATAATAGAGATAGAAACATTAAACTACATAATATTAGATGGGAATTAATTTTGATAAAACACTAGAGACTCAGTCCTGGTTAAAATATCTTTTTTTCTTCAAAAATGTTTTATTTTCTCCAATGTATTGCAATTTTAAAAGAAGAGAATTGAGTTGAAAATATGAATTTAAAAGTTTAAAGGAATAAAAATGTAAATAAGGTGTTATGAAGATGTAAAAACCCATTCATTCCATATTTGTTAAAAAACATTATTCTCGTACTTTTGCCGGAAAAGTCAAAAAGTACCTCGTATTCAAAACAAAGTAAATATTTCTTCCAAAACATGTAGTAAAAGTAAAAATGGGTAAAAATGAATTTAAAAATAAATATATGAATAGTAAATATTTTATGACAATATTTTCATAAAATATGGACACATATGATAAATATAACCCTAGTAGATACTTACAAATAAACAATCTCAGATAAAATGAGATTGGAAAAGTTTTCCCTTACATTAGGCCAGATATAATTTTATGTATCCTAAACTCATATATAATTAATTTTATAATGATACTGATTTTTTCTATAATCATAAATATATTTATGATCACATTTATGATCATATTATCATCTGTTTGTTAGTAACATTTCATTGTTTCACCTTATTCGGGTATTAACTGCTTTATGTTCATATGTATGTTTTGTCGGATAAGTTCTTATTAATTATTTTAAGTTATATTTACATCATTTACAAAATGGTATTATTATAACATATATCATATTTATTCATTCAATTCATTTATAAAATAATGGTTTAATGATGATTATGTAGAACGTATCACATCTCACCGTGGAGGCAGTTTGTCGTACGTATGAACGAGCAATGATATCATTCACATAATTGTTGAATGGTTTTGATGTGGTTGGTTGGTAGTATCTCATAATTAGTATAATTTTATAATAATCATATAGAGATATTATTTCCACCATTATACTCATCCATGTAAGATGGTGGTGAAAAATGGATTACACCATGTCGTGGAGACAGTAAGTCATATGTACGCACACGTGATGATTTCATTTTTCATAGGATGAATATAAGGTGAAATGGGGTTGTTTAAAATTAATAATAATATATAATTATATTTTTGATTCTGATGTTATTACTTTATAATAAATAAAATAATGAATAAAATTTAGAAGAATAAATAAATTTGAAAGAATCGGTAGAAAATATTGCCTCTTCCGCGATGTGACTTGTTTAAATTTACTCATAGGGAACTAGAGTTGGACTTTTGAGAATAAAATAACCTCTAGAATGTTACTAGATATGCTTATAAGTGACATGGTCAGGTTTTGGCCAATATTGAAGGCTCAAAATGGATTGAAGTGGAGAGTGATGACGTGCCTTTTATAAGAGAGGAAAGGGGTACTTAAAGAAACTCTCAAAATATTAATTTATTTAAAATTTCATTTCGACTAAAAATGGTTCAAAAATTATTTAATTCAAATATTATATGATTTGGGTTCAAATAACCATCATCCAATAATTTTTAGACATGTTTTGAATATTTATTTATTCTTATTTTTTGTATAACTCTTATTTTACCCTTTAAATCTTAACGTGATATCATGTTATTTACAACTTGTGGGTTAGTGTAGTTACCATATCATGTCAAACGATCCAGAAAATGTTTTTAATGATATATTTGGAATTATAATAACTATTTGGACGATTCTTAGAGTTTTAGTAATATAATATAATTTAATAAATAGTTTTATGTTTTAAGTTATGAATTACGTAAATTTTGGACACTATTCATACATGACTTTTTTTAAAACTCGTAACAAAATGATTCCTTCGAAACTAAGGCATTAACTGAAATATATTATTTAAATATAATCAAGAAAATATATAAATGATCAAAATAACCAAATTAAATTTTATTTCATATTTATAAATTCATTTATTTGAATCGTTTAATAATGAGGTAATCACTACATCATAATTTTGACATAAATAAATATATTTATCAAATGTCTAAATATTATAAATAAAATATCATAATGTATTAATACTTTTTATATTTTTAATTACTTTTTATAGTCAAAGATATCAGTTTTATAATCCTATATTAAAAATCAATTTATTAAAACATATGTGTTTTGGTTATAATTATCTTTAATTTAAATTAATTATTTTAAAATGTCACTTTCATAACCAAGTGAATCCACAGGGTCCCCAAATCAACCCAAAGATTTCTATGGTCAGAAATATCTCATTAAATTGGTTTTGGACATATTTTAGGGTAGTTTTATGTTACTAAAGTAGTGTTCGTTTACACTTATTTAACTGATTTACCCTTTAACCAAGGTAAATAAAATAATTACTGAAGTTGCTTTTGATAATGTCCAAATATTAAAGGTATCTATTCACAAAATTTAGAACCTCTGATTCCAGATATGGAATCCATTTTTTAAAATACGAAACACATAATTTTCAGTAATTAATTTATAATTATTCCCGTTGTTGAAATAAGAAAATGGGTTTTAAAAGTAAAAATATTACAAAAAATATAAATTGTTTTACCTATGAGTTCAATTTAAAATTAATTTTAATGACATAAATTATATTAAATAGTAAAACAATATTATATTTATAATTTAAAACCATTCAATATTTTAATTTATCCCTTTAAATTATCCCAATGAAAAAATTTGTTTTCAATTAAAATTTAGTGTATTTTAACTATTCATCAAAACAGGAAAGTTATCAGAAAAATTTCATAAATTTATCCAAAGTAAATTTTGTATATCCCACTTAAAAATAAAATATTTATATTTCCATATAAAAATTATTAATTTCAAAAAATATTAATTTAAAATTAGATTTCAATTCAAGGGTGTAAAGTTAACCTTCAAAAAATAGTTTCTTATTCATTAAATAGGTTTTTATTCATACCCTGTGAATAAAATCTCCATTGGATGAATATCAAAAATATTTTTATTAAGTATATAACACATATATCTCATAAATTTCACTACCAAATATAATTTACTCAAAAATAAAAATATCTAATTGATTTATATTTTTCATAAATAATTAATAGTCAATGAAATAATAAGGCATTTTCATAATTTAGTTATAATTATTCCTGCTAACCTAACAGCTAGGATATAACGTTAATTTTATACTAATGTAATCTCATGGTTTGTTTAATCTCACAGTTTCATGCAAAGTAAGCTACAGAATAATAAAATCAATTTAAATAAAATATTTCATAAAATATCCAGGTGTTACAAGATTAATAGAGATTATATATCTAATCTGGAGGACATATTTTGGGGAGACATATTATATATTAGGGATCCAAAATCAAGATAGTCTCATTTATTTTATGATTTTATTCTTATTCATGTTTTTTATACCTATTGGATTTCACAAGAAGTTGATAAGGGATCATCATTATTTTATATGGGAGGTACATCTAGATTTAATTTTTTTTATTTTGATCTATGTATAAATTACTAATGTATAGGGATAAAAAAAAGTGATATTGAGTTTTTTCTAAAATGTTTAACCTATTAGTAGGGGAGACCCTGAACCAGACACATGTTGGTATATTATAGCCCCTACCCATTCAAAAATGGTAGTTGGATGATGTCATTAAAGAATTCATGAGATGAATTCCCATGAATCCTAACATGAATGAAGTAGTATGGGTCATCTTTGATCGATTCATGAAGGCATCCCACAATTTTCATATTAGGTATACCTTCATTTTCATTGATATGGGTGGTCCCTACAAGTGGGAAATATTTTATCAGTATGGTGTTATGAGATGTATCATTTTTTATTAAGATCCTAGTTTTGTGTCTCAGTTATATTTGGGTCTCTAGAAGGATTTGGGATCATAATTTTTTCTATATATATCCTATTATCCATATAAGAATGGAAAATTTGAATATATGGTTTATATTTTTCAATATATGTTTTGAGCCTGTATTTTTGACTTTAATGGTATTTGGAAGTAGCATCTAGAACATCTGGAGTTCACCTATAATAATAGCCTCTATGAATTGATAAAAATGTCTCCCATCCTAGCCTTGTATGGATGGTCATCCCACTCATATCATTATTGTATAGAGGGAGGATAGTCAATTCTCCTTATACCTACTCTCATAAAAGAGATATCTGATTAGGTCTAATAATTAAGAAATTTATTGGTGGCCACCTAGGGTACGAGTAAATATTTTGTTGACCACTAGATATATCCCCTATAGTTCGAGGTTATTCGTTAGGATTTTTATCGAGATTATCCTTGGTTGAAAATGTTATAATATTAATAAGGGGAATCTATCACCCTGGTTTTTCTGACATTTTTAGAGAGTGGATAGTCTTAGTCTAGTGATGTACAATCTGACGCTTACGTAGTTCCATGTTGTTGGCATTCAAATTCATGACTCGGGATAAGTTGAGGGGGACCACATCCATTCAGTATTTAATCCAAAATCAAATGGATGTAAAATCTTTCAAAGGGTTTTCCACATAAATCCCCTTTGTCGAGACCCTATCACACCAACAATCATGTGAGGCTGAGCTGGAGCTACCATGAGATTGACACCATATGCGGATGCACTAATGGATTTGAAGAATGGATCCTCGAGTCCAATGAAGCTATGTCCTCTCTTGGAGATCAATTTTTCTATGTGGAATGCCTCCAAGAATTGTGACTCTCATGGAATATATATAAAAAGCTCTCCCCCCCCCCCACATCAACCACAGAGCTACCCTAACCATTCTACTTCTTATATCCAATTTCGTAAATCACTCAAGCACCACAAACCCAACTGAAGAATAGAACATCCAAGGTACTATAGCTTCATTAGAGCTCCATCCCCTTATTCCTAAATACTTATACCTTTGGATGAGATGATTATTTGAAGTCCCAATCCCTTCTCAGTGAAATACTTACCTCTTGGGATCTTCAGTTTTCTTAGAGCGTTCATCCTTCATGAATAACTCATTTTCCATCTCTTGAATTCATGCCATGTCAGGGTCTCCATGTCTCATAAATAACCCCCCCTATTTTGATCCACCTTTTCATGGTGAAGAATCCATGATTCAAGATTTTACTCTATATGAGCCCACTACATCATGAGACCCTCCTCTAGGTGACCCTTCTGGATTTTGTGTAGTTATTTATTAGTCCCTCTTGTGTTGTCCCTAGTAGTGGTTCACTACCTCTTTATTTTCATCATAGGTATACTAATTGATTTTTCTTTCCATCATAGATATGCTAACATAGACCCCACTATTGACCACTCCTACACAACATCTTGTTATGAAATAGTTGATTTTATCCCATTCCTAAGGGTTGATGAAAATCTATCATGTATGTCTAAAGGGTGACGAGTGTATCCCCCACGTCTGAGATTCAGGATGTTAAACTGCTTAGCACCCACATCTTCAACACATGACATTATACTATGATCTCTCTATGTGTACAAATCCCATGATTTCACCTTGTATGTGTGAAATTGAATCATTTCCATGCCACATAGAATGAGATCCTCTTCATAGGATTAGATAGGGGTGATCATCATGAGCTTTCTGCTTTCCCCATCCATAGTTCTCCACCCCTCACCCTTTTCAATTTATCACCATTTTCACCTATGTAAGTATTCACACGTATGCTCCGAAACATCCTTGGGAGGGTTTTTTGTTTTTTAATGACATGTATCATGCTCTTAATCCTATAGAATGAGGTCCTAATCAGACATAATATTGTCGTCATCGGGCATCTCCAATGTGTAATCCCCACACCATCCCTCATCATCACACCTTTTACAACATAAATATCAGGTCCACTACTACCTCTTTTTTCTTACACAGATCATGAATCAAGTGGGCATAGAGTTTATAATGGAATATTAAATCAGTTGGGACCACTTTGTGTATGAATATTGTATTTGTTTTCAACAGTTGTCAACACTGGTCAAAATGAAGAAGAAGATGAGGGACTAAAAAGATAGTGGAGATTGGCTTAAGTGAGGTTTCCTAGAAAATTATTATGGAATCATAGCATTGGATGTCATACATGAGAAATTAACTAAGAAGATCAATTCATAAGATTGATGCACTGATCCTTAGATCAAAGAACTTGTGTCAAAGGTGAAACATTGTTTACAAAAATGTAGAATGGTGAAGTATCATCCATCTAAGGATGATTGAAGAATAATAAGGATTTAAAGAAGACCATTCAATGCTTAATGATTCCATGAGAACCATGCAAGATCTTACATGATGAAAATAATCATATGATTTGAATGAATTATAGAATGATGGTTGAAGAAGAAGAGAGAGTTTGGAAGGGCATGTCATTCTAATAAGGTCATGAATCACACATTTCCTTGAAATCAGATGATTTTTTCACTATTCTTAAAGTTCCCAATACATGTAGCAAAGGTGAAACATTGTCTGCAACATTGAAGTTATTTGAAGAAGCTTCAAGCCTCTACTTTTGGATGAAGATAGATGATTGGAGTTCCTTATAATTAACACTCCAAAAGGAATTGAGGATGAATAAGTACTTTGGAATTCATATTCTAGGAATAATGGACAAAACTAGACGATGTTTTGATGATTTCTATTTCACAAATATCATATGTTTGGAGAACATGTGATGCAAGCCTTATGAAGAGTAGAGAGCGTAAAGAAGTTATTTTGGAAAAGGAAGGAAAGTGGTACGCAAGTCAAGAGTGGCACACAAGTAATATTTCAAGATCATCCCATCAAAATATGAAAAAGTAAATAAAGTGGCACGCAAGTTAAAAATTGTCGTGAAAGTCATAAACCGAAGTGCATTTCTAATTGTCTCGCACGTGTATGTTCCGTGAAAATTCATATTTCAAACATCATCATATCAAAATATGACAAAGGAAAGAAAGTGTCGCTTAAGTACTGGAGTGGTGCGCAAGTGATGGAGGGGCGCCCAAGTTTTGGACTGGCGTGAATGTATATGTGGCGTGCAAGTCACCAAAATGCTTATAAATTGATGACTAGCCTATTCATTTTTTTTAAAAATGGCTCAAAACGTAAAGAAAAAATTAGAGCTCTAATCGCACAAGTATTGGAGGGTTCTCTGATCGCACAAGTAGCAAAGGGCGTCACTCAAGATGAAGTGGTGCACAAGATGAGGGTTATTTATAAGGTGTGAAATTATGGTGTCGTGCAAGTTTTGTCATGAATGTTTTGACATGCAAGTTGCCAGAGGCTTGAAAGAAGGGAGGTGCTTTCAAGAAGTGTCCTGTGTATAATCCCACAGTGGTGCGCAAGTTGTGAGTTGTGCTCAATGGTGGCACACAATTAGTGAATAGTAACACAAGTAGGTGATGCACAAGTAGTGAGGCGCGCAAGCAGGTCACACGCAAGTAGGGAGGCACAAAAGTAGGGAGTGTTGCGCAAACTGCTTACACTAGGAGGATCCTACCAGCATTTGGGTAGGAAAGTGAAGAATTGTTTTGAAAGATTTAATTTGTGAAGGATATTTGTGCCCACTCATTAGGAGACCTGTGAGCCATCTTGGTTTCACAAAGAAAGGGTTTTCACACAAGAAGAAGAAGATAAGAAGAGGCTACTTGTGGGTTCTCACACAAGAATAAGAAGAATAAGATGTGAATTCATGCTTCCATGCATGCACATGCACACATGGAGTAACTAAAATAAATAATCAAAACAATTGTGTGATTGTGTGAGAATTAAAGGGTGCAATATCATTGCATAAAAAATAACTGCACCAAGAAGAGGAGAAGAGAATAAGAAGAAGGAAAAGAGTTCAACTACATTTCATATGCATGATCACGTGAATTTATGAACAAGAGAAGAACTCACTCTGATGATTCCAAGTAATATGATCTTTAATTCCTTAATAATCACATTGGTATATGTGATTCTTTCTATGAAAGAAGAAGAAGTCCTAGTGCAGGTGGTTTTTCTCTAGTGAAGATGAAAATTAGAAGACAAGAAGAATTTCTTGCCTACTGATTTTCAAGTAATCAAGTGAAGATCACTAAAGAATATCAAGAGCAGAACCTACCTTTTGAAGAAGGAAGAAGACTGTCTCCATAGGTAGTATAAAGAAACATCTAGAGGCTACAAGATGGACTAGGTTGTCACCAGCCGAGGAAGATTGGATTTTCCCCCTCCCCCCTCCAAAGTGTAGGGACTCACACTAGCTAGAGGATTGATTTCCTAGCCACTCCACTATAATTTCATATCACATAATAGTAGAGAAACCATCCAATGGTCATATCCATGCATGGAAAAGACGTATCTGCTCTTATTGAGTGGTGAACCTTTTAAAAATAACATGTGCATATTTTTACTACTTTTTATTATTGCATGCGATTGGGAAAATATAATAATAGAATCAAGATCCTAATAGGTAATGAGGTATAGGGATAAAAGTTGGAATTGGTTTAAAATTTCCCCAACATTGATTCACCCCCCCTCTCAGTGTTAGGTATACCCCAAACTGGTCCTTTCATTTGGTATCAGAGGGAGGTTCACCTCTATTGGATTCTCTACAGTGAAGTTATTCCCTTTTGAAGACCTGAGTTTCGTTCTTGAGTTATCAATGAAGAGTAATTTCAGTTAAGATTCTTTTATCTCTGAGCAGAAGACTATATCTACCAAGACCACGATGAACAGTAAAAAGAAGGAGAAGGGAAAGTTGAAGAAGAAGTCCATCCTATCTGAAAAAGAGGATTAATCTGGTTATATATATCTGGAAGACATTGAGGACACACCAAACATGGAAACTAATGAGAAGGTGGCTGAAGCCCCCACCAAGAACATGGAAAACCTTCCAAACTAAACTGATCAATAGGTATGATTTATTACATTTGAAAAGTATTCTCATGATGAAGATGCTGACACAAGTGGTGATGATCAATCAACAACATCTCAAGAAATACCATTTGATAAATTAAGAATGATTCTGTGTGGTATTCCTAAAGAAAGTACATCCTTGGTTTGTAGAGTATTTAAATACATGATGGAAAATATCAGTCAGCTGGAAGAAGAAACTGTTGTTTTGGAGAAAGGATTACAAGAAAAAATCGTTGAATGTCTAATTCTCTCAAGACAGGTTGGAGACTTTGAAGCAACAAATAGGGAATTTGTAGTATGTTCTTCAAAGGGGCTCAAAGATGTTGAAGGAAAATAGGGAGTCAATAAGACTCTATAAGGGAAGATCCATGCACTTGAAAATGAGTTGAAAAGAAGGAATGAAATCAAGGATGAATATTTGGAATAAGACTCCATGAAGATCAAAGAACGTGACTCAATGTAAAAAAACAAAGTAAAGATGCATGAAGATGAAGTTGAAAGATTAAATAAGGCTTGTAAAGAGAAGATGACCATGATTGAAGACCATAAATTCATCCTCAATATAAGATTTCCAGAATTGGAATCTGAGTTGACCAATCTTGAGAATTCACATATTGAGTCTCCACAAATGAAGGAAATAGTAGTTGTTATCACTCCATGCTCAATGGAGGATTCTACTGTCAAAAGTCCTCCAACATGTGGTCGGAAGAAAAATTCTAAACAAGTATGGATGAAGAAAAGCGAGAAGAAACCTACCACCATGGCTATGGTGGATAGGGGAATGAGTTTTGAAGATAGCTCCCCATAGAAAGCCCATCATACCAAGAAGAAGATTCAGCAACCTTATAAAGATGATGGGAAGAAGTCAAGGTTTGTTGGTCAATTATGGTGTTGTTATAGATTTGTGAATTGTTCACTAGATTTTTGGTACAACCCCTTAAATATAACACCACATAGAAAGCTCATCTCAAGGGGGAGAAATCTAGAGAAGAAGAAGCAACATCCAAAAATCCAAAAGCATCTGTATATTACTAACAGATTTGGAATGTTAGATAACATCTGTGATGTATGAAATACGAGTGGTCATATGAATGGTGCATGTTCATATAAGAATAGAATACCACAGAAGATGAGTAAGAATGATGAATAATCCTTGGGAAGAAATCAAATAAATAATATGAAAACAAATTCACCCAGGAAGATTTCAAGAAGTAAAGACGAGAATTCCTAGGAATATAAATCCACGAAAGTGAAGGGTGGTTAATCCTAAATAACTACTAAGAAGGAAACCCCTCATAAAGAGCCATGTATAATATCCAATCATGATACCTCAGTCCCTAATGATATTTTGGTGGTTTGGCCAGAATATTTGTAAAGAATGAGAAATATGGAAGATACGCAGGCTAATACTTGTGCTAAATGCAAAAATAAGATTCTACATGAGGAAAATGATTTTATGTGTGTGAGGTACAACAAGGGTGGTCATAATATTAAAAGACGCTTTTAATTTACTCCAACCAAACTAGAATTCCTCAAAAAGATGAAAGTTTCACCAAAAGATTATAGTGCTTTGAAATCCGTTGAAGAAAGAATATTCACACACAAATAGATGGAAGAAATAGTGAGGTCCACACAATCATAGTCTGCATTGAAGATCAGTTTTGAAAGTGTAAAGAATGGAGCATCTGGGTTGAGAAGATCATCTCAACCTTGTTGTTCACATTGATGGAGAAAAGAGGATCCACCTTATTCCATTAAATATTTGTGTATTGTATTTGTTATTATCATACAAGGAATTGGTGGTGAAGTAAGATCTCAGGGGGGAAAACCTAGGATTCAGTGAGGAGAAGTGTTCCCTTGAGGGGGAGACACATGAAGAAGCTGTGAGAGTCATTATATCAATCAGTATCAACATCAGTTGGTATAAAATTAAATTACTCTGAAGATTGTATGAAGATCATGTCATTGGAAAATGTATGTTGTTTTTTTAATCACTCATCCTTGGTTACTCAAAATAAATATATTTTACCAAGGGGGAGTAACTAGGTCAATCAGTGACATAAGAATAATGAAAGTGCCCCAAGGCCACTTATCCTGCTAATTTCACTTGAATGTTTTTATCCTTTTGTTTAAGTGAGTGTAGAAATTTTAGGATTGATTTTTTCCTGTCACATTCAATATCTTTTTCCTAGAATGAAATTGGAAAACCCTTGAAGACAAGTGTAGGAGATCTCATCTCATGAGGTATCACGATCAGTAGATAATGGAAAACTTTGTTGTCTAAATCAAACTCTCTTTCTTTAAACATCAAGCCTTGATCAAGTATAATTATAGTGAAAATATTGATGGTACAATACTTAAGTAAGGACTGATACCCTCTCTTCCATGAACTTTGAATTTCTTGCCAATAAGGGGTAGATAAAGTGAAACGAATGTTTGAAATGAAAGGGGGGAGAAATAAGTAAAGGGGAGAGAGAAGATTCTTATTTATACATTCACACATTCATTTGAGAAGACTTTTGTGGTATTGACAACAAAATACAAAGGGGGAGATTTTTGGGACCACATTGTGTATGAATATTGTATTTGTTGTCAATAGTTTTCTATACTGGTCAAAATGAAGAAGAAGATGAATGACTAAAAAGTTAGTGGAGATTGGATGAAGTCAGGTTTCCTGGAGAATTGTTATAGAATCATAGAATTGGTTGTCATACTTGATAAATTCTCAAAGAAGATCAATTCAGATGATTGATGCACCGATCCTTAGTTCAAAGAACTTGTGTGAAATGTGACACATTGTTTTCAACAATGAAGAATGGTGAATTATCATCCATCTAAGGATGATTGAAGAGGAATGAGGATTTACATAATACCATGAAATGCTTCACAATTGCATGAGAACCATACAAGATATTACTTGATGAAAAGAATCATATGATTTGAATGATTTATCGAATGATGGTTGAAGAAGAAGAGAGAGTGTGGAAGAGCTCGACATTCTAATAAGTTCATGAATTACACATTTCCTTGAAATCAGATGACTATTGCACTGTTTTTAAAGTTCCCAATACATGTATCAAAGGTGAAACATTGTCTGCAACATTTAAGGTACTTGAAGAAGCTTCAAGCCTCCACTTTTGGATGAAGATAAGTGATTGGAGTTCTTTGGAATTAACACTCCAAAAGGAATTTAGGATGAATAAGTACATTGGAATTAATATTCCTCAAAGAATGGACAAAAATAGACGATGATTTTCTGATTTGTATTTCACAAATCTCATAAGTTTCGAGAACTTGTGATGCAAACCATATGAAGAGTAGAGAGAGTAAAGAAGTGATTTTGGCAAAGGAAATAAAGTGTTGCGCAAGTTAAGAGTGGATCACAAGTCATATTTCAAGATCATCCCATCAAAATATGACAAAGGAAATAAAGTGGAGCACATGTTAAAAATTGGTATGCAAGTCATAAACTGACGTGCAAGTCTAATGGGCGTGCAAGTGTGGTGCGCATGTGTATGTTCCGTGCAAGGTCATATTTCAAACATCATCATATCAAAATATGACAAAGGAAAGAAAGTGTCACAGAAGATCTCAAGCAGCACGCAAGTGATGGAGGGGAGCGCAAGTGCTGGAGTGATGTGCAAGTAGATGTGGCACACAATTCACCAAAAGCCTATAAATAGAAGACTAGCCTCCTCAGTTTTTTTAAAAAAGGATCAACATATAAGGAAAAAATTAGAGCTCTGATTGCGCAAGTAGTGGAGGGTGCTTTGATTGCACAAGTAGCAAAGGGCAGCATGCAAGCTGAAGTGGCGTGCAAGCTGATGGTTATTTATTAGGCACTCATGTAGGGTGTCGCATAAGATTTTTCACGCAAGTTATGACACACATGTTTCTAGAGGCACACAAGTAGGGAGGTTCTTTCAAGTAGTGTCTTGTATATATGCCAAAGGTGGCACACAAGTTGTGATCTATGCTCAATGGTGGTGAACAAGTAGTGAGTAGGGGCGCAAGCAGGTGGTGTGCAAGTAGTGAGCTGCGCAAGAAGGTGGCATGCAAGTAGGGAGGCGTGGAAGCAGGGAGTGGTGTGCAAGCTAATTTCACCAGGACGATTCTATCAGCTTCTCTGTAGGAAAGTGAAGAATTGTTTTGAAAGATTTTATTTGTGAAGGAGATTCATGAACACTCATTAGGAGAACTGTGAGCCATCTTCATTTCACAAAGAAAGGGTTTTCACACAAGAAGAAGAAGAAGAGTTGAGTGCATTCTTCCATGCATTCACATGAACATGTGGAGTAAATCATATAAAGAATCAAAACATGTGTGTGCACGTGCGAGAAAGAAAGGGTGCAATATCATTTCATAAACAATAACTGCAACAAAAATAGGAGAAGAGAATAAGAAGAAGGAAAAGATGTCAACTACATGCCATATACATGATCACATGCATTTATGAACCAGAGAAGAACTCACTCTGATGATGCCAAGTAAGCCGGTCTTTATTTCCCGAATAATCACATTTGTATATGTGATTCTTACTAAGAAAAAAAGAATAAGTCCTAGTGCAGCTCGTTTTGCACTGGTGAAGAAGTCAAGAAGAAGACAAGAAAAATTTCTTGCCTACTGCTTGGCAAGTAATCAAGTGAAGTGCACTGAAGAATATTAAGAGCAGAACCTACCTTTTGAAGAAGGGAGAAGATTGTATCCATAGGTAGTATAAAGAACCATCTAGAGGCTGCAAGTTGGACTAGTTTATCACTAGCCGAGGAAGATTGGATTTTTTCCCTTCCCCCTCCAAAGTGTAGGGACTCACACTGGCTAGAGTATTGTTTTCCTATCCACTCCACTATAATTGCATATCACATCATAGTGTAGAATTCATATAGTGGTCATATCCATGCATGGAAAGGAAATATCTACTCTTATTGAGTGATCAACCATATAAAAATATCATGTTCATACTTTTAATTCTTTCTATTATTGCATGTGATAGGGAAAAGAGAATAAGAGAATCAAGATCCTAACAGGTCAAAAGGTACAAAGATAAACGTTGGAATTGGTTTAAAAAGTCCCCAACACTAATTCACCTCCCATCTCAGTGTTATGTATATCCCAAACTGGTCCTATCAAAATCCATCTCATTTGGTCATCTTCTAGGCTTAATCCCCAACTTGTTTTACCGAAGACCATTCTAGTGTAAGTCCCATCCTTCATTCCCCTCTCATCTTGACTGCTCCTATTCATAATCCCCAACCACAAGTCCCATTTTCAATGGTCATTCACATTAGTATAATCCCGAACACCCCATATATAACTATGTATAATTTTATCTCCAACTAACTGGAGTATGTAGGAAACCTCTCTGAGGTTCTATCCCGCCACTCCATACGTTATGTATTTTTTACATCAGCACACTTGTGTCCTTACCGAATGAAGTTAAACTGCATGGGGTTCTATAACTATTTGTACATTGATTCCCAAATAATTGGGATACATAGAAAGTCTTCTTTTGGATCAATCCCAACATCCCACAAACTCCATAAATTCCTCCCATTCCTCTTTAAAACATCATCGTTATCCACCTTGATTCTAACCCAGGCCACCACATCTTAGTTATATCATGCCATCCATGTGGGCCACTCCCATGGGTAAGCCCAATCCACATCATCACTACTCTTAATAGAACATAAGATCTTAATTGTGTAACCCCACATAATCCACACCATCCAAACAAGAGTGATTGACTTAAAAAAGTCAGTTCTAATGTGCAAACCCCACTCCATCTGTTTTTGACTACATGGATTTTGATCCATGTCTCCTATAAAAGGTACATCGGACGCCTCCATGAGGTTCTATCCTGATCAATGGTAAAACTCAGTTTCCCCCACTTTGGGACACACCTCTCTAATATACCCTAAGGTGTTTCCAAATGATCCTTCATGATGTGAAACATTATATTTATGAGACAAACCACCCCAGGTCCACTCTCATAGAGTTTTCTAACCCATCCATTTGATAAACCTTCTAGGTGCTCCCTCCAAGGGATGTTCCTCTCTGATCTGCCTCCATTAGGCATTAGGATCATCCTCTACAATATTTGTGGGATGTTAAAATCACAACCTACCTTGTATAAAACATGGTATGCCTTTGGAAAGTCTCAGAAGACAAGATACATTCATTCAATACCACACAATCGATATGGGACACCTCAGGTTCTGAGACCTTCGGTATCCCTTTTATCAGAAAGAATACAATTGACCAATGTTCTAGTGTACAGACCTTACAAAATGATTACCAATGTAAATAATCCCCTAGATGAAGGTTTCTACCCTATCAAGAACCCTTGGAATGTCTCTGTGTAATTTTTATAATTAACCATCTTCCATAAAGAGATGGAATAGGGATCATGTTTCACAAACCATGACTTAATTTATGAGGGATATCTGGACTAGGATATGAATTCAAAAGAGTAATACATGGATGGATGAACCAATATCCCATTATCCCATGTCAATAAAAGAGCATACAACACCAAATAGGTGTTTAATTCTTCCCACCTTTGGAAATTGGGAACTCGGGGTACAATATAGTCTTTAGAATTAGAATAAAGCTCGAGGTGGCGGCTCCCTAGAGGAATCATCAGAATGAGAAATTGTAAACCTTATATGTATCCTTTCTCATCAACGTGGGGAGTCACATTATTAAAGACATAAAATAAATAGATATTCATATATCTAGATCTAGTTATCTGGCACCAGGACCCACTGAGAAAAACAGTAGGCCATTATGGAACTCATCAGTAGTTGAGGCAGTGGAACGTTTGGTAGCTCGGTCTATGGAATAATTAATGTGGATCTATCTCTCAATCCATGGAAAATTTGATGGTGTTAGGGCATTGGTAATTTCATTCTTCAACTTGTAGTAACAACCAATTCATCTTGGTTTACATGACCCAAGATATAATAACTCCTTCACCCATATATCATTGACATTGGGGCAGGATACCTATCAATGCAGAAATCTTGAGTGACCCCACCTATGCCATGACATCCATGAATTATTCAACTATAGAGTTCCCATGCCCCATCTCACCCCATGATATCATCAAGATGAGGGTCATTGAAACCCTCATTTGATGATATGAGCATGAGGGAGTCATCCCTGTAAGAGATATAGATCACAAGGACCTGGAGGCTTTTGTGACTCACCAAAACTACCACCCTAAAGTGCATTCATGGGGCCCATACTCTCCACTTTAATGATGAACCCCTTCAGGATCCAATCCCCTTAGAGTTCCTTTGAATCCCTCCCATGTGACAAGGAGGTAGGGGTGGTCATGTCACCCCATCAATGAACACCACCCAGGAGTCACACATGTTGGCTTCCACCTAGACACATAAATGTCACCAATGACTGGTCTCTAAGGCCAAAGAACATGTGGACCTTTACCATACTCTTTTAGCCCCAGTAAGACTCACCTGACACTAACATCGAGAAAAAGATTAGAAGGATTCCCTCCAGGGGCCATCATATTCCACAGATCATGTGTCTCCCTCCATCCCTAGTGTACTCTTTTAGGTCCCTGTAATTATAGAGAAGGGACTCCTCACTGTACAATCAAGATCAATCCCTCAACCACCTCATTGGAGGTTTGGTTGACACTTTCAATCATTTGGGTTTCCAATAGCCATTACAGGCGAGCCTGTGATATTTTGAATCAATACAGCAGACCTCCCCATAGAGTAACTATCTAGATTATAGTTCATTCCTACTTCAGCACCTAACATGGAGTTCCTCCCCATGTTCCCAATTTCAACTAAGGTGGAGGTCCTCCCCACCTTATCGATTCCATCACGAAGGGCCTCCACCTGTTTATGGTTCCTGATATGGAGGTCATCCCTGTGTCTCTAACCTGTAATGTGAAGGTCCTCCCCGCTTCATACCCATCTCCAATGGAGGCCCTTCCTATCACGCAGTAGCCCTGGACATCCCCGAAGCTGGTGTGGAGATTAAATAAAACATGGTGTGTAATTTTTTTTTATAAAAATAACAGTTTAAATCCCACACAATTGTTCCACTAGAGAGGATCGTTTTTGTTTAGGTCTGGGAGAATCATATACTATTATTACAATTCCTTCAAAACTGATAAAAAATTTCTTCATTATGTAGTCACCAAACAAAGGGACTCAAATCTACTAAACCTATAAAAGAAAACATATTGAGACATAGGGTGAGCATAATAATTCCCAATAAGGGGTTTTAAAATAAAACAATTTAAAAATTATAATTTTTTGAAAACATTTTTTTAAAATTATTCATAAATAATTTTCTTAAAGAATGATGTAACACATATATCGTAACATAACACTTTTTATAACAATTAATTAGCACAATTCAAGGAATACTAACAATGTTACAAAGAAGCATGATTCATTTACAAGCATTCTCATTCAGAATAATAAGAAGAAGACATCCCAACTTTAATGGATATGACATTTTAATATGAAAGTACAAAACATATAAATAAGAGTAATACATGATCGGAGTTGTGCATGAAAATAATAACTTCAATTTCATCTTTTACTATTGCGAAACATACCCTAGATGATTAATATATGAGTGTTGAATAATTAATAACCCATAAGATTTTACTTCATTTGATTCTTATAAACATAATCTCTTTATCCAATAATATTCAACTAGTCGAATATTCTTCCGGTAAATTAAATTTCATAGACATAATGAGGGAATCACATATGTCGAATTGAGTCAAGGACTCAGCCACGATGTCTAATGATTAATGCTTCAACAAAAATCCTTAAATCATATTCAGCAAAGGCCTCAACCAATTGCACATC
Source organism: Viscum album (assembly GCA_963277665.1). Classification (NCBI taxonomy): domain Eukaryota; kingdom Viridiplantae; phylum Streptophyta; class Magnoliopsida; order Santalales; family Viscaceae; genus Viscum; species Viscum album. The sequence continues at coordinate 714,410,909 of OY728125.1, forward strand.
TAGTTGTCTCATGAGGCCTACTGATGCATCAAGGGGATATAGGGGGCCCCACCCATCACATAATAAGTCCAATGAATTCCACATTTCTATAAATCAAAGTGCTCATACCACTTCGATTTATTAAATTAATTGTCACTTATCCTTCTAAGTGTCACATATCAGATGGTCTCTCATTTCATATTATTTAAAGTGTCACAAACAACCTTGAATAATATAATTTCATTATTACATAAATGGCCATTTGGGTTTGATTAATTTCATTAGCATTTACATATTCAGAGTAATTAAACACATAAGAGTTAATAACAATTCAATAGATGAATGAAAATAAATGATATGTATGGTAGGAAACACATGTGTCAATAACTAAAGCATATTAAATGCTAGTTTATCACATAAAATGACAATCCCTAAAATCCTAATTATGAATTTAAATATTTTATATTTCATAATGAAGAATTCTAAAATTCCCATTCATATTTAAAACACAAGCTCATAAATGGGCATATTAAACAAAAAGGAACATAATGATTGAAAGACATTTATTGCGGCAGATTCAAGTGCTTCGATTATTTCATTCTTCTAAAAATATTTAGAGTACATACACTATGGTAACCATTGATCCTGTATAATTGTGGGTTAAAAAGAAATTCAATAAACTACATAAACATAATGTTTAATAATTCATTGTTAACATTGTACATATCACAAAAATAATTAAATCACCGAAAATTGATTTTTATGATAACATAATTAGTTTATAATTATAAATCCAGAGATAAATATTCATATAGCCATATGCACTTATATAATAATTTTGTACAAAAATATACTTCTTAACATTTTAGAAAACTAATTAAACTTTGAAACTCAACATTTAGGAGTCTTAAAATCAAGCATAATAGAGGTTTATCTAAACCTATATGAATATATATATACATATAAATCAAATGTTTAATGAAACATATATCTTTTAAACCCATTAGTTAATAAAGGGTGCATAAATTGAAAATCATTCCATAAAAGGTATGTTTATAAAATATATACATATATATAAAAATGTGTAACCAAATATAGATGGGGTACAAAAGGGTCTTAAGCCAAAAAATTAATGACCCTAACATGTTTTGTGTATATGAGGAACATTAGATAAACATGGGTTCCTTAATTTCATTCATGCCATATGACATAAAGGGTTTGGTTTTCAAACACACACACACACACATATATATATATATATATTGACCTATATATATATATATATCAAACATATAAGAACTCAAACCCTTGATAGATATAGGGTTATGAAAACATTTAAGATGAATAATTCACCAGCTTAAGAGGGGAAAATTTTTCGTATTCTTAACCGTGTATCAATACCAGTGTATACATTTATATGAATATATATATATATATATAAATCCAAGAAGTATCAAAGTCATATAACATATAACCCTTACCTGGTTCGAAGGAGGAGGAGAGGCTTGAGGAAAAGTGATGGAGGATTGAGAATAAGGACAACAGAGAGGTTAGGGGTGAACATGATGTGTATATAAACTATATTATATAAATTATCTTTAATACCACTAGCTTGAATCCCAAGATATTCTCCTTTTAAAATATGACTGAGGGTGAGTCTTTGTAGAAGATAAGGTCCAGGAGGGACCAATACTATCACAGGTGGAGAAAACAAATGGATAAAGTGGAAAACCCCACTGGTACAACTCATGAATAGGAAGAAGAATACACTACAAGATAGAAGAATAGGAAAAATAATGGATGACAGATATTAACTGACGGAAGGTCCAATGATGGAGGTGATTACGCATATTTTAAAAATTGATGGATGGTTGAGATCTTTTGAGGAGACGATTGAATGACTACGGGAGACGCAGAGATTTTAAAATGGACGAACAGTCTAGATTAGATCGTATTAGATCTGATGGATCAGAGTAATGCAATTGTCTTCAAAGGTTCAGATAGTTGTGATTAGATCTATCCAATATCCGACGGCACACAAAAACGTGGAAGTTAAACCATGGCTGATGGGGTTCAATAGCCGGACTGATCGGACTGATCATATCTCTCATGGCGTGATCAGATGACTTGGATCTGATCTCAGCTGAATTTCGTCATCCCACATCAAAATAGAGGGGATTAAATGGCTCCTTTATATACTAATTTCACTGAGCCAATGCTTAGATTACTCCTTCCACCCTCCTGGTACCACCCCGTACCGGGTTCTTTTGTGGGTGCACTCTGAACCCACCCCTTCCGTCATTCCACACCAGACGGTGGGGCACTGGTTCCTTTCACGCTCACCTATGTGCGTTGAGAACTAGTAATGCTTCCACTATGTGTGCAACCTAGCATGAACCCTACGTGGGCACCACTTCTTGTTCATTTCCAAGAACATGTGTGAGAACACCATCAAATCCTAGAGGGCTACCTTCAAGGTGGCCCTCGGCTAGGTGGGGTACTCACCTAAATTTTAATAAAGTAAATGTTTATTATTTGTTAAAAATATTTTTTCATATAGATATATAGGTTCAAAGAAATATGAATCCTCTACATATTTTCCTTATTTTTATAAATGCTAAAGTTTTAGAAATGCTAATGTTTTAACACACAATGTTATAAGTCAATGTTTAATACATCATGAATAAAATCATATACTAGTACTATAAAAATCAAAGACATAGTTTTATTTAAAACTGTGGTTTAAACATCAAAAATGAAAACATTTATACAATATTTTCAACACATTTGAAATAGTTGAAAAGTATTTTAAATTATAATAAGTGTCGCTAAAATATTTATAAAATGTGATTATATATTTATAGTTATAATTTCAATTCATACTTTAAATATTTTTTAAAACTAATTATACAATAATATTTTCATTTGAACCAACGGAATGACCGACAGATATAATTATAGTCATTAGAAACTCAATGGTCACCTATGGGAAACAATTTAATTGAGGTCTTATATAAACATCTATTAGGGTATTCCATATTCAATACAACTTGGTGAAAAATGGTGCTCTTCATACCACTGATGCTTGGTGTGGTGGTTGTGGTTCTAGTCATACTGATGTTTAATGTGACAAATCATAAAATCTTTACTATATGATTGTGGACCTTTTTATATTGGGTGGTCTCCCTATAACTCTAATAGGTCATTTAATAGGTATTTTTGGTTTCTATGGTTTTCCTTCGATCTTTTGGTAATGTAAACACTTTGGTGTTTGATTAAATAAAACTGCCTTGAGTTTATTTTGTATGTTTTTTTAGATAGTATGAAAATTAAACAAAATAAAACCATAATATTATTATTACATGAGAAATAAATTTTTCATCCACACATTATCCCCTCTTCAAAAAATTTCTAGCTCTTAATTCCAAAATACTCAAACATAGGCTACTAGAAATACTAGACTCACATCACTTCCCAAATCCCCTCACAAACTCGGCCAACAAGGTCAATATTTTGAATACTCCCAAGTAGATCCCTCTATTGGTTTCCAACCCATTGACATATTTGACCCAAATACACTGAGAGCACTAGGAGTAGCTAGGATCATCCTTATGCATAAAGCATTCACGTTTCCATAGGATGGATTTTGTGGTGTGTGGGTTAGAGATCTGAGAGTGGACTAGATCTCTATAAATTCATCGAACTATATCTTTCTTGAAAATTTAGATGTCATGAAGCATCCCAAACAGAGAAAAAATAGTATTTGATTCATATAGTCCACTCGGTGGTCACCCTATAAAGTAGATTGTTGAAATTTCATCAAAGCTTGATAGTTCTAAAATTGGGTGAAACATAAGAAAAGTCCCTCATAGTACTTTTACCTTTGCATATATTCTGCAAATTGAGTAGTTGCAATATGGTGGTAGATTTATCTTTCCCCGTTGTAGGAACAGAGAATATTCTAGCTGAGGGATACATTATAAAATCATTTTCAAGTCAGTTGTAGGTCTTCAAAAGGTTCATATTCTTCTGAACATGCCTCAATAATTATGTGTTCTAGTAATTCGGTATAGAGAGTTAAGATGTTTATTAGTGAACTCATGTATTCTATCTGAAAACTTCATAAGATGTGTTTTATTCATAAATGCATAACCATATCAAAATAGAGAATTTATTTAAAACAGAATGTTAAAGCATCAAAACATATAACATTATTCAGTTATACAATGTTCATAAATCATGGTGTTACATAACTACTCTCTCTCTCTCATAACTCTAGTATGGATTTCCTAACGTCCTCCTTTACCAAGTCCCCCATCGTCAGAGACATTCTTGGTAGGTTCTTCCAGTTGGATTGATCCCCAAAAAGTTCGTAAACTCCAAAATTACATTCACCCAGATACACTTCTCATAGCTTGAGTCAAACTCATTCGGGCAACAGTAGGCCCTCGAAAGGGTGGCACAAGAGGTGTTGAGTTCAGATATATCGGAATGAACATGGTTCTGATAGACCAATCGGATTACTTGGTTTTCTAAAACCCAAATGTTGTAAATCATTTCATACCTACGAAAACACAAGACTTTGAACAAATAGGTCACGTGGGTTTCTCCCACCTCTATAGCTTCATAGAACTTATCTAGGGCCAGATAAACCTCAGATAGGGCGAAACAAAAGAAGAGGCCTTCAAAGTAACATCCTTTGTGTGAATAAAAAGAATGTTGTGGTTGTGACCTGAGGTAGTAAATGTGACTCAGTCCTTGATAAATTCATGGGATATTTTGGTTGTTAGACACTTGATAAAGGTGTTTACCGGTTAGATGAGGATCAAAAATGGCAGGAATGTCTCTGAACATGACTGGACAATTATATACTCTAGTAACTCGGTGGGGAGAGACAAAAGACTTGTGTCATGTTCCATCTAAACAATTTAAGGAAAATTATACTTAGTAATACATAAACAAGTTTTTCGTATTGTTCTATTTTTCTAGGGTTATCTAAACATATCCTCTCATACCAATTATCCCTCCTTGGCCTCGTACATCCCAGAAGCTAGTGAGGAGTTTAAATAAAACATGGTGTGTAAATTTTTTTATAAAAAGAACAGCTGAAATCTCAGACACTTGTTTAACTAGACAAGATTATTTTGGGTTAGGTCCTAGAAAATCAGATATAATTATTATAATTCCTTCAAAACTAAACAATAATGTCTTCATTATGCCTTCACCAAACAAAGGGACTCAAATCTACAAAACCTGTATAAGAAAATAGATTGAAACGTATGGCGAGCATACGAATTCCTAGTAAGGGTTTTTAAAATAACTAAATATGAAAATTATAACATTTTGAAATCATTCCTTTAAAATTATTCATTAAACAGTTTGTTATTTAATTTTTTAACCCATATATCATAACTTAAGACTCTTTCTAAGAATTATAAGAGCACAATTCAAGGAATACTAACACAGTTACAAGGAAACATGATTCAATTATAAGCATGGTCATTCAAATTAATAGGGTAAAAGGCATTCTAACTTTAATGGGTATGACATGTGAATATGAAAGTACAAAAAATATAACTAAGAGTAATACAAAATCAGGGTTGTGCATGGAAATAATAACTTCAATTTCATCCTTTACAACAATGAAACATACACTGGCTAATAAATCTCTAAGTGTTGAATAATTAATAACCCATAAGATTTTACCTCATCTAATTCTCATAAAAATAAGCTCTCTAACCATGAATATTATACTAGTTGAATATTATTTTGGTTAAGTAAATTTTATAGTCATAATGAGGGAAGTGTGTATGCGGGACTGTATCAAGGCCTCGACTAGGATGTCTAATGATTAAGGCTTCAGCAAAAATCTATAAATCATAATCGTTAAAGGCCTCGGCCAATTACACGTCTATTTGTCTCATTAGACCTACCGATGCATCAAGAGGATATAGCAGGCCCCACCCATCACATAATAATTCCAAATCATTCATTATTTCTAAAAATCAAAGTGCTCATACCACTTCGATTTATTAAATTTCATATCACAAATCATTCCAAGTGTCACATATCACTTAGTTTCTTATTCCATATTTTTCAAAGTTTCACATACCAACTTGAATAATTTAATTTCTTTATTCCATAGAAGGACATTTGATTTTGATTACTTTCTTTAGCATTTACATATTCAGGTTAATTCATGTATATAAGAGTTAAATTTTTTTTATCAATGCATGACACTGAATGAAAAGGATGGTAGGCATCACATGTGTCAATACGTAAATCACATTAAACACTAGTTTATCATATAAAATGATACTACCTATAATACTTATTGTGAATGTAAAAATTTTATATTTCCGAATGCACAATTCTAAAATTGTCATTCATATTTAAAACACATACAAATTAATGGGAATATTTAACAAAAAAGAACATAATGATTGAAATACATTTATTGTGGTAGATTCATGTACTTAGATTATTTCATTCATCTAAAAAATTTATAAGGGATTAAACTTGGGTAACCATTGATCCTATATAATTGTGGGTTACAAATAAATTTTATAAACTACAGAAACACAAGGTTTAATAATTCACTGTGAACATTGTACATCTCACAAACATAATTAAATCACCAAAAATTGGTTTTTATGAAAACATAATTAGTTTATAATTAAAAATCCAAAGATAGATATTCCTATACTCGTATGTACATATATAAGAATTTTGTACAAAAATATAATTCTTTAAATTTTATAAAATTAGTTAAACTTTGAAACTCGGTATTTAGGAGTCATAAAATCATGAATAATGGAGGTTTAACTAAACCTGTATCAAGATATATATTTATATACATAAATCAAATGTGTAATGACACTTACATGTTTTAAACCCATTAGATAATCAAGGGTGCATAAAATGAAAATTGGGCCATAAAAGGATTGTTTATATTATATATACATATATATATATAACAGTATAACTGAATATACATGGTGTATATAAGGGTCTTATACCAAACATTTAATGGCCCATACATGTTTTTCGTATATGATGAACATTAGATAAACAAGGGTTCGTTAATTTCTTTTCTGCCATATGACATAAAGGCTTCAGTTTTGAAACACATACATATAAACTTATATATATATATATACATTGAAATCTATATATATATATATATATATATATATTTATATATCAAGAACATATGAAATCAAACCCTTGCTCGATAGAGGATTATGAATACATTTAAGATGAAGAATTCACCATCTTAAGAAGAGACAATTGGACCTATTCTTAACCGTATATATATATATACAAGTGTATAAATTTATATATATATATATAACCAAAACTGTATCAAAGAAAGGCAATGTATAACCCATACCTGGTTCGAAGGAGGAGGAGAGGCTTGAGGAAATGCGAAGGAGGATTGAGAATAAGGACAAATGAGAGGATATGGGTGAAACAATATGTGTATATAAACTATATATATAAATTATATTTAATAAAAATTTCAGAAAAATTAAGAGATTATCAGTTTAAAATATAACTGAGGGTGAGCCTTTGTGGATGATGAGGGAAAGGAGGGACCACTAGTTTCAGGGGTAGAGAAAATAATTGTAGAATGTGGAAAACCCCACTGGTTCAATGCATGAAGAGGAATTATAAGACACTGTTGGATAGAAAAACTGGAAAACAATGGACGGTGGAGATTAAAAGAGGGATGATCAAGGGATATAGGTGAGTCAATGAATTTTAAAAAGAGATGGATGGTTGATATCTACTGAGGATATGATCAGACAACTACAAGAGATTCTGAGATTTTAAAATGGAATAATGGTTCTGATTAGATCATTTTAGATCAGATGGATCATAGCGACATATTGGTATTAAAAGACTTGGGAAGATGTGATTAGATCTTTCCCTAATTAGACGATGCACAAAAATGTGGAAGTTAAACTGTGGCTACTAGGTTTCGATAGCCAGACTGATCAGATGGATCAGATTGTCTGTGACGTGATCGGACGGCCTGGATCTGATCCCAGATAAATTTGGTCATCCCTCATCGAAATGGAGGGGATTCCCTAGTTCTATTATAAGCCTGTAGTTTCGAGCCAATTCTTAGATTACTCTTTCCCCATACCAATACCGACATGTATCTGGTTCTTCTGTGGGCGCGCTCTGCGCACACCCCTGCCATCGTGTCGCCCCGCACGGTGGCATGCTGGTTCCTTGCACGTGCACCTGTGTGCGCTGAGTGCTACCTATGCTTCTACTGTGTGTGTGACTTAACACATACCCTTCGTGTGAACCATCCCTCGGCCATTTCCAGGGGGTTGTGTGTGATTCCCATCAAGGCCTAGAGGGTTTCCTTCAAGGTGGCCCTTGGCTAGGTGGAGTACTCACCTAAATTTTTTCAAAGTAAATGTTTATTTTTTTGTTAAAAATAGGTTTTCATATACATATATAGGTTCAAAAAAATATGAATCCTCTACATATTTTCCATAGTTTTATAAGTTGTAATGTTTTAGAAATGGTAATGTTTTAATAAAGAAATTGGTAAATCCATGTTCAATACATCATTAAGAAAATATTATACTAGTATTATAAAAATTGAAGACATAATTTTTGTTAAAAAATTGGTTTAAACATAAATAATGAAAACATTTATACAATATTTTCAAAACATTTTATATATTTCAAAAGTATATGAAATCCATACCTCATTTTTAAGTCATACTATGTGTAGCTAAAATATTTATAGAAGATGTTTTAGATATTTAAATTTATAATTTCAATGTATACTTTAAATTTTTTGGAAAACAAATTATGCTTGGATATTTTAATTTAAACCACCAGAATAAACCAACAGATATAATTATAGTCGTTAGAAACTCAATAGTCACCTAAGGGAAACAGTTGAATTGATGCCTTATATAAACATGTACCAGGGTGTTCCATATTCTATAAAACTTTTTAAAAAATGTTCCTCATCATACCACTGATGATCAGTGCAGTTGTAGTGGTGCTAGCCATACAGATGTTTATTGTGACATATCCGAAAGATAAGTACTATATGATTGGGGTATATTTTTAATGGGTGGTCACCCTATAAATATAATAGGAATTTAAATAGGTATTTTTGGGTAGTACATTTTTCCTTTGATCTTGTTGTAACGTAAGCACATCGATGTTTGATTAAATAAAAATTCCTTGAGTTTATTTTTTATGTTTTATTCATATAGGATGGAAATTAAATAGAATAAAACCATAATATTATTATTACATGGGAAATATATTTTGGGGCGTCACACTCCCTTCTAAAGTATCATCCAAAGAGGATTCCATCCCCGCTCCATTGATAATCAATAAAAAGGTCCTCTGCATCCAATCATCAGTCATCACAGAGGTCCACACCTCATGTTCAGCTTGATTAGTGTGAGCGTCCCCCTTGAACCTCGACTCACCGAAGTGGAGGTCATCCCCACTCCACCAAAAAATATCATTTAGGCCCTCCCCATGTATTATATGACTATAGAAGAGGTCTTCCATGCTATGTCAATAGAAATCCTTATGAATTATTTCCTCACACTTCCATAACCACAACGCAATTCCTCCATGATCTAGTGAAAACTGATATAGAGGACCTCCCCATATCCAAAAAAAATAAAATAATAGGTCATCCCCATAAAATAAATTCATATAAAGTGGTAATCCTTATGCCGAAAAATTATTCTACCCAGACTAGCCATATCAAGGAAGAAGGTACACTCATTGTTGCTGAAGGAATGACTCTGTGAAGTGCCATATCATTTTCAATCTTATTTGAATCTCAGATTCTGAATCAGAGAATGATTCAACGATAGAGACTTCCCCCCATAAATCTAAATCATAGTTTGAGTAAGGATCCTAGTATGTTATATTAGTCATTCTAGAAGGAAATGTTCACTTGATCACTAGATCCCTTCATGGGTATATGTAAAAGGAGGTAAGTTTGGATCGCTTCTAGGGTCAAATGGTGAAGTCATATTTTTCATCCATAGATTCATTATCTACCTCTACCTAATATCACAGAGAATGTTTTTTGAAATATTATAAACCATGGTCACACATTGGATCCACATATTTCCACTACTTCCCTCACAAATGAAGTCATGATCAGCACCCCATCCAATAAGGATGTGATATTGTGGTTGAAAACTCTTCCTAATGATGACCAAATGTACAGTGATCAATAATTTCATATAGCAGTCCCTGCACTGGCCAGTCCATCACTATAGTGGTCCAAAGGCATGTCATTGAATGTTTCCCTTCCAGTTCTGATCAGATCGTGGGGTATGAAGGAGTCGGGTCCCACTCCCAAGAAGGGAATCTTGTGGGACATCCTTGTAGTAGAACTACTATCTAATGTGTTCTTGCTGAATTTGGTTCCCCCTTCCAAATTCTAGAGTCTCTAGCCTAATACCAGGTCTCATGATTTCACTGGACCATCTAGGTGATGCATTCCTATCTATTTGACCATTATTTGGACTACATGAAGATTTGATATCACTTTGACGACAAAGACTATAAATTTAGTATGGTTGAGTTGGAATCACTTATAGTGGAATGGAATCCTACTTCACCTAGTTACCACCAATCTCTTCAAAGAATATGTGTTTAGGCCTTCACAATGATTCGCAGATTCATTTTAGAAGCATCTCCACACATGCAGATATGTTATTGGGGATAATACACTACTCTACACTTCATTATTATCAAGTGGAATCCTATTTTTCATGGTGTAATTGAGGATATTCTTACTGTTGTCGTGGTCAATATGAATGAGCTCACACTAACCAAGTACGGGAAGATTGGTATAGCATCTGACTTAGAGAATCAACCTACTGGGCCAGCATAGTATCTTGTGGACCCTACAAGTGTCATCACTAAACAACAAAGGCAGGACCTCACCCTACAGGAACATTTTGAAATGTTTCCTACAATATGGAATTTCAACAAGGTTATGGGATATTTTATGGAATCATCTCCACCAAATACCACACATAGGGAAAAGTTTGATCTGGAAATCACCGCTCTAAGATAAAAGATTACACATCAACATCAGATCATTATTTGGATCCTTGCTAAGAGACACCCAAAATATGGTGATCCTCAATAAGATAATGTTCCTACACCCCCAGAACTATAGGGGAATCCACATGTCATACTCGGGTAGTTTCTCTTTGTCGAGCATGTTGAACACATGTTTTGAGATATGTATGGAAAACTATTATGGTATGAATCTCCAAATCCACCTGAATAGCATGATAACCTCCATTGGGTCCCTAATCTAGTTGTCTAGCCAGCCACTCCAGAAGTAGATCTATGAGACCCTGTTCCAACCGATCATGTTGACTAGCCCATCCATTATCAGGTGGTCATGAATCCCTATACCGAAAGTAATAACCATCAGGGTGATTTTATATATTCTCTCACTAAATGGATCAATTACATGTAAATGTGAAAGATAGTGAACCCACCTGGTAGAATGTGGTATATGGTATGGGTGGATAAAATGTGAGCACCCCTGGATTTATAAATCCAACCTTTACCACCTTCAATGTCATGGGCGACACACTATGGCATCTGACTCACTTCATATCCAGGTGTTGACCCCTATTGGGAACCTTATAGTTATAAAATTCATCCAAGAACTAAGGTTTCCTTCAGATATAGGAAGGGTCTATGTTCATCTTGTATAACCAGTTACCCATTAAGTCCATCACCAACTAGGTAGAACTCCATAGGTAGTTTCTTTACCAGTTATGTTCCACTACATGAAAGACAAGTATTTATGACCGCATCAAGTGTAAGATGTTTCTGAATGAGCATTTTATAGACATTATTTCCAAGTGGAATGGTCTCACATACTCACTCTACATACCTCTAACTCATGAGTAGCTATTGAAAATGTTTTCATGAAGCTTCAAGACTGAATGGGTCCCTACCCTCATCAATTAGAATTTCCCTGGTGTATTCTGGGATTTTGAGGAAAAGGTTCAATTCATAGAGAAAACCTTGTAGAAAGATAAAAAGATATGTAATTTGCGTCATAAACCCCTTGAAAGAAGATCTACCAAGACAGAGACTGTTTCCACAGAGCATGTGGGGGATCTAGAGCTGCTACTGCTAACTCCAGCTGAGCCTCTCCATGCACCACCTCTTAGAGGATACAAACCTCCATAATCTCTACCTCATTATTCTTTGAATAGGTAAGTATCACCTCATATGTAACCACCACCCATGAGAGGAAATATGGTCCCATCCAGTCATCTTTCTTTAGATCCTCACAAGGGCCATGCTTCTATGGTCCCCCTACAAATAAGAGAAAACAAACCTAATCCTTTCCAATGGCCATAGTCCTTTGTTATTTATGTAGTTCTCTAGAATAAGGTATTCTAAAAAAACTAGAATTCATAAACCCACTTGAGTTCAGCCTTACTGATATCCCCAGTTATTTTCCATACCACATGATCATTGTACAAAAAATCAAGTACTAGTATGTGTTCAAGGACATTCACAATGACCATGAGGACAATGTTATGACCAGGATTGGTGAAGTCACAACACAAGTTTTACATATTACAGCCATGCCCAGTGTGATTGAGGGTGTTCCATGGAGTGGTAGTAAGTATCCAACCATGGGACCCAGAAGTACAATGACTATTTGGATCATAAGGTAGTTTCTCATGCATGTGGTGTCATTTGTGCCCATTTAGGCCGACCCGAACCTCTAGAAGTAGTTTCAAATTTTCCAGTAGTTTCATATGCATCAAACTTTTAATGTTCAATGTCTCATTAGATTAGGAATCAACAATGCAAGGTAATGAAATGTACTCCCATAATTTCAAATTATTCTTGTTCACTCGGTGAATTCATTCCTCTAATGATGTGAATCAAACCCCATTTTTCCATCATTATAGGACACTTTTGGAGATGATCAGGAATGTGAATATGTGAATACCATTAAATTGGTAGATCCCTATAGGTTCCCCAATAATGAAGAGTATGATGTGATCCCTCCCCCCCTCCCCCCAACATGTCTGTCCAATTCCATTGAATAAGAAGTCATTAATAGGAAAGCTGTTAGAATACTCAGTCATGTTCTTTAAGCCAGTCGTTGATAGGTGGTGATGGGAAACAAATTACATCGATTTGTGGGGAAGTATTCTATCATACACAAGAATGATGGTTTAATTTATCATTTTATGAAAGATTAATGGATATACATTTTAAAATTAACCTAATAACCTTTCATTCTATAGAGGATACTAGTGTTATTATGTTATCATTTTTTGAAGGATGTGGGAAAAAAACTGAAACGTGCAATTGGAAACTATACCTCTTCTTTGGAAAATCTCCATTTAATAACATGTTAAGACAGACATGAATGGTATTATGACAAAAAATAGTTTAATATAATGAATATTCATTCAAAAATATTTCAAAACTAATTTATCTTGAATAGAGGATTATAAGGGGTTGAGATAATATCATAAAAAAAATAGATAAGTTTTCACTATGTCATTTTCCATTTATTTCGTTTTTAACCCCTCATTAACCATTTTAAAACATACCATGTAAACATTATTTTATAATATTTGAGGGTCAATATAGTTATTATAAATGGAAAAAATACCATAAATGGGATATAGTTCATATTATCAAGAATTTAACTATCATTTTTATGGATATATGATTTTTGGTAAATTTATATCACCTAATATAATATTATTACTTTTAAAATATAATTAATTTCATTTTTAGAGAAATTCATTAAATTGACATTCATAACGTCATGAAAAAAAATTAAAATTAGAAGAAAAATTATTATATCCCTATCATTTCATAGTAATCTTTCATATTATTTTATCACATTATTGAACAAAAATTTTATTAATTTTAATATTTTTATATTTTTATATTTTATTTTTTCATTAATTTAATTATTAAAGCGTCTGTATTGCGTAAATAATAAAGGTAATTATTTAGTCATAATGAATTAAAATATTTTTACTATAATAATGTATAATATTTGATATTTAATAATAATATTTAAAACAAAACATATAGTCTAGTAATTTCTATGATAAAGTATTATATTATTAAAAACAAGATTATGACATGTTTTACTTTTCTTGAAATAAAATACTAAAAAGGACATAATCTCATCCAAATGATTATAAAATGTAATATAAACTAATATTAGATAATTATGGAGGAAATTTACTCATAAAGTAATATTAAGTAATTTCTTGGGATAATTTTCTAGTTGTTATCATTTTATTTTTAAGATTAATTACCAGAAAAACCATTTAATGTGGAAACAAAAATAACAAAGTTATTATTCATATTGGAAACAAATAAAAGGGAATTATTCAATAAACATGAAACCATGGATTAAAAATATGGAATCCTTTTTAAAAAAATTAAAAAATGTAAGTGGTGTAATTTTATTCAAAACTGAACAATCCAAACACAGTGAAAAATAATATTTCAAAAAAATGTTTTTAAATATAAACTGTTTTTATAGTAGAATTGAAGTATATAAATAAATTATAAACCAATAATTATATCTATTTCAATAAAAATATTTAATTTACTTTTTAAACTAACAAGAAATCAATTTATTTGTTTGAAATAATTGTAGAAGAAAATACATGTTTCAATCAAAATCAACATATTTCACTGTTCTCTTAAAAATTGATATTTTCAGAAAAATTATCAAAATTAATCTTCATTTTAATTTTTCATTCTGAATTAAAATTTCATAATTTTTTTGAGATAAATTTTTTAAATCTTCCAAATAAATATTATAATATTCAATGAAAAAAATTAAGGAAACTCAGTTTTAAAGAAAACATATTATTAAATAATAAAACAACTTAAATAAAAAACATGAGCATATTTACAAATCATTAATTAATAAATTATAAATTTTTATGATTAATATATTTTTTCATAATGTTGATAATATTATTCATTCCCTCTAAATTAATGTCTTCATTATTACAGTTTCATTTAAATAATAATAGTTCATTATTCATTTAAGCTTATTTTTTAAATCTTATAATAAATTGAATATAGTATTTTATTTTAATATATTGGGATAAAAAATCCCCCCAACCCCTATATATTTTAGCCTAGTTATTTTAATTCATTCTTGGTAACTAGGTTTTGGATTTTAAAAATACCTTTTTTGAAAACCCACATTGTAAAAATGGTCAATAAAAGTTTCTCTTGAAATGAGAGAAATGGAAGTGTAATGGAAATCTATAAAAATATATATTGGGTTTAAAATTATAATAACATATTTGGAATCTAAAAACCTTGATATGGAATAAAAACCAAACATCCATGGACTGTAAGAGAGTAATAGAGAACATGGTCATGATAAAGATAACCATCACAAAACTTTAAATATGTGATGGGTTAAAGTAAATTGAACTCACTATATGAAAATTAAACATATAACATTATTATTTCAAATTATTTTTCCTATTCATTAAATTTTTTTACTACCTAGGCTATTAAAATTCATAAATATACTTATTTGATGAGTATAATTTCATCAATTTAACAATTTTCACCACAATCTCATCATTTTCTAAAAAATATGAGTATTCAAGATTAATTTTTTCATACCTGTAGCACTAGAATTAACTTATATAGATAATAAAATCCAAAAAATAGCAATATAATCCTATTGTCTTTTTTACATTAGCCAAAACCAAAATTGTTAAAAAAATGTATGAAATTTCTAAAAAGGAATAAAACTTCACATGTAGAAAAAATATTAATCTAAAAAATTCAATGGTAATAACAAAACTTCAACATAGATCATTAAAAAATAACTATCCTTAAAATTCTTAAAAAATATTTTATAGACTGTGATTCGGTATCCAAAAAAATATAATTATTTAATTATATAGTTTTATAAGATAAATTTAATATTTAACTTTCAAAAATAACATTAATCACCTTTAATTTCTCATAACCCAAAAAACATTCACAAATTTCATAATCTCTAAGATAGGATAATTATGTATATAAATAACCTAAATCTCCATAATCAAATAAAATCATACATTCTTCCAAAAGATTATTCAACCATTTTTTTCTCATATAAAATCCAAAAGTATAATGTTTACCATATTCTTATAATTCACCCCAAAATTATAGTGGCCTTCTTTTAAAATAACGGTAATCTCTTAATAAAAAAAATCAATTTTTAATCCCATGGTTAGGTATATGATAAAACATCTATTCCCAAATTTAACATAACTTATGTCTTAAAAATATTTTAGATGA
Organism: Viscum album; assembly: GCA_963277665.1. Classification (NCBI taxonomy): domain Eukaryota; kingdom Viridiplantae; phylum Streptophyta; class Magnoliopsida; order Santalales; family Viscaceae; genus Viscum; species Viscum album. The sequence continues at coordinate 714,427,250 of OY728125.1, forward strand.
ATAAAAACAATGTCATGATAACCAGAACATCACATTGTCCAGTGGTAGGTGATGCACCATTGTCTTCATTTAGTTATGGATTCATGCCTCACAGCCTAGCTATAGGAGCCATGTTTTCTACAGGCCTAAAGGGTTTTCCTTTTTAAAAATATTATTCTTCTAACATTCCTATAAATTTGATAATCATCCTCAAAAATACCATTAATTTATTAAATATATTTTTTTAAAAGGTTGGGGTTGAAGCCTCAATATATTATTTAAAGAAAAGACCTCTTTAGACTGGGCTGAGGGTGACCCATTACATAGCCCGAAGGCCCAAGGCCAAGTGGCCTGTAACAAGGCTTAAAAGCTCATTTTTTTGGCCCAAAGGACCCATTGGTGAACAGTAATGCTATAGTGCATGCGCTTCTATAATACCTTCTACAGTACCACCGCCACTACAATACCCACTCCAGTGCCTCCACTGCTAAAGGGTCGTCGCTTCTACAGTTCTTCCACTGCTACCGTACTACTACAATACCCTGGTATAGTAATTCTATAGTACCTTAGAAATTATCCAATGCATGGATTTGATATTGGGTCTTTTGGATGCCAAGCAAGAGCTTGTACCACTAGGGTACAGGCCCATTGGCATTAATTTATTCAATATTAAATTAATGTTTTTATATCAAATTTCTTCTTGTACCATTGATTTTGTACCCTAGAAACATTACCCATAATTACATCCAAATAAAATATCATATAAAAAAATAATGTTTTTCCATATATTTATACTTATTTCCATGAAATTAATATATCATTCTTAAACAAATTTATTTTTCCAATGATAAACAAAATGGTTACATAAACCATAAACATGTATCAAAACTCAAAAAAAAAACTCCCAATTTACTCTCATTAATAAAATAGAATTACTTTTTTTTAAAGTATGATAACCCATGAATTAAACCCTACATCATCACTCTTTATTTCTGATGCATTATTCATTCATCATTATTTACAATACCATTACCATTATTATCCATATTAATCATCAATACTAATTTCCCACAAATAGAATTAGGAATCATGTAATAAGCATAAAAAAATGCGGACAATAAATATTACATACCATTCATATTAAATTTGTAATTTTATTATATTCATTGTCAATTAGATTAGATATTCCTAAATAGTTATATGTATCAACATGTATATCCCATTCACTAGCCTTCCCCTAGGACATCTATTTATGTATGTATCATTCTCCCCACATTTAAAACAATCAATGGATACCTAAGGAAAAAATTATTTCCCTTTTAAGTTGTTAATTCAATGCTTCCTTTGTCCTTGGAAGATTATTTCAATATGAAAACCTTTACCACATAAAAAAATATTCCTATTATTTTAAACCTTTTTTGGGTATTTTTTCTATATTCTAGACACATTGGTCATTGAATATATTTACCATTATTATCATAATCATATGAACATCAATAAGTATTCATTTCCTATGTATTTCATGCATTAGGAAACTCCCTTAGGTTTATTTTATTAATCATTACTCATGATTTATGGTTAAGAATAACCACAATATGTATCACTATATATCACATTTTGTTCGGTTTCTTATTCAGACAACAACTATATCTTTTCTCGCATGCACTTTCACTTTTCATCCGCCTAGATCCATCAACTTACCAAAAACAAAATGTTTAGATAGAACATATCAATGAAATCATAATTTACCAACTTATGAGAAGTATAGACACAAATATATCATTTTTCATTTTATCTCAAACTCTTCCAATTTATCATAAAAACTATGATTATACCTACCATTCTAACCATTGTGGTTATATAATACTTATATCTTATTCTAAAATAAAATTCTAACCTATAAATTTATTTAAACCCTAATCTAATACTAATTGTAATGTCTTAATCTTAAAAATTCAATATCATGTTGAATTTAAACTATAATTTGATTTCATTACCTAAATATGGTTTAATTTTATTGTTTTAGAGAATTAGGTCATACCTTTTACATAAAAAATATATTATAAAAACATTAAACGTTTGATTAGTATTCATTTTCCCATGATATAAAATCACTAGAATAACACATGATTTCATTTCATAAAAATAATCTTGACATAATCATTCATACTTATATTTATTTTCCCATACTTATACCCCTATTAACATCATTTATAAAAACTTGTGATAAGAAGAAGAGAATAATTAAAATAAATAAGGAAAATAAATATGTAATTTGAGAGAAAAATATGAAAACCCATATAAACCTTTTCTTAAAAAATAATTTTAATCAATACATGATAGAATTTTTTCTTTAAAAGGATGATTATCTGACCTAATAAAATTAAATTATTTCCATGAAAAATAATTATCATGGATACAAAATAGTTGTAGGTTACTTGGGACATCACTATCATAAAACCCATCAAAACCCTTAGATGGACCCTTATAAATAGAATAACCATATAGATTACTTACAATATAATTATTTAGAGAACATAATCATTACTCAATGAACTTAAGCGCAATCTAAGTCCACCCATCATATGAGACATATTAGCATCATCCATGTGATATAACAGGGATCAAACACTCATAAATAATGTCTAATGACAATATCATGAATAAAGTCCTTAAAATAAATTTTAAATCCATTTCCATGACATTTCAGATATCAAAATACCATTTTGTCATCAATATTCTTTTTCAATTACAAATTACCCATAAGAGAGGAAAGAATGTTTTTCATTGATGAAAATATGAAACATTAATAAGAATAAAATCCTCATTTAACTATTATTTTAGTGATAAAAGTTGGTATAACCTTATAAGATAAAATAGGAAAATAATTTTTTTGTAAATAAGTATAAACATTCTATAAAAATTTATATTTTTCAAATTTATTGGAAAAATTCCAAAGAGACAAAAATTCCTTTTTCTTTTAAAATATGGTAATTGTCGACATAATAACATTTTTTAAATGAACCATTTATAATTATAATGGAAAAATCAATGTATTGATTCATCGTGATTTAAAAAAAATCTATGTCTTATATGTAAAAAACACATTCCAATTGACTTTTGTAAAAAGACTTGAATGATGAACATTTGAAGAGGATTTAAAAAAAATTAAATTAACTTTAGTCTGACTAATCATGTCCAATATTTAAATATATGAAAATAAAACTTATCTAAATTTTCTAGTTTTTTAGGATCCTTTTTAATTTCATTATTATTTTATATCTTTTAATAACATGATATATACAATTGCTTAATCAATTAAATCCGCATTGAGTGTTTTGATAATATTTGGAACTTATGTCAGAAATGACTTTGGTATATTTTATAGGATAAAAGTGGTCATTATTCCATCATATATGGAATGAAAATCCAAAAATAATCCTTAATAGTTTTAAATAAATTAATATTTTAAATCCAAACTTTAAATACAATCATGAAAAATGAAATACGTTACAACCAAAGAGATTGTAGGTCGTATGTACATATGAGTAAAGTTTCCATTTTTCAATGATAATTACAAAAATAAGGTATTTTTTATTTTATAAAAATATAATTATAATAATATTATAAATATAATATTACCCCTTCAGACATATTTATATATATCATCCATGTGATTTGGTGATGAAAAATTAATCACATAACAATGTATAGGTTTTATTCCACAGGTACGCATGAACTCCATTATCATTTTCAATGAATTGAAAGGTAACAAAGTTGATGATATGTATTTTCATAATGATAAATATTTCATTAATATCATATATATAAGAACGAATTCCATAATTATAACTTGTTGTGAGAGGTGGTGTTGAAAAATAAATTACATTTTTTCCTGAGGTGGTAGTTCTCAAGACATAAGAACGATGTTTTCATTTATAATTTGTTGGAAGAGAGTATGGATATAGATTATTAAATTAAAATAATAAAATCAATGAATATTTTGTATAATTTTTTTTTATTTTATATTCTTTTATGAATATTTCAAGGATGTGGCAGAAAAAATATAACTAAAACATGAAAATGAAATCCTTACCTCTTCATTGGAAGACCACATTTTATAAACAATTTAATACCCGTAAGATTGGTATTCTACCTAGAATAAGTGTAACATCCCGGGTAAATAATGAATATGATATTATAATATTTATAAATATTTGGGAATAAAATTTTAATATTACTTTAAAGGGAATGCTATGCTCGATGGCGTACCTAATACGCAACAACGAGTTTCTTTGAAATCTTACGTTGCATACTAATAATAAAATAATATTATTTTAAATAATAGTTAACGCCTAGCCGTTGTAATGGCGGGAATGAACAGAAATAACTAAAAAATGAATAGATATGTTTGTTATATATTTTTACATTTATCCAATAAATGTAACAGGATTAAAATGAAAATGAATCCAATTTTAAAAATAAATACTCTAATATTTTTAAAACATTGTTTTACCGCCTTTTGATGGAGAACATTTTTTAAATCTTACTTTTGACAATTTTATAATATCTATTTTTCAAAATAAACTTATTATTTATAATTGAGACATTGAAATTTACTTTGGATAAATTTTTGGTATTATTTCTGACAATGTTCATTTTTAATGAATAGTGAAAAATACTGGATTTTACTTCAAAACTACTTTTTTATCTAATTTAATTGTTGGTCAGATTATCTTTTTAATTGTTTTAAAGTGTAATTAGAATATAGTTTTACCATTTAATCCAGTGGTGGTCATTAGAATTAATTTCACCTTGAAAACGGACATAAACAAGTGTCAATCTTTTTATAGATATTGTTTATTAAAAACACGCTATTTGTTTTGACAGCGGGACTTAACTATATAATTTATTAATGAAACTTATATGTTTTGAATATTATAAAATGGAAATCATTTTTTAATTTATAATATCAAATATAGGTTGTGGAAATTTTTTGGTATTTTCTGATAATGTTCATTTTTTAGTGAATAGTGAAAAATACAGCCTTTTAATTCAAAACTACCTTTTCAACCAATTTATTTATATAGATAGATTGTCATTTTAATTGTTTTTCAAGTATAATTGAATTATGTTTTTATCACTTAATACAATTTTGTTCATTTTAAATAATTTCTCTTTTCAATTGGATGTAAAAACAAGTCAATCTTTTGATAAATTTTACTTCTTAAAAACTTGTCTTTTGTTTTGACAACATGATTTACTTTTAAATTAATTACGAAAATTTCTATGTTTTGAATTTGTTAAAAGGGGTTCCACATTTGGAATAAGAAGGTATAAATTATGTAATTAATAATCTTTTGTTTTTGGACATTATGAATTATAAAGATTGTAATTAGCTTTAATTATCGTGTTTAATTAGTAATCGAGTAGTGAAGGGTAATAAAATAATATCATAAAAATATTAAATGAGCCCAAAATTTGGCTTAATGATTTTTTTGGTGTCATTTCTGACCATGGGATTCCTTGTGCCCACTTTGGGTCCCCATGGAATCACTTTAGTGTGATAGTGACTTCTTATCATATTATTTTTTTAAAGAAACGAAATATAACAACGGTTTGTATATCCTAAGTAAAACAAATTTAATTTCGTTTACATAAATGATCTATTTGAATATAAATAATAATTGGAATTCCAAAAATATTTCCTACATGATGGTAATTTTTCTATACTTTTTGTACATTAAATAAATAAATTTATTTATGACACCGTGATGATGCAGTGATTACCTCATTAATGAACGATTTAAATAAAATGTAAATATAAGGTAATACATAAGATGTAAACTTTTCAAATAACTATTGTATGGGTGTATTTCGAACCCTTATCACCTTATACTAGAAATATTTAATTTTGGGACCTTTAAAATTATAAAATCATTTTATAATAAAGTAACATTTCATGAATTTCCAAGAGTTCCCCTCCTCCCTCATATAAAAGGCCCCCACCTCTACCCCCTTACCCACACCTCTGAAGCCCTTTTCTCATCCAAAATCTTCTCATATTTTCTCTCCACATCCCTCTCTTATACTTAGAAGCCTCAATTTGGGCCTAATTCTTCCCAAGGAAGCATTTGGGCTCAAATCAAAAAGAGTTACCCGATGTAAAGGTAATGTCTTCTCTTATGTTCTTTTATTTTATTTTGGTTGTCCAACCCCTTAAAATATTTTTATTAATTTAATTTGTAAAAACAACAGTATCTTAAATATACTAGTATGTTAGTACGATAATTACTCGAGATACACTTACACACACCTCATTCTAATGGGTGAATAACATAATGTTTCCGTGGACAGCGAACTACTACCTCACAAAATGAGAATTGTTCAATTATCTCCTACCACCTCTCTTGGTGGCCATTATGATGTCACTGTATTTTATATATGATATATATGGTATTTATTTTTTCTATATTATTCTGTATTTCATATTTAAAACATACCTTTATGCTTTCCATGTTGTGAAAATGCGATAATTTCATATGAGGAAGTGTGGACTACCACCCCCTCAATTGATGTGACTCGTTCATGCAATACATGGAATGTATAAAGAATTAAATTAATGAACATATGTGACGTATATAACATATATGTTATACTGGAATTATAATATATATATATCTCTCTCTCATTTATTTTTAATTCCATTAATAAGACAAAGAAATTAATGTAGTGTTCATGCGTACGTACGGCCTACCATCTCCATGAACGGTGCATTTCATTTCTTTTTATTTACAAATGTTAAGGAATAGTATAAAATGAATATTTACTGGATATATATGATATTTAAATCATTAATAATATTCTTTAGATGATGTACTTATAACTACATGGACAATTCTTTTTAAACAAGTTCATTTTTGGCTCATGTACTAAACATCGACAAAAACATCTGATATGAACTCACATAATTAACTAATTATTATAAAATTAATATATATGATATGAATTGAATAATAAAATTTAAAGGAGGTCCTTCAGAAATTTTAAATTGACAAAAATTTATTATTCAGGAATATAAATAAACGAACAAGGCAAGTCGGACATGAGATATGGGATCCTACCTCTCTCTTTCTTTTTAAGTACTCTCAGTTATGTCATTTCTTTTATGCTTTTTTTTCTTATGTTTGGGGATGTTTTTTTATATTCATATTAGTATAAATTTTATTTTCATATGATGAGAGACCCTCTTTGATCTTGTCAATCGATGTTTTTGATGTTTTAAGTGGCGTCGTTAGGCTGCCGAGTTTTCGTAATGGATTTTTCGTCTCACTTTTATTCCCATGAGATTCATGATACATTTTCTACTATTTAGTATTGTGTGGTGTATGTAATTCCCATGATTGTATCATCTGTGTAATATACATTAATTTATGGGTATTTATATCTGCATTGTATAACCCTTCTTTAATGGGGTGTACGTTTCGAAAGTTACCCAAATCGGTAAGGGAACCTTTCACCCTCCTCTTTTTAAAATTCTTTTTTTGTTAGGTATTTTAATTTACATATTCTTATGTTGAGATATGTTCTTATATATCCTTATTGCTGTAAATTTTATGACCAAGTGATTATATACCCTTTTTACCTCTCATCAACTCATCTTCGTAATTTTCAAGTGACGTCGTTAGGCTGTTGAATTTCTATAAGAGAACTTCTTAACCCAATTTCAATTCTTTGGGTTAAACCTCTATTTCTTGATTATGTTGTACTATTAATATGTATGGATGAACTATGATTTTTTTACACTTAATATCCTCTTATATTGGGTGTATTTATATTTATCACTCATAATTATGTAATTGAATTATCCTTAATCTAAGGATGCCGACTTTGTAAGGGACATCATCTCAATCTCTTTTCATTGAGGCATATTTTGTTTTATACACAACTCTCCTTTATATACGGTATAAACCCCTTTGAATTTTACTTTTATTCAAAATGAATATTTCTATACAAATAATTTTATTAAAAGATAAAAGGGAATGTTTTTGTCTTACATATGCGGCGACAACGACTTCTCCACTGCCTTGACCATTATTTGAGTTTCGACATCCTCTACAAGAAATAACATTTTTTTAAAATGAAAAATAAATATCAAGTTTTAATTTTCTTTTATTTTGGTATTGAAAATGGTTTTGATAATGTTTTTATTATATCAATGTGTTGTATTGATACCTTGTGATCAAAATGTGGAAATGTTATGTTTCCTTTATGCATGTTTTATGTGATACAATTATGTTATAGTTCTTGGGAATTTTTTATGAAGACAGGTGGTTCCATGATAAAATATGGGCGGGTGAGCCCGTGATAGCTCTCCAATGCTTTGGGTAACATGAAGGAGTTAAACTCTAAGGTTTTTCTGAAGAGATTTCAGGAATATACTGTGATGGGTATTCCAAACGTAACCATGAGGGATACTCCGTACGTAAGAATTTTATGAATTCCTCAAGTTACCGTTATGTCTTTTGATTTCTATGAGTTATACAAAATTATTATGATTTCAGAAGGTATGTTATAATTGAAAGTTATGGTTTCATTGATTTTTTTTATTGGTAGGTAAATGTTTCCTTTCATTATGTTATAACCCTTACTGAGCTTTTTATGCTCATCCCATGATTTTGAAATTTTTTTCACAGGTTATAAGGAACGGTAAGAGAAAGGAAGTATTCAGGAAGATTTATATCAAGAAAATAACTCTTGTTTTATTTAAGGATATTTTTTATTGTTGTGAAAAATCAGTTATAATAGTAGTGTCTACTTTTTAATCCTATGAGATGTAATAGTTATGTCCTAATTCTCTAAAACTCTAAGCCTGAAAAGATACTCAATGTGAATTATTCATTTAATTCAATATTAAGTAATGTTTTAAGGCCGGGTCCTTATAGTTGGTATCAAAGGTCGGTTTAGATAACTTTAGAGGTTAGAGCATTGTTTAAACATAAGTGACAAGTAGTGTATAACCACAATGGATAGTATATTAGATTGAGTCGCTATTTTCTTTTTGAAAGTTAGAATAAGTTTGAGATAAATTGGATAAGTATATCTTAGTGTTTATCTTCCTCATTATTATATGTTGATTTTACTGATATACTCACACTGACCTTTTTGGTTTTAGTAAATGGCTGGATCTAGTAGGAACCAAAGTAATAGTGGATGTGAAGGAAACTGTGACAGTTTTCTGAACAAGCAGCTGAATGATATGGGAGCTGCAATGAGAAATCTTTTGTTTATTCTCAACCAACTATTTGGAGTCATGATTGACCACCTGAACCTTAGTTATTTTTATAAGGAATCATATATGTGAGAATCAAATCCCTACAGAAGTTCAGGTAATAATCATAAAGTTAAGTATGTTCAAAAAGCTATGTGTCATAGATGTGGAAAGAAACACATAGGAAAATGTTTCAAAAGACAGTAAGTTGCTATAGATGTGGAAATGAAGGTCATAAAGCAGGAACCTTCCATGGAAAAAGGAAGCATCTAGTTGACTCTAGGAAATGGAAATAAGTTCTTTCTGAAGGATTAATTGAATGTTTTAAATGTAGTGTGCATGGTCATTATGAAAAAACATGTCCTACGAAAAAGTTTCGGGAATTGGATCACCATGATCATACAAAAATTCGTTTACCAATACCTAATTCCATTCTGATTGATGATGAAGAAACTGACAATGACCAATGAAAGGTATGTATTATTTCTTAACATATGTTTTCCTATTATTGAATCTTGGGATATGATTCATGATTTAGTTTTTAGGAAAGATGTATTTCTAAATAAGTTGGAAAATAATGTTTAATGGATCATGAAGAATGTTGAATGAGTAAGAAGTCAGCATATAAGGGATTCAAGAGTTATGGTTGATTTTACGATGGTGAAATTCTTGAAAGTATTAAGGATCTTTTGATGATGGGGTTACATTAGAAGAATTTTTATAGTATGTGTAACCCTGATGTTTGATATATGAAAATTTTATTCAAGGAATAATTATCTGTTCTTTTGTGGATATAGATATAAAGAACCATTTGGGATTATATGATCCTTGAATTTGAGGCAATTACTGGTTAATACATTTTGGGATGAAAAACGAAAGTTATTAGATAATCTTTGTGGTTAAAATATGTTATGGTTATTTTTGATGAATTTTTTTTTGGGGAATGTTAAAAAATTATATGGTTTTTAAAAGGTACAAGTCGCAAATCGTGTGACAACCCGTCACGTCAGACGAATCTGTGGGAATCGAACCCACAACCAAAGTGTGATAGGTATTTATCGCCTACCACTGGGCTACGTGAAGTCTCTGGTAAGTTTGACTAATTATTTTTAGTTAGATGATCTTATGAATCAAGAATAAGTTTATTTTGGGTTATCTATAGAAATTATTAACCTATCATGGAAGATATGTGATTAGGTTAATTAATTCTCAATATGAGACTTTAAGACTAACTAATTTTATTTGGAGATAAATGTTAATATTTTCCTTGGAAGATTATGTGATTAAATCCTTCAGAGATTTGGGTTTCAATCATAGTTTGGTTTATCTTTGAAGAATTTTATGGACAGTTTTTTATTGAATGGTCTTTGTTGAACATTGGATAATGTTTGACAAATTTTGGAGATTAAGATTAGTATTTCTTTTTATAAAGGATTATCCTTTTTGGGTATTATCTGATCTCGTACTAACAATTTTGGTTTTTGTTTTGGTCTAAAGACATGGGAAATATATAGTTATCTTTTGTGGATTAGGTGATTCTTTAGAATCTGATTATAACGCTCTTAATGTGAACAAGTCATCATAAATACTAGTCTTTTGGAGAAAATATGAGTTTGTGTAAGAAATATACTAAGAGATGAAAGTCTACCCAACAAATAAGTATATTTACTTATGATTATTTAAGCTCATAAATAAATTAATCATTTAAAATTAACTTTAAACAAAAATGTTTCCGATTAGATTTTACAACTGGGGAATCAAATAATGTTTAACCCTTCACAAGTTTGTGATTTTATGGTGGATAACATTCTCCTAAACATGTTTTCTATCACTCTCCATCAGAACATGATGGTTTTTTTCTCCTCCATATCCATGTTTTCATGGAATCACAGTATCTGTTGTCTCGAGTTATCTTTTTACTTTTCTTTCTTTCTTTTAAAGTGATAGTTTAATTAACTCATTTTCCAATGTGGGGATTTCAATGAAGTTTTCTGGCCCAATTTTAAAATTGTGAGGATGCAATTCCCAAAAGGGGGGAAGGATGTAACATCCCAAGTAAATAAAGAATATTACATTATAATATTTATCAATATTTTTGAATAAAATTTTCATATGAATTTAATGGGAATACTATGCTCGATGGCGTACCCAATACGCAACAACGACTTTCTTTGAAATCTTATGTTGCACGCTAATAATATAATAATATTTTTTTAAATAATAATTAACGTCTAACCTTTATAATGAAGGGAATGAAAGTAACTAACTAAAAAATTAATATATAAGTTTTTTAAATATTTTTACATTTATCCAATAAATTGTAGAGGCTTAAAATTAAAATGAGTCTAATTTTAAGAATAAATACACTAGTATTTTTAAAAGAATGTTTTATCACCTTTTGATTGAAACGTTTTTTAAATCTGAGTTTTGACAATTTTATAAGCTATATTTGTCAAAATAAACTTATTCTTTAGAATCAGGACATTGAAATTTACATTGGATAAATTTTTGATATTTTTTCTGACAATGTTCATTTTTTAATGAATAGTGAAAAATACTGCATTTTACTTCAAAACTGCATTTTCATCTAATTTAACTATATAGTTAGATTATATTTTTAATTTTTTTTAATGTGTAATTAGAATATATTTTTACCATTTAATCCAATGTTGGTCATTATATTTAATTTCAATTTGAAAATGGACATAAACAAGTGTCAATCTTTTGATAGATATTGTTTCTTAAAAACACGTTATTTGTTTTGACAGCATGACTTAACTATATAATTTATTAATTAAACTTAAATGTTTTGAATTTTGTAAAATGGATATCATTTTCTAATTTGTAATATAAAATATATCTTAGGGTGAATTGTTGGTATTTTTCTGATAATATTCATTTTTAATGAATAGTGAAAAATACAACATTTTAATTCAAAACTGCCTTTTCATCCAATTTATTTATATTGTCAGATTGTAATTTTAATTGTTTTTAAAGATTAATTAAATTATGTTTTTATCATTAATACAATGTTGTTCATTCTAAGTAATTTCACTGTTCAATTGGATGTAAAAACAAGTCAATCTTTTGAAAAAAATTTACTTCTTAAAAACCCGTCTTTTGTTTTGACAACGGGATTTACTATTAAATTAATTACTACAATTTCTGTGTTTATAATTTGTTAAATGGGTTCCAAATTTGGAATCATAAGATAAAAATTATGTAATTAAGAATCTTTTGTTTTTGGACATTATGAATTGTAACGACGGTAATTATCTTTAATTATCTTGTTTAATTAGTAATCAGGTAGTGAAGGGTAATAAAATGATATCATAAAAATATAAAATGACACCCAAATGTGTCCTAATTATTTTTGTGGTGTCAATTCCGTCCATGGAATTCCTTGTTCCAACTTTTTGGCCCCATGGAATCACTTTAGTTTGATAGTGACTTGTTATCATATTATCTTTTTAAAGAAAGGAAATATAACAAATGTTTGTATATCCTAAGTAAACAAATTTTAATTTCGTTTAAATTAGTGATCTCTTTGACTATAAAAATTCATTGGAAAGCTAAAAATATTTCCTACTATATGGTAATTTTTTAATAATTTTTAGACATTAAATAAATAAATTTATTTATGACACCGTGATGATGCAGTGATTACCTCATTAATGAACGATTTAAATAAAATGAAAAGATAAGGTAAAATATAAGACTGAAACATGTCAAAAACCTATTGGAAAAATGTATTTCGAACCCTTATCACCTTATCCTAGAAATATATAATTTTGGGACCTTTAAAATCCGAAAATAAGTTTATAATAAAATAACATTTAATGACATTCCAAGAGTGTCCCTCCTCCCTCTTATAAAAGGCCCCCACTTCAACCCCCTTACCCACATCTCTCAAGCCCTTGGATCGTCTAAACTCAGCTCATATTGTCTCTAAACATCCCTATATTACTTCTATAATCCTAAATTTTGGCATAATTCTACCCATGGAAGCCTTTGGGCTCAAATCAAAATGAGTTACCCGATTTAAAGGTAATGTCTTTTCTTATGTTCTTTTGTTTTATTTTTCTTCTCTAACCCCTTAAACTCTTTTTTATTCCGTTAATTTGTAACAAAACCAGTATCTTCAACACACTAAGATGTTTTTATGAGAATTATTCAAGCTAAAATTACACACACCTCCATCTAATGGGAGAAGAACATACTGTTTCTGTGGATGGAGAACTACTGCCTCACGAAACGATGGTTGTTCAATTATCTCTTACCACCTCTCATGGTGGCCATTATGATGTCACTGTATTTTATTTATGGTATTTATGGTATTTAATTTTTCTATATGCTTTTTTATTTTATATTTAAAACATACCTTTATGCTTTTCATGTTGTGAAAATGCGATAATTTCATATGAGGAAGTCTGGACTACCATACCCTCAAGTGATGTGACTCGTTCATTCCATACATGGAATGTATAAAAAATGAATTTAATGAACATATGTGGCCTATATAACATGTATATTATACTGTAATGATAATATATATATCTCTCATTTATTTTTAATTTCATTAACATGACAAAGAAATGAAAGTAGCGTTTATGCGTACGTACGACCTACCGTCTCCCTAAATGGTGCATTTCATTTATTTTTATCTCCAAATGTTATGGAATAGTATAAAATGTAAATTTAATGTATATATATTATATTTAAATCATTATTACTATTCTATATATGATGTACTTATAGCTTCATGGATAATTCTTTTCAAACAATTTTATTTTTGATTCATGTACCTAATATCGACAAAAACATATGATATGAACACGCATAATTAACTAATTATTATAACATTATAATATGTGGTATTAATTGAATAATAACCTTTAAAGGAGGTACTAAATAAATTTTAAATTGAAAAATGTTTATTTTCATAAATATAAAGAAATGAACAAGACAAGTCGGACTTGAGGTAAGGGATCCTACCTCTCTCTTTCTTTTTAAGTACTCCTTTTATGACATTTCCTTTAAGCTCATTTTTCTTATGTTGGGGGATGTTATTTTATATTCATATTAATTTAAATTTTATTTTAATATGATTAGTGACCCAATTTGATCTCATCAATCCATTTTTTTTGAAGTTTTAAGTGGCGTCGTTAGATTGCCGAGTTTTCGTAATGGATTTTTCATCTCACTTTTATTCTCGTGAGATTCATGCTACATTTTCCACTATTTCCTTTTGTGTGGTGTATGTAATTCCCATGACTGTATTATTTGTGTAATATAATTTAATTTATTTGTATTTATATCTTCATTGTTTGACCCCTCTTTCATGGGGTGTACGTTTCGAAAGTTACCGAAATCGGTAAGGGAACCTTTCACCCTCCTCTTTTTAAAAGAGTTCTATTTGTTAGGTATTTTAAATTACATATTATTATGTTGAGATATGTTCTTATATATCCTTATTTATGTAAATTTTATGACCAAGTGATGAGATACCCTTTTTACCTCTCATCAACTAATTTTCTTAATTTTAAAGTGACGTCGTTAGGATGTCAAATTTCTGTAAGGGAACTTCTTAACCCAATTTCAATTTTTTGGGTTAAACCTCTATTTCTTGATTATGTCATACTATGAATATCTGTGGATGACCTCTGATTGTTTTACACTTAATATCCTATTATATTGGGTGTATTTATATTTTTCACACATAATTATGTAATTTAATTATCTTTAATCTATGGATACCGACATCGTAAGGGAATTCGTCGCAACCTCCTTTCATTGAGGCATATTTTGTTTTTTAAAAAACATTCTTTTATACGAGGTATAAACCCCTTTTACATTTACTTTTATTCAAAAGGAATATTTTTATATGGATTGTTTTACTAAATTAGAAAAGGGAATGTTTTTGTCTTACGTATGCGGCGACAATGACTTCTCTGCCGCCGTGACCATTATTTGAGTTTCGGCATCCTCTATAAGCCATAGATTTTTTTAAAAATGAAAAATAAATACCATGATTTAATTTTCATTTATTTTGGTATTAAAAATGGTTTTGATAATGTTTTAATTATATCAATGTGTTGTATTGATACCTTGTGATTGAAATGTGGAAATGTTATGTTTCCTTTATACATGTTTTTTGTGATATAATTATGTTATGGTTCTTGGGAATTGTTTATGAAGATGGGTGGTTCCCTGATAAAGTAAGGGCGGGTGAGCCCGTGATAGCCCTCCAATGCATTGGGTAACGTGAAGGAGATAAACTCTACGGTTTCTCCACCGAGATTTATAGAATATACTGTGATGAGTATTCCAAACGTAACCATTAGGGTTACTCCCTACATAAGAATGTTATGAATGCCTCATGTAACCTTTATGTCTTATGATTTCTTTGAGTTATACAAAAATATTATGATTTCAGAAGGTATGTTTTGATTGAAAGTTATGGTTTCATTGATTGGTATTTATTTGTGGGTTAATGTTTCCTTTCATTTGGTTATAACCCTTAATGAGATTTTTATGCTCATCCCATGTTTTTGAAATTATTTTCACAGGTTATAAGGAAGGGTAAGAGAAAAGAAGTATTCTATAATATTTATATCAAGAAAAGAACTCTTGTTTTATTTAAGTATTTTTTTATTGTTGTGAAAAATCGGTTATAGTAGTAGTGTCTACTTTTTAATCCTTTGAGATGTGATATTTATGTCCCAATTCTCTAAAACTCTAAACCTGAAAAGATCCTCAATGGGAATTATTCATTAAATTAAAAAATAAGTAATGTTTTAAGGTCAGTTCCTTATAATAAGGCCTCTATAATGTGTTTTGGGATTCTAGGAAGATATTTATTTTGGTATGGTCCAAAATATGGCTTTTAGAGTGGAGGATTACGAAGAAGAGGTTCCATTTTATAAGAGAGGGGGTAACTCTAGGTATTTCTCAAAATATTAAATTAATATAAGTTAATATTCAATAAAAAATGGATTCAAAATAATTTACATATATTATAGGATGGGTTTTGGTCCAAATAATATAATAAAACAAAACAATTATGAGTATGGACTTTGTTTTTATCCTTAACTTTTAGTTTTAACCTCCATAAACCCTTTTTAATCTTACCATGACAAAAAGGATTTTTTATTCTTTATGGGTCGATATAGTTACTATAAATGAAAAAAAAGCCCATAAATGGTACATGGTTGATACTATAAACCATATTCTAATTATTTTGGAAAATATAACATTTTTATTAATTTTTTATCATTCAATATAATATTTATTTTTAAATATCATTAATGAAATATTTAGATCTATTAATTACATTTCCTTTATTAATAACAATAAAACAAGTAAAATTAGAAAAAAAATTATTATATCCATAAAATTTCATGGTATATTATAAAATTCGTTAATTGAATTATATATCTCATATTATATTATTTTAGTATTTTCTATGAAATTTATTTGATTTTTCCATTAATTGAATAGTTTCTCTGTCAGCGTTTTATAAATTTTTGATATAATTATTTCATCACTAGAGATAAAAAATTAATTACCATGTCGAATATAAATCATTTATATTTAAAAATAATATTTATAACTAAACATATCCTCTTGTAATAACTATGTTAAAAATAATATACTTATTAAAAACAAGAGTGTGACATGGTTGACTTTTCTTGAAATAATATACTATAATTGTAATAATCTCATCCAAATGGAAAAAATTGAAATGTAACGAAATATTGGATGAGTATGGACAAAATATACTTATAAAATAATATTAATCGAATTGTTACGTACTTTTTCAAATTCTTAATCATTTTATTTGTAACTTTAATTACCCGATTTACCCTTTATCGTGGTAAAACAATTAATAAACTTACTATTCATATTGAAAAAAATGGTATTATTTTAAAATTTTGGACCTTCTAATTCTAAATATGAAATTCAATTTTTCTAAATTAAATGTATAGAAGTGGAAAATTTTAGTTAAAATTTAATATTGAAAAATACAATGGAAAACAAATATTCCAAAAAATATAATTTTAAAATATAAAATGTTTCTAATCTAAATCCATGTATAAAATTAATTTAATAAAAATAATTAGATCATTATAAATAATAATGAACTATGGAAATTTTAATAATGGTCCAAATAGAATTTTAATCTGTAAACACTATAAAAGAAAAAATGTGTTTCAATAAAAATCAATAATTCTTTCTATTTAATGAAAAACTAATATTTTTGGAAATTTAATAAAAATTTATCATAAAATATTTATAACATGAATTTGTTTAAAAAAATAAACTTTAATTTTTCAAATACATTTTCTAAAATTTTAATAAACTAATTATAATATTGAAACATAAAAACTAAGAAAACCTATTTTGGCAGAATACATATTTTTGAAAAATAAAATGATTTTACTGAATTTTTTATTATTGTTTAAATATAATTAAATAGTAAAATATAAATGAGTAAGGGAGTTATATATACATCATAATTTATTTTATACTACTCATTCTATCTAAATTAGAGACTAGAATATAATAGTCACACTTAAAAATAATAATTCATTTTTTGTTGAATCATAGAGTCTCATATCAATAATCTATAAAACAAAATAATTTCTTTATAAATATAAATATATTAGATTACTCCTGTATATATCACCCAAAAAATTTAAATTTGGGTTTGGTTACTTGTGTTTGTCTTTTAGAAATACCTTTTTTCAAAACCCACATTTTAAGATGGGTCAATAAAACATCCAATTCAATATAGGGAAAGAGAAGTATAAAGGTATTCTAGAATCACATATGTTAGGTTTCCATGTAAGAGAATATAAGTGGGAAGTGAAAACATGGATTTGGAAGATATTACACACTCTTATTTATTGTTACATATTGATAGAGAACATTATTATGATGAAATTAACCATTGAAACCCCATGAATTTTTTATGGGTTAAAAATCCATTTATTTGTCAGCAAGAAAAAAATGGATATCATTTTCGGTAAAAAATAATTTCATAAAAATTTATTAATTATTTTTTTACCTAGAATAATAATATAAGTAAATATACTTACTTGAAATGTATAATTTGATTCTCTAATAACAGTCCACAATAATATCTTCCCTTTCTCAAAATGATGACTATTCAAGATGGTTCTCCCATTCCAGTAGCAGTAGAATGAACATCAATGAATTAAAAAATAAATAAAAAAATAAATATATATTCCTCTTGTATTTAAGAATTAACCAAAAAAATGGTCTGCAGAAGTTATGGTAATCCCGATAATAAATAAACCATCAAATGAAGAGAAACTAATTTAATCTAAAACCAGTAGAAATTTCAAAAGTTCAATATTGATCATTCAAAATGATAATTTTCTTCAAAATTCTTCAAAAATATTCTAGACCAATATTGAAATCCAAAAAAATGATTGATGTGATCACAAAGTATTCCTGACTAAATTTAATATTTACCTTCTAATAAATCAATCACTCTTAATTTCTCATTTAAAAAATTAAATTTCTGAAAAACATTTAATATCATAATGTCATTTTAATTTCTATAAATAACCAAAATTTTCATAATCCAAAATAAAATAAAGTGTTATTATAGAAGATAATTCAAAAATTATTTATCTAATAACATCCCACATTATTGTGTTTATATAAATCTTATAATGCCCCAAAAGATTATTTTGAAATTATTCTTAAATAACTTTAATCACTTAATCACCAAATTAATTTAAAATCCCATTTTTATCAATAAAATTAAACTTATGTTCCAAAATGAACATGAATTATTTCTATCATATAATTTAAATAAATAAATATACATTAATACTAATAATTTCCTGACGTTTTCTAGAGGTAGGCGATGAACCATTATCACCCTTCAGTTGTGTGTTCAAGCCACGCATCCTTTCCGGATATGATAATTTATCTCTCATCTAGTGGGTTGTTCTTTTTATAATATACAATAACTATAACATCCCCATATATTTTAAAAACAACCTCAATAATAACCTTAATATATTAAATATGAAATAAATGATTTAACCTCAAAGGTAATCTCATCTGTTTTATTTTACACCCCAAAAATAACAATAACCCCTAATTACCATAAACCCAAATATCATATAAATCCTAAAAATTTTACATATCCTAAAACATATTTCCATGAATAAAAATACCATTCTTCCTCAAATATATTTTTTACATTATAAACATAAGGGTTTCATCTACCTCAAATAAGTATCAATAATGAATAAATGATTCAACTAGTACATCGAGAAGAACTTCTTTCTCTTTAATGGTGTTAACAAAACACTTCCTTTTCTATAGGAATATTATTTCTTTATTATCACCTTTGAAACATATAATAAACCATCTTATTCTTTTATGACATTTTTCTAGGCGCTTCATTCGATATTCTTGACACATAGATAATCAAATATATTTACCAATGTGATCATTATAACCTAATATTCTATATGGAATAATTTTATTAAATTTTATACATTAGGATACCCACCTAAGTTAAATTTGTAAATAATAAATCCTTATATATATTAAATATTAACCTGAATAGTTCAAATTAAAACACCTATTTTATTCGATTTATCATTTAGAAAACCACAACATCTAATTTAAAATTCTTTGTCACATCGGTTCCCATTTGGTATAACGATTTACTAAAAACAAAAGGGTTATTGTGGGAATATATATAAAATCATAATATACCCTCTTTTGAGGAATATAAACACTAAGATAACTTTATTCACGATATCTCAAACTCTTTCAATTTATCCGAAATTACTATGACTCTCCCTAATATATTAACCATTGTGGTTATATAAGAAAAGTAAATATGTTCAAATAAAATCCAAACCATTAATGTTGTATAAACCTTTCATTGATGCCAATTGTAAGTATTTATCCTTAAACATTGAATATTCTTGTGAAATTAAACTATAATTCATTTTTTCCATATATATTTTAGGAATAAAATTTTAGATAATTATGTAACATTTACATTACAAAACTGTATTTTACATTGTGATTACTTCTGATTAGTAACCATTTTTTACTAAATATAAAATTATTTTAATAAAATATTATTTATATTCATGAAAAATCATCATGAAATAAAATTTACTCCTTATATTTATTTACTCGTCCATCAAACATATGAAAATTATTTTTAATAATGTGGCACGATCACAAAAATCTCAATAAAGGATATAATGAAAAAAAATCTATTAGTCCAGTGAAAAACAGGAAAACCAATGAAAAACCTTTTCATTAAATCATATATTTTTATATTAAAGGTTTAACATTTATCCTTTAAAAAGATCATTGTCTTAAATTAAAATAAAACTATTTCCTTGAAAACTCAATACTATGTATATAAAATTCATGGACCTGTATTGCAACATCATTATCATATAACCCTCACAAATCTATTACATGATCCCTTTAAATTGGAATAAAAATAGGAATAAATCAAATATAATTATTTGGAGAATATAATCATTACCCAACAAGTTAGAGTGATATATAGTTTCACCAACAATATAAGCTAGAACAAGCTCACCCATGAGTTATAATTTTTCTCACCCATTCATAAATAATGTCCAAGGAAAATATCATAAATAAATCCATTGAAAAACACTTTTAAACCTATATACAGAACATTTTATATAACAAAATATCCATTATTCATAAAAACCCCATCTTTAAAACCAAAATACCTAGAAAAGGGGAAATGCATTTTTTCTTTGAAGAAAAAATGAAGGATTATAGAAGAATCCAAACATTGAATAATAGTTATAAGTATAGGAAAATTAATTTTATCCTTATACATTAAAATAGATCCTTTTATTCTTATATTTTTAATGAAATCTAAACATTTAAAAAATAGTACTTTTTGAAAATCCTTTAAAAAATTAAAAGAGACTAAAATTCTATTTTCTTTCAAAATTAAAAAATTGTGTAAATAATAAAGAAACCAAATTATTTTAAAAACCCCTTAGTATTATATAAAGGGAAAAAACAATTATGGTATCATGATATGTGGAAATTAATTTCATTTCATACATATAAAAAAAATCTTTTTCACTTTTGTAAAAATAGTTTAAAGAGGAAAATTAAAAGAGGATTTTGAGAAGAATATCTATTACCTTGAGTATGACTCATCACCTGTATTTTTATCCTCATCAAAAACAAACTTATGTTAATTATATACATTATTATAAAGCTTTTTCAAGTTTATTAGTCTTTTATTTCATTTAATACCACATTATATAAAATAACATAATGAATTAAACTCATATGGGGCATTTTGATGATATTTGCCTCATTTTCCAGAAATGACTTTGGAAGGTTGAATATGGTCAAATAGGTAATTATTGCATAATCTCTAGAATAATAATCAAAGAATAATATTCATTTATAAAAAAATTTATACTTTTAAATCAAACCAATAAAAATGGTTATGAAAAATGAACTATGATAGAACTATAGATGTTGTAGGATGTGTATATGCATGAGTAACATTTCCATTTTTTAAAGAACATAATGGGTAGAGGGTAGGTATTATTTTATCATTATAAAATGATAATAAAATCATAAATATCATATTAATATTTTAATTGTAATAATATATATTATCAATGTAATAGGGTGATGAAAATGAATCATATCAATTCATTTAGGTGGTAGTCCAAAAGTGGACACAAACAACATTATAATTTTTCATTGCATAGAATGGGATGAATTTATATGATATATTACCTTTTCCGAAGGATAAATATGTCATGACGGTTATATATAAACATTAATCCCATCATCATAATCCATATTGAGAGTTGGCGATGGAAAAAAATCACATCGATTCACAAGTCGGTAGTCTACTATACACATAAAAGATGGTTTCATTTCAAATTTGAAGGAATATGTTACACCAAAATATTTTTATTAAATATTTCCATTTATATAGTTTGATCTCGTTGATAGCATTTCTTACACACAAAAATGTGTTTAAAAGAACCATGAATCATTATTAAAATATTATGTAACCTTTATCACCTATTCATTATGTGAGAATGTATGAATAGTAATTACAAATTTTTAAAAAATATATGGTTTAAAAAATTATAATAGTAATTCATTAGTTATCAAATAAATATTAATAAATATTATTTTTTTTTCTAAAAAAATATGTCTTCATTGTATATTATATCAACAAACTAAATTAATAAATATTGGTGAATAATTTTAGTGAAATGTATATATTATTTACTTGATTAAAATTTTTAAATTTTCAAAAAAAAATTTTCTAAGTAATGGATAAGAATAAATTTATTCTTATACATAGAAATGTATTTTTTTTTTCTAAAAAAGAAGTTTTTATAACATTTTCCCCAAGCACATGAAAATTATTTTCTCCCATTTATATGTATGGAATTGGATAAAAATAATTTCATATTTAAAATATCTATGATCAGATTTTACAATTAGGTCCCTCTTATGTTTGATCAATGTGAATTGTAATCATAGTAATTTTTGTTACCACGATATTGTGTAAATCAGGCAATTAATGTTAAAGATGAAATCATAATGATTATAAAACGATCCTAAAACTTTCTTTAATTTTATTTATTGGTTAATTTGTATCTATATTCATCTAATATTTATTAATATGGAAGTATATCTCTATTTGGATAAGATTATGAGCTCTATAATATTTTTATTTTATGAAAAGTAAAACATGTCGAACTCTGGTTTTAATAACTAAAATATTTTTTATATAGTATTATAAAAAGGATTGGTTTGACTATAAATATTACTATGAAATATTAAATATTTTTTTCAGCATTTTAATTTATTTTTTATTTTTATAAAATAAATATTTCCCTTAAATTCTTTCACTACATTAATGAAATAATTATTGAAATAATTGGAATATAAAATTAATGAATTTAATATTAGAGAAATTATTATAATTTCATATAATTAATATTACCAGATAATTTTATATATCTATTTGAAATAATTGGGAGGTTTTAATTCATTATATTAGAATTCCTCTTGTAATTATTTATTTAATGTCGAATTAAATCAATAGTGTCAAAATTGGAAATGATGATATTTTATGAAAATAATAGTTAATTAAATTATTTAAAAATAAAAAAAAATTGAAATAAAACAAGGTGGATATTATATTGTATAAATTATCAAAAATGTTCCATTTACTATTCATATTTCACCTTATAAGTAAAAATTATAAAATTTTAGTACTGTAATAGTTATTAACGTTGATAAAATTAAAATAGGTTAACAAATGGTCAATCAAAATGATAAGATTCAAAATTACACAAAAAATGATATAAAATAAATTTTTATGGTATTACAACCATGTCTGACCTTATATTTGAATAATATTAAATTTTCATGTCTTTTTCTTACGATTGAATTTATTATAATTTTATCTTTTGGGAAACTCCAAAATGTCCCATTACCTCAATTATAAAATGTCCCCTCCTCCCTCACGTAATTACCCAACAATGAGCCTTTTAGATTGACCATATTCTGTGAAATTATCCTATTCACCTCCATAGTCACATTATATCAGTACTGGGATGACCAAAATCTCAATCCTAGAGCAATTTTGAGGAGATCTAATTAATTCGTTTCAAAAAAGATACAATCAACATAATATATAACTCTTATATAGACTTATTTTACTCTTATAGATATTTAATATTTATCATAAAATAATAAATTATGTATCAACAATAACTTGATATGTACTTATTATAAGTAAAATATCATTATAAACCCTATTTCCCAACCAACATGAAGTGAATGAATCGCTCGTGCGTACATATAGCTTACTGTCTTTACATAGCGATACAATTCATTTTTCATCACCATATTTTAGGGGTGGGTATTATGATGGTTTTAATATTTATATACGATACATATGAAAACATTATATTTTTGGAGTGATAATTTCATGTATTCTTTATTAACATCCAATCTACTAGAAAACAATAGCATCGCTCGTGCGTAGGTATGGACTACCATCTCCACGATGCCATACGATTCATTTTTTATCTATATTAAATTTTAATAATAATGAGGATATAATTGATGAATATATATGATATATATGAAATAATAATAATTATATAAATTTTAATTATTATTTACCTTTCTTTCATTTCATTAGTCAAAAATGGAAACAATGTTTATGCGTACGTACAACCTACCATCTCCATGAATGGTGTAATTAATTTTTATACCTATAATTTTTATAAATGATTATAATTTTGAATATAAAAAATATATATGGTTTTTATTACATCATTATAAGTTTTTAAATTATTTTTCAATGATCAAATTATAATTATCGAGACTATAGAACTGAAACAGGCTTGGAAAACAAAGCAATTATCACCTAGAATAGTGATTTTAGAAACAAGTTATTAATAAACATTTGAATATTATTGTAAATAAATAATAAATGATATGATAAAAGTTAATTTAGTTATGGAATAAAAGTGTAAGAAATCAATATTCAATATACACGAGTTTTGATGTGAATTAAGAATAGCAATACTTAAGGTAAGGTTTTATTTCATAATCTCGTAATTATTCAAGATTGTTTATGTTTAAGTATCCACTATGAAATATTTGTTTTCCATATCCATGTTTCCTAAAATTGGTCGCAAATATGATTTTAAAATTCATTAATGATAGTTTAATTTTGTATTCACCCATTTCCCTTTTCATAAAAAATATACTGAAAATGAATCTCTTTTTTCATTTTTCAAAATATAGTAATTTTTGAATTTTCTGTCCAAAATATGGAAGAAATTTTTTATTTAAATTATAAAACAACAACATATTTTCCCACAATCATTGCTAATATTTTATTATAATACAATAAGGTTATTTTCAAATAATATTTTTCTTTTATAGGTACACAAATTTTCAAAATAATAAGTAGTTTTAATAAAGAATTGATATTTTTCTAAATAGTTATTCTTAATAATATTTCTAATTAAAGTTTCCATAAAATATGGAATTATTTTAAGTTAATTAATATTTATTGATGATATTATCCAAGGATACCTTTCCTATTATTTCTCTTTATGGATTATTTTTATGATGAAATGATTAGGAAACCCATTTCTTTTCATGAGTTATGATATGATAAATAATTTATGATTAGGTGGCATACATATGTGAGATATTAATTATGTGGTGGATGGTACCTATATATACCTCCTATTAAATGGGTAAATATTGATATATCATGAGATAAATAGGACTAGAATTGGGAGTTAACTAAGATATATAAGGTACTTTGTCCGCTACTATTGTCTAGGGAGTGAACCATGACTACTATGATGGTTTGGATAATGAACCCATTCCAATATGATAATCATGGAAAACATACTTTACTACTATGGAAATGAATTTCCATGCTTATGTGTATTTCACAATTCCATGACTTATGCCAATTATAATCTCTCATGGTTGATGATCTTTTAAGATTGTGGTCTTATGTACTATAAATATTTATTTAATGACTCATGACTATGATCTATGATATTAAGGGTAAAATTTTAAAATTTTTAGTTTATATTCTTAAGATCATTTGCTCATGTTAAGATTATGTAATCACGAATTTCACTTTTTTTTACCATTAATGAGCATCTGAACTCCCCATTTTCTTAGGATTCCTTTCTCAGGGTAATGAAGACAGGTATTAATAATAATATATCTAAAAGGTTCTTATTTATGAATAAATGTGTGTGAGATGGTTCAGATATTTTATTAATCAGTATTTTATTTTTCCATGTTTCGAAATATATTCTAGCTATACAGTTCTAGCCTAGATTTTTATGCTATTTAATGATTATTAAGCTCTTTAGATGTAATAATTATTTATAAAATGTATGGGTCGTTATTAAATAGGAGATGGATATAGGTTATTAAGTTAACATAATTACATATCAATATATGGAGTATAATTGTGCTATTATTTTAGCCTGGTTTAATATGATATTAAGTTGGTATAAGAAGAAACAAAACTAAATCATGCAGATGAGAACTATAAATCTTCATTGAAAAACCTCATGTTTTAACACTTTAAGTCCTATAAGTTTGGTATTACTCAAAAAATATTTTCTCTAGAAATAGGGTAGTGAATATATAAATTTATTTTGGTAGTAATTTGCTGAATAAAATGGGTTTCAATGTGTGAAGGATAGGGAAGCATATATTCACTTTTAAAAGAGAGGGTGGGGGTGCACATAAAATTTATTAAAATATTAAATTAATATAAATTAATATTCAAAAAAATGACTCCAAATGGGTTTAGTTATAATAAATGATGAGTATGGGTGTAAATAATCTCATGTAGAAAATATTAGATATGTTTCGAATATAATTTTATACTTATCTTTTGGTTTTAATAAGTTTTTAACACTTTTT
Organism: Viscum album; assembly: GCA_963277665.1. Classification (NCBI taxonomy): domain Eukaryota; kingdom Viridiplantae; phylum Streptophyta; class Magnoliopsida; order Santalales; family Viscaceae; genus Viscum; species Viscum album. Next base: position 714,454,032 of record OY728125.1, read on the forward strand.
AATCTTACCATGACAATATGATTTTTCCTCTTTGAGGGTCAATATAGTTAATATAAATTAAGAAATAGCCTATAAAAGGGATATGGATAAAATTATCAACCATATCCTTGATATTTTGATTAATATTTGTTTTTAGTAATTTTATATCATTTAGAAAAATATTATTTATTTTACAATATCATTAATGTAGATTTTTAGAACTCTTCATTGACATTAATAACATCAATAAAACAAGTAAAATTAGAACCAAATATTTTATTATATCCCTAACATGTCATGTTAATCTATTAAATCTGTGGATTACATTAATTATCACGTGTTATATTATTTTTAATATTTCTAATATAATTTTTTTTATTTTTCCAATAATTGAATAATTACGACATCGGTGTTGTGTAAATTTTTAAGGTAATTATTTTTTAACTAAAAATTAAAAATAAACAACATTTATAGAGATAAAATATCTATATTTTGAAATAATATTTATTACCAAACATATCTTTTAGTAATATATATCATAAAAATATTATAATTATTAAAAATGCGAGTTTGACATGTTTGACTATTCTTGAAATAAAATACGAAATTGGAATAATATCATAGAAATGGGAAGAAATTCAAAATAACTAAATCCAAGATGATTATAGATTAAATGGGATCATCCAATAATATTATGGAAAATTTAATCATCATTTTGAACTCAATATCTTTTTATTTTATCAATTATTGATCAATTTTACTTTTACCATGGTAACAAAAATTACTAATGTCACTATCGATATTAAAAAAATATAGGGGATATGTTTAATAAATTAGGAAATAATGATATAAAATTTTGAATCCATTTTTCATAATTCAAAACAAATATGTTTTGTAATTTATTTTATAATGAAACTGTAAAAATGTAATAAAAAATAGTTTTTTAGAAAAATTTCACTTTTAAATATAAAATAATGTTATACCAAATTCTAGTTTAAAATTCATTTCAAACCCATAATATTATATTTTTAAATAAAAATTAACTAATGAGATTTTAAAACTAACCAGTAACAGAATTCTAATTTTAAAATACATTGAAATAAAATGTGGTTTTTCAATAAAAATAAAATAAATCAATATTTTGTGAAAAATAAATATTTTTATAAAATTATCATTACTTCATACTAAGATAGTATTTCTTGGAGGAAATAAAAAATGAAATTATTCTTTCCAAATAAATATTCTAATATTATGAAAAACTAATTATAATATTCACTCATTAAAATTAATAATGTCGATTATTAAAAAATGATGTTTTTTGAAGATTAAAATGAATATACTAAATATAATGTGATTATAATCAAATAATTAAATACATTAGCTATGAGTAGAAACATTATATATATTTTATAAAATGTTTAATACTATCCACTCCCTCTATACTAATATCTATGTTATAATGGTCTCATTTAAATAAAAATAATTTATTGTTTGTTTAAGATCAGGGTTTTATATCTTATACGCTATCAAACATAATATTTCCTTTATAAATATTATTATATTAAACTGTGGAATACATGCACATCCTTAGGTAAGGATTGAAGATGAATGAAGCTTTATAATTAGAGTCATTCATCAAAGAATTAATGAGAGATCATACCACCGACATCAAATGTATTTAATATTTATAAAGACTGTGAGGATTCCCCTTGAGGGAATCTACATTTACTCATTTTTTATAATTAATAAGTAAATTTCACTCATATATTTCATGTATTCATTTCATGAATTAATCTCCTCCCTTATGTTTCAATATAAGAAATTATTCACCAATGATGTCCAATGTCGACGACTCCTAAATAATAACTATTATCATTTGGGTGCCATTGGAAATGAAAGATAGATTCTTGACTTTTAATATGGAAAATTATACAATGAAATAGTATGATAATGGAACTATCTGATACAACATAGTCATTGTTTATGATTATCCAATATTCAATATAATATTTATATACATTATGAAATCCACTTAGTGATAAAATATGACATAGAAAAATATCATCATATACAAAGTTTCTTTTGGGGATATCTTCTACAATCTCACACTTTCACAAAATCCTATTATATATTTATCTATGTCAAATTATACCATATCATATATGATATATTTTAAAGTCGCATCTAAAAATCCTTTTTGATATCATCCAAAAACCATATGGAAAGCTGTTAATGAATTCACCGTGTATCACATTATTCTAAATACCTTTTCAATAATTATAAAAAACTCTTTTGAATTAAATTATATAATACATTTATACAATCCCTCTTATTTAAAATAAATACATATTTTTCTGACCAAAAATATTGACTCTACATTCCATTCTAGAGTTAAAAATAAAAATAAATCACAGGATCTATAAATGTAAGATAATTATGGCCTAATGAAATGCATCAATAGTTCTAAAGATATACATGGATATGTTATTATCTCCTTCAAACAAATGTATCTATATAACTAATTCCTCTAGTTTCCCTAATGTTTTAGTTCATTCTCATATCTTCCCTTTATCTTATACATCATGTGGTCAGTTTCTATAGAGTTTTTCAATCATTTATAGATCACTCAAACATGCATGACTCTTTGGGTATGTACTGACCAAGTCAATTAATATATCATAGTATTTCACCATTATGTATAAATATATCACTTACCACCCAAAAAATTTAATTGAATCATAAGTTCAATCTAGCTACCTTTTGTACACACCCCACTCTATCTCAGTCGAGGAAGGAGATGTTATACTTATTATATAAGTATAAAATCCTATTTTTTATGCTCAAACTGATGAAATGATTAGAAAAATATCCAACCACACCATGATTAGACAAGGTCCAAAAATAACGTAAAAAATATATCAAAGTATACAGTATATCACGATAGGTATCTCACCATCCTCATGTGTGGGGACACAAAATATGATCCATGAACCTCTAGCATACCATATAAATTGTGTATAACACTCCAAGTGTAATAATTCATTTGTTATCCAGTGCATACAAATAATTTTCTTCCTCATGAATATATTTAATATTTATATACAATAATATTATGAATTTAAACCTTAACATTTAATCATAGCCCATAATACTCCCTGAAAACATCGGTTTGGGATAACTCAATGTTTTTTCACCACTAGTTATAAAGAAAGATAATAGTAGGGATTTTCATTTTGTATGATACATTTTATATTCTTAAACACTTTTAGGTATACCTAACCACCCTTATATAAGAACTTATGTATCATGTAATATATTACATACTACTATATATGCCTTCTTTTTTCAGGACTTGGTAGGGTTTTTCTAAATTATTATATGTATATATATAGTTCCTTCCCCATCACTGTGTGACCACCATACAAAACCCTCCCACTAAAATATTTAGGGAGTAAAATCAATAATGAAAAAACCATTCAATAATGACGAAATTTCGGAATCATATTCCTAATGTTCACATATTTTGACATAAGAAATATCTGTAACTATACAACCTCTAATGTTGTAATGTCACATTATAATGAATTCTATGTACAACATAGTCATTAATTGAACCCATTCCACTAAAACATTACTTGAAATATATAGTTAATATTGTTACTATGTATATTATCACCATCCAACACATACCAAAATATTTTTGATCAAAGATACATTCCCATTTATATAGAAACTAAATATATCTACTTACATTTTTATTTACCTTCAAACCCTGAATCACTTTTTGATATAAAGTGAAATTCACTTTGTAACTTCGCTAGTTTGAACATCTATTATTATCATTGAACTTATCAACACCCAAACATACCCCGTCTAGCCTCTTATATACTTTATTCCCTAAAAAATATAATATTATGATATAATAACAATTTATTATTTATAGAATATCTCTTCTATCCATTTAGTATTGATATTTATAAAAAATTAACTATTGTTTCCATATTGTGTATGGTATTTATGTGTTCTTATACTCTTACTCTAAAAACAATTTTTTCTTTAAAATATACATTTAGTGGATGGTGGGAACATCTTGTCTTATAATATAACAAATTGGATAAACTCTTTAATCCAAGGTAAAAAAATTATCCTTGTTTTATTTTCAGAACTATTTATAAAATATGATGAGTTATAAACCATATTTATTAAATTGATTATCATATATTGTTCTCAATATATGTTTGTGTGTAAAATATATATATTTTTATATAATATAAATTATATGATGATACACCACATTTACCTTGATCCATTTAAAATACATTTATTCTTTTTCATTCAACTCTTAGTTGTAAAAAATCATTTCTTTATTACTTGAATAAAAAATACAATATCTATAAATTATTCTAATGATTTTGATCTCATATTTATTTACAATAATTTTAAGGAATACATTTGGTATCATATATGATTCAAAACTGGTTAATTAATTTATATAACATCGGTTCCTGACATAGACACTCCATGGAGTATTACATACCCCTTCAGGTATCCCAAATGACCCCATCATATTTAATCATTATTAATTCATGATAACACTGAGTTTCAATGACTTTATCTGGATATTAAATGAAACATTTCTATATTCTACATCTATCATTTATTCTCCCAATTTTAACTATTAAACACTTGTATTGAATATACAACACCAAAATATAGATAACATATGCCTAGTTCATTTATTCATAGAATTATGGGAATATCTGGTAAATATTTCATTAACTTGTTCACATTTACTAAAAAAATTCATCATTAAAAATAATATTAATTATTTAACAATAATATTCTCTATAAAAATATTCAAACTCTCAAATTCAGTGTCATAATCCAATAAATTTATTATCATTTATTTATCCAATCATATTGTGAATATAAGATTAAATTATCTTAGGTAATTTTTATATCCAATTCTGATGGAACCCTAAGTGAATTGTTCTATGCTTTTTAAGTATTTAAAATCACCAAGTTCAGAATACCAAAAATTGGTTACTTGTAATGTGTTTCTCTAACACGTATTATTTATGCGTTTTTAATAACTCTTATTGAGTTACCTTTCTTGGGTGTTTCTTTTATTGAGCGTCTCTTTCTCAGGGATTAATCTCAAAGTTATGTTTCATGAAGAATCTATTTATTCTCTAAAATATAATTTTTATTATATAAGTACCGTGTGTTACAAAATTTTCATATAGACTTATATTAATTAATCTCCCACTAAAATGATTAACCCTATTAAATACATGATATCTATTAGTGGTGGAGGATATATTTTTCACTATGAAATGAGACCCCATTAGAATTCCTCTCAACACATAGATATTTTGGTAGGTAATCATCCCAATCAAATAATATATAACTCTTATATGGATGGCTGGAAAACTAATTATTCAATACATAATATGTATAATCCTAAAAGCATTCCTCTTATATTATTTTAATGTAATTATTAGTTAATTATAGTGAAATTATCATAATGGTATTTGGTTACCTATGTCTTATGTTTATCAATTTTCACCATTCATTGCACAACATTTTAGAAGGGAATATTAAATTTGCATATCCTGCCTAATTGAATGATCAAAGAATTGGCATGTGTTTTATTTAGAAACAATTTAGCACATAATATTTTTAATTGTGATTAATCTCACCATTTAATATCATGTTACTCCATTTATTTATGCGTTATTATAGAAATTTTATTTGCAATGAAATTTCCTCCACAAAAACATTATGTTAATACTATTTGATTTGAAAATATCAATACAATCATTGATTATGTTACATTCTCAGAATTTGTGGTCAAACATATTTACTAATGTTAAAATTAATCTCTTATATAAGGCATTTCAACATTTCTTGTAAACTATTATAATTATATAAATTTAGCAATACCATTATGAGTATGACTAAATCCATAGATAGCTAACACCAAAATTAGTTGAACAATGTCTAATCCTCTAGTATAGTAAGGATTCTGAACCAATGTCCCACAATATAGTGGACTTTGCTCAGGAGATATTCCAATTCAGGATAACTCTAAGATAAAATATGTATAAAATAAATTTAAAAAACTAAATTGAAGCAAGAATCATTTTTACAAACTAATGTTGAGGTGGATAAAAATGTAATCTATTATTATCCCAAGCTTGTAACTTCTTATATTCATGTATGTTAATAATTATAAGTAGTATATCATATAAACTAATTCATATACGTATACATAATCCAAAAAAAATTATAACTATAAATAATTAATTTGGGAAAAACTTTTAATAAAGGAAAAGTTCACATATTTAAACATGATATAAATCAATATCAAAAATCATAAATAAAATCAAAATATAAACAATTTATATTTTTATATAGTAACTATAGACATTTTATAATATAGAGTATAAAAAATTTATATTCATTTCATACTATGATCTTATTTATATTATTTATTTTTTGGAATATCATATTTTATATATTATATTTCATACAATGTAGACATTTTATATTTAAATTTCTATTATGAAATCAATTTATATATTATAAGTGTAAAAAAATTAATAATATTTAATCCCTGATCAAATAAACAATAAAAAAATCTTTTTATGTGGAATAAATAATATCCCATATATGGAATTTTAATTTCAATAATTCATATTCATAAACTGTAAAATGTTCATAATTAAACAAAAACACTTTTATATTTTGAATTTAGTTTTTAATTTTTAAACTGTCGTTATGATTTATAAATAAACGTATTATTTATAAGTTATGGGGAATTCTATCTATTTTTTAGGATGTATTTTTCATATTAATGTTTAATAGTTTGGAATATTTATTAACATGTTTATCATAATCATTTAATCAATTAATCATCAACTCTTTATAATTAATTAATTTATTAAAATTATGTAAATTAATACATATCCCAAGAAAAAAATTCATCATTATTTATAAACAATTTATAAATAATATTTTTCAATTATCTATTTTAAATGAAGGGAAAAATTATAAACAAAATATTCTCTTACAATATCAATTGAGTCAGATAATATGATAGATTGTGATATTGTGCTTAATATTTTTAAGATCTATGAGTCATATTTTATGATTTGTAGTTGTTTCTTCACTAATGATTGTCATATCATATTTAAAGATATGTTTATATTTCTTAAAGGAGATATGACATAAAACAATATTGTACAATCATGGAATATGATATCATGGAGTCATATGCTATGAATAATAAAAATTTAAGGGATTTGTACTGAGTCACTACTTATAATATATTATAAGAAAATCCAACACTCAATATTCCCAAATAATATGATCAATAATATTTTTTTAATTGATATTATGATTGGAGAACTTTCTAAAAACCATCATTTCTCAACATGATTTCAAAAAAACAAAATCCATGGTAATGTACTGATACCATTAAGGAGTTTCAAAGGATCTAAAACACTTATTTAACACACAATAATCAATTAAATAAACTGAAAACAATAATAAACCATAAAAGAGAAAATGAAACAATGAAAACAGGAAATGAAAAACCTTGGGAAAATGCACATTACATTGATGTTTTCATTGTACTATCTTTATATGGGATTAATTTATATCATAAATTGGTATTCGAATGATATACCTCCTCAAGAGGTGTCAAGAAGATGATAAATCACCCATAAAATGAGTAGGAGTTTTTTCTCATAGCTATTTTGTAGAACCTCTCTATGTAAAGTGGGAAGATGAATATATATTCTAAATAAGAGAGTTTTTACTAAGAATGATCAATCATGAAAACCACCACCATCAAAAGGTATTTTTTATTATAAATTCTTCAGGAATACTCCTTGATTGAAATTTTCTTTGCACATTAATTTTAATACATGGGTAGATTACACACTCATAGTTAAACTATTCATCACATTAATATGCCATCACTAGTACATTTTATCTTACAAAACAATTCTGTAATGATCTAGAATAATAAAAATTATAATTCTTCTATTATAAGTAATCAATGAACATGTATTTATTTATGATAATAAATGGAATACACTATAAATTTATGGGAATTTAACCTTAAAATATACCAAATCATATATTTAGATTGGAGAATATGTAGTATCATATTTATGTACTCCATGATATCTCCTGAGTCATAAAATGAGACAGAACCAAAATGAGTATTTTGAAAGGTGAATTTAGGGTATATAACCATCATGATTCATTTTTCATCTCTAAGAAAGAACTATAAATCATCCTAATGTATAGTGTGTTTATAATGATTTAAAGTAAGGGTGTGTAATGTTGATTAAATTCAGTTAAAGAGGTCAGTTTTATCCAACCAAATGAAAAAAATTCTTTATGTGAAAATAAAAAGAGATCAATGATTAGTCCACAACATATATTAACTAAGTTGGTTAGTTTATATGAATAAAAAATATTTTAAATTGGTTATGGAAATAAGTGTAAATTTATATCATATAAATGTGTTTCATAAAAAAAATATAAACCATTAAATTTTAATAATAAAGGGTTAAAATAATGTGTAAGGATCATGATAAAAAAAATTTAGATATAATATTATTGAAAAAAAATATTTACTTAATATCAAATGAAATGTAAATATTTTGAAAAAAATAAATTCATTAAGATATAAAATATTTTAATGGGTGTAATTATATAGGGGGAATTATTCAATTTTATTTAATTAATTATTTTCACCTAGTCATCTAATTTGTTAATATTGTTTCATTATAATGAATCATAAAATATGATATATGTTAAATTAAACAGTGATCATTGAATGTTAACAACCATAACTGCTTTCAATAATTAATTAAATATTTGTTTAATTATAGAAAATAATGGTTAGTAATGGGTAAGGTTGTGAAAACTAAACCAAAACATAAAATCAATGTTTACATTATTTATCAACTATTGTAAACCAATTAACCAATTTAATACACAATTTAAGGGTTTAAGGGGTTTCAATTATGTATTTTTAAATAACTTAATTTAATCATTCATAAACCTAGATGAAGTGCATGTTTACAATTTAAATGTTATAGTATGGTTAATAACATGTATCATGTTCTCAAAACAAATAAAAGGAAATATTGTTTTCCTCAAACATTAGATCAATGAACTATGATTTATTTATGACCTATATGAGTAAACCAAAGTCATTATAATATGTGGTGACGTAGAAATGACTGAAATTACATGTTTTCAACTTAAGAATTATATTTTAGATACATACGTGCATAAATACCTGAAAACCAAACCCATGATCTCATGTTGTTATGAATATCTAGATTAATAATCATTTATTAATTTTTGACTTATTTGAAAATAATTTTTTGTTTTCATGTGAGGTGTGGTTAGAATGAATTGAATGTTTGGTTTTCATTTTCTTTTAATAAATAAGTTTAAAACCATCATTTTATACTCAAATTTTTTCTAATGTTCTTAGATTGTTATGAAACACTATGAAAATGGACATTGAATGAATTAAGACATATAAAAAATAAATTTCACATCATCCTATCATTTGGATTGGTAGGGATAACCAAATACTTATTTTATATTTTATAATTATTTTAAAATTTATTAATTATAATTAATACATCAAATATTTTTTTTTGTTCACTTATAAATTACTACTTTCAATTAAAAGTTAATTTCTTTGTTGGATACAGTAGAAATGAGTGATGATTCATTAAATACATCATCTAAAAAAGTACATTCATAAAAATATAGTATTTATAAATGATGTGAAAAAAATAAATATTTAAATATTCTGTCAAATAATGAAATTTACTCACTATTAGTATTATATTTATTCTGGTATACATCATGTTGGAACCCCTCATTTAACCCTTTATCTACAAGACATTCAGTCACTCAAATCTGGATTAAAATCAAAAATATTTATTTGTTTCTTCATTCAACCTAAATAAACTTGCAGATTTTATATATAATCAATATACCAATTAAATGGAGGGAGATCCAAAAAGTGACTGTTTTGGGAACATTGTGTTCCTAATAATAATGGTTGATCTTAGTTCACATCCAATAAAAAAATTCATCTTAAATTATAGTGATTTTTTTATTTAATGTTTGAATATGAGAGGATCCATATCTTCTGTAAGTTGTGTAGTATAATGGATAACACTTTTTAAAAATTACAAAAATTTATGATATGTGTTCAATTTGGTAACAGTGGTCACACTATTAGTATATGCAAGAAGTAAAGGCGATATAAGGAGTACCCTGGGCCATTCATGTGTCTTTTGGTCAATTAATTGAAATGTTTGACAAATTTAATGTAACATTAAATGGTTGATAATGATGAAATATAACAAAGTAATCTAGTTCTTGAAATTGGTTTGCACAAGCACACACATCTATGACTGCTACATTAGACCAGATTAGAAATGATAGTGGGATGGCTCCCTCTAAGGTGTCATGTGTGGAGATATAGTGAACATACATTATTAAATCATGCATGAACCACATACACGGTGATGGGGTGTTGGATTCAGTTTGATTTTGGGTGTTTCTCCAGACTAGGTTTTCGATGATCACCCAAATGATTCTGATCATTACCTGGCCTCATCTGAGAGATGTAATATATCTGTGGAATTGAGTTTTCTACCATACACTCAAATTAAATCTCAAAAATAAATAATATTTAAGAATGGCATATTTTTTCTCAACCTATGTTTTTTTAAAAATAATTTGTTTTTGAATAATTTGATATTCTCAATAACTGTTATTTAATTTATCATCAAGTTTTAACAAACCATGCAATACTGTTAATATTATTATTTAAACATGATTATTATTAACAAGAAATTAAACCTATTAGAATAAATAATAATAATCTAATTTTAAATATTTATTGTAAAATATTTATATAAAGAAAATTTCTTGATAAAAATTTACATAAATTTTGGTAGACATTATACGTTTTGAAAATAAAAATTTTCTAAAAGAAAATATTAATATTTTAGTAAAAAACTTATAAAAGTAATTTTTATACTTATATAAATCTTACAAGGAAAAATATAGTACATTTTTTAAATCTAAATGTCAAAATTATTTGATGGTTAATTATTTGTATTTTACTGAAAAGACTAATATTTCAATGAATAGTGAAACATTCTGGTTTTTATTGAATATTATTGTTTCATATAAATACATTATAATGTTAATTTTGATTTAAAAACGTTTTAAAAAATTGAATTAGCTTAAATTTATATTTATTAATCCAATTTAAGTAATTATAATCAATTTCATATTGACTTTTTATACATTCTATACTTATATACACTTTCTCTTTAGAAACCATTATTTCATCATGTATACTAGTATAATTATAAATAAAATTATTCAAATTATATGAATATAATTTTATAAAATGGTTCAAAATTATAAATAAAAAAAATTATATTATATAAAAATTTCAACTTAATATATGACCATGACGATGAGTAATAAAATAAAAAATAAATATTGTGGTTAAGAATAAAATGGTTTTTTGAGGGGTTAACCTATAATGATAAGTTTAAAAATATCCTACACCTCTTCAATTCTTATTTTCTGGATGTATTTTATCTTTTATTACTTTAGGTTATTTTTTTATTTGGTACATTGTTTTCAGAAATTTTTCCATTGTAATAATTTAAGTAATGAAAAAATTAAAAATAAATTCCACTTATAATTTCAATTATGTGTTCACATAGGGAAAAATAAATATTTTCATGAATATTTAGGGTAATTTTAAGAATTATAAAATTAAATTTATGAGGTTTATTTATTTTATATTTTTAGTAATTATATAATTACCTTAAATGGTTTAGAAATGCCAATTCAATAATTATTTAATTAATAGAAAAACAAAATAATAATATTAAAAATATTATATGTAATGGAAATTGAATTAATTACTGTATTCCATTAATTATTTAGTTATATATGAAATTTTAAGTAGGTTTTATATCATTTTATTCAAATTTCAACATTATAATTATAATTTCAAAGGAAAATTATATTAATTGTGTCACAATAGGCATTAATGTTATTTTATACTAAATGGTTTTTTATTAAATTATTTAAAATTATTAAGACATAAATATTCCTGCAAATGATTTTTAAATTTTAAATTTATAAAATAATTTCCAATCATGGACCAATTGTTTTTTTATAATAATTATATTGTCTCCTAAATGTCAAAAATATTTTTTATGATAATGGGTAAAATAGAGTTTTGCGTGTTACATGAACTTATCTTAAAATTATTATACCATACACATAATATTTAAATTCTTAAAATTTTATTTCATATTTATAACATGTGGGTATAAATTATCTATTTTTTTCATTTATCTATAGTCAAAAATGACAAATTACCACGGTAAAAATTCTAGTTACCATAGTGGAAACTAAAATAGAAAAAGAATAGAAACACAGAAGTTAATGAATAACCTCTTTAAAAATTGTGTTTTTAATGTCTTAAAGATTATAATTGACCATATAATCCTTACACTACTTTAACTATAATTTTTTAGGAACTTCAGTTATTAGTGACTTCCCATTATAGAATAAGACTGGGTATTATGAAGAATACTACTCCTCGTTAATTATAAATGGTCCCTTATTACATTAAGTTCATTAAAACTTCTAATACATTTGGATAATCCAACCCCTACCAAAATTCATTCCCAAAATACATATAAATTTCATATATATTTTTTTCATCCAAAAATACCAACCCTATGGTCATTGATAAGATATCCAAATGGGGTTGTTCTAAGTGATGGTAATTGTCTTCACTAAACTATTTCATTTTTTACTTCATCTCTCACCACCTCCATTAATTTAATAATAATTTATATATAATAACAAAAGTATCTAAAAAATACGGATATGTTGTTATGTTTGTGCCATATGTTATCTCCACCTCCACTGCAATCAAATGGGAAATGAAACCGCCGATCATGTGTACGGAATACTACCACCTCATGAACTGATATTTTTCATTTCCCATTACCGTATATCATAGATAGTTATAATTATTGATTTATTTTTATATATAATATTTATGAAATTATTATACCAATATTATTATAATACTGAATCTAATATCTTTCCTACCAACCCATGTAAAAAAATAATGTTACTCGTGTGTACAATAGACTACCACCTACAGAATTGATTTGATGTGTTTTCCATTAATATTTATCACTGAGAGTAATAAGGATTGATTAAGTAAATATATGTGATATTTCTAAAATAATTATACTTCTTTAATTTTATATCACATATACCTTCTTACTTTTCTTACCATGGGGGATGCTATAATGTCGTTCGTGTGTATGGAGGACCACCCCCTCGCAAAGAAATGTGTTTCATTTTCCACTAATTAATTTCATGTAAGGTAATAAGGGTAAATTAAATGATAATATGTGAAATATATGACATTTAAATTATTATGTAATAATTATATACTATTTAATATTTTTTTTAATATTTTGATAAATGGTAGGAGCATTCTTGAATTTTTATGGCCTACCGTCTCCATGAATTGTGTATTACATTTTCTATCAATAAATTTAATGCATTGATCTAAAAACATATATAATGAATTGAAATGATATATATTTCATTATAAATATTTCTGGTATGATGTTACCATGATCAAAGTAAGAAGACTGAAAATATAAAATCAAAACATACATGATAAACAATGCATTATTTACCAGAAACATGATTTTTCCAAGGAAATTTTAATAAATAGGTAATAAATTTGATAAGTAAATCATATATAGTATGATATATATATATGTATGGTTCTATAATATAATTATAATTAAATTTTATTTATTATAAAGGATATTGAAACATGTATGAAGAAATTCAAGACCTAGGGTAATGTATTTCTATCTCACTTTTATTTTCTAGTAGACACATGCCATATTCCACATGCATATCTATTATGTAGTTTATATGCTTCCATTGGGTGTTTTTATGATTATTTTTCTAAAAATTATGGGTATTTACATATCCATTTGATGATTTCTCTTTTATTGGGATTATAGTATAAATGTTATCAAAACAGTAAGGGATTCTTGAATCAATTTTATTCTTTAGGAAATATGTTATGTTATGCACCAATATTCTTTTATGTGGTGTATATATATCCTCTAACATTTAATATCATGTATTTATTCATTTTACAGATATTTAATGTTTTATTTGTTTTTATTCCTTTATTTTTCTAATATTAAATGTTACATAAATGTTATGGGTTTTATGATACAATCTCATCATTTGTTAGTATTATTTTTATTTATACTTCCAATACTGAAATATTATAATATTTATTTCAATAAACTAATTTATTTTCTTATCCTCTTTTTCATTCATGAGAATTCATGTTTTCCAGTCATTTTTCTCTCTTTATATATACATTATTTGAAAAAATATATTTATTGAAAACCAACATTATTACTCTATTTGGTCAAAAACCCTTTCTTCTTCACCATTCATGTTTTCTAAAATTAATTAATATTCTGATGGTATATTTAAAATTCATATTTACCATTTTTTGAATTTTTTTAAATGTTTGGAAATACATCATCTTGTTATTTTCAAAAAATTTCAATTTGGATTTTACCAAAAATGTGAAAGGAATTTTTAATTTAACATGTATGAAATTTCCCTTTATCATGAACACTAAATTTTTTAATGATTACATGTAATGACTCCTAGTTTTTGGACATTATTTTTAGATATTATTTGGGAAAATTCATAGACCAAGTGTTGAGACAACATGTGATTGTTGAGTCAATAAGTTTTTCCTTATGACTTCTGCATTCCTTCTTGTTTTGAAAATCACAAACACCTTATCTTTAAGAAAATTGCTTTTATAAGGAAAATTGCTTTCTTAAGGAAAATCGCTTTTATAAGAAAAATTATCCTTATCATATTTTCATCCATATTTTTCTTAAGTATGAGATTCAGATTCATTTTTTCAGAATCGTTGAAACTTTGATATAAGGAATTCTGTTTTAGGATTCGGATTCTGGATAAGAACTATAAGGAAGTTTCATTCTGAATTCCAGATATGAACTCTGACTAAGTTCTATTCCAGATTTAGGATACGAATTCTGAAGAAGAATTCTCATTACGAATTCCAATGAAGAACTCTCATTACGAATTCTGATAATGAATTCTCATTACGAATTCTAATGAAGAATTCTCATTACGAATTCTAATGATGAAATCACATTACGAATCTTGATGAAGAATTCCCATTACGAATTCGGATAAAGAATTCTCATTATGAATTTTAATGAAGAAATCTCATTCCGAATTCTCATTACGAATTCCAATGATGAATTCTCATTACGAATTCTGATGACAAATTCTCAGTACGAATTCCAATGACGAATTCTCATTACGAATTCTGATGAAGAATTCTCATTACGAATTCTGATGACGAATTCTCATTATGAATTCTGATGAAGAATTCTCATTACGAATTCTGATGACGAATTCTCATTACGAATTCTGATGACGAATTCTCATTACGAATTCTGATGATGAATTCTCATTACGATTTCTGATGATGAATTCCTATTCCGAATTCTCATTCCGAATTCACCTATTAAACAGAATCTGATTATCGTTGTTTTATACAATCTGAATTTATTCACTCCGAACCTTCACTCCGAAGTTTTCATTCTGAACATTTATGTTAGAGTTTAAAACGATGTCGTACATTCTGTTACACTTGTTTTGTTATAAAACGATGTCACCTGTTTTGTTATAAACTAACCGTTGTCTAAGTTACACGTGTACAGGTCCCTCCGATCTTTAAGGAAAATATGACCGTTGGAGAAGGAGCCGACCTTACCTATAAATAGGAGCTCATTTGAAAGAGCTCGTAGCTGATGGCTGATAGCTGATGAAAGTGCTGAAAGGCTGAAAAATTTTCTTGAAGTGATTTCTAGAGAGAGAGGCTCTTATTAACTCTCAAAGCTTCGTACGACTCTGAATGTTGGTGATTACATTCGAGGGCTTCCGGGGATAGGAAGACAGAGGTGCCGACTACCTTAAAGTTCGAGGGATTTCTTGCTGAGGAAGACAGAGGTTGCCAACTACCTTGAAGTCGAGGGCTTGCGAGGATAGCAAGATAGAGACTCCGATCTTCGTATCAAGGGCTTACCCTGGTGTGGGTAAGACAGACTTTCTTGAAAGTATAAATCAAGGGACCTTTATCCAAGGTTGTTGGATACCCTTCTCTTTAGGTTAAAAGACTTATATCTTCTTACTTGTAGTTTTACTACTTGTTTATATTCCGCTGCATTTTGTATTATAAGGAAAGTATAATTTTCTTATACTTTCTTATTTGTACTATGATTCATTTAGGTTCTATACGCTTTAAGGTAGAATCTCATATTGTAACTTCTGTTAAGTTTCAATTTCCGGAACCATATTTCCGGAATCCACTTTCGGAATATTATTTCAATTTTGTATTCGGTAGTAGAGGTGTTGTGAATTTACTTAGTTTAACTTTGTTAAACATAGCCCTTTCCTTTGCTTAAGGAAAACTTAGTTAATCGTAACTAACTTTAAAGGTTCCAAAGGAATTTTTAAAGTATACAATTCACCCCCCCTCTTGTATATTGAGCATCTCATACTATATTTCGATCCTACAATTGGTATCAGAGGTTGGAAACCTCTTACTCTATACCAATCTTACATTTGGTATCAGAGGAGGTCTCTGAAATACCTGTACTCACATACAAGTTTTTCTTGCTCACTTTTCATTCCGAATTTCTATTCCGAACTTTTCCCATTCCGAACTTTGTTATTACGATTCATTGCTACTAACAAGTTTGTGTGAAAAGTTATTTTTAGTATGGAAGGAATTAATGTTGGATCTATTGACAATCTAAATCCTACAAGACCACCTATATTTGATGGTAATGACTATGAATACTGGAGAGATCATATGAAGACTTTTGTTATTAATACCTGAGTAGATAACTTTTTTATGCTTACTGGTGATTATAAAATTCCTGACAAGGAAGTCAGAACTTTTACTAACTAGGAAAAGCAAGAATATCAACTCAACTATAAGGTACGCAATACTTTACTATGTTCAATGAACAGAAATATATATAGCCAAATTTCTTCTTGTGAAGCAGCTAATTGTATATGGAAGAAGTTAGAGGTTACACACTTTGGGACTTCTAAAGTGATTGTGACTAGAAGAGCTATGCTTAGAGCTGAATATCATGGCTTTAATTTTCCTTATGGTGAACCTATCTGTAAAGTTCAACAAAGATTTATGACCATTGTCAACAGTCTACAATATATGGGAGAGAAAGGTTTAGATGATGAAGCTCTTGTGGACAAGATAATTGACATTATGCCCAATGAGTGGGAATCCAAGAGAACAGCTATAGATGAGAACAGGAAGGTCACTCAAATTACTCTTGATGAATTATTTGGAACTCTTCTACAACATGAAACTAGAATGAAGAGAGATGCTGACAACATCAAGAAGAAGAATGGAAATGGTACTGTTGCTTTTACTACAACTTCAAATCAGATGAAAGCGAAGACTCCTAAGAGAGTTACTAGATCCAAGTCTAAGAAAGTCATTTTACAATCCGAATCTAGTGAGAGTGAAGTTTTAGAAAATGAATTAGCCAATCTTTCTCGAAGGATGAACAAGATAGCTGGGCAGAGAAACTTTCAATCCAAGTATAAGAAGAAGGACATGAAAGATAAGAAAGTTGGAGAAGTTACTTGTTATGAATGTAAGAGAGCTGGACATATTAGACCAGATTTCCCTATGCTCAAAAAGAAATAAAGGAAGGAAAGACATTCAGACAGGAACAGAAATAAGTATTATAAAGCTAAAGCTAAGAAAGTTCTGAAAGCTAATGACACCTGGAGTTCCAGTGGTGGTGACTCTTCAGATGAATCTTCTGATTATGAATCTTCAGGACAGAAGAATCTTGGTCTTATAGCCAGATTACCTATTGATAATCATTGTCTTATGGCTATGGTACGAAATGCTGAATCATTGACCAATGTTTCTTTAAATCCTAATGATAGTAAGTATTATAACTCTTCTGATGAAGAATCATCTTCTGATGAGGAAAATACTTTACCTACTTATGAAAAAGTCTCTAGGTTTCCTGAACTTCTTGAGATTGAGAATTCCAAACTCAACAAGAAACTTGATAAGGAAAATTCTAGGAATTCTATTCTTAGAAAAGAGATATCAGATCTTTCTAAAGATCTTGATAAGAAAAATGCTAATTTTGAAAATATTTCAAAAAATCTTGAGGAAGTAAGTTCTGAGAAGAACAAACTTTCTAAAGAATTAGAAAAAGTAATTTCTAATAAAAATGTTTTCGAGCCTAACTCTAGTTCTAAAACTAATGATTTTGAGGATAAAAACTTGGTTATAAAACTCAAGTCCGAAATTTTTTCCTTAAAGAAGTGTTTATCAAACTTTACCCATGGTAAGGAAAATTTTGATAAGATGTATTCTCAAATACGACCTTTAAGAAATAAATCCGGATTTGGTTATACCCTTCCAAAACCAGTTTTCAGTAAAAATTATTTTGTTCCTCAAAGTGCCCCATTTTGTACTAAATGTCAATGTGGAGGTCACTGGGCCAAAATTTGTTCCTTAAACAAAACCCAATCTCTAGGTTTTCACAAA
Organism: Viscum album; assembly: GCA_963277665.1. Classification (NCBI taxonomy): domain Eukaryota; kingdom Viridiplantae; phylum Streptophyta; class Magnoliopsida; order Santalales; family Viscaceae; genus Viscum; species Viscum album. Next base: position 714,472,819 of record OY728125.1, read on the forward strand.
GCTTACTTTTCAAAGAAAATGTGGGTACCTAAAATTTTATTGTCTGGAAATCTCGGATCCAAACAAGTTTGGATTCCGAAAGTCTAATTTTCTTCTTGATTTCAGGATAATAAAGAAAGTACCAGCAACAATACATGGTACATGGATAGTGGATGTTCCCGGCACATGACTGGTAACAAAAGATTTTTTGAAAAGATTATCAAAACGAAAGGAGGAAAGGTAACTTTCGGGGATAATGCTAAGGGAGAGATTGTTGGTATTGGTAATATTGTTCTTTTAGGTAAAACCTTGATTTAAAATGTTCTTTTTTTTAAAGGTCTTAAGCACAACCTCATTAGCATAAGTCAGTTATGTGATGAAGGTTACCTTGTGAATTTTAGGAATGATAAGTGTTTAGTTCACAATTCCAAGGAAGAATTTGTTCTATCAGCCAATAGGCAAGAGAATGTCTACACTTTGAACCTAGAAGACCTCAGGAGCCAAGATCTACCTTGCCTAAGTGCAATGGAAGATCATTCTTGGTTATGGCATAGAAGATTAGGACACTGTAATATGAGAAACCTATGTAAACTCTCTAAGAAGAAACTAGTTAAGGATCTACCGGAGCATAGATTTGATTCTTCTAAAGTTTGTGATCCTTGTCAATATGGCAAGCAACATAAATCTAGTTTTAAGTCAATCGGTGAAGTCTCAACAACTGATGCATTATATTTAGTGCACATGGATCTTTTTGGTCCAACACAAACTGGAAGTATTGGAGGCAAATACTATGTGTTTTCTCTAGTTGATGATTACACTAGATTAACTTGGGTCTATTTTCTAGCAAAGAAATATGAAGCTTTTTCTTATTTCAAAAGTTTTAGAGCTCAAGTTATAAATGAGAAAAACCTTCCATTGAAAACTATTCATAGTGGTCATGGAGGAGAATTTCAAAATTCAGATTTTGAAACTTTTTGTAGTAAGAAAGGTATTACTCACAATTTTTCAGCACCTATGACTCCTCAACAGAATGGTGTAGTTGAAAGAAGAAATAGAATTCTTCAAGAGATAACTAGAACCATGTTGAGTGAATATTCTATTGCTAGAAATTTCTGGGCTGATGCTGTAAGTACTGGTTGTTATACTATAAATCGAGTTTTGATTAGACCTTTTCTTAATAAAACTCCTTATGAGTTATGGAATGGTAGAAAACCAAGACTTTCCTACTTCAAGGTTTTTGGTTGCAAAGTATTCATGTTGAATACTAAAGATAACTTACATAAATTCGCACCAAAATCAGATGAAGGGATTTTCTTAGGATATTCCACAACCTCTAAGGCTTATAGAGTTTTTAATAAAAATACTTGTACTGTTGAGGAAACAGTTCATGTGAAATTTGATGAGTCTGATCCTTTTGTTTTTAAACCATCTCAACTTACATCTTCAGATGTGTTTTCAAAAAATGATTGTCAACCTTTGATAGATGAACCTTCTGATAAGGAAATTGTTCAAGAAAATACTTCTGAAACATTTACCCCAGAAGACTTTCTACCCTATGTTGATGAACAGATTTTACAAAACCCAAATCAGGCGTTTCTTAAGAATCATCCCAGTGATAGTATCATTGGTGATGTAAATCAACCTGTAAGGACTAGAAGTTCCTTAAGAAATGAAGTAGAACATCTAGCATTTCTTTCTCAATTAGAACCTAAAAGCACAAATGAAGCTTTAGGTGACGATGATTGGATTAAAGCAATGCAAGATGAACTAAATGAATTCGAAAGGAATAAAGTCTGGACCTTGGTTGAAAGACCTAAGGAAACTTCTGTTATTGGAGTAAAATGGGTTTTTAGAAATAAATGTGATGAAAATGGAGTCACAGTAAGAAATAAAGCTAGACTTGTTGCTAAAGGCTATAATCAGAAAGAAGGAATAGACTATGAAGAAATCTATGCTCCAGTAGCTAGACTTGAATCTATCCGTATTCTACTTGCCTTTGCAGCATTCTTTAATTTCAAACTTTTCCAAATGGATGTGAAATGTGCTTTTCTTAACGGTTATGTTCAAGAGGAAGGTTTTGTTGAACAACCTCCTGGCTTTGAAGATACAAAACATCCTGATCATGTTTTTAGACTTAACAAAGCTTTGTATGGCCTTAAACAAGCCCCACGAGCATGGTATGATAGACTCACTGGATTTTTGCTTCAAAACAACTATGTTAAGGGAAATGCAGATCCAAATCTTTTTATAAATAAATATAAGAAAAATGTTTTGATTGTTCAAATTTATGTTGATGACATTATATTTGGTTCAACTCAGCAATCTCTGACTGACTCTTTTGCTAGTCTATTGAAATCTGAGTTTGAAATGAGTATGATGGGTGAGTTAACATTTTTCCTTGGTTTTCAAATTTCTCAAAAACCAGAAGGTACATATATATCTAAACATAAGTATATTAAAGATCTTCTTAAAAAGTATGGTTATGACAACACTAAGAGTATAAGTACTCCCATTGGTACCTCAAACTCTTTAGATCTTGACGAAGCTGGGAAACCAGTAGATCAAACATCTTTTAGAGGTATGATAGGAAGTCTACTTTACTTAACAGCTAGTCGACCAGACTTAATGTTTTCAGTATGCTTATGTGCAAGACATCAATCCAATCCTAAGGAATCTCACTTAAAGGCAGTAAAAAGAATTTTTCGCTACCTTAAGGGAACCATGGATCTAGGATTATTTTATACTTCTGGAAATGATTTTGTTCTAAAAATATTTTCTGACGCTGACTTTGGTGGATGTAGAATGGATAGAAAGAGTACATCCGGAACTTGTCATTTCTTAGGAGATTCTCTAGTTTCTTGGTCCTGCAAGAAGCAACATTCTGTAGCACTTTCCACTGCTGAAGCTGAATATGTAGCAGCTGGAAGTTGTTGTGCACAAGTGTTGTGGATGCAACACACACTCACAGACTATGGCTTGAGTTTTACTAAAACTCAAATTTTGTGTGATAACATAAGTGCCATTGCCCTTTGTAAAAACCCTGCACATCGCTCTCATGCAAAACACATAGATATTAGGCATCACTTTCTTAGGGATCACACACTTAAAGGAGATATTATTCCTCAGTTTATCGGAACACAAGATCAACTTGCTGATATTTTCATAAAATCATTGCCTTCTGATAGATTTGAATATATTAAACAGAAGTTAGGATTGATAACCGTAAGGTAATCTTTCTTAATTAACTTTCTGTTTAAAAAATCTCCTTATAGTAATAATCTCCTTTTCATAGGGGGAGTACATTTGATTGTTTGTTTAACAAAGTTTTTCAAAATTTGTTTTCAAACTTTTCGGAATGAAGCTTTCCGGAATGGAACTTCCGAAACTACAATTTTCCAGAATGGATATTTTCGTACAGAATATTTCTGGAATGGAAGTATTCATATTGAAAAAATTCGGAATGGAAGATTTCGTTCTAAATTTTTCTTACTAAATTTTTCGTACTAAATTTTTCGTACTAAATTTTTCGTACTAAATTTTTCGTAATAAATTTTTCGTACTAAATTTTTCGTACTAAATTTTTTGTACTAATTTTTTCGTACTAAGTTTCTCGTACTAAGTTTTTTTTTCCGTAGTAAGTTTTTCGTAATAAAATTTTTCGAAATTTGCCTTTTCGTAATTATGTTTTTTTTGTAGTCATCTTTGTATTACCCATTACGAATAACTCTCCTAAGCCAATCCGAAAGGTATAATTTCCCTACTCAACATTTCGTAGTCATATTTTACTTGCTGGCAGTTTCTTATATTTTGTTTTTGGATTATGGTTTTCTTAAATCTTTATTTTAATAAAAACCTCGAAAAGATCGGATTCAAGTTTTCAACCGTCAGATCTAATCTCATCTCATACTAACCGTTAGATCAACCGAGGAAGTTGAACCGTCGCCTCATTGTCTATATAAAGGGACCCGATTTCTCGTCCCACATCGGTTTCAAGCTCTTGCGTCCTGAAGCTCTGACCCTCTGTTTTAAGGCCGTTCCGAACTTCATACTTCTCCGTTTCGAACATCTCAGAGGATTACAGATCCGAATGCCTGCGGAGTTAGCGTCTCAAGAAATGTCTTCAACTAAGTCTATTTCTCAGTGGTTAGTTTACAGAGAAAGGTTAGTCCATCCGGATTTCGTCAACAACTATGATTCTCTTATCTCAAAGAACATTAAGTGGAATGGCTGGGAAGATGTTGCTGTATCCAAACCGGGGACTCAAGACGATGTTTTTACAGAGTTACTTATCGAGTTCTGTGAAACTGTTTCCTTCTTCCAGGAAGATAATAGGGAGAAGTTTTCCTTCAAGTCGTATGGCAAGACCTATAAACTTTCTTATATCAAGGCAGCAAGTTTGGTAGGGCTATCTTATGAAGGAGAAGATGAGTTTATTTCGCATGTGTTGCCGGATTCCAAGGGTAGTTTCAACAAGGAAAAAGCCTTAGAGACTCTCAGACTGGCTGATGACAAGGCTCCGAAGATTGCTAGTTTTCCTACAAACTTATGGATTCTAGAGCTATGGGTGAAATGACTTATCGTACCGAGGAAAGGTGATAAAGACAGTCTGAAGAAGAGTGAGATCTATATCTTAGATTTCCTGATAAATCTGAGGAAGTTTAACCTCATGAGGCACATTCTTATAACTATTGAGAACCTTAAGAAAGGAAATCTCAGAGCTCAGATCGTAATGCACCCAGCAATATTATCAAAGCTCATAGTTCGGTGCCTATAATCTTTCAAGGAATCTTGCAGATCTAAGCCAAGGGTTTGTAAAATATTTTTGGTTAGTGATGACACTCTTAAGAGGATGGATGTGGCTTTCAACAAGGAGATTGGAGAGTTCGTTGACTTGCCTAATCAAGAAGAAACGGTTCTGAATGCTGCTGAACCGGAATCATCCAAACCAGTGAAGAAAAGGAAGTTGAAGGAAGTTGCAGCTGTAATCGAAGATCCTAAGTCTATGGAAGCTCAAACCGCCCCTCCCAAACCAAAGAAGAAGAAGACCTATCCTGATGAGGTCGTTGCGAAGTGGAGAGCAGACAAAGAGAAAAGGAAAGAAGGGGATCCGCAGTTTGGATTGGACTCTGCAGAAGCTAAGGCATTAAAGGAGAGAACTACTGATGAGCTTGAAAAACAAGAAAAGGAGAAGAAGCTCAAGAAAAACATGACAGAAGCCGAGGCAGTCCAAGTGCTATTAAAGTTTAATGAAATAGTATTCGGAAGCATCCCAGTTCCGAGATCTTTCTCCCTGGAATCTCTACCTGAGACTCCAGGAAGAAACCTTGATTTTCCGGAAGTAACTAAAGCTGAGCAAGTTGACCAAATTGAGCAAATTCAGCAAGTGGGAGAGGAAGAAGAAGTTGCTGAAGGAAGTCGTGAAACAAGAGATCTCTTGAAACACGTGGATGATTATAAAGGATCACCTTCGGAACATCTATCACTCCGAACTTCAGAGGCTGAATCCTCTAAGTTAGTAACTTCAGAGAAGGATAAGGATGAGGAAGATGTTGTTCAGAAAGTTGTTGATGAGATTATTCAAGTATCTACTGGGGAGCAAAAAACTCCTGATCAAGAATCAATTCCTAATAAAGACAAGGGAAAGCAACTTCTTGTTGAAACTCCGAAATCAGTGGCTAGCAAGAAAAGAGAATATGGCGATTCATCTAAAAGGAAGTTGGTGCTTATTGAGGAAGAAAACTCTCCAAGAAAAATTTCAGATTTGGAGTCATCATCGTTGGGGCATGACTTTGTTGTTCAGTCCTTAAAGAAGTTGGTGGGAACCATTCCGACCTTTTCTAGTATCGACTCAAGATGCCAGATGCTCCAACATGCGTTGAATCAGAAAACCGACTCCGTATCTATGGTTATGGATAAGTGCGTTGATATTGAGGCTCAGTTCAAAACCTTCTTTGTTGGTTACGAAGCTCATAAAAGATCTTGCAAGAGGATGACAAGCTGGTCTAAGAAGACTGTAGAGGAGATGAGGATATTTGATGAATTTCAAGATAATGTTAAAGATGCCTTTGAGACCGAGGACAAGAAGATTAATGAGTTAACTTCCTCCTTTGAAGAAAAGCTGACTGAAGAAAAGAACTTCCGGATTCAAGAAGCCAGGGATCTGAATGGGAAACTGAATTCTGTTTCTCAGAATTGGAAATTTGAAAGGGATCATCAGATTGATTTTGAAGAAAGGATGAAGGCTCAGGAAGAGAAGATCAATGCTCAGGAAGAAAAGCTGAAGGCTCAGGAAGAAAAAATTGAAGCTCAATCCGCAAGAATAGTTGCCTTAGAAAAGCAAGCTGAAGAAGATCATAAAGACCTGAAGAAGATCAAGACTATTCTAAAGGGGCTCATGTCAAAGGAAAAATATCCGAAATAACCTAATCCGATCTTTTTGTTGTATTCTTTTTGTTACTGACATTCCAAATCTAATGAAAATTGTGTATCTCGTTTCCATTGTTGTCATTACTAATCTTTCAGGTACTTTGTTATTTTTTTCCATTCCCTCCAATTCTTTTTGAAAATCAAAAAGGGGGAGAAGGAAAAGATCCTTAAGAAAAAGAATAACTCTAATAAGAGTTTATCAAAGGGGGAGAAAGAAAAAATACCTAAGGAAAAAGAACTCTAATAAGAGTTTGTTTAAGGGGGAGTTTTTCTTAAAGAAGACCTTCTTATGAAATGTCACTCCGGAAATATGAATACGATCCTTAGAGTTTCAAAGCCTAAGGGGGAGTTAGTCGTATTCATCTATATCCTTAAAGCAAGGGAGATAAGCATTAATTTGTTTCATTCTTCTTAGAATTTTTTTTCGTAAGGATGTTTGTGCTTTCCAAAAAGGGGGAGATTGTTGAGTCAATAAGGTTTTCCTTATGACTTTTCCATTCCTTCTTGTTTTGAAAATCACAAACACCTTATCTTTAAGAAAATTTCTTTTATAAGGAAAATTACTTTCTTAAGGAAAATTGCTTTTATAAGAAAAATTATCCTTATCATATTTTCATCCATATTTTTCTTAAGTATGAGATTCAGATTCATTTTCTCAGAATCATTGAAACTTTGATATAAGACATTCTGTTTTAGGATTCGGATTCTGGATAAGAACTATAAGGATGTTTCATTCCGAATTCCTGATATGAACTCTGACTAAGTTCTATTCCAGATTCAGGATACGAATTATGAAGAAGAATTCTCATTACGAATTCCAATGAAGAATTCTCATTACGAATTCTGATAATGAATTCTCATTAAGAATTATAATGAAGAATTCTCATTACGAATTCTAATGATGAAATCACATTACGAATCTTGATGAAGAATTCCCATTACGAATTCTGATAAATAATTCTCATTACGAATTTTAATGAAGAAATCTCATTCCGAATTCTCATTACGAATTCCAATGACGAATTCTCATTACGAATTCTGATGACGAATTCTCAGTACGAATTCCAATGACGAATTCTCATTACGAATTCTGATGAAGAATTCTCATTACGAATTCTGATGACGAATTCTCATTACGAATTCTGATGAAGAATTCTCATTACGAATTCTGATGACGAATTCTCATTACGAATTCTGATGACGAATTCTCATTACGAATTCTGATGATGAATTATCATTACGATTTCTGATGACGAATTCTTATTCCGAATTCTCATTCCGAATTCACCTATTAAACAGAATCTGATTATCTTTGTTTTATACACTCTGAATTTATTCACTCCGAACCTTCACTCCGAAGTTTTCATTCCAAACATTTATGTTAGAGTTTAAAATAATGTCGTACATTCTGTTACACTTGTTTTGTTATAAAACGATGGCGTATGTTTTGTTATAAACTAACCGCTGTCTAAGTGACACGTGTACAGGTCCCTCCGATCTTTAAGGAAAATATGACCGTTGGAGAAGGAGCCGACCTTACCTATAAATAGGAGCTCATTTGAAAGAGCTCGTAGCTGATGGCTGATAGCTGATGAAAGTGCTGAAAGGCTGAAAAATTTGCTTGAAGTGATTTCTAGAGAGAGGGTCTCTTATTAACTCTCAAAGCTTCGTACGACTCCGAATGTTGGTGATTACATTCGAGGGATTCCGGGGATAGGAAGACAGAGGTGCCGACTACCTTAAAGTTCGAGGGCTTTCTTGCTGAGGAAGACATAGGTTGCCAACTACCTTGAAGTTGAGGGCCTGCGGGGATAGCAAGACAGAGACTCCGATCTTCGTATCAAGGGCTTACCCAGGTGTGGGTAAGACCGACTTGCTTGAAAGTATAAATCAAGGGACCTTTATCCAAGGTTGTTGGATACCCTTCTCTTTAGGTTAAAAGACTTATATCTTATTACTTGTAGTTTTAATACTTGTTTATATTCCGCTGCATTTTGTATTATAAGGAAAGTATAAATTTCTTATACTTTCTTATTTGTACTCTGATTCATTTAGATTCTATACGCTTTAAGGTAGAATCTCATATTGTAACTTCTGTTAAGTTTCAATTTCCAGAACCATATTTCCGGAATCCACTTTTGGAATCTTATTTCAATTTTGTATTCGGTATTAGAGGTGTTGTGAATTTACTTAGTTTAACTTTGTTAAACTTAGCCCTTTCCTTTGCTTAAGGAAAACTTAGTTAATCGTTACTAACTTTAAAGGTTCCAAATGAATTTTTAAAGTATACAATTCACCCCCCTCTTGTATATTGAGCATCTCATACTATATTTCGATCCTACAGTGATTCCAAGGCCTGATGTTCATGGAAGAGTTTGTTATAATATTTGATGTTTTTAATTGCAAGCATGCACAGTTTTCCTAAAAAATTTGAATAAATCCTAAATGTGTTCTTGAATTAGAAACCTAAGGAAATCGTTCAGTTTAGAGTAGTTTCTTTACTATGGGCAAGGCCTAACATCATACGGTATATGCCATCTATAAATGATAATTTATGGACGTAACCATAAATAAAATAATTAAATGAATATTATTTTATTTTCAAATCTTAATAAATATTGAATAGGGACTCGTATTAGAAATCTAAGACTGTCATTGAGTTTGTAATGTGGTGTTTTACCTAGTTGAGACTTAAATTTAGTGTGTTCGGGTATTTTATGGAGAAACTTGAAAAGGTTGTAATCATCATTAAATAATTTTAAGATAAATTATTTTGGTAAAACATCGTTGATTTACATTAAATGAATCGTTGTGAATAAACCACAGGGCTAGCTACATAACCCTAGGAATTCAAGAGAAGCACTTGGTAGACGTTGGAGAATGAATCATCTCAAGAATACAATGATGGATCAGAGATCAGATCGTCGATCGTCGCGCCAACTAAGTAGGATAACCACGTTAATGATTACAACACAACCGTTCCTCGTCAATGGATAATCCAAACTCAATGTATGGTGTTATTTCATTGTGATACATTTAATGTTCCTAAATTTGATGATAAACACAGACAAACCCACGAATAGGATGATCCATTGTTTGATCGCTTGCGGTATGGGTTTTCCCTTGTGGGGATTTAAATGGGTATTAAATCGGTGTGATTACTTCATTCTTTATGATCCCTCTAACATGGAGAAATCAAATTTGACGTGAAAAACGGAAAAGATCTATCTTTCATGTGTTTTTATGCTACTAATTTCCCCCCCCCCCAATATTCTTCACATTCATCTCATTCTTTATGATTTTCTTAGAGGGACGTTATTTTTCATTTGATTTGTAACAATAAAACTTGAGACCAAAGATCCGACATAACAAAGATAATACATAGATGTGACGACAAGCACAATGAAATTTGGCCGACATAATGGTGTATAGAAGCAGTGGCTATTCTGGTTGGTTTAGTGGATGGCAGGATGTGGCCGGGGCGATAGGTCTAGGAAGAGTGTGAGGCGGAGGATGGACCACTTGTGGGGAGGCCGACGGTGGAGGAAGAACATGCTTCCGACGGTACTCTGGGGGAGATAGAGGATGCGGTAGCTATCTGCGTTCAATACAGTGGTGCCTTATTGACAAGAGAACATTGCTAGATTGGCTGCGTGTGGGGAAAGGGGGTCAGCTCATGCGTGTGGGACATGCTAGACGATTTGGGTAGCTCTAGTGGCCAAGCGAGCTGGGTCTAGTGGTACCATGGCCAAGCATACTAGTTTAGATCGATTCAGACTGGACCAGATCGGGCTGGGTTTGGTGGGATCGTATTGAGACCGGACTTAGGTCAGACATTTTTATAAAAAGAGCTGTAACTTTCAAACTGTGTGTAAGAACCTGGTTCTTACTTTGATGTATGAATCATTCCTTTTTAGTTTATACTTATGAAAATGGGGGAAAAGAGATTGAGAAACTTGCTTCAGGCTTTTACACGATGTGACTGGGAACTACATTCCACGTATATATAGGTACATGCCTTGTATGTAAGGATACAAGCCATGTAATCCCATTACACAGCGACGAAAAGGTCGGGCCATAAAATTGTATGGAAACAGCATGTAATCTCATGTACACGCCGTGTATTTTTTTAAATTTATTAATAAGACAGGAAATATGTTGTTTTTTATAGGTGGAATAAAATGACTCACCTTTGACATACAGAATGCCCAAAAATCCAAATGAGGGTTTGGCTCCCAATTCGTCGTCGGATCGCTGATTCGAACACCATCGGATCCATTGCATTCCCCTCATTGAGCTCTCGATTAATCTTGAGCCATTCTTTCTAATTTCATCTCTTGAATGATTTATCAAGGGTTGATAATTTTCTCTCATTTTGTAGATATTCTTCATTCTATGTTGAATCAAATCTTGGTGCTAGGGTAGGAGAGTCATACTACGACGAGGTAGGAGGTATTGTGCCTTTCACTTAATGTCAGGTTGTTTATATATTCTAGGGTGTCACATGCCAATTTTATGGTGATGCTTAAATTGTATTTTGACCTATGTTGTTACCTAATGTTCATTAAGTAATTTATTAAATGATTATCATGAATTTTTGAGATTATTAGTCTAGATTGAGGGCCACCCCATCAGTGATTTTTCCTATATACGATCAATATTTAGCCGTTTGGCCTAGAATTCCAATGGTCATGCCTTTGAATTTATTTTTTGGGTTATTTAAAATTTAATTGATTAACATAAGTATTTTTCATGGGGATTTTTATTGTTTTTAGCCATATAATAGTGTAAGTTACATGTGATGTTTTAAATAAGTAAATTCTTATACACCGGGCATAGCCTTAATACACATTGAAATGATTATACATATGGTTTTGACCCTATAACATGTTGATATGATTATACATATGGTTTAGACCATGATTGACTGCTGAAATTCTGATATAGTTAGTTTTTATCCAGTTGGCTGTTATTTTATACAATAGTTATATAGTTTGGGTTAAATTCACCATGAGTGATGATCAGTTTCCACAAAAGGATGTTAAGAATGGACACAATTTCAAATTGAATATTGAAATGAAATGACTATTGATGCATCTTCCAAGCCAAAGCATAATCTTGGATTCATTCTTCACCCATACTTCATCGAATTTTCTTCTCAAACTATGGTTGTACTTACTTTTGAGTACCTACTATTTACTACCTTCACTGTTGTATGCTGGATGTTACATATATATATTAACTGATTTTTCGGCATAGAACATTGGTGGTTGCCTACTGGGATTTATTCTCATTCCTTATTTTTGTCATGCTTTGGGCCTAAATAGATTATATGAGTACAAGTGTTGTTCAGAGAAATCACCCTTCTAATGGTGCATGATTTGTTGTTTAGGTTTAGGAGAGCATGGGGTCGAGCTGAGGATTATGATCCTTCTTAAATTTTTTTGTTTATTGTGTTATTTAGAGAAATATATTGTGTGTAACGGAAGAGTACTTTTCGGTGACTTTTCTAGAACATATGACATGATGCATCATATTGGGTATAATGTTATGCTTGGTTATGTATTTTATCAGTCTTCCACTATTTATTTATGTTATATGTTGTTTACTACATATTCTATTGTTTATTATTATTCAAATGTGTTTCACTCTACCAATGATGGAACTATTTCCCCCACTATTGAACCCCTTTCCCTCACTACAAGTCATCATCCTCTGGAATTTGGAAAAATGTGCTTGAGGCCATGCGGCCAACTGGGTATGTGGCACTACTTGATTGGAAAATAGTTCTAAGACATTTAAAATTGGAATCAAAGGGGTTTCCTTTTATGGTTTTTCTTACAGTTTGGCCACATTATAAAGATATATGGAAAAAAATTGAGTTTGATAATTAGCT